>CM074743.1:25955942-26555942 GCA_037367245.1 Phrynocephalus guinanensis | reverse complement strand
GCGATACCTTTATAGGCCACTATCAAAAATAAAAAAAGGAACATTGCAAGCTTTCGAGTGTACATCACCCTTCTTCAAAGCAGGTCCCAGAAGTTCAGACATGGTGGAAGATGTGCTTCACCAGGAGGTTACTTTTAAAGTCCTTGGTTAGATGATGTTCTTAAAGTTCATGGCTAGATGATGTTGCAGCCAGGGCAGGAGTCTTGTTAGAGGCAAGAAGGGCAGTTGTAAAAAGCTGGTTCTTAAGTCACACCCCCGTTCTTCAAACAAAGGAACATGGGTCATATACCAACCCCATTCCCTTACCCAGCTCCATTTGGCACTACGAGACATACAAATCCCTTTTGGCCTGGGAAAAAGCCTAGAAGTGGAAAACAGGTGGAGGTGGGTGGAATGAAAACAAACAAAAAAGATGCCCCATTCATCTGTTTTCAAACAGAACTGATCCAGTGGTTAGTACTTCCCAAGAACATATATTGCCCAGGTAGTGCTCTGAGCATTCTTCTAAGAGACGTCCATACTGTCCTTTCTTTCTTAACAAAACATGAAGATCTTCTGTGCCAGCAGCTTTTCTAAATGAATGAATGAATGTGAGCTGTGCTTCCCTGTTACTTGGTGCATTTCAATAAAAGGAAGAGACCCACCCATATTTGCATAATTAAGGTAATTCTCAAGCCATCATTTGCATCTCTCAATACCTCTGCCTCTGCAGTAGTGGTTCTTAACCTTTTGGGGGGCAAAGACCCCTGGGGAATCTGAGGAAAGCTCTGTGCAACCTCCTCTGACAATACACACAACCACACACTTTGCACCCAATTCATGAGAATCTTTTGAAGATGACAAATTATTTGTTCTGCATTGTATAGGTTTCTTGTATTTATGAGGTTTGCTATGAATGTTAATGCAGGCTTTTTATTCTTAAGGAGCATTTTTTCAGGAGGGACTGGCTGGATAGTTAAGTGGTTTAGGTATCTGCCTGTGAAGCAATAGGTCAGGAGTTTGATTCCCCACTGTGCCTCCTCAAAGTAGGGCCAGCCTGTGTAGCCTTGGGCAAGCAGCACAGTCCCAGGACAGCCTCTGAAGAAGAGAATGGTAAACCACATTTGAATATTTTCTACCTGAAAAACCCTAAAAAGGGTCATCATCAGAGATAAAAGTGTTCTGCTTATATACCGCCCCACACCACTTCAAGGAGTCTCTGGGTCGTTTACAGTTTTAATTACAGTAATGCAGGCTACACATTGCCCCCCCCCAAGCAAACTGGGTACTCATTTTACCGACCTCGTAAGGATGGAAGGCTGAGTGAACCTTGAGCCTGCTACCTGGGATTGAACCCCAGGTCGTGAGCACAGTTTTACCTGCAGTACAGGCATTTAACCACTGTACCACGGAGCTCTTTCGTGAACTGCTGGTGTGGTGGTTCGTGCAGGTTCGTTTATCAGTTAAACAGATGCTCCGTGCTTCAGAGCCCCACCTCTTCCAGCAGGTAGAGGTGGTGCCTGGAGCCGAGGCAGGGGTGCTGCCTCCAAGTGGCCACTTGCTGGAGGAGGTGGGGATGATGATGATGATGATGATGATGATGATGATGATGATGATGATGATGATGATAGTCCAATAGGGCCAGGAGGGGCAACAGGTAATACTGGGGGTGACTAGCCTCTACTGTTCACTAATTATCAAACATTGTCACATTTCATGGGAACATTCCAACTAGGAAAAAACAATCCAACGTATGTATTAATTGAGAACCAGCATAAAGCCAATATACCAGCTAAATTTTAATCCTTACTCATAGAAAGCCATATTTTAACTAAAATACATTACGTGGAGCAATATTCTTCTTGACGAGATTTCAAGTGCTGATAAAATAGGAGTGAAACTTATATTGTATCAACAATCTCTTTTTTTCCCCAGCCAAAAGAACGGGTCAAAGCTACAAGGTGCTTCAGAATACTTGGCTTACTGTTGCTAAACAGTCTTGACGGTTTCCTCCCAAATATTGAAATCATAGGACCTGGTTATGCCATATATCAAATGTCGGCCATACCCAGCCAAATCCCACAGCTGTTTGTATGGAACTCAGTCAGATACATTTGGTCCCGTGAGATAGTTAATACTTAAAGTTGCATCCTTATCCATTCAGGTTAGCATTTCCATACAACTGCAGCCTTAGCATTTTTGGGCATGCAATACCCGAGTATTAATGGGACCAAAGCAAAGAGCTGCTCTTAACTCTCAGGATGGAGCAATACTGTACCACAACAGATGTTTTGTATACCATTTGGAATTGGTCGGGTTAAAAAATAGTAATTCACTTGAACTGAGAAAAGATAAAATTGAAAATTATACAGTGTTCCCCCGCCCTTTCGTGGTTCATATACTGTGGACCCAGTATATCGTGGGGCCGCAGTGTATGAAAGGCAAGGTGCCCTGGGATAAGCTGGATGGGCCTGTTTCAGGCCCCCTGTACTTACCCAAGGCCTGGCGCTGCCTGGAATGGGCCTCCAATGGCCTTCCTGAGCCTGTTGGAGGACCCAAAAGTGCTTTCCAACGAACTGGAAGTCAATTCTGGGAAACTGGAAGTGACTTCTGGATCGCTGAGAAGCACTTATGAGGCCTCCGATGGCCTTTCTGGGCCTTTCGGAGGCCCCTGAAGTGCTTTCTGGTGAACCGGAAGTCACCTCCTGATCACTGGAAAGGCCATTGGAGACCTGTCCGGAGCAGCACTAGACCTCAGGTAAGTGTAGGGAGACCTCAGGTAAGCCCCCCAGTCCCAACCCAACCCAGCATGCCCATATTGCGCATTATCAATTATTGCGGGTAGGGTCAGGTCCCTAACCCCCAATATAGCCGGGAGGTTACTGTACTATACTACTTAGTAGTAAACCTGTCAGGACTATGATTTCTTGATAAAAGCTCCTAGAATTCTGGTTGGGGAAATTCCTGCAGACCACTACAGATTCTGTAAATCCCATGACTATCAGATATTTGAAACCAGACATTCTGTACCATGACAATTGAAGGGAAAATCATTTGTTCACATCCCCAAATTTTCAGCATTACTTAATGGATCCTGCCAAAAAGAGAACCTCCCTCACCACTGGTTCGTGTTTCTTGCCCAATTATGAACTGCTGACGTATTCTGTCAGGTCATATTCTTAGAAAGCAAAGAGGATTTCCTTCTGCTTTCTCTAGGTTCACACGGTGCCAGGGGAAGGGACATACAGTATCCTAAACCGAGCAGCTGGTTGGACACACACGACATTATTGGCCAGTACTGCACCTGGGGACAAGCAGCACCCTCACCCATCCATTCCACCATGAGGTATGGACACCAGCCCTCCCTGCCAACAACAAGAGAAGAATGTGGTGTTACCCCGCCCCCCAAAAATCTGCATCTTCACAAAGTAGAAAGTGATTCGGACCAGGAGGTATTGCCATTTATTTTCCTCACACTCACCAACAGGGTTACCCCTTAGATTTTGGTGCCCTTTAAATTTTCGTGCCCTGGGGCCATGTTTCCAGTTGCTCACTTGACAAATTTAAGCTCAGTCTAAGGATGGAAGAAGGTTTTGATAGGAAGAACCTTGTTAGTAGGCACTTGATGGGCACTGGAATGGCTACGCCACCCAAAAAGGAGTAGACTGCCACCAAATCCACCATTGCTTTCAGTCTGGATGACTGAACCTGTACTGTTCCTGACCACCAATCTGGAAATGGAAAATGAAGGGGCTGCCAGGGATGACAGCAGTAGCTATATGTGTTGTTTAAAAAAACCAAAAATTTCATAGTGGTTTTTGGTGAACCAAAGCCATCAATCAAAATTTGGGTCCACATGGGCCATTTGTGAAATAATTCCATGGAAATTCAGTGTGACAAAGCAATCTGGGTTCATTCAACCCTTTCCTCTTCTCTCTGGAACAGGAAGCAATGTGAAATTGGTGACAAAACAAGTCATGTCCTCTTAAGAAGCTCTCTCAGCACTTGCAATCACTGCCTCTCGGCCTAGATCGACTCACGAAGCAGCAGTAATGTCAAAATCTGTGCATCTTAGGTACATATAAACACTGAAAAAATTCCCCACCCAGAAAAGGCAAAGATAAAATTGTGATAAAGTACGATATTATTAACTCATGAACATTTTCACTACCGCGATTTTTATTACTCAGAGGGACGGCTGATTACACAGACAAGGGAAAATGACTTTTTTTGGAAGGGGTATGGAGCAGCAGAAACATTGGACTGTGAAGGAAATATATCTCTATTGGACCAACAGTTCCCATCTGATCAAGCTCAGACCACACAGTTCCTATCTATTATTGGGTACACTGATTTAGTTATCTTTGTTGAGCTGATGAGTTCATGTGTATTTTACTGTCTTTTAAAATTTTGTTACTTACTTATTTATTTTAGAGTATTTTTACCCCGCCTTTCTCCTTGGAAAAGGACCCAATTTATATTATGTGCTTCTTTTATCATTTTTTTTGTTATACAGTGGACCCTTATATAACAAACGGTTTGTATAACATAAAATCTGTACAACATAAAAAATTCCAGAGATAGGGGAAATTTGCTTAACAGAATTGCCTATGGGGCAAATCTGTACAACATAAAATGGGATTACTCCATTTTCAATGCATTCCTATGGGACATTTGTATAAAGGAACATTTGCTTAACATAATTTCATTTGGAACGAATTAATTCCTTTATAATAGATACCACTGTGTCTAAGCATTTCTTTAAAAAAAAAAAAGTGATCCAATGAGGTGTGATCTGTGATCTGTGAGTGGAGGGTCATGGCGGAACTTGACTTTTTTCCAATCCTTAGCTGAACCCCCGTTTGTGTTTCCAAAACAAGGATCCCGAGTTGGATTATGTTTCCCACTGATCCCCTCTGTCTCGCTGCTCCCTTTTGGACACATGGCTGACATTCAGATGGTAAGTCACTGGGTAGAGAGACAGCAGAGACTCTTTTAAGTATTATACACACCTATCGTGTTCATAGCAATTTATTCAAACATTTCCTTGAAAACAATCAAACACTTTCTCTTAGTGAATATGTTAACTCCCTTGCTAACTCGACATCTGGCAAGATATATCTCATCTGAGTCACCATTTATTGGCATCAAGGATGTTTACTTGTTCCTTACCTTTATCCCAAGAGGCTCAAGACATGGCGATCCTCCCCATTTTTATCCTCACAAAAAAAATCATATGAAATAGGTATGGACTGTGAGGTAATGAGGCTTCAAAATTCACCCAGTGAGCTTCGTGGTCAATGAGGGTCTTAGACTGAGTCTCCCTAGTCCCGAATCACTCTATGGTCAGGGATAGAAAGCTAGCTGTTGCTAGGATTCCAGTTCACATTATCCTTGAATACATTGGCTGGGGCCAATGGGAATCGGAGTCCAGAACAATCTTGTGGGCCAACACATACCCTTACTTTCCCCAAAAGCAGGGTAGGGAGAGGGAGTAATACTTTTAAGGTTTTAAGTTCACTGTGTTCCTTTTTGCATTCTTGCCACACATCCTGTTACGCCTGTAGCCTGGCCCATGCAGACATGTATGTTTTACATGCCAGAGTCCTCCATCATATCCCATTCCCCTGCTTTACAGCCCTGGTATCTATCACATTTTGCTCTAACAGCGTCAATCAACTGTTGTCTCAGGCAACAATCCTTGACCACCACCCCCTCCCCCAGTTGCAAAGCTTCTATCACTTTCTTTTCGAAAGCCACACAAACTCCCGGAGGTGAAGTTACTTAAGAATGAGATGACCAGTTGTCTTACTATTTTAATCACTTTTGTAGGAAATAAAGACAAGGTTTCCCATGCCGGGTGCGCAAGCATGATGTCTTGAGTCAGCCTGTGATGATGCCGGATGCACTGTTCTAGTTCGTAAATGCTGACAAATTATGTTCTGCCCAGTGATTCGGGTCGGGTGACGAGTTCCTTATTGCCGCCAAATAGGAAGGAAACACCATTCAAATTGCAAAGGCAACAAGCTTTCCAGGTCCACTAGAGGCTCTTTTAAAATGCTACACTGAAGCCAAGCCGGCAAAAGGATGTCCATCATATCAAGCTCAGGACACAATTCCTGTCAAATTTCCTCATCTGGATTATAGATCAGCAGCATTCCCAGATGCAGAAAATGGCTGATCCTCTCTGACTAGCGATCTGCTGGCTGCCTGCCTGCCTGCAACAGATGATGTTGCTACGAGTGCGCCAAACAAACAGCCAGGAATCTGATAGGAAATATTGTGAGTTCCCAATTTCTCTCTGTCCTCCCGTTCATTGTGAGCAATTCCCAGAAGATAGGCTGAGGGGAATTTCCCCAATCCCATGTTTATATCAGGGGTCCATCACGGTCAAATCCGGAATTCCTCAAGCACTGAATCAAGTAAGGAAGTGGCCAAGTCTCCAACTGAATGATTCATATAGGTAAGTATTTTGAGTCAAATGTACAGGAGAAACTATGGCACTCCCAGAACAACTTGAGGGACAGCCCTCCAAATTACCCTCAGCATGATATGCAACCATGCTCCACTGATGAATTACAATCAAGGCAAAAAGCTTGCAATGTTCCTTTTTTAATTTTTAATAGTCGCCTATGAAGGTATTGCCTGTAACCTATTTTTGCAATTGTGATGAATTACAACGCATTTATGCATTTGAAGTAAGCCCTACAAATTCCCTCCACCCCTACCTTCTTGGACCTAAGGAAGGACTTCTAAACCACAGATAGCATAGGGAAGGAAGGAGACTCAGACCCAATAACTTCCTTTGGATAAGCTTTGGATAATACACCCGAAGCACCTGGGTAGGAGAAACAGAGAATCTGTTAAATGACTCAGGTACTCTACTCCCATGCTTCTGGCTTGTCTAGAAAACTTGCCATTTCACACACACACATGGTTCTAAACCCATACCCAGCTCAGGCTTGGTCTACACACAACCTGACAAAATGGAATGCAAGAAGGTCCCCTATACTAGTAAAAGAGAGAGGAGACAGGAGCAAGCATTTCACCTTATAGTACTACCACTCGGGGATTTTTCAATGTGAGAAAAACAGTGACACCCCATGACGGCAGTGGGAAGTGGCTGGGGTCTGTTTGATCACCTATTTCTGCCACATGGCATCATTTTGCTGTATGTGATAGGGCTAGGTTTTAGATCACCACCCTCATAAGAAAATGGCAGAAGTTGATGCTTCAGCATTACCTAGGAATACTAGGAGGAGACTTACTACTTGGTGAATTCTCTTTTCCACACATTTACATAGTGCCGAAATGTATTTGTGTGAGTGTGAGAGAGACTAATACAGGCTTTCCATTGCTTTCTCTACATCACTACACATACCAGTTTATTTGATTTAGTTCATTTGACTGGAGGGATGCATGCATCCTAGTGATCAGATTCCACACGTCTGTGAAGATTCTCAGTCATCCAGGTGAGTTTATCTGGAAGTTGAGTCATGGCAACTGGACTTCTTTTTCTTGTGAGACAGAAACGTTTCGCTGCTCATCCAAACAGCTTCATCAGTCTGAATACAGCTAGTGTGATTCCTCCATCTTATAGTCAGCTTTGACCTCTTGTCACCCTGGTCTGAAATAGGCCCATAAGATGAACAATGGCCTGAATAGCTAACAACCATACTTTACAGGTTTCAGCACCTTAGGCCATTGTTCACCTTAAGGCTATGGATACTATTGTCTACCTAACAAGCCTATTCATATCAGTGTATAGATACATGTTTCTTCTTCAAGCCCAACCTGTAAGCATCCTGGCTTCTTGGCACCTCTGTGTCCCACTTTCAAAGACTTCCATTTTCCTACTACTCATGAATAGAGGGATAATGCTAACCTTATGAACACTGTATTTACTTCATGCTGATCTTCACCAGGACTCTCACAATGTGTTCCAACCAAATCATCTACAGGGAGATTCAAAAAAGCTCTCCTCCCAAACTATCACAAAAATGAGAAGGAAGGTGGAAGGAGGTCCTATTACTCATGCATCAAATGAAAGACAGATGGCTTATGACGAGCCACTGTATTCGTAAATTCAGGAATTTCCAGCACTGGGAGTTCTGACATACTTCCTGATCTACAATGATTCCAGTTCAGAAATGCAAAGGACACTATTGATTTTTAAGACAATGATGCAGCCCATTCTTCAACAGCTGTGCTTCTTCTGGCCACCCAAATTCTTCAAATAAATGATTACTGATCAAACTTTATGGAGAAGAGAGGTCATTACGAGACATTATTTAGATGGCTGTTTAAGATTAGCAAAGTCAGTTTGTCGATGCTTCTTTCGTTTCTACACCAAGAAAGATAAAGTCCGCACCTGTTTTGGTAAGTTTATATAGAATTATAAATCATTCCTGTTTGCCCAATCACAGGGATGGGTAAGGGCTCAGTAGGTCTTGATCCTTGAAGTCATGTTCAGGATTCCAACTCTTCTCCTGCTCTAGATTCTTGATTTCATCAGACACTACTTCCACAGCTTGTTTTTTGGAGCCCCAAGGCCTAGAAACATGCTGACACAACATGCTGGATTTGTTGCTCGGACTAAAACTCTGGTGAGATATGTACATAAAATTAAGATATATACATTATAAGCAGATATGCATTTAACCTGAATTAACTCACCATATTAGCTTGAGGGAGAGGACAATTTTTTTTTTATTTTTCAGTATTTATAAAATTACTATTCACAAAATAATAAAAAACCAATATAAACCTATATACACAAAGGCATAATTAAATTATGTTTACTGTGTGAAACTTAAGTCTCTTCACGAAAATAGCCTGGTATGAAATATGATATTTTGATTGTAACTTTTCAAAAAGGTTTGTACAATTTTCTTTGAAACTACTGCTAAACTTATTAATTAAATCATGATACTTAGAGACTGGTAACAAAAGAGAGTATAGGTTGCATCCTGTTAATTGGAAAATAATAATACAAAAAAGAACAATAATTAGCAATCACATTCAGACAGTCCTTCGTGCAATGGTGAGAGACGGCGATGGTGCCTGAGAAAAACACGACTGATCCTTGCTGAAGCTTGGCCACCGCTGTGGGTGCAAGTCTACAATTGCGGCATTGTCACAGCGAGCTGGAGGCCAACTCACACTCCCCTGATCTTCTCTCTTCCTTCTCGCTGCCGTGCCAACTTCTCTAGGCTGCATAAACGGCAAGGAAGGCACGTAGCAGCCTTAAACACGGGTGCTCTCCACCGTCCTACCTCTCTGATCTCACCTGCTTAGGGATGTGGGGATGCTCACAAGGCAGCAATGGCTTTGGCAGCCACTCGACGGCCCAGAGGCAAGCTCAGGTCCGTGATGGCTAGCACAATTTTGGGACTAGACATGGTCGATGCTTTCACCAACTCCGAAACCTGCCCGGGGGTAAAGAAAGAGAAAGATCAGTGCTGACCACTAAATAGTGGAAAGAGTTCAAGTGCAGGAGATACAATTTCAACCAACCCAATTCCCCCTGTAATAATCAGAAGAAGAAAACGCAGTTCCTTTGTAGCTCTTCTCCAGATGTCTTGGCTTAGTGTGTGCCTCACAGCATGCACTGTGTATAATAGAGATTATTTATTACATTTCTTGCCTTCAAAATGATTCACTGCAAAGCAGGATATAACTATTAATGTATTTAATATATTTAACCTAGAGTCATAGACTCATCGAACAATCCAATTGGAAGGGGCCTATAAGGTCACCGAATAAGGTTCCCTTTAAGGCTTGCAATGAGTCTCTGCCCCCACCCACACAGTGCATTTCCTCCCCTGCACACCCACTGCAACCATTCTGGTTCTGGTTGTGGCAGGCATTTGCCATCAAGTCCAACCCCCTGCTCCATGCAGGAATGCAAATCAAAGGATATCGGCCAGGTAGTTGTCTAAATTTCTTTCGAAAGCCTCCAGTGCGGGAGCGCGCACCACCTCTCTAGGTCATTGGCGCCATGGCCGTATTGCTGTAATAGTTAGGAAGTTTTTCCTGTTATTCAACTGAAACTTGAGCTTCCTGTAACTTGAGCCCATTGTTGTGTGTCCTGCACTCTGGGTTGATTTGAGAACAAATCCTGGCCCTCCTCTGTATCACAGCCTTTCAAATATTAGAAAAGTGCTTTCATATCACCACCACCACCACCACCACCTTTCAGCCTTCTCTGCTCAGGGCTAAACATGCCCAGATCTTTGAGTCTTTCCTTGTGTGTGTGTGTTGGGTTGTTACAGTCGTGACCGACTCTTCATGACTCCATGTCCATGGAGTTTTCTTGGCAGGAATACTGGAGTGGCTTGCCAGTTCCTACTCCATTCCTCGTAGGGCTTGGCTTCCAGGACCCTGATCCTTGTTGTTCTCCTTTGAATGTGTTTATTTATTTATTTATTTATTTATTATTTACACTTATATACCGCTCTATTTCCTGTGCATATTTATATTCCAAGGTGTTCAAGGTAATTTAGGCCTTAAGGATTATAAAGTGAATTGAAAGAAACTGTGTAAATATAGCAGCAATGTTTTCATTTATTGATAGTTTATTCAGGAGCTATTGGCACAAACTTCCCAGCCCGGGAATCTTTCTACCCTTCTTTCTGAGTGCGCCAGACTTTAAACCTTATTTATTTATTTATTTATTTATTTATTTATTTATTTATTTATTTATTTATTTGAGTATTTTTACCCCACCTTTCTCCTTGGAAAAGGACCCAAGGTGGCTTACAGTAATGAGGGACAATATACAGTTGAGTACAATTAACACATTCAAGTATTGAGAACAGGGAACTGAGGAACATCTTACAGCGTTAAAAGACAACATTACATTAAAGCTTTGTCTCGCCTGATTTCAGAAGCTACGCAGGGTCAGACCTGGCTAGAACTTGGATGGGAGACCACCAGGGAATACCAGGTGCTGTAGGCGCCTGGAGCAGGAACTGGCAAACCACTCCAGTATTCCTGCAAAGAAAACTCCACGGACATGGGGTCACAAAGAGTTGGTCATGACTGTTAAGGATACAGGCAAGCTTACAAGAGAACGCAAGCAGTTAGAGAGTGAAAATTCCATGTAAAAGTTATGAGTGAGGGAAACCAACACTGAAAACATAGTGTCAATGCAATCTCAAAGTCGATAAACACAAAGTCTATGTGTTTGATCCATATTTGATCCATATTTCACCCAGTTCCATACACCTGAGATTGGGAAAGACTATAATGGAAATTACTAGTAGCAGGGAGAAAAAAAGTGTTGGATTCTCTGCCAAAAAGTGTTTTTGGTCATGAAGAAAATGGTCATGAGAATGTATACCCAGTAAAGGTTTCTGATCTAGGTAGCCCGTAACGAAGGAAGCACTGAGATCTGACCTTTAAAGTCTCATTTGTAACAAAGTTGCTAAGACCAGAAATGCAAACTAGGTCCAAACTGCCACAGGTTGTCATCATCTTGTAACTACGACCAAATATTAGCTAGTTTCATGAAATGCCTCACCTCACAAATGATATGATGATGTCTTTTTCCCCCAACAGCTTTTCTACAAAAACAATTGCTATATTTGGTTAGTCTGCAAGATTTGATCTGCTTTTATAATTTCCCCAAAACCAAAAGGACATAAATTTGGTAGGGAGAGCCCAAAAGTTTAACAGCTTTCCTTAGGTCTGCTCTTGCTATCCATCGGTAACCAAATATAAAGCTGGAATCATTACATATTCTGACATGCTACAAGGTAGGTTACAGGCAGGTAACTGAGTAGTAGGACAACCATCCACTGCTAGTTTGGAGCTATCTTCCACTTCTTGCTACCACGCTCCCTCTGCTGGCAGAAAAGTTAAATAACAAACCAGGAAGAGAGACCCTCTCACTCAAACAAGTAATTCTCAACAGTTCTACCAACTGTGGTGTCAAAGAACAAGCACCTGCATGACAGAAACAAAAAGAAAGGTCTATGTTCCTCTGTTAATAGTTGCCTTATTTATGGACAGAAGGTCAAAGAAAACCAGAATATGCAAAGTGACAATTAGAATGCCAAACGGAATCGATCCATGGCAAGTAGTATGGGTAGAAGACAACATATCACACTTGCAAGAGGGTGTGGGGATTGAGGAAGAGTTTATTTTCCAGTTATGGTTATAAAATTCTGGGGTAATTCTTAGGCTGCATTCATATTCTCCCAGCGATAGATGTAGCACTGATCAGGAAGCACTGGTCTCCCTAACTGAAGAGCTACGTGCTGGAGACCTATTTGTTCTCTTTGTGGTTGTGTCATATGAGTGCTGCATATCCACCAGGATGTTTTTTTCCAACTTACTTAGATCCTCTCACTGACAAGAGAGCATGCTGCCACCAAATACATAGCATTTTCCGACTAATTTTGTATACTCTTTACTATGCCACGACTAACACTTTCTAACAAGATGTATCTCCCTGTTGAATCCACACAAACATGAAATCTGAAGTGCCAGGATCCTGCAATCAGTACATTTTCATGCACCAGAAGGCTTTAGGCGTGGCATTTTTTTAAAAGGATTCGGAACCACAAGAGGGAGGTGACAGGGCAAGATAAGCTGACTATACAGAACATTTCAATGACAGGAAAAAAAGGGAAGGAATTGCTCACCATAGTGAAGGGCATGAACTGTAGGATGGTGCCACGGCTTCCCTGCTCCAAACAGTCCACACACTCTTCCATAAACCACTGGACAAACTGGGTGTGCGGCCCTGCTGTCTTGGCTCCCAAGATGGAGGAGATCAGCAGGAAGAGGTTGGCTAGTGAAAAGAAGCGGGGAAGAAGTAAGCACTGTTTCCTAACTTGGGGAAGGAGCAGACTAACAGGTGGGCAAGTGTTTTAGAATGCCCCTAGTTTAAAATGTTATAATAATTATTATTGAGAGAGAGAAACAAAGAGGCGAAGGAAGGAAGGAAGGTGATAGTTTATTGTTTTGTGTTCTTGTGTATATTCTAATTGCAACTTCTGCAATAACATTGTAAAGTATTATTAACCGTGTATAGTTTGCTAGCAAGGTCAGGACCCATTTGGAGCATTGGAAAACAATTTTTGTCCCTCAGCCAGTCATCAAATAAAGCCCACCATGCAGCAGGTGTTGCTGGGAGAAGAGGCGTCGGGGCTCAGGCCAGGTGGGCCTGTCACCTGGTTCTAGAATTTTCTCTGTAACTTGACTAGAACGGAATGAAGACGCTTACCTAAGACTCTGTTGAGGGGGTCTCTCATGCTGACTGTGTGGAGCTGTGAGGCAGAGAGGGAACTGCTCATAGTACGGTCTGCTGGGGGAAGAGAAAATAAACCAGTTTAGTGACCACTAATTCTGCCTGGAAGGCTTGTTTCCAAACAGGAACTGTGTTTTAATCTGATGCTCCTTCTATTTTGTGGCAATCAACTGGTGAACCCGAGATGACAAGATGACGAAAAACAATGCGTTGTTTGCGTCTCTATCAGTACAATTGTCTCTACTTGGTTATCTGAATTGTCACTTCGCTTTTAGTGTTTAAGTACCATTATTCTGCTATAGGGTTCTGAGCATAGTACCAACAGGGCTAAGACATCTAAAAAAAGAATAAGCTGAACCGGACTGGTTTTATTTTTTTAATTTCTTCATTTAACATTAAGAGGAGGCCTGTCACCCACCAAAGCTGCGGCTCTTTGTAGGTTTATTTGTATGGAGGCTGGTTCTACCCACATCCACTCCTCCAGCCATTTTCCCACAAGGCTCTATTATTTTTTTCTCTGTGTCTGAGCAACTGCTGTAAAAAACATTTACACCACTTAGAGAGGATCAGAAATATTTTTTTAAAGAAAATAAGAGGAAGTGAATGTCGAGATTCTTCAAATGCAATTACCCTGAGAAGAGAACTGAATGCTGCAACTCTGTGGGGAAGGAAGTTAAATTCCAAAAAACCCTTCACAGCTGGAGCCAAACCTGGGAGGCATTTTCCCCAGTCCTCTTTTGTCTTTTGGTGGTAAATCAACGTGTGCATAAATCAAAGCAGAGAGGAAACAGTGCCAGCTCACTGTGCTAGGACAGTAAAAGCCAATTCAGGTGAAAACCAAATTGCATTGCTCTGGAGAAAAAAAAGTGAAATAACATGAGGGATGATGGTAAACAGGGATGAAACAGTGACAATAATCTGGTGAAAAACCAATGTCCAAGATGTTTCCTCAGTGGCCGCTGAAAGATAACACCAAAAACATGCCTACTCTGGGGAGGTGATCTAATGGTTTTCTTGAGGACCTGGAATGTTAAGACCCAAAAGAACTGGAGCATCCAAAGGAACCAACGAGTCAAAGGAGACAAAGTCTCAGGATGCTAAGCAAAAGGGTGCTTTATTGAAACAGAAGCCCAACGCATTTCGGCTTGGGAAGCCTTCTTCAGGGCCTATGTTAAACACAGAGAGCGTCACTTATAATCTTGAAATGTTTCTAGAAGCAGGAACGTCGTTTCAAGATTATAAGTGACACTGAAGAAGGCTTCCCAAGCCGAAACGCGTTGGGCTTCTGTTTCAATAAAGCACCTTTTTGCTTAGCATCCTGAGACTTTGTCTCTTTTGACTTGTTGGATCTGGAATGTTCCAAGGGGGTTTAAAGCAGGTGCAGAAACAACGCATGCTTGTGATTCACAGAGGTTACAAAGAAGAATGACAAGCTCACATGTCTTGAGGACAATAGAAAGATACTAAGAAGGATCTCTGAATCACTAGGGAGGATAAAAAATCCAAACTGTTGACCAGTGATCTTACCTACCTCAATACACCATTGGTTAAAATTGTACCCTACAGGCCATGACTTCTCAATTGATCAGCCCTGTCTCATCTCTAGTATGTCAGCATAAAGTGGCTTTTCAGCTTGCATTTTGCTCAGGGTCCATTACAAAACACATTCTTGCACACCTTTCCTTGATCTTTCAGACCCCCGCAGCCACCACCACCACCACAAACCACCAGTTGCTGGGGAGGAGTACAGGACCAATTCCTGAGGCCTACAAAATGTCTAACTTTATCCTGGTTCTGTGCCACTTTATGAAGGTCCTCAGCTTTATCCTTTTGCTGGAGAGATCTCCCTGCAGGATGACTCACGCCATTTGTTTGTAACTCAACATTTCATCTAAATGGCCCCGAGATTGACTCCTCCATCTTTTAATGGAAGGTGGTGTCTAAATTCCCACTACAAAACCAAACCAAAATAAACATAAAGTCCTTTACCATTTAGGTTTAGGGTGAAGCCATCAGGAGAATTGCCTACTCACTGTTTTTTCTTGCTGACACACTTGCATAGCTACTAGACATGGGCACGACTTGGCAAAATTCTCGTTTCCGTTTCGTAACGGAAACGGTAACAATTACTCCACCAGAACTCGAACTTGAACCGATAAAAGAAAAATTGGGTCTGATTTGTCGTTGTCGTTCCTGGCATCGCAGCGATCGTGCAATGCCAAGCGGCACAGAAAAAAAGTTTTGAAAATAAAAAAAACCCCGATTCCCGGCCAAAAAAGCAGGCGAAAATATGCCTGCCTGAGTAAGGGCACCTACCAGAGGGGTGGTTTCTGGGGGGGGTGTCCCCGGCCTCCCCCCCTCTCCTGTCCTGGGCTGCTCTGGTGGGGGGCATCCTCGTCGTCTCGCCAACTCGCCATGCCATGCGGTGTGGGCGGGAGATCCAAAATGGGGCGACCGCAATATTTATTTTGAAATCATGGTCCAAAAACACACCAAAGCACCGCAGAAACATGCAAAAATAGCTATTTTAAAACTGCCTGAATTTTTACAGTAGCAGCAGTGGGTTTTTCTTGCAACAAAATGTCTCCATTGATTTTATTTTATTTTTATTTTTATTTTTATTTTTTTACACCTGCGCAATGATGGGCTGGCCATGGGAGTGGACCATGCAAATTTTTGGAGCCATTCCACCAATTGCATGGCCACTTGGCCAGGTTTTGACCGAGATTTCTGGGATGTGCCAGTCGGGCATAAAAAGCCCACTAACCCTAGCCCGAACCCGAACCCTAACCCTAACCCATACGCCCGTACACTGTCCTTCTTAGTGGGTCAGAGAGGCACCCAGAGGTGCACCCCACTAACTCACCCTAACCTTACCCGTAAGCCTAAGACTAGCCCTTGCGCTAACCCTAACCCTAAGCCAGATCTGTGTACTCGCATTGCACTACACGCAAGTACACTTCCCTTCTTAGTGAGCCAGAGGGCGCCCATAGGGGTCCTCTCTCACTTTGTTCCCCAGCCCCAGCCCAAGTGCACCGTACACCAGTATGCCAGTATGCTGTCCTTCTTAGTGAGTCACAGTAGAGGCACCCAAAAGAAAGAGAGGTGCCTCTGCCTGCCACTGCAACTTGGTATGCATATCCAATTGGCTATGCGTACCCTTTTGTAGCGGGCCAGAGGAGGCACCCACCCCAGAGAGGTGCCTCCAGGAGCCCGCTTTCCCTTCATAGCGGGCCAGAGGAGGCACCCACCCCAGAGAGGTGCCTCTAGGAGCCCGCTTTCCCTTCATAGCGGGCCAGAGGAGGCACCCACCCCAGAGAGGTGCCTCTAGGAGCCCGCTTTCCCTTCATAGCGGGCCAGAGGAGGCACCCACCCCAGAGAGGTGCCTCTAGGAGCCCGCTTTCCCTTCATAGCGGGCCAGAGGAGGCACCCACCCCAGGTGCCTCCAGGAGCCCGCTTTCCCTTTGTAGCGGGCCAGAGGAGGCACCCACCCCAGAGAGGTGCCTCTAGGAGCCCGCTACCCCCCCAAAACCAGTACTAACGAGAGACGAAAAAACGACAAACGAAACGACAAATTTTTGAGAAATTTCGCGACAAACGGAAACGAGCCGAAACGGGCCGGCTCCGACACACGACAACTCGAAACGTCATTTTTCCTGGTCGTGCCCATCTCTAATAGCTACACATTCAAAAACTACTCCGATAGAAATCTCGCAGAGATCTAAATTATCTTGTTTTGTGCAAACTAACATACAAAACTACATAGCAACTGGGGGGAAAGGCTTCCCAACACACCAGTTCTGGAATATTCTCTCTAAAAATGTTCAATGGGTGCTGACATTCTGATCCTTTCAGCACCTGGTAACGACACTTCTTCCAAACTTTTGACCGATTACTATATTTTCTGCTGGTTTGGTTTTAATGTTGATGTTTTAACAGGTATATTCAATTTTTTTCTACTGTTGCATCACTGCTTTTTATTGTTGATACTGTGTTTGGTTAGTTTTAAATCACTGCACATTTGTCAAGTATGTTGACATTTCTGAGAGTAGAAACTCCACCTACTACATGGAAGAAAGACAAACTTCTGCTTGTTCTACTGGTGTTTAATACCTAGCATTCAGATATCTATACATCAAGAAGAGGTTCAGAATGGGTGAAAAAACCCCCTTCATGGATTCAGTTATCAATGGAAGGGCAACAAAAAGTCCTCAATTTTATTTATTCCTCCATTCCTCACTGTTTATTGCATATTTGTTTATCCTTCTAGATCAGTGGTTTCCAACCTTGGGTAACCCATCTATTCTCTCACAATATACCAGAACTAGGGGACATCCACTCAAATTGAGGGCTGGGAGAGTAAGAACAGACAAAAGAAAATATTTTTTCACCCAGCGCATTGTTAGTCTGTGGAACTCCCTGCCACAGGATGTGGTGATGGCATCTGGCCTGGATGCCTTCAAAAGGGGATTGGACAGATTCCTGGAGGAAAAGTCCATCACAGGTTACAAACCATGATGGAGATGTGTAATCTCCAGGCTTAAAACTGGGGTCCTTCAAGGGCCAGATGCAGGGGAGTGGTATGAAGAGACAGATATCTAGTCTCGTGCGCTCCCAGTCGCATCTGGTGGGGCCACTGTGAGATACAGGAAGATGGACTAGATGGGCCTTTGGCCTGATCCAGCATGGCTCTTCTTATGTTCTTATGTTCTTACACTGCAATGTCCAGAAGCCCCCGCCAGCACAGCTTGCAGTGAAGGCTTATGGGAATTGCAGCCTAAAAACCCCTGGGTTACTCACGACTGGTAACCTTGTTCTAAAGGAACTTGCAAATAACAACAACTTAGCTTTTTGGGACAAGTGTATTGCAGTACAACTTTTGATTTTAAAAAGAAAGGCGTTTTGACAATGTATTTAAAAAGAAAAAAGGCTACAAGAACAAGTCATAAGAACCTAAGAAGAGCCATGCTGGATCAGGCCAAAGGCCCATCTAGTCCAGCTTCCTGTATCTCACAGTGGCCCCACCAGATGCGTTTGGGAGCGCATGAGACTAGATATCTGTCTGGTACCACCTGGTACCACCCCCCTGCATCTGGCCCTTGACGTACCCTGGTTTTAAGCCTGGAGATTACACATCTCCATCATGGTTTGTAACCTGTGATGGACTTTTCCTCCAGGAATCTGTCCAATTCTCTTTTGAAGGCATCCAGGCCAGATGCCATCACCACGTCCTGTGGCAGGGAGTTCCACAGACTAACAACGCGCTGGGTGAAAAAATATTTTCTTTTGCCTGTTCTTACTCTCCCAGCCCTCAATTTGAGTGGATGTCCCCTAGTTCTGGTATTTTGTGAGAGGGAGAAGAGCTTCCCTCCATCCACTTGACTCATGCCCTGCATTATTTTGTACGTCTCAATCATATCCCCCCTCAGGCGTCTTTTTTCCAGACTAAAGAGCCCCAAATGTTTTAGCCTTTCCTCATAAGGGAGGTGCCCCAGCCCAGTAATCATTTTAGTTGCTCTCTTCTGCACCTTTTCCAGTTCCACTATGTCTTTCTTGAGATGCGGTGACCAGAATTGTACACAATACTCCAGGTGCGGCCTTACTATTGTTTTGTATAATGGCATTATAATGTTGGCTGTTTTATTTTCAATCCCCTTTTTGATAATCCCTAGCATGGAATTGGCCTTCTTCACCGCTGCCACACATTGGGGAGACACCTTCATGGAGCTGTCCACCAATACACCAAGATCTCTTTCCTGATCCGTCACGGATAACTCAGAGCCCATGAGTTGATAGATAAAGTTTTGATTTTTTTTGCCCCAATATGCATTACTTTACATTTGGCAAATTTCTTGCCTTCAGGACCAGTGTACATCAGCCCGCCCGTCCTTTAATTCCAAGGAAAGATTCCTCACCGTGATTCCACTTACTGGGGCTGGACAGGATGCTGGTGTCTTCCTCGTTAGAACTAAGCAGGCGCATGAGTTTAGACGGCTGGGTGTCGTCCAATGGAAAGAGACTGATGTAATCCTGGAAAGGGGGGGACAAGAGGACACCAAAAGCTGACTGTTTCCTGATAAATGGAATACAATCCAGTGATTACGGCAGACATTCTGGGCCCATCGTCTCATGCATGTATGGGCTTGTACTCCAAAAACCCACAAATCATGTCTTTGCCTCTTCCCTCCAACAGCCAGATTAAGAATGATTCATGCACTCCATTCCCATACTTCCTCCTAAGAAAACAGCCAGAAAAGTCTTACTATGCTGTTTTATCTCATTAAAAAAAAGAAAAAGACTATAAGCTATCCAGAGAACTTTATTAGTGTTGGGCTTTAAAGCACCACTTAAGCAGCCAGTTAACATAAAACAGCTAGTGTCGTAAGGGGGCGAAGAGACTGAGCCTCGGATAAGGAGTCAGACTCAAAGCCCACCACTGGAATCAACTTGGCCATTCCTGCTGCATTGCCCTGAGGAGAATGATGTGGATGTCTCCTGACTTGATCTGTAGAGGATTGTGGTAAGATTGGACAAATTCATATGAGAAAGGGACAAACAACTTTTAAGGCCTGTGCTCTGAAGGCCAATTCTGTGACAACCAAACTGAGCTTTTAAAAATGTTCACTCAAAAAGGCTCCTACCATCCTTCAAGGAGAAACAAGAGGCAATTTTATGACGTTTATGTCCTCCTTCACCCTACACTATGATTTGGATCTCTTTCAGCCTTGAAAATAGTCCCCCTCCACTTACCTTCCAAAATCATGGTGCATGTGCCTTAAGAACCCATAAGACCATGAGAAGAGCCATGCTGGATCAGGCCAAAGGCCCATCTAGTCCGACTTCCTGTATCTCACAGTGGCCCCACCAGATGCGTCTGGGAGCACACAAGACTAGATATCTGTCTCCTGATACCACTCCCCTGCATCTGGCCCTTGAATTACCCTGGTATTAAGACTGGAGATTACGCATCCTCATTGTGGCTTGTAACCTGTGATGGACTTTTCCTCCAGGAATCTGTCCAATCCCCTTTTGAAGCCATCCAGGCCAGATGCTATCACCACATCCTGTGGCAGGGAGTTCCAAAGACTAACAGCACGCTGGGTTAAAAAAAAATTATTTTGTCTGTTCTCAGTCTCCCAGCCCTCAATTTGAGTGGATGTCCCCTAGTTCTGGTATTTTGTGAGAGGGAGAAGAGCGTCCCTCTATCCACTTTACTCATGCCCTGCATTATTAACTTCTTAAACGGCATGCAGCACTTTCTGAGTGAAAAGAGTTTTTATGATGTGGGGAGCTGTTGAGGGTTTGAGAAGAGCCTGGGGAGCATGCTGGACTCCTGGGAGGACCTTATGAACCCTACACTCTGTTCCTTGCCCATCCCTTCCCTATGATCAAGCTGTACCTCCAGGTTCAGAGGAAGTATGCCCCTAAATACCAGCTGTTGAGAAACTTAAGTGGGAGGGGGCTAATGCGCTCACATCTTACCTGTGGACATCTGATACACAGACGGTTGGGCCCAGTGGGAAACAGAGGCTTAGCTAGATAGACTCTGGCCTGGTCCAGCAGGTCTCTTAAGCTTTTAACAGGGAAAGTACTATTGCTATGATACATGATGCCCTTTGACCACTCAGGACCACTGTATGAAAAAGATGTAACTCTAGACGTACTGCTATTCCCCAGCAACCCAACCACTCTTCCTAGTTGTCATGTAATTGGCCACTGGTCTACATTTGACTCCCGCTCCTTGGAAGGTGATCCTTGGGTTGATGGAGAATCTGAAAAATGACCTTCGCCCTCTCTGAGATCACCCACCCCTGACTCACAGCTTCAAAGGGCAAGAACCATCATGCTAACTGGTTTCCAGTAACACACCAGTGATTTGTGCAACTGTTCCAAAAACTGAGGTTACATATTAAAGATTACTTGGTCCCCAATAACAGCCAGGAAGGCACATTTGCACCAAGTAAAGTTTCTGAGCCACCTTGGCAAGCCTGCTTGTATCGAGTGGATGTGTAACTGAACCTGGGTCGTACTGCCACAGATATGGCACGGTAACATAATCTGGCAACAGGCATCACCAAGTACTGTATCAGTAGCACCTGTTTCAAAGAATGGAAAGCAAGTCGTAACCTAAGACACGACACAAGCTGAACATGGGGGCAGGCAGGTTGGAATAGAATTCCTACAAGGTCCATATCTCACATCTGCATGCAGGGAAACGTAACATTGGAAGGGCCTTAAACAGAACCGGGTGAGTTACCGGATTCTAAATGTACCCTGTACCTGTGCACAACATTTAGGGTCTTTCAAAATGCAGTGTTCTAAAAACTTGTTGTTGATATTTTGAAATGGTGGTGTCTTTATAAACGTTTTCGCTTGAAAGTAATGCATCTGATCTGAGGAACAGCTCTTTGCTCAGAAACTTTGATTATTGATTCTCCCCGTAACAAAACAGAAGCAAAGCAAATCATGTACCTTAAAACAAAATATAAGCATGCGTGCGCGCGCGCGCGCGCGCACACACACACACACACACACACACACACACACACACACACACACACACACGCATGCACATGCACGGCTGAGTAATAATAAGGCTAGCCAAAATTTAAGTTCCTTCTATAAGGGATTGACTGGTTCAACGACAGGTATATCAAGTTAAGTTTATCATGCTAATACAACAGAATATCCAGTTTGCCTCTATACCAAACACCAGCAACAGGGGAAGATGTCATTCTACAATATACTTTGGCTTGTATGTTTCTCAGTGCCATTGGACTGACTGGAGGGAAAACCGAATGCTAGTCTTTATGCACCTGGTTTTATCTCACCAAGTGTACCATGTGTTCTTCGGAGGTGAACATGAGACTGATGTTTTGCTGCAATTTCACTCAAAGCTTAATTAACCACACTGGGAGATCACCCAAAGGGCCGCTGTGGGTCCGGGCCCTGATGGCTTTCTTTGCTGGTGAGAGTGGGCTTCCCACCTCCCGAGGGGTGGGATCCCTGACTTGCATTTCACCTGTGGGCTGGGGCGTGGATTTGGACGACGCCTTAGAGGCCACATGTGTGGACATGGAAGACAGGGAGGAAGACAGGGAGGACTGTTGGGTGGACGCCATCGGCCAGGAGGCATTTGAGGCGCAGAAGGTCACAGCACTGCTGGAGTTCTCAACAGATGACTGAGAGACAATCCGTTGCCAAGACCCAAACGTCAGGCATTGGGAGTTCTTTGTGCCATCCGAGGAAGCAGTTTGAGTATGGCAGGAAGATGCAAGAGGGTGTGAAGCCAAGTGGCCGGAGAACCAGCACAGGGCGCAAGGCAGGCACAGGAAGCAGCCGCAGAGGCAAAAAGGTTCCCGAGGGCAGCCTACCCAGTGCAGGCCAGCCACGCCTTCTCTGATCCCAACTCCTCCCGCACCCTATTACATGGGCAAGCCCAGCCATGTCCGTATGGGCTTTGGCCATGCCTCCAAGGAGGAGCACAGCAAGAATGAGGCAGCCGCTTGTCACTCCAGGGAAGTAGCTGGAATAGGCGCCCAAGCAACGCTACTCCAGAGAGAGGGGAGTGCCTGCATTCAACACCCTTGTTGCAGCCCTCTGTGCTTGGCTGTCTTGAACTCCGCTCCTCCCAGTAAAAAACAGCTGTGGACTAGTCCCCTTGACTGGAACTGTGTGGGAGTGCAATTAAGTCCCCAGTGCCCCTAGAACTGCGGGCAATTCCTTGTTGAGCCATGCTGGCTCTGTTACAGTTACAGTTGTATTGCTCTAATACAGGCCTGCACAACCCGTCGACCTTGGGCGACGGGTAGCCTGTGGGAGTGTCAGCAGCAGGGAAACTCCCATTTTTTACTCTTCTTTCCCGCCATCCCGTATTTCTAAAAATCTCCCGCTGCGGCGCTCCTTGCACAGGGATTAGTGGAGAAGGCACCCGGAGGTGGTAGGGAGGGACCTGCGGAGCGCTAATTCCCCCCCCCCCCGCCAGTGTTGACTCGGTGGGCTTGGAAGGGAGGCTGCAGGGGGCGGGGAGGTGCAGGCGGCGGCTGAGGAAAAGTTGGCGACGCAGTCCCACCCCAAGGAGTGTGTGGGCTCCTTTCATATCTTGCCTCTCTTGCTGCCCATCTTGCAAGCTGGTGTAGCGGCGGCAAACGGGAGGGCTGCGGCAATCCCCTAACCCGCCCCACACTGACCCACTGCTTCTTGCCTTCTCTCCTCCCCCCCCCGCCCGCCCTTCTATGAGGTCCCCAAGCCAGTTCTTGCTCTGAGGCATCGGGGGCGGCAGCGCTTTTGGGGAGGAAAACGAAAGGGAAGGGGATTGAGAAGATGGGCAGAAGCAGCAGCAACTCTGCCCTCCCACCCAGGAGCACCGGTGAGGTGTGTGTGTGTGTGTGTGTGTGTGTGTGTGTGTGTGTGTGTGTGTGTGTGTGTGTGTGTGTGTGTGTGTGTGTGTGTGTGTGTGTGTGTGTGTGTGTGTGTGTGTGTGTGTGTGTGTGTGTGTGTGTGTGTGCACATGCTTTTTTGTGGAAGTAGCTTGCAGGGATGTGTGGAGGCTTGGAAAGTAGCCCGCAGGGACGTTCTGCGGCTGTAAGTAGATCACAGGCTGCTCAAAGTTGGGCAGCCCTGCTCTAATCAAAGAGAGTGTCCCTGCAAGCACTCTCAGCATCTTCATGGAAGGGGGCATGGGGGCTGCTTAGAGCTTCACAACTGTGCTGTCAGATTTGTCTGGCATTATAAATCTATCAGAGCTGCCTAGATGTCCTAAGCACATCCGATCTCGTCTGATTACGGAAGCTAAGCAGGGCCGGCCCTGGTTAGTACTTGGATGGGAGACCACCAGGGAATACTAGGTGCTGGAGGCGCCTGGAGTAGGAACTGGCAAGCCACTCCAGTATTCCTGCCAAGAAAACTCCATGGACATGGGGTCACAAAGAGTCGGTCACGACTGTAACGACAAAGCACACACACACACACACACACACATAAATCTATCAGGTTCATCAACTAGTTCTTCAAGCCTTTTAAAAATTCAGATAGGAAAACTCTCCAACCCATGTTACCCGCTGCCAACACAGAAGGCTCCCTGGAAAATATTTGCACTGTTAATCAGCTGGAGATTATAAAACACTGATTCCCACCCAATCTTCAGATTCACTCAGTGCACTCCCTGTTGTCTGTTCCCGGCAGTCTCTTCTTTCCCAACACTCCTTGTTGAATTCTTGTGTAGGAAGAGCCTACCTCAATATCTTCTCGGTGTCTTTTGCGCTGCCAGGCAGACATTTGCCCCTTGTTGTGGGAGGAATAGGAGCTAGAGGCGCACCACACGGACAACCTAGGGAAAACAGAAGATAACGGGCAAGGGTTCACCGATGAATCATGCAGAAACTTCTTGCTGCTTTCGTCCTCTGACGCCAGGATTCTCTGACTATATTCGAGGAATCTATCGAATTTAGTAGAGACCAGTAAAATTTTGCTGAATAAATGCCGTCTTTACCCCAAATTTCTAAGCATGTCATACTCAGCATTTAAGAGGATCTTAAGAGGGAGCAACAACATCTTGGATTTTACAACAGCTAACTGGCCATTGAGGGAATCAAAAGGTTTTTCTAAGGATGGTATGGGGCCACAAGAATGGTATCTTGGAGTGCATGGATGCATCTCCATTGTTTTTAGTTGAATATCCATCATCTAGAAGCTGGGTTGGACCAGAGAAGAACTCCTGCTCCAAAAATTGCAAATACAGTGGACCCTTGTATAAAAAAATAGTTTGTATAACATGAAATCTGTGCAACATAAAAAATTCCAGAGATAGGGGAAATTTGCTTAATAGAATCGCCTATGGGGCGAATCCGTACAACATAAAAATGGTCACGATTAGGGATTACTCTGTTTTCAATAAATTCCTATGGGAAATTTGTATAAAGGAAATTTTGCTTAAATTCTTTTGGAACAAATTAATTCCTTTATACAAGGAACCACTGTAATAACATCCACCACTTTGAATGCTCTTGTCTTACTGTTTTCTGTTAGCTTCTGTCACTAGTCTTCTTTCACCATACAACAAAATAAAACACAATCCTCTAATGCTCAGAACTGGAGAAAACACAGGTAAATACCTGAATACCTGGCAGAATGAATATACCAGAGGTCAACTGAGGCCCGTCCTGCCAGAATGTCGCAGGCGCTCTCACTTCGGGTGGCCACGCCCAGGGAGGCTAGGAAAGCGGTAACACGTAACCGAGCCTTCTCTGTGGCTGATCCTGTGCTATGGAACCATCTCCCGAGTGAGTTGTGCCTAGCACAGTCCCTGCCAGCCTTCAAAAAAGCCTTGAAGACCTGGCTCTTTCGTGAGGCTTTTGGCGACCCTTAATTTAATTCTATTTAATTTAATTCAATTCAATTTAATTTTTTCCCCCTACCATCTTGCTGGCTATTTATATACAATGGACCCTTGTATAACAAACAGTTTGTATAACATAAAATTTGTACAACATAAAATATTCCAGAGATAGGGGAAATTTGCTTAACAGAATTGCCTATGGGGCAAATCCGTACAACATAAAAATGGGATTACTTCATTTTCAATGCATTCCTGTGGGAAATTTGTATAAAGGAAAATTCGCTTAACATAATTTCATTTGGAACGAATTAATTCCTTTATACAAGGTACCACTGTATTACTTTTTTTCCTTGTTATGGTTATTATTATAATTATCATTTTAATTGTTGACTTGATGTTTGTTCACCGCCCAGAGTTCCTCTGGAAGATGGGCGGTAAATAAATAAATAAATAAATAAATAAACAAATAAATAAATAAATACTGTGCAGAGAGTATCAGAGAAAGTATCTGTAAGCAGAATTTCCAGGGGAAAGTCATGGTGCTTAGCATTTTCCCAGAAACTGAATGAACTGTGATTATTATTTTTTCAAGGTGCCAGTGTTCTTAATTTACATTAAACTTTCGGCAACAAATTTCAGCCCAGTCCATTCATTTTGTTCTGCCTCACTCTTACTTGGCGAGGGCCTTGCCCGGGGGATCCATGAGCATATGCCACTTGGAGGAGTCTGTGAGCAGACTGGGCAGGATGTGTCCCAGCAAGGTGAGTGTCAGCTGTTGCATGTCCAAGCAGAAAATGGAGTACAGCAACTCCACGGCTCGCATTGCGTGCTCTTTCCTTGTCTCTTTCAGGAGCTCCTAAGAGAAGAGACAACAATAGATGCGATGGGGTTAATGGAGAAGACATTGCCTTTGGTTCTTAGTATCACAATGACTAAAATGTTATGGGAAGCTATGGCACCAGAGTGCCATAAGCAAAATTGGACAAGCAACCTCTTTCCCTGAAATGCATTATGGTGTGAAATGCACCAGAAGAGGCACTTGTGAACACCGATTGGAGGTTTTTAATTCTGGAACACTCATCATAGGATCAAAAGAACAGATCTTGCTTAGGGTGCTGCTCCCACCCTTCACACACTGCTCCTTTTGGAGATTTAACTCCAGATACTGGAAGTGTACATATGTATATAATAGGCACATATAGATATGCACAGGTACAGATACCAGAGTCAAAGTTAAAAATTGAGCAGTAATCAGCAAATTCCCCTCTAGAAAGTCCACTTCATTAGCAGAAATGATACACAATCATAGTGACCTCAGTGAGCACTATCAACTGTATCCTCAAATAATTTGTCTAATCTATCCAAATAAAGCATAACCACTCATGTCCTCTCATGTCTCCCACATACCTTAACCAGGTTGTTGCAGAACCAGTAGACGCCACCCATATGCAGAAGGGTGTCAAAGATATGGATTGAGCGGCTGTCCACCCAGCCTTTTTCCAGCACTTTGGAGAAGACGCTCATCAACACTTCTTTGATGGGCTTCTTGGGTGGAAGGAGGTTCCAGTAGGGCATGGGATCGACTCCAGTGGCCGGGAATTTGATCTGTGCAGCCGTCTGCTGCACAACGTCCGCACACATATGCTCGAGAATGGAACTCATGATCAACACTCTGGGCAGCAAAAGAAGGATGGGAGATTAAATTATAACATTGTCCCTTACCATGGTCTAGGATCTGGAAAACTGGGGGTGCAAATCTCCCAACTTGTCACGAAACACTTGGTGAACCATAACCCCTCTCACTCTGACCTACTCCACAGATCTGTTATGGGAATAAACTGGAGGCTAGAAGGAAAATACCCGAGGCTTTCCAAAATTTCAACCAAACTCTACACAAGGAAGAAGGGTTTTTAAAACCATAGCCTACATGACTGGGGAGCTCCATCTCAGCGACAACTGTGCATCACTCCTAGATGTAGGTGATGGATGGAGATAACACAAAAAAAACCCTTTCATCTTATACCATAGCTGTAAGCTTGTCCATCAAGTTAACATCACAATCATACATGTAAAGCAAAACATGTGCAGGCCTTTGCTACCTTTTAGATCAGGCATGTCCAAAGTCAGGCCCGGGGGCCAAATGTGGCCCGTTTCCAAATTTCAAGCAGTCCACAGCCCTTCTCCACCAGCTGGCTCCTCCTCACATTGGATGGAGACATCAGCTTGCAGTTTTACAGTTTGCCTGCCCTCCCTGCCTCCGTCCATCCTTCCAGTCACCTGCCCAGCTTACCAGCCCCTGGCTTCATTGCTGCAGCATCCTCCCCACCTCCTTGCATGTCCTACAGGCTTGACCAAAGTCCGGCCCGGGGGCCAAGTGCGGCTGAATGGTCGGCCCCCACACATTTTCACCCCACCAAATCTGGCCCTTCTTGCAAAAACTTTGGACACCCCTGTTTTAGAGGCTTAACATAAGGCTCTGCTCCCTCCCAGCACCTGGAGGAAGCCCCTGCAGGTAGTTCTTACCTTTCACTGTAGAACTGCAAGGTATTTTCGCCATATAAAGGAGTTCCTAACTGCCGGATCATCTGCAGTGACTTCTCCCGCTCATCCAACCCCAGCATGCGGACGTGGGCCACTAGCCAGGCCACGGCACACACGGCCATGCTGCACACCTTCCCCTTAATGTTATCTGTTATTTTCTGGGGAAGAAAAGCCAGACCAGACCCTTGAGAATTCAGTACGGAGTCAAACAGAAGTGAGAAAAACAATACTGGAGCAGGATTTCTGTCATCTGTCTCTTCCTTTCCCGCTTTCGTCTTAATTGGAAATTCAGTTAGAAGAGACCATCATGAGAAAACTAGAATTTTCACCCACTGTGGGGCTTGGGAGAAGAAACACACTTGGCCTCAGGAACCTGCACACTTTTGAGATTCAGGATAAATGAAGTACATATAAAAATAGAATGTACATGGCGAAATGCATGCATGCATACATACAAGCATACATGCATGCATGCATGCATACTCACTCACGCACTCAACTGGGAAATGTTCAGATTAGGTGACATGCACAAAAAGTGTATACATCAAGTGAGTGTACAGAGGCTTAAGGGGAATGTACAAAAACGTATAGAAATTTCAATGAAGAAAGGCAAAACAATGCCTTGCAACCTGATACAAAGGATGGACTAGAAGAAAATTCAAGTGGGATTAGGAAGAACATAATGAAGTAGAGGCGACAACATTTCCATCCCTATGCTGTGTAGACTTTAGGCTGATGCAGGTGGGTGGGTCTGAAGGATGGTTGGGTGGCCTTGCTTTGCAGGAGATGGGGAAGCCCAGCTATCTAATTTAAGTACTATCATTCATTCATTCATTCATTCATTTTTACAATTTATATGCCGCCCACTACACAAAGGTCTCTGGGGGGCTTACAGCACTCCACCAGCCTGAGACAGCAGAACGCCTTCTTGACTTTGCCAGATGGTCCCTTCACCAGTCACTATCCTCCTGCTTAGAACCCAATGCCAGAGCCCCTTTGTGTGTCATCCCTCCTTCACTTCCTTCAATCCACATGCTGAGCCCCATCTCTTTCACGAAGCCTTGGCTTTACCTCTTTTATCTCTACCCCCAAAACGAAAACAACCCCAAGGATTCAGTTTGAAAGAGAACATTCCGACAGGTAGAAAGACTGAATAAGGTTGGAATACGTTGCATGTGATGAAGTTTGGAGTCTGGCGGTCAAGGGAGGACTGTTAATGCAGGGGATGCTATTATATTCTGGAATTGCTGTTTTAAATTATGCAACATACATTTTCAAGAAAAGATGGGAATGGATGTTTAACCGCTGTAGTGAAGCTATAATTTAATGACATCCTATCAAGTCAATTCTAACTAACAACAACCATCCCAGGAGCTTCTGGTTTGCCTGTCCC
The DNA here is from genome assembly GCA_037367245.1 of Phrynocephalus guinanensis. Classification (NCBI taxonomy): domain Eukaryota; kingdom Metazoa; phylum Chordata; class Lepidosauria; order Squamata; family Agamidae; genus Phrynocephalus; species Phrynocephalus guinanensis. Next base: position 26,526,434 of record CM074743.1, on the reverse strand, counting down.
TCCTTTAGTTGGCCCTCTGGGACGGTGATGCTTCCCCAAGGCCACATGGATGACATGACACGTAGATCCCATCAGACAAACACATTCTGGATGAAATCAACTGGCTCTTCTTTCCAGAAGCATAGTGGGACTTCAAACCTCGGGGTCCTAACCTGGCATTTAAGAACATACAATTGTATATTGCTTGCTTGGATTGCTTTATGAATAGCACTAATAATAAAAAATTTAAAACCTGAAAGTTTGAGTGTGTGTAGTGGTGATTACCTGTACTTGCTTTTATACTTGATTATGCTGGGCTCTTTACTTTTTTCTCTTGTGTCCCGCACTCTACCATGATTTAATCGGCACTGTAAGCTTGCCATGAACTTGCTTTTTCTGCATTCACTTTCCCAGTACAATCAATATCAATACCAACACTCTGATCCATTTCTTCTCCCATCAGGTATGCTTTAGGGCAGTGATGGCGAACCTAAGGCACGGGTGCCAAAGATGGCACTCGGAGCCCTTTCTGTGGGCACCCAACAGCGTCCCTTCACAGCCCCCTGTATTCAGGTTAAATTGCTGTATTGGCACTTTGCAAAAAAAAAAATTAGTGGGTTTTGAATTGCAGTTTGGGCACTTGGTCTCTAAAAGGTTCGCCATCACTGCTTTAGGGTACCACTGAGCCTCTTGCATGGCAGCAAGTTGGGTCAGAAATCTTTTTCAGATATTCATCCTATCAATCCCTGATGTGCTCTGTGTCAATGCAAGTCTAAAACACTTATTTAAGGTGAACCTGTGGTTCAACTCTGGCTGGAAAAAATGCCCCATGTAAAAAAAGGAACAACTCAGCCAACCTCCCACTCACCTAAGAAACAGGCACATGGAGAAGAACACTAAGTGAGGTGACTTCTTATACTAGCTGCTCTTTATGGAGGAACTAACTACTAGTAGTTCGAAAGCATGTCAATGCAATTAGATAAATAGGTACTGCCATAAAAAGCTGGAAGGTAAATCAGTGTTTCCTTGCAGCCACGCTGGCCACATGGCCATGGACTTGTGCAACACGGACTCTTTCGGCTTGAATATGGAGATGAGCACCGCCCCTAGAGTCAGACACGACTAGCACGTATGTGCAGGGGGAAACCTTTACCTTTACATTTTAACTGATAGTTCTAACTAACTAACTACTATTAGTAGATATTATCTATATACTAGTAATATACTACCTACTAATAGTAGATAGTACTAACTAACTACCTCTCATGATATCGGCTGCATTGCCTGCCTCTTCCAATCAAATGTTTCAGTTCTCTGTCCCCAGCTTTTAAAAACAGTGACATTTATTCGGTTTATGTAGTTTCTCTGGGATATACTGGAGCGTTCTGGCATTACCTGAACTGAGTCAAAGGTGAGAACGCCATTCTCCCAGGCATTCAGGATCTCCAAGATGGCAGCAGAGATGCTCATACATGCTTCGTGCCATTTCATCTGCCTACTCAGATGCACAGGTAGATGAGAATGCAGACGGGAAAAATCTGGTCAGGTATACAAGTGGATGGTTCGGCATTATTCCCCATGCCCCCAAGCTAAGTAGCAATCTTGGATGTCTTGATCCGAGGCACAAGAAATGGTATATTCCTAGGACCCAAGTTCTTTCAAACAATTAGCTAACTGCAATCGGTTCCTTTCCTCCACAGCTATGGTAGAATGTGAAATAATTATTACAACATGGCAAAGCGAAGAAACTGCATCTTCTTTTTCTTTCCTTCTATATCTCGGGGGGGGGTGTAGCCTCATTAACTGATGAAACAAGAATATCACATCCTTCATGGTTTGTTTGTTGTGGGGATGATAGGGTAGAAGAAAAATAATTTATTTCATACCAAAAGCCAATGTTTTGCAGCATTCAGAGGTATTGTTTTCTCAAAAAAGTAAATGAAAAGGGCTAGTTTTACTTACTGTTGAGAAATGGTGTAGAATTTGTTCACTTGTTTTTGCCATAGAGTTACAAGTACAACCAACTGCTTCTTAAGATGGAGGTTTGCCTAGAGTTATCTCTGCTAGCAACAAAATTTTTTGAATTGGTTGCCAAGATCAGCATCCTTTGGTTTGTAGCTTTGATTTGTATCTTTCTCCTTTACTAAACTGAAATTTATAGCTTTTTGTCGTGGCGCAGTGGTTAAATGACTGTACTGCAGGTAAAACTGTGCTCACGATCTGGGGTTCAATCCCAGGTAGCAGGCTCAAGGTTCATTCAGCCTTCCATCCTTCCGAGGTCAGTAAAATGAGTACCCAGCTTGCTGGGAGGGGGTCAATGTGTAGCCTGCACACTGTAATTAAAATTTGTAAACCACCCAGAGACTACTTGTAGTGGTATGGGGCGGTATATAAGCAGAACACTTTGCTTTGCTTTTTGCTTTTTCATCATATTAGCACTGCTTCATGAAAACTGAAGTCTGGGCTACGTATTTAGGAGTCACCATGAAACAGCGCAAACGGAACTTTGCACTGTGATAAATGTATACCACATTATTATTATTATTTTGTTTTACAAATAAGTGGTTCTCAACCTTGGATAAAACACGTGTTCTTGGGCTGCAATTTCCCTGAAACCCCATCCAGCGCTGCTAGTGGTGAAGGCTTCTGTGACTAGCAACGCAAGAACACCTGGGTTACCCAAGGCTGTGAAACACTGAAATAAAACACTGCCAGTCATAGTGGTGCAGCCTCACGTGTTTTCTGTCCCAGAACCAGAAGCCTGCTTGAACATCTGGCAAATAAAGGAGATTTCAGAATCAGAAACAGGTCTGTGTTAGAATCACAGAATCATAGATTAAAAATAATAAAAAGGGTTTCTTTAGTTATGTCCGCAGCAAAAGGAAAAATAAGGAAATGATAGGCTCTCTGCATGACAATGATAACCAGTTACTAACAGGAGACAAGGAAAAGGCAGAACTACTCAACACCTTCTTTGCCTCCATTTTCTCCAAAAAGGAAGAAAGAGATCAGCTGGGACAAAGAGTAGATGAGGTAGGACGGGAAGACCTAGCGAGGAAGACCTTTGCTCCTTCCTGCAACGCTAGTCCACTCTCAGCTTGCTTTTTTGAGACACAAGTGTTTGTTAGATGCACCCGGCAGTAGGACTACTTACACCAACTTCATTTCAGAGGAATTGTTGAGCAAAGCAACTAGCGACTCCACCTTGGTGGAGTCAGGCCGGAAGCAAGGGTGGTCCGGGTTCAGGATCTTCCCTTCTTCCGGCATGCAGTTTTGCATCCAAATCTCAAAGAACGGCACTTCACCAGGTGGGCCGGCTTCTGAAAGGATCACCTGAAAGACAGGCCACCAAAAGCCACTCACTGAGGGAACCACACACTAATGCAACAGCACCCTCTAGTGTGTAGACAGCTAATCAAATAGCAATCCCGTAGGCAAGCTCTCTAGGATACTAAAATACTTTGCAAATAAAATGTTGGAGAACAGGAAAATTCATCTACTTCTGGACCTGGGCATGGGGGATGTCTTTAGATTCATTTATACACCTGGACCCTACCAGTTATTTATTTATTTGATTTATGTACCTCTCAACTTAGTGCAAACCTACTACCCAGAGCGGTGAAAGGAAATAAAACCCAAAATAGCATCATCGCCCCTGAGCAATTCTAAACAATAACAGAATAATATAAATAGCAGGAAATAGCAACAAATCCATATAATGATTTCAAATTAAATTCCAAAATAAAAATCATAAATTCCTGTCACCAAAGCCAGTATTAATTAAACCAAAGACAAGGAACCCACATGATGGTTGAACAGATAAGTCAAGTCCATAACTAGCACAGGGGGAAGATGGCTTTAAATGCTTCTTCAACAACTTTAATTTTCTATGTCCTCTTAAAGGATCTTATACACTTGTAAAAAGTTGAACAATGTGATGCACATGAATAACTATGAACACTTAGAATACTATCCAAATGCATATTATTGTTGTTGCTTTAGCATTATCACTGTAGTTGCTGCTGCTTCTGTTTTTCTAATTTACCCGCTACATTCATTTCCAAGAAATGTCATCTAGAAGGCTGAGTAAATCTACATTCCAAGATTCAGGCAACGATGAGATAGATCACTGACCTAAGGCAGCTTTTTATTCTTCTTCTACTTTATTTCAGTCTTTGCCATACCCTTTTCTACCACAGTCGCAATTTGCACACAGTTACAATGTGCACACTTTTGTTTACTGATGGTTACTGAGAGTATTTAACTCAGGTGGGCAATACCTGCCAGAACCAAACTGCACAAGTGGATGGGCTGATACTTGTCAAGATTAATTTTAGCAGAGACTGAGGGAAATGTGTGCATAATATAAGCATCTCAACCAGTTTCTACGGCTTGAAACCCGGTTTCAGTCAGGCTATAGTCAGTTTATGAGTGAAAGACAAACACATACAGTAGGACCCCCACTTATCATCAGTCTGTAAATACATGGCATGGTATCTGGTGCCCCAGTGGCCAGTTCTGCTAATGCATGTTTTAAAACATTCTGGCCCCCCCTCCCCTATACATTTAGCATTTGCTATTATCTATCACTTTCAGTATCTGTGCCCTCACCCTCCCGGAACCAATCCCCCGCATTAAGCATGTGTGTGTGTGTGTGTGTGTGTGTGTGTGTGTGTGTGTGTGTGTGTGTGTGTGTGTGTGTGTGTGTGTGTGTGTGTGTGTGTGTGTGTGTGTGTCCTATTATACAGGTGGCAAGGACATGCAATCTGCACATGCTCAGAGATGTTCTGTTTCTATGCCCAAGCATCTTTGTCTCGCTGCTCCTTTTCCCCTTCCCCTTGCAGCATGGAAGCGAGAAAGTCCTTACCTCAGAGCCATAGGTCTGGGCGACATGACACAGCATGAGGAAGGAGATGTCGAAGAGAAGTGCTCTGACGGAAGCTGCTTTGGCTGGGAGTGGGTGGGAGGGTGGAACCCAGAACAGTTAGCTCATATAACAAAAGGAGAGAAATATCTTTTATATTATTGTAACCATTCCTGATGTCTGAAATACAAGAAGTCTTTTACGACTGCCATCTAACCCATTCTTCCAGCAACCATGAAGGAGTGCCATGACCACAACTGTGGGTGCTCTATGCTTCTTCCATCACAGCTGCTTCGCTAAGAGTCAATGTTTTGCACAGATAAGCCTGTTTCTAGCATGAGAAAAGCCAAATCTGAGACGTCTCCTATTTAAATCTCCTACAGCAAACTCGGAACGCAGCTGATGCTTTATAAGATGTTACACTTCGTTTATTTTCTCTTTCTGACTCCTTGCACCTTGACTATGTGTAGATCAACCCAAACCTAGCATCCACCAGTATCATTTAGTGTCTTTCTAACAAAGTACATCAGAGAAATGTTTGTGGAACATAGCAATGTACACAATTAAATGTCTTCCCCGTGACCTAGAGGAGAATCTCCTTGGCATCCTTTTTTAGTTCCTATCAGATTTTTGTGGGGATAACTGTGATGAGCAATTTTAAAGCACTTCATATATCTAGAAAAAAATGATGGAAGAATATACTCTCAACAACTAGGAGCGCTTTTTCCTGTTAGTCCAGTGGAAGGTCAGAGAGCCTTGGCGTGTTTAATCACATGCAAACACATTCAGAATCCTTATCTTAGGGTGTGTGGGATTCACGCATCACTCCCTCCAGAGGACTGGAACTAAATTGGTACTTGGGGGCTAAGGGCTCTGTTGTGAAAGAAGGGGCAGAGAGGGAGAGAGGACTGAAGAACGGGAGCAAGATGACAGCTGCAAGTTAACCCTTTTCCTTCCACGGCTGAGATCCCCACTCAATAGTACAAAGTAACTATTCTCAGGGCAAGTGTGGTGGTGGTGGTGGTGGTGGTGGTGGTGGTGGGAAACCGAGGAATCACATGGTGGCCAAAAAGGACAAAGAGACCCCAGTGGCAACTTGAATGGCCCCCTTGTTGCATTAGGAATGTGGTGGTGGTGCTGCCTACACTGCCAGGCACCATGGCTCACTTTCAGTTTTCCCCACAACATGCACCCGGGCCCGATTCTTCGAATTAACCCACAAAAGCCTATAATCTCAAGGAGAGTTACTGGAATACTTCACCCCCATCCGCCCACCCTCGCAAAACGTTACAAGAAGACAGGGACTTACATCCTTCACCAGTGATGTGCTTGGTAAATTCATTGAGCCTAAAATGAAAAGACAATGAAAAAAATGAGGAGGAGGGAGAAAAAGAAAAAGAAAAATCAGGGAAGGATGAATTCAAGCCCTTGGAGATTAGACCCAATTTTTGAACCATGCTTTGGCCATTGTAATGTGCAGAATGCAAGGTAACCTAAAAACATTCGGCAGATTACAGGTACAGTGGTACCTTGTATAAAGGAATTAATTAGTTCCAAATGAAATTATGTTAAGCAAATTTTCCTTTATACAAATTTCCCATAGGAATGCATTGAAAACAGAGTAATCCCATTTTATGTTGTACAGATTTGCCCCATAGGCAATTAATTCTGTTAAGCAAATTTCCCCTATCTCCGGAATTTTTTATGTTGCACAGATTTTATGTTAGACAAACCGTTTGTTATACAAGGGTCCACTGTACTTCCATTTTATGGGCAATGGAAAAACTAGCCCAAACTTGAAAGGACTACCCTAAATAGGACCTGAATTTGAGCTCAGCTCCCATGTAAGTGACCTTCTGCTCTCTGAACTAATCTGATCCAGACAAAAACGTCCTTGCTAATCCCTGACTCCCTTCTTCCTCTCTTAGTCTGGCTATTCCCCCCACCCACCCCAGATTTTTCACCTTCTAAGTCCAGACTTTCCTACATAACCCTTTCCATACACACATGAGTCACCCACTCCCTTGTTAGGGGCTGCTCCCATAAAAGGAGATGTACTGTATTAGGGTAAATTGCAAGGCATCCAATACGTGGTGCTCCAATACTCCCTAACCATCAACTAACAAACTTAACCTAATGCCCATAACACAATCTAGTCACTCACCATTTCGTTTTGCAAACTGTGTACACCGAGAAGTCTTGGGCTAAAATATCATCGTTTGGCACAGTACTTTACTGCGTCAACTCCTCATAAATTCTACTGACATAATGGGCGTAATCTAGTTGTGACTTAACAAGGTTGAGCAATAAAATTTCAGCCTCTGCTTCAGATTGCTGTCTGGTGTCACTGCCTACCGCCAAGCGCGGCTGACAAACTTTCAGATTCACACAAGATGTCGAATTGTATACTAAGAAACAACTGCACATTCTCAGGGCACCCTCTGGGGAATCCACAGGGCACCGCTATTACTATCCACATTGTTTCTCCTATGTTTGCAGCCCTTATGGAGGACCAGGTGGATTGAGACGAGAGTCTCGTGACTGCAATGCAGCCTCACGTGGCTCTGCCATCCCCTCTGTGAGCTGCCGTACAAAAATCTGCCTTTCTGCTACAGACTATACGCTTAGGGTAGTCCTTTCAAGTTTGGGCTAGTTTTTCCATTGCCCATAAAATGGGAGTACAGTGGACCCTTGTATAGCAAACGGTTTGTCTAACATAAAATCTGTGCAACATAAAAAATTAGAGCAACATAAAAAATAGAGCCTCGTGGCGCAGTGGTTAAATGCCTGTACTGCAGGTAAAACTGTGATCACGACCTGGGTTCAATCCCTGGTAGCAGGCTCAAGGTTCACTCAGCCTTCCATCCTTCCGAGGTCGGTAAAATGAGTACCCAGCTTGCTGGGGGGGCAATGTGTAGCCTGCACACTGTAATTAAAATTGTAAACCGCCCAGAGACTACTTGTAGTGGTATGGGGCGGTATATAAGCAGAACACTTTTTGCTTTTGCTCCTAACAACGAGGGGGGGGAGGCTCCTGTCTTCCTTGGCTTGTTCAAAACACAAGGCCCAAGTAGGCTTGTACATAAGCCACTTAATGAGATGGTTAGTAGTGATGTAGACACCTCTTCACTGAAGCCAAGACACAAATGGGTTTAGGAAAGATGGAGCAGCTTAGCTGGAACTGGTGGGAAGGGGAGGAGAGTAAAAGAGCGGAGGCAAGAAGCTCAGGGGTCCCCCCCCCCACCTCTCTTGGGAAGGAATGAGGAAAACAACTAAATCTGGGGCTAAGATTTATTTAGTGTCTGTGTTCTATTAGCAATGTACAGCAGACTTGCACTGGGGAACCGAAGGCGGCATTCAAGCTACAGAGCTAAATATCACACAGGCTGCCTAGCCCGCACTGAAAGTATGTACCGTGATGCCTTGTAAGACGAATTTAATTCGTTCTAGGGGTCAATTCATCTTACCAAAAAAATTCATCTTACAAAATGCAGTTTCACATAGGAATGAATGGGAAATTGTTTAATTCAGTCCAAAGCCTAGAAAAAAGAAACACCCTTTTATGTTTTAAAAAAAAACCCCTCTTTATAAAGTGCACTTTAAAGACATAAACACTGTGCATACTTCTGCACTCGAAGCCTCGTGCTAACCACAAGCCACTGGGTCGCAATGAGTTCTGAGTGCCTTTTAACATTTTTATTGCCTTTTAAAAAATTTGTTGCAATGCATCAAGAGTGCATTTTTAAGAGGACTCAATACCTGTATTGCTACAGGGTTGCTAAGCATCCTGGCAGTATTTTTTGAAATATCCTTTGTTTTTCTTTTAATTCATGACTGTTATTCATCTTACACAGCATCCCACAGGGGAAAAATTTGTCTTACGGCTCAGTTTTGCCTATTCCTGGAAATTTCATTCGTCTTACAGTTTTTCGCCTTACAGGACATTTATGAGGTACCACTGTATTCTGCTCCCCTAAAATGGAAGGCAAAGAAAATGATGCCACCCCTGCCCCATCCACTTCTCTCACCCGCCATTGCAGGCAGGCAGATATGGTAGGTCTACCAAAGTTCTTATTTTTTTTGGCCAAGGAGCAAAAGAAGATGATTGAAAGTATCTGCTTCTGTTCTGACTAGGTCTAGCCTGAAATACTTATTTGGCTTGAGCCAAATCTCATCAGGTCCAGCCAAGCAGTCAACGTCTGGTTTATTAAGTCAGGATATGCATAAGCATTCCTTGCTTTTGCTTCTCTTGCCCCTTTACTTGAGCAAGCAAACAAGCGGGAAAACAGCAATTAACCATGCTTCCTGTGATGTCCAAACCGGGAACTATGGATAATCACATCCAAACAAGCCATTATGTGGAAGCCAATATTACTCTACATCCTGTCTCCTTGGGAGACATTAGTTGCCATTTTCCAGGTTGGCAATAGCCAAAGCTTAACCCTAACCAAACCTACAGTTTGTCTGCTTGATGAAGAAAACGAAGAGTAAGATGAGAACAAACAGCTTACCTGTATTTTCCCATCTATAAGATGGCCCCATGTATAAGATTCCCCCCACTTTTCCAACCCAAAATTACTGGTGGGGTTCTCTCCTCGGCTTACTTCTGTATATAAGGCGACCCTCAATTTTTAGTCAAACAATTTGAGACAAAAATATAGTCATACATGGAAAAATACTGTATGTGGAGATCCACAATGCTCCTGCCTTATCTCTTAATTTCTTAAGGCAGCATCTGATGGACCAAACCAGACCATGCTAAACAACCAGATTTCCCCATTGACACAATGGGAATTCTACCAACCTGCCCGATGGATTGGGGCCGGGGGGGATATAAAGGCAAGAATCAAGGTATTGTAACTGGCAACTTGCTGTGCAATTTAAGTCACTACTGTCTGGGAGTGCTTTGCTCCAGAGCTGCTAGCCTTCTTTACAGCTTCCCTGTTGGATGCTGTCTGAACAAGAAGGTGCAGGCTTCTACCTCCCCAAAACCAATGTCCTACACCAGGCATGCCCAAACTTCGGCCCTCCTGATGTTTTGGACCACAACTCCCAGAATTCTAAGCTTAGATTGCCAATGGCAAAGGACTGTGGGAGTTGCTGTCCAAAACATCTGGAGGGCTGAAGTTTGGACGTGCCTGTCCTACACAGACTGATGGTGGACAAGGCTTTCAACACATTCAGCCAATGCATCCTCAGCTACGTTTCTCCTTCTCCAAGACTACCCTTCAAGACCCTCGCGGGCGACAACAGCACAAGTCCTCATTCCAGAGTTCTGGGCAGGGAGAGGATCAAGACAACTGTGCGACAACCACGTTGTCTCTTGCTTAGTAAAACGAGAACAAAACCCGGCACGTTGTGTCCTAAGCACAGAGGTTGAATAACACATAAGCTTGATCATGTTGTTCTTTCAAGTCTTATTGAGAAATCCAGTTGCTACATCTGAAAGGGGGTGGAGTTTTCACCCTTCTCTCTCTCTCTCTCTTTCTCTCTATCACACACACACACTCACTTGATAAATTTCCGTGCAAAAGACTTCAGCTTTCCTGTGGCCGCTGCTGCTGCCAACAATAAATCCAGGCTCTTCCCAGACAGCATATGTCCCAAGACACCCAGCAGTCCTTCTGGAGATTTGGAGTGGTCTGAATCCATTGTCTGGGGTGGGGGTGGGGTGGAGAAAATGAAATAAGAAAGAAATGTCACCAAATAAGGTTCTGGATCGGTAACCAGCCAAGCATAAACCACGAAAACAGGCACAAAGGGACAGCAGCTTGTGGTGCTTTAACGAGACAGCCATTTGTAACGGCAAGCATTCAGAAAGCATAGAACTCTGCTTCCAACACAAAGCGATCCTGTGAAATTCCACGCTGGCATGAGAGACGCAGGGGATCAATTTTTTTTTTACTTCTGCTAATGCCTTGTAACAATTTACTCCCGAACATCTGTTTCTGCTTATCCTTAGCTTTGTTCTTGGGCTCTAAAAGTCACATTTCATAGCGTGCTCAGGTCAGGAGTGTATGTGGGTTAATCAATGGAGAGCCGATGCATGGAGGGATCCCGCCTAGAGGCAAAAGGGTGCATGTGATGACCTTCTGAGCATTTCCGTCCCTTCAGAGGCACTCTGTGACCTTTATATATACAGTGGACCCTTGTATAACAAACAGCTTGTATAACATAAAATTTGTACAACATAAAAATTTCTGGAGATAGGGGAAATTTGTTTTACATAGTCTATGGGGAGAATCTGTACAACATAAAAATGGGATCACTCCGTTTTCAATGTATTCCTATGGGAATTTGTATAAAGGAAAATTTGCTTAACATAATTTCATTTGGAACAAATTAATTCCTTTATACAAGGTACCACTGTGTGTGTGTGTGTGTGTGTGTGTGTGTGTGTGTGTGTGTGTGTGTGTGTGTGTGTGTGTGTGTGTGTGTGTGTGTGTGTGTGTGTGTGTGTGTGTGTGTGTGTGTGTGTGTGTGTGTGTGTGTGTGTGTGTGTGTGTGTGTGTGTGTGTGTGTGTGTACGTACCCGAGGACAACACTGGTCACGTCTGCATATTTTTCACATTCCTTGTGGTAACCATGATGTCTAACACTTTGTCTAGCTTGGTTTTTTTAGATAAGTTTCAGCTGATGCTTCCCGGGGACAGACTGCTAGCTGTCAAGGCGCTACTCTATTTGTGCCCCAGAAACTAGCCAAATAGATCTGTAATGCAGTGAACTCTCTCTCTCTCTCTCTCTCTCTCTCTCTCTCTCTCTCTCTCTCTCTCTCTTTTGCACAGGGACTGGCTCTACCTTCCCCGAAGCAAGCATCTGTCCAACCATCCCTAAAGAAACTCATTCTCATCCCAACAGTTTCCAACAACTGCGACACAGTTGCTGATGCTTCCTATTGGGGGAAGGTATCCTTCAAAGTGCCAGGTATCTACAGGGTACCCACAGTTGGGAAAGGTCATGGGGACATTTGGAGCAAAGTGTCACTAGCATGCTACTGACACCGTACATCTGTATCAAGTTGTGACCGTTCGTGTTATAGATAGAGGTCAGCTGGATGTGAGCCTAGAGAATGAGCCTGGTCCCTGGCAAGAAAGAGGCCTTGTAGGTAAGTGCAACCTGGATCCAAGAGAAAGATTGATTACCTTGTTGCTTGTACTGGATGGAGCTGCATGCCCACTGAAGGATCACGTGAGCATCCTGGGGTTCTCTTAGAGAGCCATCTTTGCTACTGTTGTCCCAAGTACCCTCCAGTAGCTCCAAGAGCCTTTAATAAGTTTGTCTCTCAATGGCCACCACTCTTCAATTGAGCTAGCTAGGCTGCAGTGTGCTGTATGTAAGGCTGTCCTTAAAGCTGGACTCAAACTCGCAGCTGGGTGCTGAATGCTTTCACGAGTCTTTTTGTTTGGGCTACCAAACAGTGGCATATAAGACTAATGAAGGAACGATGTGGGTTGCCACTTGGCCAAAGGACTAAAATACGTTTTTGTTGTCAGTACATAAACCCCTAAACCAATTGGGACCTAATTACCTGAGAGATCTTACAGAATCATTTTGGCCCTTAAAATAATTTACAAAGACACTTTTGTTGTTGCCACACTCTCATAAGGTCCTCGCCAACAATTATCTTTTTTCCCCCAGTTTCACGTCGAAGGCATATCTATCCATCCGCCTAATGCAGCCTGCCACATTTTTACAATGACTGACAAGGCAGATAGCCTACGCCAACATATGTATTATTTCATATTGGAGTGCATAACCTCAGCAGGCCAAGTTGCCAATTTTGCCCCAGACCTGCAAATTTGGAAGCGCCATTCTTCACTTTTCGTACAAAACCCCCCACAATATTTCAGGTATGGATGGGTGAGGCGTCAGTGGTCCTGTAAAATGACACCACCCTGCATGTTGACCATCCAAGTTTTATATTCTGAACTTTATTACTGTGAAATAATGCTTCACAATCTTAACCAATCTGTAATTAGCTTAAAATTCCCTACCGACAAACAAATGGAATGAGAACTGGTAAACCATTGTTAAAGTTTGGTTGAAGTGGAAGCCATTTTTTCAAGATGGATTATGGATCACGATTTTTCCCATTACGCTTCAGCATGTTACAACAGACAAATCATGGATACAGCAATTACTGTATATACTCAAATATAAGCCTAGTTTTTCAGCCCTAATTTTGGGCTGAAAAAAGGGGCCCTCGACTTATATCCGGGTCAATACTTTTAGCCACTGAGGCAAGTGCTTGGGTCAGTGGCTAAAAGTCATTGTAAACATTGCGTGCCACTTCTCATGACCCCCTTCTGCATCACAGGGGAGCAGCGCATGATGTTTAAAATGACTTTTAGCCACTGACCCAAGCACTTGCATCAGTGGCTAAAAGTTATTTTAAACATCGTGCGCCGCTCCCCCAGCTCACAAAGGAGGAGCTGCCAGGTCCTACTGCATTTCCCACCCTAGACTTATACTCGAGTCAATACATTTCCCCAGTTTTGGGGGGTTAAATTAGGGGCCTCGACTTATACTCGGGTCGACTTATACTCAAGTATATACGATACTCTTCCTCACAAAACTACTGCAACATTAAGAAGCTGAACGCTACAAATGGATCAGAGAAACAAGACAAACACCCTGCTAAAAAGCAAAGAAGCCATAATGTGTTTCAGAACTTCAAAAACCACACAAACCACAATTTAGTGCAAGACTATATTTTTGCTATTAATTTTTCAAAATGACAAAATCCTCCAGTTTTAGTTTTTATGTAAGTCTAGATAAAAGAATTTGTGTAGAACAGATCATGTTCAGATGATTCTGATTCCGTTTGACACATTCCTTTTTTCCTTACGCCTATTAGAAATCTCAGGGAATATCATCATCCCCACCATTTTCAGGTTCAGCCAGTACCCCTGCATTAGCAGAAGTCTGGGTTATAGGGATAAGAAAGAGAGGGGTTCAGATTGCCACTCAGCCTCGAAGCTCACTTGTTGAAATCTCACAAATAGAATGAAGTCTCACAATAATGTTGTGAAGAAAGAGGCTCCCTGAGGGAGAATAAAGCCAGACACAATGCTTTTACAGCACAATCCCAGGCATGTGTACTCAGAATAAGCCTCGCTGAGTTCAAGGGAACCCACTCCCAAGTAAAAATATATGGAATTATAAATTTTGTAGCAATAACAAATAAAATTCTATGCTGAAATAAATATTTATTCTATAACCAGGACAACCTCATCAGAACCTACTTTTAGGATATTGGTGACAGTAGGCTCAGCCCGTAGGATAAGGCCTGGGTTTGGCTGAATGTTGGCATTTTCCGCAGATTTTAAGCGTGGTGCATGTTCTCGATCAGCAGTCCTGGATGAAACGGGAAGAAAAATGTATTTGCAATGAGTGCATATAAAAAGGTCTGAACAAAAACAGGACACCCTGCTGTAACAACCACTCACTACTAGTCACAGATACACAACCACAATTCTGATGAAAATATTCTGAAGAAAACTCGAGACAAGAAACTTTAAATTGCCCAAGTGAATTAATCTCTATCTCTACCAAATGATCTTTGTCTATTTCAAAATACCAAGTTTCAACCTAAAACAAAACAAATATGGAATTCCATGTGTAATTTGCCCAAGGTGAAGGGGTCTATGGATCTATGTGGTTCTATAATGAAAATGTGAAACAATTGTTTTCTGCCACAAATTCCAATGTGTGATTGGAAATATGAAAAGTTCATTCTGGGGTAAGCCTTCCCCACTTAGCTTCATCAGAGTAAATCTCAGTAGCAGATTACCACAAATAAATAAGTCAATATAGCCATTCACTGTCATGTACCAACTGCATGATTCAGCACATGACAGCAAATATCTATGCTGAAATTTAAACCAATGGAGCTCTGCTTATGTAATTTTTCAGTTGGACTCCAGTAATTGATTGATTGGTAACATTGTTACCTTTATTAGCAAACTATAGTGAGTGACAAGATCACTGTGTGTGAAAGAGATTCCTCTAAATTATAAAGATTCAGATTTAGAGCTGTCTTTTGATGAACCTCCTGCTAATTCTTTACAGGTTTCAAAGTTTAAAAATATATACAAATACCACGAATAGTTTCAAAGAAATCTAAATATTTGTAGCACAGGGATATTTTAAACAGAAATCTTTGGATTTATCACCCCACTTCCTAGATGTTTATGCATGGAACACACTGGACAACAAATGAAGGAAGCTAGAAAAGAAAAATATAAGTGTGAAGTTTTAAACTCAAAGTGGCTTAAAGAAATTTAACCCCACAGCAGTCATGTTCCTACAGAGTATATAAGGATGTCTACTAAGTGAAGAACTGCAACACTATACAGTATTTGAAATTACAATTCAGTGTGTGTTGCATGAGGAAGAGGACTGGGTGAAGGTGAATATATGCGTTATTTGGATAAGATGTGAAATTAAACACAACTGATGGCCTCCCAGGCTTAAAAGCAAGGTGATAGATGACTTCACAGGCTTAATGGAATGCAATCTTCTTCCTTAAAAGCTAGATGCTTTTCCCAAGAGAAAGAAAATTCTTCCAAAGAAGGGAAGAGAAGCTTTATCAACATTTCTGAAACAATAGTGTCATTAGGATGAGTTTAGTTGTAAGGCAATGAAAACCATGCATGTCCCTGCTAGCTCAACGGTGGTTATGTCTCCACTTCAGTTGGCAGTGAGCTAGGGATGTGACTGTGAAGCCAGAAGCTGGGAGTTCAATTCTCCACTATGCATTCCAGAAGAGCCAACCTGTGTGGCCTTGGGAAAGTTGCACAGTACCAGGATGCCCCCATAAAAAAGGAATAGTAAGCCAGTTCTGAGTACTGCCTAACTAGAAAACCCTGAAAAAGGTCACCATAATAAGTCAGAACCAACTTGATGACCTATTATTATTATTATTATTATTATTATTATTATTATTATTATTATTATTATTATTATTAGTAGTAGTAGTAGTAGTAGTAGTAGTAGTAGTAGTAGTAGTAGTAGTAGTGAAGTCCAATAGCACTAGGAAGGGCAAAACCCTTTTACAGTATTATTTCTCAACCGCTTAATAAAGTGACAAAGCTAATGCTAAAACAGCATGTAGATGACAGCTTTTAACATCAGGCTTTAAATATCTCATTTTCCACGAAAACCCCATTAGGGTTGCTCTATGTTAGTTCTGACTGGATGGCACATAATTAACTCACTCCTCAGATCAAATAATGATTCAAATGCTATGAATGCAGTCTGAAAATGGCAACCCATGTATTTCTTGCAGAAAGTACGACTAATGTTTCCCTTGCACCCTGTTACTGCAGGGTTGTTTTTTTAAAACACAGAGACACGCAAACATACCGTTTGGCTACAAGGTTGTTCATGTTGGCTTCGGACAGCAGACCCTGCTTGCTACATTCCTGGAGAAGGAGGCTTGTGCAGTCACAGCTGGAACAATAATTGGGGGGGGGAGCATAGAAATATAGAGGGAATGGTCTAAATACAGAAGGAGACCATTATCCTACCAGACATTTAAGGGGGAAAACATGAGACGGCAAACAGTGAGTTAAATGGAGATAAAAGTCTTAGCTGAAAGTAAAGGAAAAGGTATGTATCTAGAAACCCAGATTTGCAAGAAATATCCATTCTTAAAATGAGTTTCCTTCAATGCACCTTTGAGCTTTCAGGCTTTTGTCGTGATAGAACACATTATTTTCATATGCAGCTGCTTTGTCAAAATGCCATTTTAAACAGATCACCGTTATTTTCACAGACTCTCACCTTTCAGTTAGAAAGTGAGCCTCTAGTTTTTTCATGGTTGCCAGGAAAAATGCAAAGTTGAGTGTATACAAGTGATGTTAACAGCTTGGAAACCTGGGAGGAATCTTTGCGGTTGGGGTGACTCAGGAGGAACAAACTCCAAATTTCCTTATAGGTCCCTTATAAGGACATCAGGCGAGCTGTTTTGATAGGGCTGCACACCCCCTACACCAGGGAGGAGAACTTTTTGCAGCAAGCTTAATCCCATCCTCTGTTCCCCATCGGGCCAGAAGCTTCTTTTGCCTCTATCTCTGATCAGAGACTACAGATAACATTTGCCTGGAAGGTTTTGCATTAAAGTCAAGTTTTTATCCTGAAAGGGTCAGCGTAAACAGAGGGTCTGGTTTGCAGACAGAGAGAGTTCTGCATATCTGAAAGCTGTTGCACTTGGCCTCCTTCACTTGACCTTGCTTGTTTTCCTGGTCTTTTTGATTTTTGAAAATGAATCATTATGTCCTCCCCACTGGCCAGAAATGACTGGCATGATTCTATAGGAAACCTCCGTGAGAGTGTTAGAAGAGGCAGCCGGGTTCATCTCTGCCAGGGTATCAGGCCAAACATAAAGGAAAAGGAAAATGGAAAAAGACAATGTAGTTTTGGCACCTTAAAGACTAACTGCTACATTCCAAATGTGGGCTTTTGTAGACCAAGTCCACTTTCTCGGACGCAAGATTGCCCATGCCTTTTCAAGTTTAAATAAAGCCTGATAGGGGACATTACCATGTAGTGAATAATATTTTCATTGAGCAAATGGAAATAAAAAGCTAGCAATACAGAAAACTCTGTGATGTTCAAATTGCAGTCCAGGAACAGGTTGAGAGCCACTGATATAGACTAACAAAATTGCTGTGCATACATTAGCAGTTGCTGTTGGGAGATATGACTTGCCAAAAACTTCTAGTCTAAGGAACAAGGGGAGAAACACTTCTATCATCTTCCAAATGCAAGGCTCTGTCCACTGTACAATGACTTTCCTTCAGTTCTGCTCCCTGATCTATTGTGTAAAAATAACCCATATCTGCACATCCTTGCTTTCTTATTTTTTATAATCCACTCTTGTCAGCAATGAAGGGGGGGGAGTTCCTAAGTGTGTCAGATCCTTTGGTGCTTCCATTTCTACCCCAAAGTTACTAGGAAACTTAAGGGTGAACACTTCTTTAAAACACAAGGAGGAGGATAAGCCACCATTAGGATTCTTAGCATCTACCTTATTGTGTATTTTGCACAGAACACAGTCAGCCCAGATGAAGCATACGAATTAACCACCCAGACCTGTGCTTGTACAGAAGACCACGAAGAACACAGTGTTTGGAACGAGGCATGCATACACACACAAATCAGACCTGATTGATCAAAAATGCTATTTTATGCAAGACCAACACACACTGGGGAGTTTTGGTATTTATCAATCAGGTGGAACAAACAGTTCCAGTGGTGACGTCAGTAGCAAACCTGCACCACGAGGGACTCTCTTTACAAGGCTGCCCGTCTTCTTGGCCTTTTCTTAGTATTAATTATCTCTGATATCCCATGTAACTGATGAAGGAGAGAGAGCTTGCCACCTTGAAAAATCGTCATCTCACAACAAACGGTGGAAGACATATAAAATATGGAGAATGAGAATACTTAGATCTATGTCTGTTAGAATAAAGGGAGAAAAATTAAAATAAGTTTAAGATGGTATTTGACGCCAGTAAAATTGAATAAAATAAATGCTAATTTTTCTAAGTTTTGTTGGAAATGTGACAATGAGATTGGCACTTTTTCCATTTGTGGTGGGATACAAAAATGTTGGAAATGTATTTTTAAAGAATGAAGTGACATTTTAGAAAGGAATATAGAGCCCAATTCTGAAATTGCTTTGTTATCAATATTTGTTGATAATAATTATGATTTTAAAACTAAAGAGTTGATTACAAATTTATTGACTGCAGCTAGATTAATAATAGCTAGGAACTGGAAGTCTAAACATGAACTATGCTTAGACGAATGGTACAATGAAATATGGAATAGTGCTTTAAATGATAAATTGACATGTACTTTAAAGATTAAAAAGGGAGTTCAAAGAGATATTTTTATGATATTTGGGGTTTATTTATTGAATATGTGCTTGTAAGAGATAAGGGTAAGGTTTCTGTGCAACAATCGGTTTTGTTCTGGAGGAGAGGATAATGAATGTAAATAAGAGTGGTCCTGTTGGTGAAGGGGTGCACTGTTGTTGTTTTGACTTTTTTGTAATTTGTATTTTGTATTTTTTGTATTTTGTATAAAATAAAAGGCATTTTGGACCTTAAAAAATTATTTCACCTTAGGACTCCAAAAGTCAAACTTCTGCTCAGCCACAAAGATCAGCAAAGGGTTGGAGATATGTGTTTTTCTCTCCAATAAATCTAAGATAACATATAAGCCTGTTTGAGCCTCAACAGTCCAAGAGGTTCTATTTAGGGTCTCTGTCCTCAGGTGACATATACCTTTGTAACTGAGTCATCAGGGCCTTCTCCATGACAGCACTGGCGTCTTGACATGTTCTTGTTACTGAAGACCTGGGAGAACATTTCTGCTCAGGCAAGTTTAAAAATCAGCTCTAGTGTTCAGGTAGGGAAATTGGCTCAAGTACTAAGATCATTCAAAGTTTAACTCCTAGCATTTTGTCCTGGGTGAATGGGAACATAGCTCATCAGTATATAAAACCAAACCACTCCAAAAGTTCGGTACAGAAAACATTCGTAATTAAATGTATTACTAACCTTTCGAAAAAGACATCATATTTTCTATTAGATTCATCAGTTTAATATGAAACACAGATGTGTTTCATATTAAAATATATTCCATTTATTTCTTCTCTCTCTCTCTCTCTCTCTCTCTCTCTCTCTCTCTCTCTCTCTCTCTCTCTCTCTCTCTGTGTGTGTGTGTGTGTGTGTGTAAGGGATGTGGTGGCTCAGTGGGCTAGAGCGCTGAAACGTCGGCTGCAAAGTCGGCAGCTCGGCAGTTCAAGCTCCTGCTGTTAACCCCCGCTCCTGCCAACCCAACAGTTCGAAAGCAAGTAAATGCAAACAGATCAATAGGTACCTCCGTAAAAACGGGAAGGTAAAACTGTTTCCTTGCAGCCATGCTGACCATGCGGTCATGGACTTCGGCTTGAATACAGAGATTCAAGCACCACCCCTAGAGTCAGACACGACTAGCACACATGCATGGGAGGGAACCTTTACCTTTTTATGTATGTATGTATGTATGTATGTATGTATGTATGTATGTATGTATGTATGTATGTATCTATCTATCTATCTATCTATCTATCTATCTATCTATCTATCTATCTATCTATCTATCTATCTGTGGTGGAACTGGAAGCACCAAAGGGTCTGACATGATTATGGACTCCCCTCCTCCACGACTATCAAGAATGGATTACAAAAGGCAGAAAATAGTATAAAGGTTGCCTAATTTGGATGAACAGCGAAACGTTTCTATCTCTCAAAAAAGAAGTCCAGTAGCCATGACTCAACTCCCAGTTAAACGAACCTGGATGACTGAGAATCTGCACAGATGTATTCCTTAATACAGTTTTCTTCAGCAGCTCATGCCACTCCCAGAAGCCTCTACTTACTCTTGATAGGATCCCTTCCTATCAGTGTATGAAATCGTCACATCACAGGAGACAAACAAGGAATGGGAGAAACCAAGCACGGCAGCTAGCACACCAATGGACAAAACAATGGAATGGAAGTAGATGGGAAGAATCAAGCAGCAAAATGTTGAATGTCATTTTGGATAGCAAATCTATCCCTCCCAAAGACCCCCATCTCCTCATCCACCTCACAGGTATGCTTTGAGCACTAGCCCAGATTTCCAAATGACCAGAAATTCCCAAGTCAGCATGTTGGAGAGCCTTGTGGCGCAGGGGTTAAATGCCTGTGCTGCAGGTAAAACTGTGCTCACAACCTGGGGTCCAGTCCCAGGTAGCAGGCTCATGGTTGACTCAGCCTTCCATCCTTCCGAGGTCGGTAAAATGAGTATCTAGCTTGTGTGGGGGGGAATGTGTAGCCTGCATACTGTAATTAAAAAACCGTAAACCGCCCAGACTACTTGAAGTGGTATGGAGCGGTACATAAGCAGAACACTTTGCTTTGCTTTTTTTTTTAAATAACCATCGTACATGAACTTTGTCCTCCTAGGTTCCAATTGTATTCATCCACCTCTGCTATTTCTCTTGTTTCTCCTGTAACTCTGATCTACTCAACTATACATGCTGAACTCACTATCCTGATTATCTCTTCTTGCTGCCTTTGTGGAACTTGCTTGCTTTCAAAATGCCAAAATAACTGACTTTTCAAAGCCAAATTTCATACTGAGCTTCCTGGCTTTTCCTGAACCTCAGGGTCCTACCTGCAGGCAGTAAAGCCTGAGAAGTTTTTTTTAAAAAGGCACACACAGGGAAAGGGAGCTGATGCAGTGAACAGAGTCTGAGGAACACATGGGGTGAAAATAACCGCAATAGCTTTCATTCTAAGTATGGCAAGGTTGGCTCTTGCAAAGGAAAGGGAAACATACTTGCAACGCTGATCAGCTTTGTCCAGCAGCGGGGTCAGCTTCAGGAGGAACTCAAAGGCACAATTCACATCTTCAGTAAAATCCTACAAGGGCAAAAGAGAACAATACTTTCTCCCTTAAAAGTCTGCGAAGCATGCTCCTCCAGTCTCTACCAAACAGACCAAGGCAACCCATGCCATTGAAGCAAAGTGGAGATCAGCTTGCAGTAACTGCCCTCTACGTTGTTGTTTTTAAGACAACCATCAATTGGTCTGGAAAACAATCATGCCTAACTATGACACGCCACCGCCACCCCTTTCTTTGCGATGCAATTTGACCCAACTGCTTCAGTGATCTGAACATCTGAACTACTGTGATGAAGGATTACTTTTTAATGTCTTTCTCTTTGACTGTGGCATATACGAGCTGGGTTTTATATTATAGAACTGCCTTTGAAGACTAAGACGATGACCAGTGCCTTTGAAAGTGAGGGTTTCTGGCATACTTCAGGTTTTATATACGATTCATGATTTTCTGTGTTAAAAGAAAATTTTAGAAGGAAAGAAAAAGATAATTCTATTCTGAATTGCACTTCAAAAATTAAAAAGCAAAGGACGATTCCTTTGCAGTTCAACTCTGAACCCTATTTGTTGTAATCTGTCAAGATGACATTTACAATCTAAAGCTGAATTCACGTCATACAGACAGACCCGGCAGACATCTGCAATGACTTTTTGGGATTGTTACTGACAAATCCTCCATGCTATCTGTGAAGGGGTGGTGCCCAGCCTGATGAAGTTAAATTTTCTCCACAAAAATCTGCAACGTGTTGGATTTTTTTGTCCACTGTTCAATAAAAGTATCACACAACTCTTGTTTTTCCAGATAAGAGGAACTTAGAATCAGAGGTCTTGAGTGGAGGCTTGATTCCAGGTAAGAGGAACTTAGAATCAGAGGTCTTGAGTGGAGGCTTGATTCTTAAACATCATAGCTAGTAGCCAATGACACACCTCTTCTGTAAATTTACCTGATCGCCTTTAAACATGGCATGCTTAATTGCACGTTCAGGGCTATGTAGACTCATCTCAGTAATATTCCCACCTGTCAATAACATTAAGCAGTTTCCGACAGGAAAGTTAACGGAACGTCACCTTTTCTCCTTGTGGATATTTTTTCAGTTTCACCAGTACTTGTGGAATCTAAAGAGAACAAAATAAGAATTTAATCACCAAACAGTTATGCCCTCTTTCATCTTGTTGTCCTTCCAACTCACTGGGTTGTAAGTGAGACTGCGAGGGCTCCCCTGTCCTTTAATTTCCTCCCTGCCGATTGTGCAGAACCCCACCTCTTCCTTAACCATGGCAGCCAACGTTTGAAGGTCTGGGGGCCATTTCTGCTCTCTCTCGGACCCTGCGTGTATCACGTCCTCTTCTCCACCCACCTTGCGAAAAATTAGCCTCCAAAATGGCAAGCCACATGCCTAGAAGACTTAGGGGAGGAACCAACTGTCAATACTCTAGGGATGATTTAGGACAGAAAACCCCCAGCAACTTTTTGTTTAAAAAGCATTTAAATACTCCAGTTGCGACTTAAGACTAGACTTCAGACATAACCACATACCACTACAAGCCAATCTTTAGAAGACAGAACAACTGAGTGCAGTGGATAGATCCAGAGACCGTTGGGTTGCTGCTAATAGTTCCTATCACATGGCACACTGTTGTAAAAGGGCCATCTTTTTTTCCACTGACAAATTTGCACTAATACAAATAGGGTGGAGGATGATGGATCTGAAAGTGCTTCAGCCAGATTTTAAATCTCCGCTTGACAGAGTAGAACCAAATACTTCTCGCAGTCTCACTTGGTACCGAAATATGGTGCTCGGAAGTCCTTTCTAGGCCAAATTATGACAAAATAACAAATAACAGAAGTAGACACCTCTGAGACTACCTTTGTACCAGCATGTGCCAGTATGTTCCAGAGGTTAACTGTGTGTGGCATCTTTTGTTTTGTTATAGAACATTCTAGATAGTTCCGGAGTATGCATGCGTGTGTGCGTGTCTTTGCCTCTTTCCCACTTCTTAGCTTATTCCTCTCTGTATGGGCGATTGGTTACTCAATGTACTTGAACTGCAGTGAAGATTTGCTTTGCAGGCAGGGAATACTAAGTGGCAATTTATTGAGTCTCTTTTGGGGAATGGAGCAGTGTCAGATAATGTTTACCAAGAAAGCTAAGGAGAAGAAAGACAGGGCCATCTGGCTTATGTTTATATGGGGAGGGGGCGGGAATTATGGAGCTAAATATTTCTTCAAGCTCCATGACAGGCCGAGGGAGGGGGGAAGGGTAGCAGACAAGTATGGTAGAAGCCATCTGTGTTTGGGGTCACTAAAATAGGGGTATCAGTACCAAATTAGGCAATAGGGTGAGGCACTGAAACTGATGCCTAGGAAGATGCCACAAAAACTACCACCATCATAATAATGATGGCAACGTTTATGGGGAAAGGCCAATGGCATATTTCCTGCAGTACTTTGAAATTTTCTCCCTTTTTGCTCTAAAATGCATTTCCAATCCCTGAAGTGCTGCTGCTGCACTGTCTAGGGATATAAATCAGTTCAGCCATATGTGATCCAGATTAGCAATGCTTTTTCCAGACCAGGGTCCCTCAACTGATTGGAGTGCAGCAGGAAGAAGGGATACTCCACAGATGTCATGACAAGAATGGAAAAACCAGGGTCCTTGTACGGTAGACTGCCCAATCCGGAATCTTCACACTGCCTGCCGGTTACAGGGGCCAACAATGCACCCCATTCAATATCTTGGTTTCCTGGATGTGCACAATATGAGGTAGTTCCTTAGGCTGCATCCACACTCTGAGGTGTCTGACTTAAAGCCACCAAGTCCCTCAACATCCTGGTAGCCTGTGGCTCTTGAGAACATCTATACACTTCTTAGAGTAATGTTTATTGTAACAGTGAGGCAGGGGTAGGGGGAACCTTGGAAACATAGTGGGTGTTTCAGCTAAAATATTTGCTTGGAGAACAGTTGTCTGAATGTTCTCCAAGCAATGGTATCAGGTTTCCAGAGCGGTTCCCTACTGGAGCAGGCCTAGAAATCAAAACTCAAAAGAGCTATGGGTTGAAGTTTCAGATAGTACCTGAGTCTTGCCTAAGCATGAGAGAAAGTCAGAGCTGGAGTGACACAAAGAGTAACCTGACAGATGTATCTACTGAGCTTTTGCAATGTCAGAGGATAAACGAGGAAGCACAACACAGGACCGAGGAAAGCAAATAGCAATGAAACCATAATTGCTCTGGTGGAACAATGCTAAATGAACATGGCAGAGAAAGACTAGAGAAAGACCGCCTAGGTTAGAGGACTTGATGCAGGCAGAGACAGGATGCAAAGGGAACTCTGTACATATGGAACACAGTTCAGCACCATCTACAATGACAGGTAGGGATTCTCTAGGGCAGGCATGTCCAAACTTTGGCCCTCCTGATGTTTTGGACCACAACTCCCAGAATTCTAAGCTTAGATTGCCAATGGCAAAGGACTGTGGGAGTTTTGGTCCAAAACATCTGGAGAGCCGAAATTTGGACATGCCTGCAAAAAGGGCTTCAGACAAGCATCTTTCTCAGTCCTATTTCAAGATGCCAAAGACTGGTCATGGCCATTTCAGAAATTAGAAACACTACATTTTTGGAGCACAGCTTCTAGAATCAAACCACCATGTTGTGGGATTCTGGGAGCAACAGTCCAAAAAGGCAACTTTTTTAATTTCTAGGGTTCCCCCCCCCAAAAAACAAAGCAGGGCTCTACGAGGGCCACAAACCATCTAAGTCAGGCATTTCTTCGGCCCTCCAGATGTTTTGGACCACAACTCCCACAGTCCTTTGCCACTGGAAATACAGGCTTGGAATTCTGGGAGTTGTGGTCCAAAACATCAGAAGGGCCGGAGTTTGGACATGCCTGGTCTAAGTGGAAGGTAAATGTTCCCCCTGACAGTTAAGTTGAAAGCTCACCTCTGTACGTAAGCCAGTGTTCATCCACAGACATATCTCTGTGGTCATGTGGCTGGCAGGACTAAACACGTAAGCACACAGAACACCATTACCTTCCCACCAAAGTGGTGTTTATTTATCTACTCGTATGCTCGTGTGCTTACGGGCTTTCGAACTGCGAGATTGGCAGGAACTGGGATGAGCAATGGGAGTTCGCTCCGTTGGTGGACTGAAACGGCCAACCATTTGATCAGCAACCCAGAGCCTCAGAAGTTTAACCCACAATGCCATCCACAACCATGTGAGCCAATCGCAATTTCAGTACCTCTTCTTCAGCAAGCTGGGAAACTTTACTAAAGGGCTGACTATCTTACCTTCAGGAAAGTGAAGGCTGTCCATTTCAGCTCCTCTGTCCCTTCAGGAGACTCAATGAGCCCCACAAAGCAGGCTTTCCAGATTTCCAGAATGAAAAGTGATGATGGGATATGCTATTAAGGAGAAAGAGGCCAGGAGAGACAGTGAGAACAGGTCTCAAGACCTACTACAGGGTGGAAAATTGTCCGTTATTCTTTAACATTGTAGTAATATTTTAACTCTTAACTTTGTTTCTTTTAATACTGCAAGCTCCCTTGATCCCTTAGAAGATATGAATGAAATGAAATGAAATGAAATGAATGAATGAATGAATGAATGAATGAATGAATGTAAACACAGGGTGATGTAGCCTTCACTGCAAACCTAAGTGGGAGATCCAGGACAATCACAGAACAGTCTCTTACAAAAAGGACATTTACACTCTTCCTCTTTTTTTTTGTACACCGCCTTGAGTTGTCTTTGTACAAGCTGGTGGTATATAAATGCTAAATAACATAAAGTAAAGTAAACGTTTTAAGACGGAGAGACTGCAACTGGGCTTGGTTGCTCACAAGCATTTCTACTGGCAGCAAGAACAAAAAACTAAAAATCCCTCCAGGCACAGGCCATGCTTCTCTGTTTCACGTGACAAACCCATCCTCCTCTGCCACATGGCTTCTCTATACTTTTCTCTTTTAAAACCAGACACCACCCCCACAATCTCTTGCAAGTATAATAGACACAACTGAAGAAAACCTATGTTTCTTCTTTTCCAAAATTCAGCCCCACATTCTTTACACACCCTGACCAGCAAGTCTTTAAGAAATCTAACTTGGCCTCTCAGTTTTTTCAAATCCATAATCATGAACTAGAGAAGTAAAATTTCTGGACATTTTGAAGCCATGGGGGGGAAAACTTGTGGAGAAAAGTTGAAAAATGGGGTGGGGGGAGAGAGAAACAAGGTTCCCCTACCACCTCAAAGCTTATGGAAATGTTACATTTCTAGTCATGACTGAGCTCTCTTGTGTTTTTCATCCATCTCTTACTGGTGGCACTCTGGCAATGAAATTCACTCCCAGAAAGGGCTGCCCAACCCTCATTCTATTGTCTTTTTCCTGCCAAAAGGAAAAAGACAATACTGTACCTAAAATGCTACCTAAGTTCGTACCTGAAATGCTATTTCATTTAATTTGGAGAGGTTTTTCTTTTTGATTCTAGAGCAGGCTGGATTTGATTTATATGACATTGATTTAAATCATGATTTACATTTTAAGAATTGATTTTTGGACAATTTTAATTTTTTTTAAAAAATTAAATTGTGATTTAAATCTATTTTATTTTCAAAATAATTATTTTTATCCACCTGTTGTCAAGTGCCCTAGATGTGGTGTACCAAATGGTAGCATTTACAGTGGACCCTTGTATAACAAACAGCTTGTATAACATAAAATATGTACAACATAAACAATTCCGGAGATAGGGGAAATTTGCTTAACATAATCGCCTATGGGGAAAATCTGTACAACATAAAAATGGGATTACTCCATTTTCAGTGCATTCCTAAGGGAATTTGTATAAAGGAAAATTTGCTTAACATAATTTCATTTGGAACAAATTAATTCCTTTATACAAGGTACCACTGTATTCATTCATTCATTCATTCATTCATTCATTCATTCATTCATTCATTCATTCATTCAACTTTTATACCACCCATCTAGCCCTAAGGCTTTGCATTTTTACCTATAACATACAGCCACTATTTGTTTTTTTTTAAAAAAGAAACTGATTATTTTTAAACCGTGACTTGAATCAGAGCTTGCCAAACAATATTTTGCCTCCTCAGCTGATAAGCAAATACTGCTCCTCTCCCAAGTCATAATAAATCATTAACAAGGCCAACACAAGTTACAGGGATATGTAAGAGAGAAAATCCTACAAACACTTCTCTGTATCTCTCTGGTTGTAAAAATACAAAAATTATAAATGACCTTTGTCTTTCCAGAAATCCGTTGCTGGAGTTGGCTGCTTTGTTCTGTCTAAAAGCAGAATTGTCTTTGTCACAAATCAGAAAGTACAGCTCTGGTCGAGTTTCCTACTAGATTCACTTGAATCCTTGACCAACACTGGGGGACTACAGATAATCTACCTAATACTGCAGGCTTGAGATCAACTGCAGATCCAAATCGTACTGTCATACAGATGTTTCTTCTTAGGAAGATGAAATTACTTTACATTTTCTTTATCTCCCAACAGATATAGCCACAAGCAAACAGTGGGAAATGGCAAGGCAGAGAAATGGCAAGAGAAAACCCAAACTTTGGTTGCCAACCTGCCCATTGTGTGTTTGGCAAGAAACAGAATAACAGAAGCATTAGTGATTTTCCAGAAAAGATCATCTCAGGGGCACCACATTCACTGCAGACATTCCCCTTCTCTGTCCACCTAAAAAATATCAGTTGGTGCTACCAACATGGTTGGAGCTACCAATGCATGTGCTGTAATCTAGAGTCTTAATCAAGGTCTCATTAATGTTTCCATGGTTCTAATTATCATTTAAGTGGTGTGATCTAGATAAACAGATGAGGTGTGATATAGATAAGCATCTCATTGCAAATCTTAAGACTATATGACTTCCAAATGCATACAGGGAATCGCATAATTGAATTAACATTTCCTCCAGTCAGAAAATCCACATCTCAAAAAAGACCTCTAGATCAGCTTTGCCCTGTTACATGCTGGGTATTTTTATCTAAATGGGGGGTGGGGGCTGAAATTTGCCATTCTTTGTCTCAGGTCGAAGCTGCACCATTCTACCATGGGAGGATTCCATAGACGACGAGATCACAAGAAGACAGACACAGTGAGGCTGAGCATCACTTCTGTCCAACCATACCTGCATCCTTTTAACCATCATCAGCTGCTCCACCAGAGGTTGTGGCTCTCCAGTCAGGTTCATGGTCCCCTCCAGCAGCACCACAGCATGGATGGTAGGGAAGCCAGTTTTATTCAGCTGCTCTGAATGCAATGACAGCATGGTAGGAATGCTGTGCAGGAGATTGGGTAAGAAAGGAAGAAGAACGATTAAAATCCAGTGTCCTGAGAAGAAACTGTTCGTTCTTCATCCTACAGGTAAGAATTGCCCACCTTTTAACAAGGCTCACACACTCCTCTGCTTGGTTCCGCAACTGGTTGTTGGTGATGTGCCCCAAATTGTCTCCCAGCTTAGCAAGAGACTGTTCAACTGCACTCCAGGAAGCTAGAAAATATAAGCATGGATGTTAAATTTCAACCAGGCTTGTTTCTCAACTCATCTAAGATCCGACTTGAAACAGGTAGAGCTAACAACCCAAAACACACGACATAACAAAACATATACCTCGTGAAAGCATTCATTTCCATCAAGGCACAGAGTTGTTCCTTACACATACATCTTTGTTGCTACACTAAAACATGAACATATCTAGTTAATAGGTTTTGAAATTTAACAGAATAATACCAAGGAGGGGGAAATGACCTGCACAGTATATGTATGCCTTGCGAACAGCACTGGTAGGATGAAAATCAAGAACAGATCAATATCTTCGTTTGTTCAGGGAAATGGAAATCTCAAATTGAGTATGTACAAGTACATGTTCACTTTCTATAATATGGCCTTTCCTCAAATCCATGTATTTTCTGATTTAATTAAGCTGTAGGTATTAATGTGAGGTATCACACCTGCTGAGGTTGTTGAACTGGGGGATATCATGAGAAGGCAAGAATCTCAAAAAGTCAATATCTATCTTGTATTTTGGTGTTCCTCTTTTCCTGCTGCTGTGGAAGGTTGAAGGCAACAGGAAAAGATGACCAAATAAAAGATAGATGGAGTCCTTAAAAGAAGCACAGCCTTGAGTTTACAAATGCTGAGCAGGCCCAATTGATGACAGGACATTTTGGAGGTCTCTCATTTGTAGGATTGCCATAAATTGGAGGCAACTTGGCAACGCATAACAACAACATCATACCTCAAAGCATAGGAATTACTGCAGTGCTCCAGCTAGAAATGATAAACCTGCCTGGCAGGGAAACAGTGATGCTATCCCATGTAGGCCAAAGGAAAGAAATAAAATATTTGGAAGTTCTGATGAAACCCCTGTGAAGATCTTCCAATAGCTGTATTTCTGGACATACTTAGCAAGGGATGTGAGTTCTAAGCACCAGCACAGAAATCCTGGTTTCAAATAAAGCTCCATTTTTCTCTTGCATTCTAAGAAGGCTATCTCCTCCATATAAACACATACGTGTCTCTTCCAGCCTGGCAATATGAATCAGGGCTCGGTTCTTGGTGCTGCCTGTGGTCTTCATTAGTCGATCCAGGCACATCTTGAGCTGGTTCTCAGTGGCTCCCTGCTCCGGCAGCTCCTTCATTTTCTCCACATAGAAAGCAGCACCGCGCAGCATCCAATTGAGGACGTTCATCAGGGCACGGCAAAGGCCTATGCATTCTTCAGCCTTGCCATGGCAGCTACAAGGAGAGTAAGCAGAGGAAAGCACTGTCCATCTCTACAAAGGCAAACAAGTACCTTCTGCAGTTCAACCAGCTGACTGCAACTCTTCCAGGAATCACATGGTGCAGTGGTTACAGGGCCGGCGCGTCCATTAAGGCGAACTAGGCAGTTGCCTAGGGCGCCAAAATGGAGAGGGGGCACTGGCCAGCCTGCTGTCCCCCCGCTGCTGGCCACCGCCATCCGTCCCCCCGCCGCCCGTCGCTGTCCCCCCGCCGTGCCCATCGCTGCCCCCCCGTGCCCGTCGCCATCTCCCGCCATCCGCCGCCTCCTTGCTGCCGCCCTCGCCCCTCGCCTAGGGCGCAAAAAAACCTAGCGCTGGCCCTGAGTGGTTAAATGCCTATACTGCTGGTAAAACTGTGCTCATGACCTGAGGTTCAATCCCAGGTAGCAGGCTCATGGTTCACTCAGCCTTCCATCCTTCTGAGGTCAGTAAAATGAGTACCCAGCTCACTGGGGGGGGGGCAATGTGTAGCTTGCATACTGTAATTAAAAACTGTAAACTGCCCAAAGACTACTTGAAGTGGTATGGGGCAGTATATAAGAACATGTTGCTTTTTTTTTTACTGTGGAACTACCCACTTGCAATATTTGAGGTGTCATTCGTCATTCCAGGTTCTGTCTATCATGATCAGTCCTTGTAGCAAACTAATGAAAATAAAAAAATCCCAATGAGACTTATTGTATTTTCCCATGAATAAGACTATATTTTTTACTAAAACTGTTAGACTAAAATATTAGGGTCATCGTATACATGGAAGTAAGCCAATGGGAGAACCACACAGCAGAGAAACTGTTATTTAGGGCTGGAAAATTGGGGGTCGTCTCATACACTGCAGAGTCTTATAGATGGGGAAATGTGGTATGTTCCACTTTGGTCAGTAAAGGAGAGAAAACACAACATCTAATGGAACCAGATAAATTAAGGGCTCTTATTCCTACTTGAGATGTGGTTTGGAAGGGGGTTGAATTGGATGGCCCTTGAGGTCTGTTCCAACTCTATGATTCTATGGTTACCATACCGAAGGAGACAAAAGGAAGTGGAAACCTAAGTGGTTCAGAGGAACTCCTACAGCCTGGCAACAGCAGAGGAGACGTACCAAGTTCCTATTGCTGAGGGATCCAGGGGTCTCACAAGTCAAGAAAAGAGAAATAAATTGCATGCCCAGTACAGAAACACTGAACCCAGTAGTCAAATAAGCAAATGGAAATCTATATAAAATGCAGGCTGCAAGTTTTCTCTTCACCCCCTCCTGGAAAAACTGGAAGCAACAGAGGTGTGTCTAATCAAACAACAGAGGGCAAAGGAGGTCAGGTTTTCTCAGGGACTCTGTGTTGCCCTACTAGAAGACTGTTGTGTGAAAAAAGTCCTGATTTAAACCCCAGCCATGCCACAAACTTGCCAGGCAGCTTAGGAAAGTCACCGAGTGCATTCAAATACCACAGTGAAGCAAGACTCAAAAGAATTCAAGTTTGACTAGGATGAGTCGGTGCACTGGTGAATGCCACTTAATCTTCCTCCCTTGATGGAGGAATGGATAAGCAAGCAGAGACGTTTGAGTCATGGTTTGTTTATCATGACATCTCAACCTAGAAGGAGCCGGTGGTCTAATGCGCTGGCTTGTTTTTCCCCTCACAAGTCAGAGAAACAAGCCACAGCACCGGCTCAGGACAGATCCAGATGTTCCAATAAATTAAACCACAGCCTAAAGATCCATGGTTTGTTTTACAGGATCTCATCCAGGCAGCAGATATCAACACAATAAAGGCGAACAACAGACAGGGATCTGGAGAAACCTTGACAGGTGTTAACATGCAAATAGGACCAGTATTTCAGTCTCAATCTTCCATGTGCAATATACAGATATACAGTGGTACCTTGTATAAAGGAATTAATTCGTTCCAAATGAAATTCTGTTAAACAAATTTTCCTTTATACAAATTTCCCACAGGGATGTATTGAAAACGGAGTAATTCTAATCACAACAATTTTTATGTTGTACGGATTTGCCCCATAGACAATTCTGTTAAAGCAAATTTCCCCTATCTTCGGAATTTTTTATGCTGTACAGATTTTATGTTACACAAACCGTTTGTCATATGAAGGTCTACTGTAATCTATGCTAATCCATTTTAAGCTTTAAGATTCTTTTAAGGTTGGAGCCATATATCACAGTAATTCAGAGTTTTTCCCTGGTTTATTGGAGGAAAACCAGACTGCTAGGTTTGGACATCACCAAGGAACCCATGGACTTTTACTTGCACAAGCAGTGACTAGGCAGCATATATTAATTCGCTACAATGCAATGTTCGTGGAAAACTAGAACACTTAAGAATTACGATCTACTGTAACATCTGAATGTCCCAAAGTATATAAAAGGAGTTGAGTACCCTAAAACGCAATGTAATATAAAGCATTATTTGCTGCTCCAGATACTCTGGGCATCACACAGCAATGCCTGGAGCAAGAAATGGAACAGAAAGCATGCAGGAAGCTGAATTCAAGTTCATTTGGCTAGAAGAAGTCTTTGCCTACTCCTTTCTTACAGTACTTTACAGAAAACCTGAGAAGAGGCAGGATAATGGGTTTTTTTCTTATCAACAATGGGTACCAGAATCGACAATGGGAAGAAATCAAGT
Organism: Phrynocephalus guinanensis; assembly: GCA_037367245.1. Taxonomy (NCBI): domain Eukaryota; kingdom Metazoa; phylum Chordata; class Lepidosauria; order Squamata; family Agamidae; genus Phrynocephalus; species Phrynocephalus guinanensis. The sequence goes on along the minus strand of CM074743.1, from coordinate 26,493,686 downwards.
TTCTGAAGTTCTCCAAATGTGGCACTGCTGCACACACTGCCTCACTGCCGATCACCATAGTACTCCCCTTTGTTTAAACAAATTAAAACAGAGAAAAGGAAAATTATCCAAGCTTATGATTAAAACAGTCTGGCCCACAAAACAAATGAGGATTCAAGAAGAAACCTTTTAGATGGAACACACGCTACTGCAAGCAGCACAAATAATCCCAGATGTGAAGGGTTTCGATCAAATGAAAAACCAGAAGATTGAATAAACCAGGGAGAGGATTAAGTGGAGGGCTTTCTATGTGGCTGAGAACAGCTGTTTATCAGCATTCCGGAGACAGGTTAATATTCATTGTTTCTATTTTCTTATTTGAAGGGAGGGTTCCTGTTTCCTCACATTTCAATCCACACCATTGCATTCACCTGTTTGCTTTTTTCTTTTTACTAGCAGCATTACAGCTAAAGATTGTCAGATTTTAGAAAGGGGAGGCTCTTTGCAAGGGGTTTATTAATTGAAATAAAAGATAAAACTAGGGTTAAATGAGTTCCCTGTAAGACTGTGGATCACCCTTGTGGGTGGGGGTGGGGGTTGCACGAGACAGAATGAGGCCTATACACAAGTCCTACTTTTTGCAGTTGGTTTATTGTAGGCATTTTAAAAAGCAGGATTTGTGAAGATAACACTTGGTTGTGAAGATAACACTGGAAATAATACTTGCATACCAGAACACCAGTGCTGAGCACACACTCTTGTCTACTGCTCTTTCTACTTCAGAAACCATCATTTAAACTTGTGTGTGTGCTGTGACCAACTCTTCGTGACTCCATGTCCATGGAGTTTTCTTGGCAGGAATACTGGAGTGGTTTGTCAGTTCCTACTCCAGGCGCCTACAGCACCTGGTATTCCCTGGTGGTCTCCCATCCAAGTACTAACCAGGGCCGACCCTGCTTAGCTTCTGAAATTAGGCGAGATCGGATGTGCTTAGGGCATCTAGGCAGCCATTTAGTCTTACTGCCCCACAAAATACACTTATATTTGTCTCCTGTCTCTGCATGGACCTGCCTGTGGTGCCTAGAGGAGGCATTCAGTTCTAGTCTTACCAGAGATGGGTGAATTGACTTTTCTTTGGCTCTTTGCTGCTTTACAACACATCATTTATCTACCAGCTTTGAACTATAATGATTATCATGTAAGGGCTTGAGCTCACACACTCAAGAATAAGCATCTACATCAGTATCCCAACCCAACCTCTAAATATGCTCAGCATATAGAGAAACACCTTTGCACTGAGACATTAACCCCTGGTGCCAGGGGTCAGTGAGGAGGAGATGGGTAGCCAAGAATTAAAAGCACTTGATACTCAACAATCACTTGCCCCATCATGTTTTCCATTGCAACATGTTCTAAAATGTGTCTCCTGGCATGACATAATGGCTAAAATCCTTAGTGTTGTTTAGTGTGGTAAGTCCCATTGGAACAGACCTACTGTGACTATGATAAAATCTACTATGATAAAATCTTCTGGGGCAGTATAAGGTCTTGATTTTTTTAATCAGGTGGTTGCAATCCTGAATTAAATTAAGGGCTTCTTTTTAAAAAAAACAACAAAGATTTAAACAAATGAATGGAATTTGTCTTGAAAACAAGTTACAGTATATCTTATTTTGCTGCTACAGAAATCGACCAAACAATTGAGATCCCTGTATTCTCGAAGGTTTTCAGGGCCGGGATCTGATAGCTGTTGTGAGTTTTCCAGGCTATTTGACCGTGTTCTGGAAGTTTTCTTCCTGGCGTTTCACCAGTCTCTGAGGCCAGCATCTTCAGAGGGCAAGGAGTTCAGGGAACGCTCCTTGCCCTCTAAAGATGCCGGCCACAGAGTCTGGTGAAACCTCAGGAAGAAAAACTTCCAGAACACGGCCAAATAGCCCGAAAAACTCACAACAGCTATCAATTGAGATCCCTATTAGACAGGCATTACAGTAGGGCCATAGGTCTCATTTTCAGTTCCTGGCTCATGTTCCCTCACAGAAGCAAAGAGTCGCGTGCTTGAAAGGGTAGAGTCCTTGCATTTGCAGCCCTTCTCCCAGTAACATTTCTGTGCTATAAGCTTGGAAGGATTACTATTTGAGTTTATGATTCCCAGAATTGCTCAGCAGCTAGGCCAAATGAAGGGTTCTGGGAGCTATCACCCCCCCCCCCAACAAAAGCAACTTTTCTAAGGTGTGTGCTATAAGTCACAGATGCCCATGTCTAGTGGGGATCCTATAGATCATCCTGTACTTTCATCCAGCCCTAGTTGTTCAGTGAAGGCAGCCAATAATTTGAGAGCGGTCCACAACCCCAAACACACACCATCCTCCTCAGATCTGTTCTCAGACTATGCCACGGGGTTTGTGAGATCAGCCGTACACTGCTTTATGCCAGTTTCTATGCATGCTTATTTATACCCAATGGGACAGCACATCTCTCAGCGTTGCGCATGATGTGGTTCGGGATGCCATGGGGTCCTCATGGCAATTGCGACAGCACCCCAGGCATTTGAGACCATGCCTTCTAGATCAGGAGTAATGCCGGCAATCCTCATTATCTGTCTCACTCTCTCAAGCACATGTGCACATATTACTATGCAATTATGCAATTGTTAACAATGGCCCATGGCATCTCACACACGTGTCAGGTCTTACCCTTGAAATCTCAGGGAATAGGAAACAGTGGGTCTGGCTAATCTCTGAGTGTCATCTATGCCTCTAAAGTGGTTTTGCAGAAAAATAATAACCACTGTCAACAATTTTGTAGGACGGCTGCCATAGCCATCAGAGAGCAAAATATATGGTGATCCCATACCTAGATCCGTCCATTACACGCTAATCTGGACCAAATTGGGTGCTTTAATTGAAAATCACACAATAGTTATATCTACATGGTACTAAGACATAAACACCTGTGCAGTTCATTGATGAATTCATATTATTAGAGCTAACTCTTCCTTATGGTCCTTTTCATACGATTTCCATTTTTATTTGTGTTTCTCACATTATAACAATTCATCCCAACAGCCAACAGCTACTTAGCTGTTCACTGGCTGACCAAAGTTTATTTTGTATGTGCCATAGCTTGTATCATTGACACCTACCCGCTTTCAAAAGACACCACTTGCTCCTTACCTGAGCTGGTCACAGAACATGTCCATAATTTCCAGCAACATCTGGACACAGAGATTTCGGGGGAAATCATCAAACTGAAAGAGGGAAAAGGAAAATAAGAACACTCATCTCAACAGAAATAAGAGAAAGCCCAAAAAGCATATGGCCCTAGACCTTCTGCAAGAGAATGTACTTGAGATGCTACAGACTATGCTCTGCTTAATATTTTAATTGTCCTCAGAAGATACTGTTTTCACCAAATGCCACCAACCAATAAAATCTGCTCCTCTTACATTCAATCAGCATAACTGAGCCTTAAGATCTGGGCGTGAGCACAAATGTATGATTTCCACAAACGTAACCTTAAGTAAGAGCCTGGGAGCACCATCCAGGATCATGGCTTTCCACTCCCACTGAAATTTCCTGCTCCATAAACAATCATGTCTGCAACAAAGCTAATGGCAAGTTATGACATTTTTAACCAGGGCTTCTCTACTTCTACTTTATACTTACCCTAGTTTCCAAGCATGATACAAAAGCAATCATGCTGGTGGTAAGCTGAATACAGATACACCTCTAACCAGGGCTAGTATTGAAAGAGGGGTAGGGGATCCTAACAGGACAAAGGGGTGCAAGCCCTGGGCAAGTGCAAACAGAGAAAGTTACACTGCCCTGGACTATGTAAACATTATCTCAGAAAAGTTGAACACGTCCCAAGTTCTTAAAGTTTTAATGTGGACTGCAGTAGGAAAAATGTCTTATAAGAGGAATTGACATAATATGGGCAAGTAGGTAACAGTTCTGAACTCATAAAAAGCAATTGCTACAGAGGCTGTGATAGAATGATTTCAACTCTTGCTGGTCTACACAGAACATTTATAAATGTGTCTCTCTGTGAGCACATACCTCTCATATAAAGCAGAAATAGTAAGACGTGCTAATGTCCTAATTTTCTATGAATATTAGTTTTAAGCGATACATTCAGCACTTTAGGTTTTCGTCCATTTATACTTTAATATAAATTATATCTGTGGTACAGTATATAATCTGAAGTGCGCACAAGGATTGCTTCAAGTAGATTTCTACCCTATTCTATCACTTCCTAAATTCTGATGGCCTTATTTCATTCTGGTGGAGCCTGTGTTTTATATTTTCATTCTAGGCATTCTTCCCTATTGATGTCAATGGAAGAGGAAAGATTAATGTCAATTCCAGACATGTATAGTTCACAATTGAATCAATGAGTATGTTTGAAGTGGAAAAGAGGCTTCGGATCCAAGGTTGGTCCTACAAGGAGTGGGAACACAGTCAGCACTATTTCTATTTCATTGACGTTTCTCTGGGCATGCTGATGGAACTTCAGTACCAAGAACTATTCCACCAATGCAGCTTCGTTCTTCCAGCCGAGGGGCACTTCCATTACATCTGATAACCAACACAGGTTTGCTACAGGGGTGTAGTGATTACAGTGCTGGACTAGGAGGAATCTGGGAACCTGGATTCAAAACTCTGTTGTTGTTCAGTTGTTAAGTTGCATCCGACTCTTTGTGACCCCATGGGCCAGAGCACACCAGGCCCTCCTGTCTTCTACTATCTCCCGGAGACTGGTCATGTCCATGTTGGTTGCATCAACGACACCATCCAACCGTCTCATTTTCTGCCATCCCATTCTCCATTTACCTTCAATCTTTCCCAACATCAGGCATTCATCCAAGAAGTCTTTTCTCCTCATGAGGCGGCCAAAGTATTGGAGCCTCAGCTTCAAAATCTGTCCTTCTGGTGAACATTCAGGGTTGATTTCTTCCAGAATAGATAGGCTTGATCTCTTTGCAGTCCAGGGGACTCTCAGGAGTCTCCTCCAGCACCACAGCTCAAAGGTGTCAATTCTACCGCAATCAGCCTTCTTTATGATACAACTCTCACTTCAAATCTCTACACAGCACCAAAAAACAATGGGTGACCTTCAGCTAACAACTATCTCTCAGCCTGATCTATCTCAAAGGCTTTTTGTGAGGTTGAACTGGGCTATGTTTGGCTTCACTAGAAGAAAAGCAGGTCTGCTCATTTTTAAACAACTGACACTATTTTCCCCCAAACAATGATCTTCACTTAACTATCTATTGTGCTCTCAACCCATGGCATTTCTCCACTGTCTTCAAGTGCAGTCCTTCAAGCTAAGCCTTGTGTATCTAGCATAGTTACAAAAACAACGAATTGCAGTGAGACTCTCTCTGTCTAAGGATAGCAACACAGCTTTAGCTGGTGAAAGGCACTTTGTAGCACAGGCAGGCCCAAGTCAAGGATGCAAAAAATGTCTTGATATAAGAGCAATCTCAAGGTACAAGCCTACTGCTTGAGTGCAATCCAATCCAATAGCAAGCAGAACACCACCTGTCAAATCCTTTCAACCACTAGCAGCATTTCCATCATGTTTGGATTGAATTGTGTCCTTAGGTCTCTCAACTAATGATATCCAGAGGTAATTTGGACTGGCCTTGGTGCAAGATATGGATGAAGGAGGGCAAGGTGGACTAGACCACTATGTAGAGGCACCCATAGAATCCTCTATGGTTGGCATTTTGGACTGGGCCTAGCTTGCAATCTTTAGCAGCTGCCAAATAAAGCTCAGGCTATGGGATGCCAGAGCAAATGAATCCCGTTTGTCACTCTTTGAGTGGCATTTGGATTTCTCCTGAATTTCTCCCAGCCTAAAATCAAGCCAGGAGAACTGGAAACATAGCAATAAAGAAGATGCTTCCAAATGGTCCAATCTGGAGGCATCTCAAGTATAACTAAGTAAGACTAGTATGACTGTGGCTCTAGAGTGGATTGAGATCTGCTGTCTGTCAAGGTTAAGAGGAGTAGACAGCAATGGCCTTTGCTCCCCAATTCAGCACAATAAAGTACTTTAGGAGTGCTGCATTTTCAAACCCAAGTTTCACAAAGAACCCCAGACTTTGAAATGGGAACCAAAAAGAGAAATTGGGCATTTTGCACCTTATTCTTAATCCATTTCCTCTGAATTACAAAGTACAGTGGTACCTCTTAAAACGAATTGAATTCATTCTACGGGTCAATTTGCTTTAAGAAAATGTTTTACGAAACACCAAAAATGGATTAATCTGTTCTGGAGTCTATGGGTTGCTTCGTTTTACAAACATTTTGTCTTATAAAATGTGGTTTCCGGTAGGAATGCATTGGGAACAAATTAATCTGTTCCGGAGGATAGAATAAAGCAAAAAAAAAAAACTGCCCCCCCCCCGGGTACATGCAGAATGGTTTTTTGTCTTGCGAAGCATCCCATAGGTAATTATTTTGTGCATGCGAAGCATGCCTAATCCCGAAGTTTTTTTTTCTTCCTATGAGTTTTTTTACTTGCAAGGCATTTGTCTTAAAACAGTGGTGTCCAAACTTTGGTCTTAAAACAGGGGTGTCCAAACTTTTGCACCACAACTCCCAGAATTCCAAGCCTGTATGGATAGTGACAAAGGACTATGGGGGTTGTGGTCCAAAATATCTGGAGGGCCAAAGTTTGGACACCACTGTCTTAAAAGGTACCACTGTACACAGTATATGCATTCTTTTTATGCAAGATTTAGGAAATCAGGCATGGGAAAGGCAGGCATGAACTATGAGACATGACTAATCATGTACTGTCAAGTGAAAACAGTGACAATGTCTGCTAGTAACCACCCCTCACAAACCTATAGCATTTCTCCAGCAGGCAGCCACCTGAGCCTTCTTACCACACACCGAACAAAAAACAAAATGCAGTGGTACCTTTAAGACTACCAGATTTATTTCTTCATGAAATTTCATGAATTGAAGTCTTCTTCCTCAGACACACGGAGGACAATGACTAAGCCACAGATTTATATATGCAGTACAGATAGCTGTGAGGTTGGGAACCAGATGCAGTGGGATAAAGAAACAGGCAATGAATTCCAGCACTGAATACAGGCGATGAACGGTCAAGGTGTTGATTACATAAACATTCTGGCAAGAGATAATTAGCTAATGCAAATTGTCTGTCCACACACAGCATTTAGGGTGTTATCTTTAGAACAATGGAGAGTATATTACCTGTGTCTCTATCCCATTTCACCTGATCACTACTCCACAACCATCCACACTTGCATATATAAATCAGTGGCCTAAATAGTGGACTATATAGGAAAAGAAAGCAATGATAAAAGATTAGGTGAGGAAGAGAGATACTACCTTGCTGATGGCCATCAGAACAGTAGAATAGGACACCATCTAGGCACAAAACAAGACCAGAGGGAGATAGTTAACAGCCAAAACTAGCATTTAGGAGCCCCGTGGTGCAGTGGTTAAATGCCTCTACTGCAGGAAAAACTGTGCTCATGACCTGGGGTTCAATCCCAGGTAAGCCGGCTCATGGTTGATTCAGCCTTCCGAGGTCGGTAAAATGAGGACCCAGCCTGCTTGGGGGGGGGGGAATGTGTAGCCTGCATAATTAAACTTTAAACTGCCCAGAGACTATTTGAAGTGGTATGGGGCGGTATATAAGCAGAACACTTTGCTTTAAACAAACAAAGCCACAAACAAGCTGTGCCGTTTCGACCGCCATGGGGGGGTGCGACAAGGTCACTTAACAGCAGTGCAGCTTGTTGCTCAAGCAGTGGCCTGGCACAAATTTAAACAGACATTTTTAGGTGATGGCATATTTGCTTCACACCAACTTTCTACTCAGCCACGAGAAAAGTAAAAAGTGTAGTGGAAAAGCAACCCAAAAGCTACTCTCAGTGTAAAGGTAATAAAATAATTCTTCACAGCATCATGGCAGCAAGGGGAAATGGGGGACATGCCCCTTCTGTTTCTTTCATTGGAACCCCCCCCACACACACACAGGGCACTCTGTCATCACTATCTGTTTAGCGGACAGTAAACCAGATATTCAAGACAGCCTTTTTACAGCTGGCAACATGATAGTAACTGCTGTTAAATGTACTATATTTTGAATTCATGATTTATTGAGCCTTGATCAACTGCAAATAAAAATATCATTTTAATTTCCAGCTGGTCCAATCATCTGCACTACCCATAAACAACCCAAACATAGAATAAGGATAATGTGCGTACTGCAGTTTTGAAAGTGCACGTAATTCTGTTCCCTGAGAGCCGCGGACTTCACATTTCCGCATGGAAAACATGCTTCGAGCCCTTATGATTGTAGAGATACGTTTAAAACTGATGGGATACATCTCGTGGTATTTCGAAAGCCAGACGTTTGGAGGCAACGCCCCAGTGTTGAGCGTAGCACATTCCTTGCAATTTGGTAAACAGACTAAATCATGCCCAAGAGAAAGAAAGAAGGAGCGGAATGACGTGCATGAAGAAAAACCTAGTTGGCGAAGCATTTCAGAGGCAAGAAAATGGAAAACACTTTTATGACTGACTTAGATCTAGCCAGGAATGTTTTGAAAAGGGTATGTAAATCCTCTAACTGAAAGTAATAATTTAGACCATTAACACTTATGTATTCCCTCTGAAGGCGAAAAGGCTTACTGTGAGATGATTACCTGAGAGCTGATGGCATATTTCAAGTAGGACAGAAACAGTGGGTTTGGTGCTGGGCCCATCATGGCTTGCTCAATAAGTGCTTCTGCAGGGAAAGAAGCATGAAAAAGAAGGGAGGAAATTAAACTCAGGAAACGTGCATACAGTCAGTCTCATAAAGAAAAATGAAAGTCCACCTAAGACCTGACAAAAATTGGAGACATTCTGAGGAACTCCCATTGTCTTATGATTTAGCATCCTCTGGAAGCATGCAAGTAAAAGGAAAGATACGTTGCACTACCCTGAATGCTGGGTAGCAAATGGAAACTGCTGGCACTGACATCTCCTCCCCATGCGCTTCAATCAAGGCACATGACCTTTCCATGACCGCTGCAGCCTCAAATAGTACTGGAAGCTTCTCAGCTACCACGTCTGCTAACCAGCAGTGCATTGCACACTTCTAAGAACCGGAGGAAAGACGGGGGTGGGGGGAGAGACTTTGGAAGAATGGCAAACAGAATCTGTCAACACAATGCAGGCCGACCGCTGGCATGCACTTCCCGGTGGCAGCCTGCCAGCCTGCTGGATTTGGTAAGACAGGAAAGGGGCAACCCATGCCCTATCTGCTCAGTCAGGCTTCAATTAATCATTTGAATGACTACAAACACTGAAGCTGGCGGGGGTTTCTTTAAGGTAGGCTTATTTTGCAGTCTTCCTTTCAATATTTTTCATTTTCATCCGCAAAGTATCTCCTCCCCAAGCCGCTTTGCAAGCCCCCCCCCCCAAAAAAAAGGTCATCATCCCCTGCTGTGAGATGGGACAATTTGCCAACTTGCATCTACTGTCAACTTTCATAATAATTCCAAAAGCTGTTTGTGTATTCTGTTATAAAGCATCTAAGAATTATATCATTTCCAAAACTTTAAAAACCTGATGCACCTCGAATGAATCTTTATTTACGGTTGCTAACCAAATCAAAGATGCACCTTGAGACACATAGCAAAAAAGCCCTCTGCTCAAGGCAGCTGACAATCTAAACAATTAAACACTGTCACAGTTACCCGTGCTCCCTAATAAATATGTAGCGGGGAAGCTTAACTAACACCTGGTATTATTCTACTCCCTGCCTTTAATAGACCCTTCCTGGAATGTTTGAAGAGTCTTATTCCCAAAGGGATATTCTGTGGGGTCTTTTACTTCTAACCAATAATAATAATAATAATAATAATAATAATAATAATAATAATAATAATAATAATAATAATAATAATAATAATTATAATATTATTATTATTATTATTATTATTATTATTATTATTATTATTATTATTATTATTATTATTCATTCATTCATTCATTCATTCATTCATTCATTCATTCATTCATTCAACTTATATGCCGCCCACTACCCAAAGGTCTCTGGGCGGCTTACAATCAAAGAATTAAAACAATTTAAAATAGTTATAAATAAAATATCAGTAAATCATCAAGCAGTAATAAAAACCTTATATTAAAATCATTATCCTAAAATTGTCATCGCGGACCCACAATCTATATTGTATCAATTAAAAAACTTCTGGAACAGGAAGGTTTTTACCTGGCACTGAAATGTAATCGGTGTTGGCGCCAGGCGGAACTCAACAGGGAGGGCATTCCATAACTTGGGAGCAGCTGCCAAGAAGATCCTTTGTCTACAAGCCATCCCTCTCACTTCCTTGGCGGATGGCTCTTTCAAAAGGGCCCCCTGGCTCGATCTTAATCACCGGGTAGGTTCGTATGGAAGGAGGCGGTCCTTCAGGTATCTAGGTCCTAAGTCGTTTAGGACTTTATATTTCAAAACAAGCACTTTGAATTGGGCTCGGACAGCAACTGGTAACCAATGCAGGTTACGCAGAATCGGCGTGATGTGATCACTGGCGGCTCCACCACTTACCAGCCGCGCCGCATGATTCTGAACCAGTTGCAATCTCCGGACCGTCTTCAAAGGCAGCCCCACATAAGGCGCATTGCAGTAATCAATACGGGATGTTACCAGTGCATGCGTAACTGTCATGAGGCTCTGCTCGTCTAGGTAGGAGCGGAGCTGGTATATTTTCCACAGCTGAAGGAAGGCACCCCTGGCCACCGAGTCCACCTGGGCTTCCAGAGGTAGACCGGGGTCCAGGAGCACCCCCAAACTGCGGACCCTGTCCCTTAGGGGAAGTGCAACCCCATCCAAGACAGGAAGATGGCCCTCTAACCTGTCCGGCAAAGCACCCATTAACAGCACTTCCGTCTTGTCTGGATTGAGTTTCAATTTATTAACCCTCCTCCAGTCCATTATCTGGCCCAGACACGAGTTCAGCACAGAAACCGCCTCACCTGGATTGGTGGAGAACAAGAGGTAGAGCTAGCGTCAGCATATTGCTGACTCCTCAGCCCAAACCTCCTGATGACCTCTCCCAGCGATTCCATGTAGATGTTGAACAGCATGGGAGACAGTATGGAGCCCTGAGGAACCCCTGACGTAAACGTCACGGGGCAGAGCAACTGTCCCCCAGCACCACCTTCTGGACACGGTCAGCCAGGAAGGATTGGAACCACCGCAAAGCAGTGCCTCCAACCCCCAACCTGGCCAGCCTATCCAGAAGGACACCATGGTCGATGGTGTCGAAAGCCGCTGAGAGGTCCAGAAGTATCAACAGGGTTGCACTCCCCCTGTCTCTCTCCTGGCAAAGGTCATCATACAGGGCGACCAAGGCAGTCTCTGTACCAAAGCCCGGCCTGAAGCCCGATTGAAATGGATCTAGAAAATCAGTTTCATCCAGCAGCGCCTGGAGTTGTCTGGCCACCACCCATTCCAACACCTTGCCCAAATAAGGGAGGTTCGCTACTGGTCGGTAGTTAACCACCAGCCCTGGATCCAGGTTTGGTTTTTTAGGAGTGGTCTAATCACCACCTCTTTCAAGGTGGTGGGGACCACTCCCTCTCTTAAGGACGCATTAACAACCTCCTGGACCCAGGTGCAAACCCCCCTGGCAGATCTTTCAATTAGCCAAGAATGGCAAGGGTCGAGTGGCGTGGTGGTAGCAAGGACAGATCCAAGCACCCTGTCCACATCCTCGGGTCCCAAAAATTGAAACTCATCCAATAATACTGGACCTAAGCACGGCAGACTGGACACATCCCTTGATTCTGCACCAATAGTGGAGTCCAATTCCCTGCGAATTTGAGCGATTTTCCCTCAAAGTGAACAGCAAACTGGTCACAACAGGCTGATGAGTTGTCCAGAACCTCCCCCGTATTTCTCGGTTGAAGAAGGTCCTGGACCACCCGAAACAGCTCTGCTGGACGGCACTCTGAGGAAGCAATACGGTTTGTGAAATATTGCCTTTTCACCAACCGTATTGCCACGGAATAGGCCCGATAATGGGCTCTAAGCCGTGTTTGATCAGACTCACAGTGAAATTTTCTCCACTTGCGCTCCAGCTGTCTCCCCTCCTGCTTCATTGCCCGTAGCTCAGATGTATACTAAGGAGCTGTCTGGGCTCTGAGTAAGGGGAGAGGGCACTTAGGTGCGATCGTGTCAACCGCCCGGGACATTTCCCTATTCCATAGGGTGACCTGAGCGTCGACAGAAGCGCCGACCATATCAGACAGATAATCCCCCAGAGCTTTCAGGAAACCATCTGGATCCATTAGTCTCCGAGGGCAGATCATCTTAATGGATCTCCCACCCTTGCAGAGGGTCAGAGTAGCCAATAGCCTAAACTTGACCAGAAAGTGGTCTGACCATGACAATGGAGTCAGAACCAACCCCTCCACATCCAAACCACCATCTCCCAGTCCCGTTGAGAATACTAGGTCCAGGGTATGACCCTTCTCATGTGTTGGGCCGATGACATGTTGAGACAGCCCCAAGGTTGTCATGGCGGCCATGAAGTCCTGAGCTGCTCCAACTGAGGTAGCCTCAGCATGGATGTTGAGATCCCCCAGTACCAACAGTCTGGGGGTACTCAACACCAGGTCCGAGACCACCTCCATCAGCTCAGGCAGGGAGACTGTTGGTACGCAGCAGGGTGGGCGGTACACCAAAAGAATCCCCAATCTGTCTCGTGAGCCCAGCACACAATACAAGCCCTCTAGACCTTTTCCCAAAGAGACAGGAAGCCTGGTCAAGGGGATAGAACTCCTGTAGACTATGGCAACTCCCCCTCCCCGACCCTCCGGGCGACACTGGTGCTGAACCGAGTACCCAGGTAGTAGTAGTAGTAGTAGTAGTAAGTAATAATAATAATAATAATAATAATAATAATAATAATAATAATAATAATAATAATAATAATAATAATAAAGGGTATAGGGCAGGCATCTCCAAACTTCAGCCCTCCAGATGTTTTGGGCCACAACTCACACAGTCCTTTGGAAATACAGGCTTGGAATTCTGGGAGTTGTGGTCCAAAACATCAGGAAGGCCAAAGTTTGGACATGCCTGGTATAGGAGAAAAGTGCTACTGGAAGTCTTGAGGAAGTATGGTAACCATTTTGCACTCAACCGCTCCCTGAGAAGCACACCCCAAAACCCAATGTTCCCTGTAAGGTATGAGGGTGTGCAAAGCTTCACTGGTGCTGGGCAGTGGCAGCCACAATCAATGGCCATTTACTTCCAGGTTTTGGCTGAAACCCCACCCCCCAACACACACACATATTGATAGACAAGGTTTCTGCACAGCAGAGAAAAAAATTAGAGGGACTGTTGCCCAAACATGAACCCCATCCCATGCACAGCCTGAAATCAGAAGTGGACATTTGCTCACATCTTGCTTTATCCCACCCCAGCCCCAATCTTTTTGTGGGAGGCTATTTCAGAAGTGCTGGAGCCTGCACTGGATCAACGGTGAAACACCTAGAGGACTTGAGGAAACGCATTAAGCATTTCCACTGTTAGCCACTGGTAGGTCTAGCAATGGTGCTGCTCTTAGCAATCATTCAGGCAACCAGTAATCCCAGTGCCAACATCCTTTCACAGCCATCTACTTATTGAGATTGCCCCTTGCAACAGCAGCTGCAACCACAAATATACAACTGTGAGGTTGAACTAGCAAGCTCTTGGGCCTCTCATCAAACACAATTCACTACAATCCCTCTTAAGGTCTCTTTTAAGGGGCTGCCCTAGTATCCAGTAGGACACTAGTTTCCAAACTTGGGTCCCTAGATGTTTTGGAACCAAGACTCCCAGAAGCTTTCGCCAATTAGCTGTGCTGGCCAGGATTTCTGGGAGTTGTAGTCCCAGAACATTTGCGGACACGAAGTTGGGAACCAATGCAGTAGGCTCACTCAAAATTCCATGCGCAGCCACTATCCATAGCCATTCTCAAAACATTAGGGTTGTCTTCTAGTAACCAACAGGCATGTCCCTCACACCCATTTTCTGTAGTCCATACGAGTTATCCTGGTCAATTCCATGATTACTCTCACCAATCCACTGCTGCACCTAACCAAAACACAACTCGGCTTAATAATTATCCATGGCTTTTGGAGGGTTTAGTTCGCATAACTTTTGCAGCTACTAAACTTTTGTGCCTAAACAAAGAGCTAAGGATCTTCATTGGAGGCTCAGCTGAAAAAGCAGAGTAGTCACGGAGGAGTATTAATAATGATAACTTTTGTTTATACTCCATCATTAATCCACATGGTATGTTGCAAAATTAAACAGAACAGATTCCAGCCTTAAAAGTTTTGCAATCCTTTAAAAAAGTGCTGACCAAAGTTAAAATTCCAGATCTTCAAGCATACAAATTCAAATACTTTATTGCTTCGCACCCGATCAAACTGTACACATAAAGAGCTCTTTAAATGCTCTTTAAAAGACAACATGCAGCATCTAATATAAATACATACAAACAATCAGAAATGCACAAGATATAACACACAACACAAGAATAAGCATTCTCAAGCAAGGATCAAGTTGGAAGATTAATTTGACGAGCATGTGAAGCAGGCCAATGAGTCCCATCTTTCCATGGCTTCTTTACTGAATTTAGCAATCTTATGGGGTCTTTAGTAGCCTGGGTCAGCTAGCAGAAGTAAAACTGTACATAAATAGGAATTATTCTTAATTCCAGTTGTTAAGGGCTTAAGATAGTGATTCTCCAAACCTGCCTAGAGAGAGCATTTTGTTAGATCCAAATTAAAATTCCACAGCTTCTCACATACCAATGGCTTTCAACCAGGACTTCTTTTAAAAAGAGGAATGTGAACACTAACACAATTAACAGAAGAGTGAAAACACAAAATTTATTAACACATGTGGAGCTCCTAACAAGCATCAGGAGCCGATTCCTTTTCCAAAAGGAAAGTAGACCTGAGCTGCACGTGACAAAAACCTTCATTGTCACACATTTCCTGGCCAACTGTCTGCATGGATCTTCAGACTTGAGAAGATAAATGCAAACTAACAGCTTATATACCAGCACTGAGAACATAACCCACAGGCAACAGTGTCTTCAAGATGGAGAAATGGACTATTATATGTGGAATACTAAGTCATAAATGTCTGACCCATTTTTTTCTGATGAAACTATAAATGCTTCCTAAACTAAGTCTCCAAAATAACAAAACAGGTGCACCATACTCTTTTATGAGCTCAACTTAATTGTTTTTTTCCCTAACTACAGAATACATATTTCCATTGTGGATTCAGGCACTCCTGCTGTCCTATAGTCTGCCCAGATACACAGTTACTACAAATGGAGATGAAGAGTAAAAATGGTGATTTCTTCTGATTTGTGATTCGTCAAAGTCAACCAATCACACACACACACACACACACACACACACACACACACACACACACACACACACACACACACACACACACACACAAAGACAACCAAATTTATGATTTTTTCCTGATGAATTCAATAATCGATTCATAAATTTGTTTTTGACTTTGAAACCCATTAAATGGCCTCTGAGGCACCTACTGTCACCAAATTTGCAGGGAAACTTCCTTGATTTTCTATAAGCCCAATCTTCACCCAACTTGGAGGGATTGTAGAGAAGAATCATAGGTAGTTTCTCTACAGGTTTGGCGTCTCTAGGTAGCTGGGGGGGACTTTACTGGGATGTGCCACTTTGGGAGTACAGTAGCACCCCCTGTATCTGCTGATTCACCATCCGCATATTCAGT
The DNA here is from genome assembly GCA_037367245.1 of Phrynocephalus guinanensis. NCBI lineage: Eukaryota > Metazoa > Chordata > Lepidosauria > Squamata > Agamidae > Phrynocephalus > Phrynocephalus guinanensis. The sequence continues at coordinate 26,477,861 of CM074743.1, read as the reverse complement.
TACCTGCAGTTGTTAATCAGCGGGGGTGGGGTGGGATGCTGGGAGCCATTTAAGCTTCCCGGGCGGCAGACCGGGCGGTGCAGCAGGGCGCCTTGGCAGAGGGGCACAGAATCCCCCTTGGCGGCAGCAGCAGCAGGAACAGCAGCTGCAGCGGTGGGCAGCAAAACCCACCCGCTCTCCCTCAATCCCCCTGCCTTCTTGCTTGCCTGCCTATCTGCCTTGCAAGCTGGCAGCCCTACCTCTTGCCTCTCTTTCCCCCCCTTCCACTCCCAGTGGGGCCTCTCGCAATCACCAGAAGTCCCGGGGCCCTGTCCATCTCAGGCAGCTGATTCCGCCTGATCTTGCCCCTTCAGCCCTCTCCTGCCTCAGCACAAACCCCACCCAGGCTCTCGTCTTTCGGTTGAGCAGTGGCCACTGGCAGGGGAAGGAAGGGAGGGAGGCAAGAGGCAAGAGGCAGGGCTGCTAGCTAGCAAAGCAGGCAGGCAGGCAGGCAGGCAGGCAAGGAAGAAGGCAGGGGGATTGAGGGACAGTGGGTGGTTTTCGCCACCTGCCACCATGGCTGCTGTTTCTGCTGCTGCTGCCAAGGGGGATCTCCACGCCTCTCTATGAAGGCATGCTGCTGCACAGCCTGGTCTGCTGCTCAGGAAGCTCTAACAACTAGGGACACCACCACCCCCAGCTGTTTGAGCTTACTGGGCAGTGCAGCAGCATGCCTTTTCACCACCCAGTCCACAGTGCTGCCCAGCAGGGATGGTGGGGAGTCCAGAGTGAAAGCTTTCACCTCTGGCACTCTACTACTGCTGTCACCACTCTCACCCTTGGATAAGAGTGTTTGCTCTTTTCTGTGGATTTTGGTATCCACGGGACGGCACAGAACCGATCCCCCATGGACACAAAGATGCTACTGTACAGTAAATAACTCAGACACCATAAACCCGATCTTCCCCAAATTTATGGAGGGGAGTCAGAGGAAATCCCCAGCACTGCCTGCAAATTTCTAACACGACACCACTGATGGATCCCCCTGTAGCAACTAAACTGAAATTAATACAGCAGTTATAAAGAACTGAAAGCCTCAACTGCGGCCAGTGCAGTTTGGTCAACAGTCACTATACTGTCAAAACTGCAGACATTGCAATTTGCTGCTCATGGATCACACAGTTTGGCAAAAACCTACAGACAGACACTTAAGATCTGTACAAACTATGAGCCAAACCTGCTAGATTCAGGATGTCCCACGTAGTCCCCTTGGGGAAGGACTTCTTCATATTTATAGCCCATTGGTAATCTGTCCACCTTTCCTTCCACGCCTGCAGGAGGGCTTGTTTGAGGTTGACCACTTTCATCATCTCCCCATCCTGAAAGACAAGACAGAAATCTTGGCACAACCACTCCATCGCACATCCTTGTCAAGATCTCAGGATTCAGTACCATTCCATGTCCAAACTTCGGTCCTCCTGATGTTTTGGACCACACATCCGCAGAATTCCAAGCCTGTATATCCAATGGCAAAGGACTGTGGGAGGGCTATCTGGAGGGCTGAAGTCTGGACGTGCCTGCAACCATTTTGCACCACAGCTGCAGAAGTCCAGTGTCAGTCAAAAGCCTACTGAGGTTCATGTACGGTTTTCGTTACTTGCCATGGCTCCTTGCAGCTAACTGACAAGGTTAAATGTTCATCCCAATTGCACATGATGAGGTACATTTATTACATACTCAGCAGCTTGTTCATTAGCTATAACGGTAACAAGTTGCACAAAAAATTATGCAAGCACTAATACAATTCTAGTTGTCTTCTTGCTAGGGGAAGGAACGCTTTCCCCCATCCCATTTATGCGTTTCATCACAATGGAAGGATTGGAGCCTGGATCTCTTATGGCCCAGGCTCACAGTCCTATTCTGCCTCCAGCTGGTCCAAGCAATGTGTTCTCACAGCACTTAAATCGCTTAATTATTTAATATGAATGTTTAAGTAACTTGATGAAGTAGCCTATTTTCATCATAATTAAATTATAGTATTTAAATTATTATTAAATTAGTGATAATTAGTAGTATTTAAATAATTACTGGGTTATTTAATAGTAAAATTTTATATAAATAGACACATCAGATGGCAAAATTAAGACTTGATTCATTAGCCCAATGCCGGTGAAGAAGACATTACCTTCCACTTTCATTTCTTAGAATTACAACGGCTGCTGTTTGAGAGAAAGGAAATCAACCTGTGTGTGTGCTATCCACATCTGCATTTTAAGTAACATGTCATTACTCTTCAATAACACCATTGTTTCTGGTCAGTTTTTTTTTCCAACTTCATTCATGTTTAATCTGAGATAAAATGTCAACTTTTGTGACCGGTATAAAAAAATAATTAAACAGCGAAAGACGGGTGGTATAGAAATACAGTGGTACCTTGTATAAAAGAATTAATTCGTTCCGAATGAAATTCTGTGAAGCAAATTTTCCTTTATACAAATTTCCCATAGGAATGCATTGAAAACAGAGTAATCCCTAATCACGACCATTTTTGTGTTGTACGGATTCGCCCCATAGGCGATTCTGTTAAGCAAATTTCCCTTATCTCCTTAATTTATTATGTTGTACAGATTTTATGTTATACAAACCATTTGTTATATGAGGGTCCACTGTATAATAAATAAATAAATAAATAAATAAATAAATAAATAAATAAATAAATAAATAAATAAATGTGCACTGATGGCATTCCATCTTTTACGTAAAGAATGCTTTGTGGTTTAATTTTGAAAATAATCAAAAGCAATCATTTCATACCACACAAACAGAGCATATCTGGTGGGCATCTGATAAATTAGTAGGCCCTGCATTTTTTCCCTTTATTGCTGGGGCATTAGGGTGGGTATCAGAGAAGCTGTGGAACCTCTGTTTATTTCCCAAGTCTAGAAGGAAATATAGTTAAGTGGTCTGTCAACTCTAATGCTTCTGCTAGTTGACAGGAAGCCTGGGTCACAGAAAGTAGAAGACATTCGGCAAATGCTTAAAATTTTGCTTGACTGAGAATTAGAACTGAAAGAAAGAAATTAACTGGATATGTGGGCCATATGGTGTGTCCCACAAAGCACAGTATGTTTGACATGAATGAGCCTAGCTATCTTCTCAGTTCTGAGCTCCCCTACAGATCCTGCAGTCAGGACAAGTCTGGAGGCTTTTTTTTTTCACTTTCCCTTGAAAGTTTTGTTGCTATATATCTAGATTTAGAATAACAGCTTCATAAAAACGCTGGATTGTTTCAATTACCCATCTCCTTAACACACAATTTGAAGCTGATTTGTTTTGCACCTGACCATAGTGGCAGAATTCATAATCTACAGCTCAGAGTCAGTGACCATCCAAGTTTAAGCAGGACCAAAATAAGTGAATGTGCAAACAAAGACATACAGGTATTTAACCTACGTTACCAAAACCTTTTACATTTAGAAGCAGAGTAGATATGACGTAAATCACAATTTCAATCACAATTCCAATTTAAAAATCATATTTTGACAATTTTAATCAAAAAGCATTTTTAAAAAATTAAATCGTGGTTTAAATCAATTTGATTGTAAAAAAAATTATCCCACCCTGCTTAGTTGTCATGAAATATATTCGCACAAGTCCTTGTGGATTACTAAGCTGTTAAACAACAGGAAAGAAACAGCAGGAATAAGTGAATTGTTCTCACTATGGAAGGAAGTGAAAAAATAGCATCGATGAAGGATTTATATTTGAATGCTGGTCATTATTTATAAATCCTTTGAAGGCATGGCTAAGATGGTCAGGAAACACTACATTTTTCAGGATCAGACCAGGAAGCATCATGTTACTTCTGATCTACTGTAGGCAATAGTATGTATTATACTGTATTCTTTAAAAAATAATAATGTAATGGCTAGATTCGATTCAAAGATCGAATTGTACAGTATGAACCGGCTTGGTGTTAGGGTTATCAGGAGAGGCCTTTCTCTCCATCCCGCCACTCTCACAGGTACGTCTCGTGGGAACACATGAAAGGGCCTTCTCAGCTGCTGTGCACAAGACTCTGGAACTCCCTCCCACTAGAGGTGAGGACTGCACCATCTCTGCTGCCTTTCTGGAAATAGGCAAAAACCTTTCTCTTCAAGCAAGCTTTCCCTGAATGATGGACTACCTATTATGTGTCTTTTATATGAATCTATCATATATGATCATATAGATTGTGTTTATAACCACATATAACCTTCTGTGATTGCACTGACACGGTTTTCAATGATAGTTTCCATCCCTCATAAATTTACATGGAATTTTTACTCTCTCTTTAACTGCTCATGTTTTAATGCTGCAAGATGTCCCTCAATTCCCTGTTCTCAAACTTGATTATGTCTTAATTGTACTGGACAGTGTATATTGTCATTACTATAAGCCACCTTGGGTCCTTTTCCACGGAAAAAGGCAGAATAAAAATACTATAAATAAATAAATAAATAAATAAATAAATACATACATACATACATACATACATACATACATACATACATACATACATACTCTGTGTGCCAAAAACATTTTGGGAGGGTTGTTTGCTCCATCATAAGAAAAAATGCAACACTTACTAATTTACCAGGTGCCTACCAAGTACGCTCTTTCTGTGTGTCTGAATGTAATTAAATAATTGCTATTGATTATTTTCAAAATAAAACCACAAAGCACTTACCTTAATGTAAAATGTATGTCATAAGAATGTTTGCCATTTAATTATTTTCTATGCTAATCATTTAGGTTGCTATTTTACCTCTAATTAAGCATGCATAGATTTTGTTTCATAACAGAAAGAAGAAATCCATTTGGAGGCATTTTAGCCACTTTTGAATTTTAAAGTATATTTAAAAATAAATTTAAATGTAAATGAAATAACAAATAATTATAAAACAATTTTTGGTTCTGTTTAAAAAGGAGACTGCAAAAAACTCTAAAAGACATCACCAAGTAACCGGATGAAACCTAAACATCTTAAACATCACATTTACATTGATGTTATCAAAAATTTCAACACTATCTGTATAACAACAGCAGCACAAATGGTAAATTCCATGAAAAAAAGATTTCTTGTTGATAGTGAAAATAAACTGACAGAATAACACATTTTTGTTGATCACATGGTTACATCAGGGAAACAGTGTACATTTCTGATCACCGTACATATTCATGTATAATATAAAATTTGATCAAGTGGTTGAAGTACCTGTCCTACCAGCCAAAATAGAATATTTGAAGCTTTTAATTTAGAAAGTTATGAAAAATGTGAAAGATGTTTATATAATCAGTTATAATTGTGTGGGGAAAAACAAACAGAAAGATATTTTCTCTTGCTCTCGCATCTTTAGAATTTAGGACCACAAACACAAATTTATGTGAGCTCTGTCTGGATTCAGAACAGATAAAAGAGCCCCCTTCATTAATGCATGAGATGTGATGGCCCTAGTTTAGGTGGCTTTAGTCAATTTATTGAAGGATTTCCACAGGGACACATGATCCTTGCTGTTATTCTTAACTTCAAAAGCACTTCACTTAACCTCAATGTTAAATAGGTGTTCACTGCAATAAATACCAAGTGATTAGGGGTGATGTCAGAAAACACCAGTGCTATCTGTAGGCTTCCCAGTGGTATCATTGAAAAGGGGGATGTGGGCTATATGGCCCTTAGCACATGTTTAGCCCTCCAGCTGATCAGCTACAGGTTTTACCAAGAAAGAAGCAGCATGGGAACCTAATGTGTTCAGTTTATAACAACTTCATAAAGTTGTTACTGTATAAACTAAGGAGAGATCCCCAGATACAGAGAAGTGAGAAAGCAGGAAGGCAGAGCAGGTGACATCTACCAGCTCTCACTGCTTAAAGATCACTCAACCTGCCACTGCTAAAACTGGTGCCTGAATGAATATGGCTATAATATACATTTCAGAACACAAGTAGCTATGTTGGTCCATCATGATAAATACCCCAAATCACAGGAAAAAATACCCTTACCAAGACTAATTTCCACACAAATGCGCAAGGTTTTGAATTATTCAGAACTCTTAATCAGGATCCAAAACGGAAGGCCAAAGCCACCACTGTCTTCTTTGTTTGTTGGTTGGTCAGTTTGAACCTGATAGAGAGCTCTAGAAAATCTGAAAGCTTGCCCATTCCTGAAGATTTGTGTTGGCCCTAATAAAAGCAACGTACTATTCACCTGTGGACAATTTAGAGTGTATGTTTCTTGGCACAAAACTATAATTTTGTCCTCTAAACAGCACATGAACACTGATATAGATTCCTGTGATTTGAAAGCATATATTAGCCCCCATGTGTTCCCTTGTTTATGCATTCACAAATACAATATATTTAAAACATGTTAAGTACCTCTGCCTGTGCATCATGCTCAGTGATAATTCAGAGTTGAAACATTTGCAACCCAATTTGTGTGCACTGGACAGGAAAACAGAAGTTGCATCTCCTCCTTTCCCTTGCAGTGTATCAACTAGATAGCTCAGTGGCTTAGGTCTCTGTCTGCAGAGCTAGAGGTTGGAAGTTCGATTCCCCACTGTACCTCCTTGAGAGGAACTGGACTTGATGATCCATAAGGTCTCTTTCAGCTCTGCAATTCAAAGTGGCCCAAATCATCAGGGCTTAGCGTGTGCTGGGTTAATGCCCAATTAGCTTAATCCAAAGAAAAGTTATTTGAAATTCCTCCCCCTACATCTATGATCCATCGCCCTGTCTACAGAGTCGGGAAATCATTCCAGAGACTCTGATACTGTACTGTACTTTTAAAGTATCCTTTGGGCTAAAACGTGAGCTGAATGCTTTCCAGTCCATTGCTGGCCTAGGATCACTCAACAATTTCCACCGGGCCACTTCATCCTTAGAAAATAAATAAATCTGAAATAAAATAAAATAAATGCTCGACTGCCAGATCTTGGTCTAACCCAGATACAGTACTTCTTTGCTCCGAAGCAAGACTAATTGTGCAGGATCACAACACACATTAGTTCCATCTAACGCACAAGATATCTCGAGCGTGCATTACTTATAAGGACATACCTCAGAATGTGTGCTTGCTTGTTAATAGACAGATACAGAAGTGCACTGGAAATCTGAATATATTGTATAAGCGGGCCACGTGAATACTGCCCCCCCCCGCGCGCCTCGTGAGCTGCTAACAACAAAGGTGGCCAGAACGCGAGCTGGGGCAAGATTCTCGGTTTCTGGGTCGCTAAAGACCTTAACTACCTGAGTTTCTACTTTCGGCCGTTAAAGGGAGGAGAATGCCTGACGAACACCACACTTACCAACTCCTGTCCCTGTACAAAGAAATACTCTTCTCTCAGTTCCTGGGCTCCGCCATCTTCGCACCTTGTAAAGAACCTTGCCCGGATTGGCCGGGACCAACGGCTGAACGGCAAGGGCTCCTGGGAGTTGTAGTTCTATTTTAAGATGCAACTTTTAGAACCGTCTTCTGTCATGGGAAGACTATTGAGTGAATGGAGATTTACTCGCTGTTAGTGGGCTTACTTTTCGAAATAGTCATTTAATAGTCTAAGGCTATATAAATTCTTTCAGTAGTGAATTAACATATCCTAGAGAAACTTGAGGAAAAGTTTTAATTTATACGTGCCCCCTAACACTTATCCAGAGTCCTATGCGCACACTTTTAAAACATGCTTTCTTTCTTATCTCATATTAACTGTTTAAAACCCAACAGTTAACTATTTTGGGTGTTGTAAAGATGTAAGACAGAGCCTTTGCTGTATTGTAGGATTGTGGTACTTTTTTGTCCTCCTGGTTTAAACATTCTGGAAATCTTGATCCCAACACTGGGACACAAGGTGCCTCAGGTACCAATTAAAATGGATAAATGCAGGTACAGAGGAACATGTACTCAAGGCCGACATGTTAAAACACACGAAAATTGTAACAGTAAAATACAATTTAATGGAAAAGCAGTTTTACACCTGTGAAAAAGACGAGCACAACAGAAGTAAATTCAGTGTGGTGCGGCGGATGGAGTGACAAACTAGAACCCAGGAAACCTAAGTTCAAGTCTACTTTAATGTCTCACATACATTGAAGGCCTCACTAGGATCGTCAGAAAGTCGGATGGGACTTGACAGCATACAACTCCAAAAGTGAATGTTAAAGCCCTTTCCCTAGCAGCCTGTGGAATGACAACAGGGAGGGGGCAGCCTAGTCTCTCTGGAGAAATTTTTTTCACAGCCTGGGAGCAGTAATGGAAAAGACACTGAACAGCAAAGGAGAGTAGCAGGATCAAGAGAGGGGCCTCTCAGAATTATTTTGGCACTCAGGCAGTCTGGTAGGAGAAAGTACTGTCTCCCAGGTAGTTTCTCAGAGGTCATAACCAGTACAGTACTTTCAAAGGTGGTGTAATAGAGAGCAGTGGCCTGTGAGTTTTTTGTAATCAGTTTTTTTTAATGTGCATCAAAAGTACTCACTTGTAAAGGGATGGGCATACCTCTTGATTGAAAGGAAACAAACCAAATCAGAGTAGTAAGAAACACATGGAGGAATAGTTTGCCTTCATTGAAATGAACTTAGATTATTCTATCCAGAATTAGCAATGAGAGACAGGAAAATTGATTGCAAGGAAACACAGCTCTGGCTATTTATCTTTTTAACATCATCAGTATACGTGTTGTTTTATGAGAAGCAGATCCTAATCCCAATCCTTGCTTCAGGTGGCCTTATAAACCTGAAAACAATACAAGGGAAAAAGCAAGAGGGAAGCAGATGATACTGCTCAGTTCTAACCCAAGAAGGAAACGGCAAATACGTATGCCAGTCTCTTAAAAGACATCACTATATCAGTACAGAACTTGGCCGGGGGAGGGGGGGTGGATTCTGGACTTCAACTCCCATAATTCTCCAGTGACTTTTGCCACAGAAGAGTAACAGTTCGTCAATATTTGGAGTGACAGATTCACACTCTTACTATCAAACCTTCTGGGTAGGGATTTTTGAGGGTGACTACATGGGCTGTTTGGAGCACTGCAGGGATATCTGTATTAGAGTACACCAACCCTCCATAGCATTCTTACCTACACCTTTCTGGCCTCTGTCAAGGGGCTTCTGCTTTTGTATTGCAGAGAGGATCACTTGTTCCAGTGTGTGTCATCACTGAAACTAAACCAATCCTTTCTCTTTCGCTTGTCAATATCATGAAGAGGTTTATTAAGCGAGCCACATCAGGATTTTGGCAAATCAAAACATTTCCCCAGTTCGGCAGATGCAAGGGAAATGGGGGGAAATGACTGTACAGTATATAGACTATTGATGATATACTATGGATTTTATTTAAAAATAATAATATTTTCTGGGCTCGCCTTAAAGAGCTGGTCAAGAAACTGCCCACTGTCGAATCCACATCAGTGGCTTTGGCTGCAGGAGGTTTCTTAACTAGCTCTCTAAGAAAAAGCAAAGAAAATATTTATAATAAGTAATTAGATTGTTCTCAAACCCAACCATTCCCAAGGAGCCCACACTAGCTTGCTGTTTGCAGCTAGTATCACTGTACATTGTATAAGCTGCTGGTCCCAGTCCAAATCATATTCTGATCCAGCAAGCTCAGCCTCAGAATTTTTCTCTTGAGATTTGGCAGAATATTATTTTCACCTTCAGGAGTTAAGGGGCACATCATAACAACAGATTAAGGTCGCTTTTTTCACCATTTATCCTTATACCACAGCAAGCCTTTACTCACTAAAACACAGCGAGACGTCAAGAAGGACAACACGTGTTCATCAGAAGCAGAGGTGCATTTAACAGGAGATGGTGACTGATTCCTCTAACAGGAAGATTGTTACAAGAGCTTCTAACAATCCAAATGTGATTAGGCTTTTTGTTTTGCAGTTGGTCAACCAGGAGATCATTTGACTTCTTTTGCACATCTGATGTCACAGGCTCAAACGTTGCGACAGCTTTGGGAGGCTTGAAGGAAAACATTGTAAGATGAGGAAATATGTATTTGCCTTAACATATGATCGGACCCTGAGGCTACCGTTAAAGAAGCACATAAATGGCTGGACCAAGACCTTTTGCTGCCTGTTGTGAAGGATAAAAGTGTATCACACTCTGAACGCCCTACTTTTCCTGTTGTAGTACAGCAGCTGAGCAGACTGGCAGTGGAATGTTTCTTCAATACCAATTATGGGCCAGCATGTTATACTTCACATGAGGGCAATAGGCTAGTTTAGGAGTCACATGTTAGGCTTTTAAGAAAATGACCAAAAAGTTGCTAATATTTCGAGGGCAATACCCTCTTTTTCAAAGCTGCACCAAAACTTCAAGCATGGCAAAAGATGGATTTGCCAGGAGTTAGTTCTTGGATGTAGAGTTCTTGGCAAGATGAAAATACAGTAAATGTCGGGCAGTCTCTTAGTTGAGGCAAGAAGCAGTGATGTTATCAAGCTGCATCTGAAGTTACAAGTTGTGTTTACAGTCCCAGTCCTTCAAACAAAGTGACATAGGTCAGTTACACACATGTGGCACTTTGAGGCACATAGCTAGACGGCTCACCAAATTGTTTTGCTTCAATTGGAAATACTGAGATGTTAAGCTTTGTGATGGCCAGACATGTCTGTCCTTCTGTTACCCCTCCCTGTCCTGCCCCCAGCATTTGCTGCCTGAGGAAGCACTTAAACCCTGCTTTATAAGAGGTTCAGCTCTGCTCAGGGGCTGGGCCAACTGATAAATCAAAGATGGCACTTTTTCACCTAGCACTTCTGCCAGGGATGCTTTTCTCATGGTGCAATTTGATGCAAGCAGCAAATCTCTCTTGTTCTCATTCTCACAATGTTTCCACAAAGATATATTTCCACCCTCTCTGCTCTTGAAGCTCCCAGCATCTATCTCTATGCTGGCTGCTCTGTTGCTAGTGAAAGACTCCGTAGCGCCCCCCACCCACCGCCATCTGCCTGGAAAAATCAAGCCACGACATGAAAACGAACAGGAGGTGGTGACCGAAGAGGTGGGGGGATTGATTCAGCAGCAGTGAGAGCTTGCTGAGCTGTCATCTTCCTAATCAGCGAATGTATGTTGCCACAGATGTGACCTGGACTTTTTGTGGAATACCATCCTCATGATGGAATAGTCTCCGATCTTTCAAATTGCAATCTCCTATTCCCCAAAGCAAAGCACTATATCCACTATGACTCTAAGAGAGCAGAATTGTTGGTACTGTACATGATTTCTTTTAAACTCTCAAGCAAGCTTTGAGATTCTGAACAGCCAAATTCTGAGAGTTAATTCGTGGAAGTTCTTACGGGCGTGTTTAAAAAAGAAAAAAGAAAAAGCTTGAATGTATATGAGGAATGCTTAGTCCATCACAGAGGTCCAAAGCATGCTGGAGAAAATTGCAGGCAGTTTGGCAATAGGTCTTCAGTGCCCGATAGAATTGTTTGCTTATGCTTATGACTAGCCAAAGCAGAATGAACGTCATAAAGCAGGGTTTTAAAAGCAGTATGAAAAAGGCAAAATAATAATAATTATGCAAAGTTTGTGCAATGCATAAACACACACACACACACACACACACACACACACACACACACACACACACACACACACACACACAGAGTTAGCAAAATCCATTTTACTTTTGAATGTTATGCATCAATCCATGAAGTGCCTAACATTGCTCTGTTTGTTGATTTAAAAAAAAAGTTTGGCTCAAAGTAGACACACCCTTGCCAAAAGTCAAGACCAGCTGCAGTATTGGTCCCCAACGAATTAGTGTGCTCACTATGAGTTTCCCACAGGACAAATCTTTCAAGTCTACCAGTAAAACATGTTATTTACATCCGACCCAAACCTCTTACTGAGCTTCATAAATTAAATTGCTTTCATTGCTTGGGTGAATGGTAATGGATCAAGGTCAATTAACTATATAGCCCTGGCTGAATGAGATGGAGGTTCTACCACTGGATTGGTTCCTCATCTGGAAGTGGTAGTGGTAGTGTTCAACCTATGATGGATGGGGTTACGGTAGTGGTGGATAATTTGGTTACCAGTTCAGTGCAGGTGGTACCCTCCAAATAGCTTTGGCCACAAATCTGGAAGTTGAGTCATGGCAACGGAACTTCTTTTCTTGTGAGATTGAAACAGGGACTTGTATGTCTCGTAGAGCCAAATGGAGATGAGGGGTGAGTGCGGGGTATATGACCCATGTTCCTTTGTTTGAAGAATAGGGATGTGAAACTCAGCACTTAAGCAGCTTTTACAACTGCCCTCTGACTTTCTGCCTCCAAGAAGACTTCTTCCCTGGGATACATCTGTACACCATTTGTGTCCGCTTACCATATGAATTCAAACACATATTGCCCAAAGCTTCCATCTTTGGGGTTGAATACACTTTCTGATGAACTTCCCACTCTGGTCGTCAACCGAAGTAACAACAGGTAACAGAACTCCATTCTCAAAGCAAGGGATGTAAGGATCTGAACTCAAGGCTGTTTGTGCAATACCCATCCTATACCAGGCTTCCACACTCTCTCAGGCCCAGGGCCTTGCAAGGTCTTCAGGGGAGTTGCCCCATCCCACGAATCTGGCACTTTCATCTTTACCTTTCTTGGGCTTCTCTAAAAAAATAGTCTCTTTGGCCACTATCCCACGACCGCTAAAATCCGCTTCTTCCTTCAAGATAAACCGCCTCCAAAAATCGTGCCCCCATGAGCAGCCAGCTTTTTTTAAAAAGTGACCACACCCCCTTTAGCGAGTTTTCCAAGTACCAACCCTTTACATGGGAATAATTTGCCTCAGTTTGGATGTGACTTTTTAGCCGAAGCAAATGTCAGTGGGGACTCTAAAATCCGCTTACACTTTGAGTAGTCTGGCTCTGCAGCAGCAGCAAAGGGACAAGGAGGCCGTGTGTGAGTGTGGATGTCTGCGCCCATGGGGGCGCAGACAGAGAGAGAAAGAGAGAGAGAGAGAGAGCCAGACAGAGACAGACAGACAGAGACAGAGAGAGGAGCTGAGGGCAGAGACCAGAAAAACACCCTACTGGCAGTTCCTCCTTTCTTTGTCGAGCGCAGAGAGAGGGATAGAGGGAGGGAGGAGAGAGAAGGGGGCGAGGGGAGAGCTTGACACCCTGCTAGCTACCATCAGAATTAGCTTATTGTTCAATATAACCTGCACAGGCAAACAAAACCTGAGAGAGAGGGAGGGAAATTTCCTTCGATACCCACCCTGGTTCTTTTCTCTTTCTCCCCCTCCCTTCATCCCACACCCCCTTCCCAGCCGCTTTGATACAACTTCTGGCTGTGGGGACACATCACAGGCAGTTAAGAAAACAGCCTTCATGAGGACACAGAAGCCGCCTTTAATACCACGTGACCGTTGCCACACTACAAACAAATGTTACTTCACGTCCATCACATTACTATTGAAATTTGTCTTGACCATGCCCCCGGAACGGGTGCTAAGTACGGGAATACTGTACTTGGTGCCGGGGTAGGGTTTTCCCTTGTCACTCTTTGTTCCTGCTTTCTGTTCCGAGACAAGACACCGTGTAGTAACGACTGTCACGCAACAAAACATTTGTTTCTCTCAGAAAACTGTATCCAGGTTGTTGGGTTTTTTTTACTTTTCAGAAGCGAAATATCAAAAAAGAATTTTTAAGCCCCCCAAAAAAGGGAAAAGAAAGCTAGACAAATTCAATGTTTGTTATGGTACAAGACCGTGAGGTAACAGGTATCAGGAAACAAGTTATCACGCCCATGGGAACACTGAAATAGGGACAAAGCCACCTGATCACGACCAACACTGTCATGGTACAAAACTAGTTGCGAAACAAAGAATGACGTGAAGTAATCGCCTTCTGATTTATTGGGTCCAAATTTGCCTCAGGTGTCTTCCCCTACTTTTGAACAGTGCAGGATGACACACCTTTTTCTGCATCTTCCTCCTCTCGCACACCTGAATTAGCCCAGGGCAATCCTTGTGCCTAGCTGCATCCCCAGAAAGAATAATGTAGAAATTCACCAATGAGCATCACCCTTTGCACATAAAATTGCTTGCATCCTTAATGATGAGAGGACACAGTTTTTAATATAAGCCCAGTGGATGCAATACTGGCCTCTTGTTTTCCAGTTATAACAAACACTTTTTCCATTTATGTTCACAAGATATGGCCAGAATCCCTTAAGAAGTCATGTCTATCTCATGTAGGATTTCATAGGCTATGCCATGTCTTCTTTTACCAAGGACAGTCCTCTGTTTGAAGGGTTGCCAGAGGACAGTGTTTTTTTTCAAATGCCAAAAGTTCTATAACAATACAAAAGAGTACTGAAGAAAGAGGACATCCTTGTCTAGTTCCCCGGCCTAGGATAATTTGTTCGGTCATTCCATCATTAACTATTATTGAGGAAGTACCTTCTGAGTACAATTGATTTATTACTCCTAAAAAAGTTTCCCAAATCCCCCATTTTCTAGCAATATTTTTAATGTAGACCATTGAACACAATCAAAAGCTTTAAAAAGGTCTAAAGATAACATGCCTGCTTTGGTAGTACTTTTTCCCATTTCATAAAGAACATTCAAATTTCTTCTTATAATGTTCGCCATTTGTCTTCCCTTGATAAAACCACATTGATCATCTTTAATATATTTAGCTACAAAATTGTTCATTCTTTTAGCCACAATTGTGGTAAAAATCTTAGCATCCTGAATGGTTTATTGACTACATGGAGAAAATATAGAAAATTTTTATCACCGAAGGGTTCCACATTATGTTTAGTAACAGACTTGGAAAATTTCCCTACGAATTTGAAGCATTATTTAGGGTTATTTAAAGCTAAGAAAATAGCTAGATTAAAAGACTGGTTGGGCAAAATTATAACAAATCAGGACATAAAAACCACTTTGCAATCTAGTGATTTAATATGGATAAACTATATCCAGTTAGAAAAATGGACAAAGGACTGGGTCAGAAGAAACAGTCAACTTAGAGAATGTACAAAGTTTGAACAGTTTTTATTATCGCTTGAATCTGACCAGGATAATATAGAGAAAGGACTAGTACGTAAAATATACAAAATAATAGGGGACTCACTGGAAGTGAAGGAGTTAGATTCTCTAAGGGCCTTTTCACACAACCCCTAAGATCCGCTGGCCACTTAAATTCGGACCAGAGATCTTAGGGGTTTGTCGCTGTTACTGCGTTCCCACCCCCTCCGCACCCCTGGCTGCTGGCTGCGTGAGGGGGGGGGGAGAAAAAAAGGAAGAAAAGAATGCCGCTCACCTCCGTTCTGCCGTCCCGGCACTGCATTCAGATCTCTTAAAGGGGCGGGGACAAAAAAAGAACAAACAGAAGCAAGGAGAGCTGGGCAGTCACTACGTTATATCCGCATCAGGAATTTTCACCTCCAGAGAGCAGGTACCTGAAAAGTGCGCTGGGACACGCTTAGGTGGGCGTGGTCGCACTTAATTATCTGTAAACTCCGGAGCTGGTGGGGAAACAATTTTAAGCTCCGGAGCTGGGAGCCATTTGCGGCGGAGTTTAGGGGTCGTGTACAAAGGGCCTGAGAGAGGTCTGGAAGCAAGACCTTAAAGTAGAAATAAGAAAAGAAGACTGGGGAAAAATCTGGAACATGAGAATCTTGAGAAAATTATTTTAAATTGGTTTCTAGATGGTACTTGATGCCAATTAGGTTGAATAGAATGAATGCTGAATATTCTAAGATGTGCTGGAAATGTGAAAAAAAGATAGGTACATATATGCATCTCTGGTGGGAATGTGAAATAGTTCAAAAGTTTTGGAAAATGGTTTTTTTAGAGCTAAGTGAGATGATTCAAGTAGATATTGATTGTAATCCAGAGACAGCATTGTTATCATTGTCAATTAGTAAAGACTATGATGTTGCAACAAAAGAACTAATAGCAAATCTTATGACAGCTGCTAGATTAATTATAGCAAGAAACTGGAAATGTAAACTAGACCTCAAGATGGAAGATTGGTATAACGAACTTTGGGATATAGCTATAAATGATAAATTGTCTTGTAGTTTAAAAGTTAAACGAGGAGAAATGAAAAAAGACATTTTTATGACATTTGGGGGAAATTTATAGACTTTGTATTAGTAGAAGGGAAGGGGAAAGAACCGACGAATATTTCAAGACAGTTCTGGAGAAGAGGACTTTAAGAAGAATATTAGAACAACAGACGTTGGAGTAATAAAGAAGAACTCATGGAAGAACTGGATGGTCCCGGGGGGGGGGGGATGCACAAGTATTGTTATTTGTTTGTTTGTCTTTAAATTTTAACAATATAATAAAAAAAAACAAAAAAAACATGTTTATTAATTTCCCTAGTGTGTATGTGCGCACAGACTTTAACATCATGTTAAATTACATTTAGAAGCCTATGAACGGCAGAAAGAGACTCCTCAGTACCTGAAATTTGAAACCACTAATGCAGAACAAAAGAGCCATAATGAACTCCAGTGAAAGTTTATGTATAAGAACATTATAAAGAATTAGGGGAAAAAACCAGATGAATAAGCAGAGAACTCAATAGTATATTGGGCACTTTCCTACTTTACCATGCTTATCACAATATAGTACTGTATTAACATTTTACCATAAAATGCCAGGAAATGGATTCCCAAGTTCTAGAAATATTTCCTTCATCCTAAAAGCATTGATGGCTACATGGTGGAAAATCCGACTGGATATACAGAGAAGATCTCTAGTGAAGAGGAGAAATTCCTACCTTCAGTCGAGACTTGGGGTTCCAGAGAAGCCCAGGCTGTTCATTTTATTTTTCCTATTGCTATCAGTCACTTTTTATATCAGATAATCAAATTTACAGTACTTTCATTTTCAACAGCACATTTTAATTATTTGTTTATTTGGAATGGCACCTTTTTCATGGGGTGGGGGAAGAGTCTGAGGACCTGATAGCTTTAACACCCTACCAAGAAGGGTAGACCAGATTTAAATCTGTAAACCGCCCAGAGTTCCTTATGGAAGATGGTGCGGTATAGAAGTGTAACAAACAAATAAATAATAATAATTCCCCTGGCTTGCAGGATCAAAGCAAGAACTCTTAATTATCACCATCTCCCTGTGGTAGATAACATTACTAGTAGCAGCAGATTGCCACTAATTAAAGAGTTTCTGCGTCAGACCCAGTCCTCACCTGATTTGCCTCTAATGAGACTGATTACCAGTGAGTCTGATTTTGGGCAAGTTGAGTGAGCCCTCAAATCAAAGCAGAAAGTCTTTAATTACTGGCAGTTTCCTGCTGTCTGTGATATCATTATGTAGGCATAATTTACTCAACATGATTTTTGCCATTGTTGACTGTAGGGTCCTGAGATCTTCAATCTACATCTTTACTCCTCTTTAAATTAAAATAAATGTACTTTACCCATCTTGTTGGTGTAGAGTTTATCATGCTTCTTTTTATCTTAAAACAGCCCTTGATATATTTACAACATATGCATAGGTATTCACTCTTCTTCCCCTCCTCCCTTGATTGGCTTCTGATAGGTTCCCTATAACTTATGTTGCCTCTCTATTAATGTCCTGGACCTCCAAATTATAAGCTATACTCAAAACAGATGTACAAGTCTGGATCCTAGTTTGCAGGCTTAGAGCACAAATTAGTGAAAGAAAGCAATTTTTAGAGACCCTCCCTCCCCTCTTTTTTCCAGCTGCATCTAAAAGAAAACACTTGCTTAGTTGCAATATCACGAATAGAATTTAAAATAAAAATAAAACAGAAAAATAAAACAGAAGAAAAAGGCAAGACATTGATTTGTCTTCACAATAACTGTAGGAGGCCCTCTGTTCTTAATAGAACATGGATGGAACAATCATTGTCATATGAGTTAAAAAGATCTTCCAAGGATAATGCAGGGAGGGGGGGCATGGGTAATTGGACTAATAACGCACAGCAAACGGAGAGAGTTTATTGTCTCTGAATGGGTTCTCCAAGGCAAAGCTTTCCAAGACATAAATGCTATGGTTATACGATGGGAATATGTGAAACTTTTACAACAAAGGTAGGGGAACCACCCTAAATATAATAAAGCTCTGCATACACGAAGGCCAAAGCCTAGAATTTTAATTTTTTAAAAAGCAATATTTTCCTCAAAGTGTTTACTTCAAAAGTAACCTGTTAATGATATATTATTAATACATGGCTTTTTAATTAATCAAATTTAAAAACAAAAAATAGGAAATAAACATGGCCAACAATCCCTGCAACAACACACAAAAATTGTTTTGGAGGTAATTGCTACATATTACTTGTTACATTGAAAAAGATCCCATGATATTTCTTTTAAAAAGAAATAGCATGACCCCAAAAGAAGAGCATCATGGGTTTAATTGTTACTTACTTACTTACTTACTTACTTACTTTTACTTACTTACTTACTTATATTTATATTTATATTCCGCCGGATTTTCCCGAAAGGAACTCAAGGCGGTTATCAGATATAAAAATGTCATAATAGAGACAACAAAAGAAAAAGAAAAGAAAAAAAAGATTCCAAAGACAGATATAAACAAACCAAACAATGACTCTAAATTAAGCAGGAAAACTAACAAACTTGTGTAGTCTCAGTTCCGAGTTCTGATTAAGAGTTTTGATTCAGTCTTAAGGATGTAGTGGCTAGATAAATGGGAAGTACTGTTGCCTAAGAACTTCAGATATCTTCTACCAGAAGCAATAGGTAATGCTGATCATTAATTACTTGAAACAAGGCATCTGGATATGTTGTGTAGGTGCTTTTAATCACGTGTACAGTGCTCTGTCTCATGACTAAGTCTGCTGGAAAAATTCAGCTGCTGAATCCAATTTTTCTAGGTGTACATATTCACCAGCAGAATCAGGTGAAACTTTGAGCCAGTAAGATCATCATTCTGACTTTTTAAGTACTTGAAATGTTCAAATGTTGTTCATTGATGGTGAATATTTTAATAGTATAAAAAGGTAAAGGGTCCCCCCGCACATGCGTGCTAGTCGGGTCCGACTCTAGGGGCAGTGCTAATCTCCATATTCAAGCTGAAGAGCCAGTGTTGTGGAAGTCTGTGGCCACGTGGCCAGCATGGCTGCAAGGAAACACTGTTTTATTTATCTACTTGCATCTGCATGATTTCAAACTGCTAGGATGGCAGGAGCTGGGGTTAACAGCGGGAGCTCGCTCCACTGCGTGGCACCCTGGATTTGAACCGCTGAGCTGCTGACCTTGCAGCCGACAGTTTTCAGTGCTCTAGCTCACTGAACTACCACACCCCCTTTGTATGTTGATGTATGTTAATATAATATTTATATTTTAATGCTATGTAATCATATTGTATGTTTTTGATCACTGGAATGCACTCTGGTGTAGAGCACAATAGAGTGGACCCTTGTTATAACAAACGGTTTGTATAACAAAAATCTGTACAACATAAAAAATTCTGGAGCTAGGGGAAATTTGCTTAACAGAATCGCCTATGGGGCGAATCCGTACAACATAAAAATGGTCACAATGAGGGATTACTCTGTTTTCAATGCATTCCTATGGGAAATTTGTATAAAGAAAAATTTGCTTAACATAATTTCTTTTGGAAGGAATTAATTCCTTTATACAAGGTGCGTGTGTGTGCGTGTTGTGTTGGTACAGTCATGACCGACTCTTCGTGACTCCATGTCCATGGAGTTTTCTTGGCAGCAATACTGGAGTGGTTTGCCAGTTCCTACTCCAGGCGCCTACAGCACCTGGTATTCCTTGGTGGTCTCCCATCCAAGTACTAACCAGAGCTGACCTTGCTTAGCTTCCGAAATCAGGCGAGATCGGATGTGCTTAGGGCGTCTAGGCAGCTTTATACAAGGTACCACTGTACTAATAATACTAATACTAATATCAATAATAATTGTGATCTTTCCAGAGAATCCTGCTTTCGCATGATACGCTCAAAGTAGGACAGCCTTAGCTTCAACACCTTTTTTTTTTGCCTCCAGAGAAAGAGTTCATGCTTGATTTGCTCTAGGATCCACTTATTTATCTTTCTGGAAGCCCACATTATCCTCAAAGCTTTCCACCAGCACCACATTTCAAACAAGGCAATGTTTTATTTATTTATTCTGAATATTTTTACTCCACCTTTTTCTCCCCCCCCCACCCCCATCAGCTTTCTTCACTGTCCAGCTTTCACACCCACACATGGTGAGTGGGTATGATCTCGGCACCTGATCACTGTTTCCAAAATCAGTTGCCCAGAGTAGCTCTGCTGTCTCCTGGTATTCCCAGCCTCACCTCTGTGATATCTCAAAGTTCCACCTACCCTGTGCGGGACAGGATGTTGCTGACCTGCGAACCCTAAATAGTGTACTGTTGAATCCACAGCAGGCTATTCCTGCTGTATGCTGCTGGATTCCCTGATACCGAATAAAAGAAATCCAACACAGAGAGGTCCAGCGAAATTACCGGTTTATTAGGCCTAATAAAGGACGGTAAGGCCAACTAACCCCAAGCAAGGCAGTGCGAGATGGTCGGCCTAGAAGAAAGAGTGCACCCAGGTTTTATACCTCCCTCCCCCCTCCCATGAGGTGCATGCAACCCCTGGGCCGGGCAAGAGGTGGTCCTCAGGGGACATCCAATGGGGATAGTCCAGAGGGTCTCCAGGGGGAGGTCTCAAGGCGTTCCCAACTCCTGAAACAGGATTCCAGATTAATCTGCCAGGTGTGGCCAGGCCTTTTATGTTCTTTGATGGGCCATTCAAAGTGTGAGAATAGGGGAAGGGGAGAAAGCATTCTTCAAGAGTCCATGCCATTATCAACTCAATAGGTGGCTTGGAGAGTCAACAAAGGAATCTTGAGCTGTGAGACGGAACTTCCTGGTGAATGTGAATGTCGAGGTGAGACAATGGAAGCCTTCTGGCTGGAGATAATCTGTGTACCATGGTTGGAGTTCTTTCTGGAAGGCACAACCATCCTCAGGAGTCGCCATGTTCTCTTTCTCCTTATGCCATAATCCTGTGCCCAAGATGGTGGCCCAAGGGGGAGGTAGGAAGCAGTGTAGGAATGTGTCTTTAGGCAGATTCAGAGAGAGTGGGTTGGGAGGAAGAGGGAGGGAGAGGGAGAGAAAAAGAGTCCCCGAATGCAGGTAGACCAAAGAAGGAGAAGGGGGGAAGGGGGATCTAGGAAGGAAGCTAAGGCCTAGGATGCCCAGACAGGTAAGAGAATTCAAGTCATTTTTGGGGTGTGAGGGGTGTTCTGGGGTGTGGAGACGGTCATCTGTGACGTCTCCTTCAAGAGCCTGAGACCACAGTGGATATGAACTGTCAACCCAGGGAATTAGCCTGAGTTGTGTGTCTGGCTCTTTTAAATGTCCTGGAAGTGAATTATTTTATCCTGGCCCAACAAGGAATGTTTTGGGAGGGGACTCAGGGGACCCCAAAAGCATCTCTGAGAATTTCATTATGTCCAATTGTGAGTCAACAGTACTACTATTTATTTATTTGCTTAGTTCTGCATGATGGGAATTAAATTAGTTGCATTTCCGCATCTCTACCTGTTGTTAGAAGTCCAGGAGCCCTCCACCCGCCTTCAAAAAGAAAATAAAAGGGGGTGAGAATAAATTGCTCAGGATTTAGGATTGTATACTGGGATGTCTTTTCTACCATTTGCAAGGAAAAATCTGAAGTGTATTGCTCCTATTAAGAGAGTCAACCTCTATCAGAAGCAAAGCTTTTGGTGCCTTAAGAACTGCATAGACAGAAATCCACTAAGGGCACGGCTGCTGATTTTCCAGCTGCCGTGCAGTTGCTAAAAGGGCAGAAAACTTGCCAGGAGCAAAACTGGAGATGATATTACACACTCCTTCACAGATGAGTCTGGGGAAATAAAAAGCACAAGTTTTTCAGGTAAACAGATTGAATCCAGGCCAGGAATTCCAGGGGCCTTACCTTAACAGGTATGCTGGGGGAGAGAACCCCTCCAGTCGGAGGAATGTGAGTGAAGGAGAACTCGCCCAATAGCTTGAGGGCTGATATCCTTAATTTTATTGGAAATTAGCCAAAACATGAGCTGGACAGGGTAGGAGGTTGATAGCAGAGAGAGAGAGAGAGAGAGAGAGAGAGAGAGAGAGAGAAGCAGGCCTGGGTGCAGAGGAGTAAATCCCAGGCACAACAGCAGGGTCTAGCAAAGGAGCTACAGCATTACAGATCGTCCCATTGTGACCTGTCTCCCAAGTTTGACTCAGAACCCTCCTGATTTATAAATAGCAAAGCTAAATGCTCATAATAATAGCAAATAGGGTATGTCAAAGCACAGATTGTATATTGATAGGATTTGCAGCACCACATAGAGATGGTGCTGCCTCCAGATGTTGTACCGCAATTCTCATCAGCCGTAGCCTGCAAAGCTAATGGTGAGGGACAATGAGACTTGCACCCCCATAACTTCTGAAGGGCCACATGCTTTCCCTCTCCAACTTGTCTATGAAGGCCCAACTGTCCGTTCTCTCTGGAGCAGGTTTTGATTAAATTTTGGTTCGGCCACCTGGTAAAGAACAGATTAAATGTGCATCAAGCCTGGGCATAATTCAGTTGGGTTTTTTTTTTTGGCTGACGGCTGCCTTTCATTGCTAGAAAACTATACCAGAAGATAACTAAGCTGACAGTGGAGCAAACAGCTATGCAATGGAAGAAGTGTTTCCTTATGTCTGCCTCTCTCATTATATGCTTTATTTATCAGCCGTTTTGGGAGACTAGAGTAGGCTCATTGAACCTATGGAACTTATAGAAGACCTACCCAAAACCGAGTGATTCAATGGGCTTCCTGTCGCTGTAATGGACTAGTGGAGGCGGGCACGGTGATAACACAGAGAAAATGGCACCTTTTTGATAGATTTCCTGAGACTGAACACCAATAACCTTATAATTAAACTGACAAAGGGGAATGATCAACACTTTTCATGGCTTACTACTGGATTTCAATGTTATTGCCACAGCTGCAATGCAGTAAAAATTATTCCATCAGGAGTTTAAAAACTGTAACTGCTGTTGAAATTCCTGCGTCCCGCAAAGAGTGCCACTGCATGAAAGCCACCATTCTGTATTAATATGGGGCTTAAATCAAGGATATGTTAAGACCCAAAATAGGGTTTTTTAAAATTATTTTCAGATGGGCTAGCCCCACTGAAGTCCGCTGAATCCCACAAGAAGCCAATAAAGATCCAACGCGAGAAATCCGAGGAATACTGATTTTATTTGGTACCAATAAAAACAGTAGGTGGACATCCGCCTTCCAACCGGGCTAAGATGTCGACCCCGCACATGCGATGGGTTCCAACTTTTATTGACTTTTCCCCCTTCCTTTCCCTGGGCGGCACCAATCCCAGAGATTGGTCAGGGGCAGTTCAAATGTCCCAATCAGAAGGGGTTGGGGGTTGGTTGGGGGCAGTCCTGGAATCAGAAGGGGTTGGGGGTTGGTTGGGGGCGGTCCTGGCTAGCCCCTGGTAGCAATCAGGGCTTATGCAAATACCAGACAGAATGTCTCAATGGAGGCCAGGAAGTGTGGCATTGTTCTTGGGTGTTGGTAAACTGGAAGTATCAGCTAGTCAATAGGAGGTGGCAGAAAGCAATTACCAACCTCAGGGGGGGGTAGGAGGGGTTGATGGGCCCATACACACACACAAAAACATTTAGGAGACACAATGGTTTTGATACATGGGGACACAAGTCATAATAGGATTATGTTCAGGCGTGCTGGAAAGATACAATGGTGTAAAGGCACAAGGATGTAAATTCTATAGGAGTGGTCTCATGGCTTCAGGGAGTGCAGATATGAAAATACAAGTCCTCTCCAGGTGTAAATGAAATAATGAAAAATGTCCTTGGGCGTTGATGACAATCTGGGTTGGCAGACAGGAATGTTGATTTTCTGAAGAGCAGCTACTGGGATACGTGTTGAAGATACCTGGTGATTATGGAGGTTTCCAGATGCCTCTGCCAGCCTGCGAAGTGGCCATTTTCTTCTTGGTGCCTGGCCTTCCTTCAGCCCCAGTTGATGAGAGATGGGGGTCAGGGGAGAGGGTACCTCAGGGTGGTGGGATGAGGGGAGGTTAAACAGGAGAAGAGAATAGAGAGGTGGAAGGAAGGAAAAAGCCTTTTGTGTTTTTGGTTGGTGCCAGAGGTAGGCAAGAGGACCAATGTTTTAAGGGTGTTTCTTGGCCCAAAGGGTGAGATGGGTAGTCACTCCCCCCTTCAGCCTGAGTAGAGAATATAGAAATTGGTCTAAGACTTATTTTGCCCAGGCTGAGTCCCTGGCTGCAGTCCTTTTGGGGTTCTGCTTGGTGAGCAGGAGAGGGGAAGGGAGGGGAAAGGGTTAATGGAGGCAGGAACGGGTTAATAGTAAAAGACAGAAAAAGGTTAAAGGGATTCTGAAAGATAGGCTCAAAACCTCGGCTTATAGAAAAGGCTGGAAAAGGCTGGCTCCATAGAGAAACATTGTAGCAGGAAGGGAGGGGGGGAGAAGCCGATTCCCATTGAAAAACATTGTAGTCGGAAGGAAGGGGGGGGGCTCGCTTTCTGCCCATATTTCGGGAACGGCTGGGTATTTTTAAACGGGGTGAAAAGCAGCTTGCTTTTCTCAGTATGGGGACCAATTGGGCCGTATTGTTGACTTTCGGAACCGGTCCAAAGGTCCTAAAATTTTATCTCTTCACCGTGACTTCACATTTCCCCCCTTTTCGGGTTGAAGGTGTCCGACAGGATCACCTCCCACGTGGATCTGCTCCATATATCCTAGGGTCCAGCCACCTGCTTAATTAGAAGGGTCTGGGGGGTGCCTTTCCGCTTCAACGGGATTGGAGGGAAATTTTCCAATAGGACATGGTTGTCCATTAGGAGCTACACATGGCCAGTTTACTCCTAAGAGGTATTCTTATCTGAGGCAAGGCATGGGGGAGCAAGCCAATGGGAAGTGAGACTTCAACATCTGAGTGACATTTTTCATTGGATTTTTTTTTTTTTGCCAGGGTGCATGCAGGGACCATTTTATATGTCTAAATATTGTGCAACCTCTGGATGGTTTCTGCCACAAAATGCACCCAATTCTCTGAATTTAGATAGAGGGAAATAGCCAATTTAGGATCTGGCTGGTTTGTGTACTCTGAATCAATTGTTTCAATGCATTGTGTGCTTGCTAGAAGCACACTGTTTGAATTAATGTCTCCCATGAGGAGCAGGGTGGCAGGGTTTAAGACATTACATGTTACCAACCGCAGTCCTGGAGAGTCCAGTAAGGCAGCCTGGTACTGGGCAATTCTAGCATTCGACATCCAGTGGCCTCCCTTCTGCTCCAATACTGCGCTAACAGCACATGGGGCATAAAGAGTCAGTGATGTCCCCAAAGTCAGCTTACTTGCTTCTTGACTTGGGTCTGCAGCTGCCTGTGTTATCTAGGGCACGCTGTCCAGCCCCTGACATTCTGGTCCAGTTGGCTGGCAAGATAGGCTGCTGGTCTCCACCAGCTCCCTTTAATATGGGTCATGTATACCTCAAGCCAGAGCTTCGATAAGCTTGATCTTTTAGGTTCTGGAATGCCTTCCGCATCTCTTTACTTGACTCAACCCTTTCACCCCTCTGTTTTAGTCCCACAAAATAGGGGTTTAGCCAATTGTGCAAAATTAGGAATCCAAATACAACGATAACCAGCCATTCCTAAGAAGGTCCTCCATTTCCTTTTAGGTTGAAATAAGCTGAGATATAAGACCTCAGTCTGCACGCTGTATGCATTGCTTAGGAAACATTGCCAATAGGTGAAAACCAAATAACAATCCCATTGTTTCTATAGAGGCAGAGAACTCCCTGGATAACTCTCCAGTTGGGAACTGATTCCTGTGGTTCTACTCTGATTTGGGGAAACAAAAACACTTTTAGTATCTGGGCACCCAGTTCAGTAGTGTTATGGGACTCAGTCAGCCATTTCAGGGATGAAACAATGTTAAGTTTTTGAACCAAATTCAAATTCCAGGTAGAGCGGTCCTGCAGCTGGAGGCTCTACATTTCCTGGATTGAAAGGCTTACTGTTCAGCAGTAGCTCTCTGAGAGCGCGTAAGAGGAGGGCTTTAGAGAGAGCAAGAGAGTGTGTGAGGGAGGGAGGGAGGGAGAGAGAGAGAGAGAGAGAGAGAGAGAGAGAGAGAGAGAGAGAGAGAGAGAGAGAGAGAGAGAGACCCATCACTCACCAAAGGGCTCAGGGGTTTAGCAAGCGTCGGGAGCAGTCTCTGGAGTTCTTGGCAGACTGGGCAGGCAGGCGGCTGGCAGCATTGGCGAATTGAGAGTCCAGGGCTGGTAGTGAAGGTGGGAGTCCCAAAATCCAAGCAAAGCGGGAACAGATGGGGGGGGCAGGTCCATTCGATGTAAATCTGGGTGAAGATTGAACAGAGTCCAGGGAAAGGTCCAGAGGAAGTCCAAGAAAGGTCTAAGGGAAAGTCCAATGGGATGAGGTTTACTCCTGCGGTTAGGTGTGGAAAACAGCAGTGAGTTCCTCGTCCAAGAGAGGCTGCAGAAAGTCAGTTGGATCAGGGTTGGGTAAGGGGCCTCCTTTGCTCTCCGCCAGATGATCTTAAGACGGAGGGGCTCCAGCTGTTGGCACGCCCCCCTCCTCCGGTGTTGGGGGGGGGGCTGTGTTGACCCGGGGAAAATGGATCCAGGATTTGTCTTCCACCCTCATGTTCAAGCAGCTGGGCTGTGGCCCCTCCATCACCACCAGACTGGGAGGTCTCCTTGAAGAGGGACAGTCGTAACACCTGCAGAGAGAGGGGGGGGAGAGAGAGAGAGAGAGAGAGAGAGAGAGACCCCCTCCCGACTCCCTGGAAGAGGACGGCAGGGGCTGGTTCCCTGGGTCAGGCTTTCGGGCTAGGGCAGCAAAAGGGGGTGACCATGCGGGGGTCTGAGTGGAGGCAGTTCTAGGCAGGCGGTGGGG
Organism: Phrynocephalus guinanensis; assembly: GCA_037367245.1. NCBI lineage: Eukaryota > Metazoa > Chordata > Lepidosauria > Squamata > Agamidae > Phrynocephalus > Phrynocephalus guinanensis. The sequence continues at coordinate 26,450,890 of CM074743.1, read as the reverse complement.
GTGGCTCAGATGAGCAGCAATGGGCAGGGCTTTTGGCCGTTCGGGTCCCGTTTTCTTGGCAGATTTTGAGCCAACTGTTGTTCAAAGTTTGAGCCTCTCAACTTTTTCGTAGGCTGGTGGCCAATAAGTCGAATGTAGGGACCTTTTAATTTGGAGGTAAGTGGCCATCATCGAATAAATTCACAAGGAAACCCCAAAAGATCCCACTTAGCCCTGGTCTTGGGCATTTCTGCGAATTCGGCTGCCATGCTTCCCCTGGGTAACAGGCCTGCACAAGAACCCCCCCCCGGGGTATAGGTTTAATCCCCCATGGGTTGTTCTGTAGGCAGATGAGGCAGGAAGCAACCATGCCTTTGCAAACCAATTGCAGCTTATTTCCCAATTATCATTAGGGTAGAGATTTGAATGAACTGAAGCCATATGTGTAGCTTCTCCCTTATTTGAACTCTGCAATGCTTGATAATTAGGCAACTATTTCTGAAAAACTTAGTAACACAGGGTTTAAACCCAATTAATAAAATTGGCAACAGTGCCACTTAGGGAAAAAAGCAGAAAAAAACACAAATGGATTAGGTTGTACAGAGCTGTCTACTCAAGCAAGCAATGCACTACATGTTTACTTGCCAAGTGCATCTCAAAGGTACAACTTTGAGAAACTGACTGCTGCATCAGTTATGCAGGTGTGGACCATCTGAATTGGTGCATAAGACTCTTGTGGCAGTTAAAAGACTAACCAGTTTTATTTGGCACAAGCAGTTTTACACAGCAGCCAACTTAAACCTCAGGTATCTGGAAGTTGAGTCATAGCAACTGGACTTCCTTTTCTTGAGAGATAGAAACGCTTCGCCGCTCATCCAAACAACCCCGCCAGTCTGAGAAAAGCTAGTTGGGAGTCCTCCATTTTATAGTTCACTTATGAATTTACAGCAACTGACGAAGCTGTTTGGACGAGCAGCAATACACCTCAATCTCTCAAATAAGTCCAGTTACCATGACTCAACCTCCAGATAAACTCACCTGGAGGACTGAGAATCTTCACAGAAATAAACCACGGGTACTAAAGCTTACATCTGATGAAGTTAGTTGCAGTCCACAGGTGTTCATACCAAATGAAAACACTGTTTTAAGCTGCCACAAGACTATTGCTTTCCCCAAAATAGGCTAAAACGTTTAAGCCTCTGGAAATGTCTTTCACCCGGTATACTGAGGACCCATTTGTCCCAAAGTGTTGGCAGATTTTAAACTAACTATGCACGCCAACTACGCAGCTAAAACCAGTGCATGTTAAACTTACAGTAAACTAACTCTACACAGTACATTAAAAAAGAGACACATTTATTCAGCGTCATGATCAGTCTATTACAGTTAGCAATCAACAGTATGGGTGTGGAAAAAAATAATCTACATAAAAACCCTTGTTGGAATGCTTTGCACTTTCCACAGAACACAAAAAACTAAAATATCCTGTTATACAGTTAGTCACAAATACAGTCCTGATGTTTGCAAACAAGCGCTTGTCTAACACATGTCTTCATGAGGCAGTTCTACCCTGCCACAACTGCGTTTGGCTGAGTTCACAACTGTAGTAACCTGTAGCTTCCCTGTCACTTCTCTGGCTCTCCTCTCCTGCTAAAGCTTTGTTTCCTAGGAATTAGAACCGCCTTCCACCACCATAGCTACTGCCACTACCAGAGCCACCGTAGCCACCACCACTTCAGGGTGGAAGTATCGATGTCTTAGCCAATTGTGTAAAGGTTTCCCTGAGGAATATGAGCCCCTCATGGAACCGTTTGACTTAATAGGACAGTATTGCTGAGAGGAACTGCCCAAGCCCATTGATCACCCACCAGCCATTCTCCCATTTCCTGCCAGACTGTAGAGAACCTGGAAAAGAGTACAGAGGGGCGGTTCTTTGTTCGGGGGGCGGGGGTAAGGGGGCTCCTACTCTCCTAAGGGATAGGGGGGGTAGGTTCTGCCAGGCATATCCCAGGCTCCCCCCTTTTCGGATATGATAGTGTGCTTGGCACATGCGTCAGTGGAGGGGGTCGCCCCCCCCTTAAAAGGGGGTAGACAGGGGAAAACACATGCCTTCTCTTCTTAGAATGGAGAGGACAAATAAACATTAGGGCCACTTTTTTCAGGGCCATGCCAGGCTAGGATTAATCCAGCCATCTTTTAAAATTGAGGAGCTAAAGGGTGGTCCTCCCCAGAGCCAGCCCACCCGTTATGGGGGGGGAAAATTGCCTCTTTGTGCAATAGGCTTTTTCCCTCAAGCTGGTGGTGGGAAGGGAAAACATTAAAACACTAAACAGTAAATACACACACCTGGCAACCGGGACACAAGGGGGATGTTTAGGATTCCAGCCTGGAATTACTGCAGGCTAGAAAGGGGGGGCACCCCTACCACCCATGTGCAGCTCAAAACCATCCAGCACACAGAGGGAGTGAGGGGGCATCTCGCATGGGCACACACACATACATATACATACACAGTGCTTGCTGCTCAGACAGAGAGTGCACTCTGCAGAAGCTCAGAAGCACCCTCACTCTCTGCCCCCGGGGAGAAAAAAAAGGAGGGGAGAAAGGGGGAAGGTGTCAACCCCCCTGGTTTTGGGAAGAGGAGGAGGGCATATCCACACAGGCACACACACTTCCATGCTCTCTCTCCACACTTACACACACAACAAAACGAGGGGTTATAACAACCAAAGTAAGGGAGAGAGCAGAGATCACAGGCATACATTAGCACATGCAATAATTGCAAGACCACGTGACCCAGATTCAAAAGACATTCATTCAACACCCCCCCTCCCTTTTTTCTTCAAAAAGACAAAAACAGTAAAGGCAGCTCCTGAGCATCTCAACAACTACTCTAGGAAAAACTCAGTTAGGCAGGCATTGTGCCTCCCTTACTTTCATCAAATATAGGCAGACAGATAGATAGACAGATAGATAGATAGATAGATAGATAGATAGATAGATAGATAGATAGATAGATAGATAGATAGATAGATAGATAGATAGATAGATAGATAGATAGATAGGGAGAGAAAGGTGAAGAAGGCTCACCTTCCCTTTTGGATTGGAGCTGAATGATTTTTCCTCTGTAGGAGAGGAAAATCAATCGAGCTCCAATGCGCTTGGCATCTGGGGGGTTTGGGTATTTTCAGAATAACCAGGTCCACATACCTTTGCTAGAGCCTCCTTGTAAGGAGGCCTCCCCTGGATTCAGTAATATGGACCCAAGGGGCAAGGAGGTTAGTTTATGTACATAAGTAGTCCCAGGGACCTGGCAGATGAATATTGTCTTGTGGGGGGGGGTCCCCACGTGAAGGTGCCTGGGTTTCCTGAAAAGAGGGGCTTTTTGGCATTCTGACCGTCTGGTCAGTTCTAAAGACAGAGGTGAGTCTCCCCAAGGGGGCTAGCATTTGAATTCCCTTGGGACTGAGATAGGAGGATGGGGAAGGCTGGTGCTCTGCTAGCACCCCCTTCTAGAGATGATGGGGATGGGATCGGCTGGTGATGAGTCAGCCATGTGGCTGGCACAGGAGAGGGTCAGGTGGAGACAGTCTTCCCCCCTCCAAACAGGATCTCTTAGGTGGTTGGGCTTGCATTTGGTGGTGCTAAGGATGCAAGTTTTCCCAACCCTTGACAAACTGGGGTTCTGAGGCCGCCTTGCCGGCAAATGCCTGCCTCTCCGCCCAGATTGGAAAAAGAAGTCCCCTCCCGTGGCCATCAGGGTGGGGGGAATCCTGGCCAAGGTGGTACAGCGGCCAGTGTTTCTCTGCAGAGTTTTGCTAGCTTAGTCCTTTTTACCTTTTTTTTCTTATTATTTTTTTTATATATATTTTTTCCAGTCTCTGGATCCACCACAGCAGAGAAGTGGTCCAGGGCGCTCTTAAGGGGAGTATTAGCACTCCCAGCAGTGGAAAGTTCATTCCCCATTCTCACAGCTAAACGGGGACCAAACTCTTTACCTCAAAAAAACACAAAAGGGGTACCCATCCTCGCAGCTAACTTCAAAAAAAACCCACAACAAGCTTCCCATTTTTTTCTTTTTTCTTTTTTTCAAACAGGAAATTCAAACAGGGAATTCCTTCCAACCGGGAAATCCCTGCACACAATTTCAAACAGGAAATTCCTTCCAACCGGGAAATTCCTGCACACAATTTACCCCGGGTCAATTCGGTTCCTAGACCAATTGAACCCCCAGATCCGGGAGACATTGCTTGCCGAGGTCCGAATCCTAATGATTCAGTACACTTCGTCAGGGGTTCGTCAACCCCCGTCTCACTCGCGATCTCGCCCTGCCAGCCGGTTGCGAAGGTCTGCCTAGCAGTACCTCTTTCTCCCCGAGCGTATGTCCAATTAAATTTCTTATTTTTAATGCTCGTGGCACAAGCGGTGGCCTTATGTTGGTGTGATGGTCCTGAACGCAGGAAAAAACCTCTTCCCCCCACCCAAAAGGGGCCAAAACAGCTCTTGGGGGCACACCTAAAGGAGTCCAGGGCGTCCCACAATTCCACAATTCCCAAAGTACAACTCTTACCAGCCTTCTGTCCCTCTATCCTGGGTCCAGACTCCTGGTTTCGACCTTCTTCCAGGTCCTGCAGCGCTGCAAAGGAAAAAACCCTATTTCGGATTTCTCTTCTTTCGTTCGGGGCTTGCAAGGGTCTGCTGGGCAAGTTCAGTTCCCTTTTTCCCAGCAAATGGCCAGGTGGCGCCAAAAAGGGAATTGACCAGTCCCAGTTTTACCTTTAAAGCCGCTTGGAAAGGTGGCTCCCAAAAACCAGGGCCAAAGAATTTGGAGGTGGCCAGAGAGAGGTTTTGGGGAGTCTTAACTCCTTCCCAATTGTCCTGCCGCGGTCGCCATATGTTAAGACCCAAAATAGGGTTTTTTAAAATTATTTTCAGATGGGCTAGCCCCACTGAAGTCCGCTGAATCCCACAAGAAGCCAATAAAGATCCAACGCGAGAAATCCGAGGAATACTGATTTTATTTGGTACCAATAAAAACAGTAGGTGGACATCCGCCTTCCAATCGGGCTAAGATGTCGACCCCGCACATGCGATGGGTTCCAACTTTTATTGACTTTTCCCCCTTCCTTTCCCTGGGCGGCACCAATCCCAGAGATTGGTCAGGGGCAGTTCAAATGTCCCAATCAGAAGGGGTTGGGGGTTGGTTGGGGGCAGTCCTGGAATCAGAAGGGGTTGGGGGTTGGTTGGGGGCGGTCCTGGCTAGCCCCTGGTAGCAATCAGGGCTTATGCAAATACCAGACAGAATGTCTCAATGGAGGCCAGGAAGTGTGGCATTGTTCTTGGGTGTTGGTAAACTGGAAGTATCAGCTAGTCAATAGGAGGTGGCAGAAAGCAATTACCAACCTCAGGGGGGGGTAGGAGGGGTTGATGGGCCCATACACACACACAAACATTTAGGAGACACAATGGTTTTGATACATGGGGACACAAGTCATAATAGGATTATGTTCAGGCGTGCTGGAAAGATACAATGGTGTAAAGGCACAAGGATGTAAATTCTATAGGAGTGGTCTCATGGCTTCAGGGAGTGCAGATATGAAAATACAAGTCCTCTCCAGGTGTAAATGAAATAATGAAAAATGTCCTTGGGCGTTGATGACAATCTGGGTTGGCAGACAGGAATGTTGATTTTCTGAAGAGCAGCTACTGGGATACGTGTTGAAGATACCTGGTGATTATGGAGGTTTCCAGATGCCTCTGCCAGCCTGCGAAGTGGCCATTTTCTTCTTGGTGCCTGGCCTTCCTTCAGCCCCAGTTGATGAGAGATGGGGGTCAGGGGAGAGGGTACCTCAGGGTGGTGGGATGAGGGGAGGTTAAACAGGAGAAGAGAATAGAGAGGTGGAAGGAAGGAAAAAGCCTTTTGTGTTTTTGGTTGGTGCCAGAGGTAGGCAAGAGGACCAATGTTTTAAGGGTGTTTCTTGGCCCAAAGGGTGAGATGGGTAGTCACTCCCCCCTTCAGCCTGAGTAGAGAATATAGAAATTGGTCTAAGACTTATTTTGCCCAGGCTGAGTCCCTGGCTGCAGTCCTTTTGGGGTTCTGCTTGGTGAGCAGGAGAGGGGAAGGGAGGGGAAAGGGTTAATGGAGGCAGGAACGGGTTAATAGTAAAAGACAGAAAAAGGTTAAAGGATTCTGAAAGATAGGCTCAAAACCTCGGCTTATAGAAAAGGCTGGAAAAGGCTGGCTCCATAGAGAAACATTGTAGCAGGAAGGGAGGGGGGAGAAGCCGATTCCCATTGAAAAACATTGTAGTCGGAAGGAAGGGGGGGGGGCTCGCTTTCTGCCCATATTTCGGGAACGGCTGGGTATTTTTAAACGGGGTGAAAAGCAGCTTGCTTTTCTCAGTATGGGGACCAATTGGGCCGTATTGTTGACTTTCGGAACCGGTCCAAAGGTCCTAAAATTTTATCTCTTCACCGTGACTTCACAGATATGTTGACTGTCCCCTCTGTAATGTAGACCAGGTTCACCCTAGAGTGTTTCTTCAGCGAGCAAGGAAATTCTTCACTCTTCTAGACCCTCGCTCATTGTTTAGTCTGGGAATTGGGATTGACTGCCCCTGGCTTTTGATGCACAGCTGGTTGTGAAGGACGCTATGTCCTTTCCGTCACAGACAGGGCGAGGAAGAGCTGCTGTGGCAGCAGCAACAGCCACGGCAGTTCTGGCTAGTGTGCCAGCAAAAGCAAAAACAGTAAGAGGGTATTGGTGTGTGTGTGTGTGTGTGTGTGTGTGTGTGTGTGTGTGTGTGTGTGAGAGAGAGAGAGAGAGAGAGAGAGAGAGAGAGAGAGAGAGAGAGAGAGAGAGAGAGAGTCTGACAACAGTGATTCCATGATAGTGGGATGTGCTGGGAGTAGATCAAACTGGGTACAAATTACCCAAAGGATATTTTGTGAATCCAGCATTTTGCTAGGATTTTTTGACATAGACTTCGGCATTCCAATAATTGTTTGGTGTCTTTCTAATTCAATTTTCCAATCTGGGTTAGGTGTACAATCATAAATGTTTAGGGACTACATGGTGCCTTTCTCCCCTCTTGTCCTACACTTTTGTGTTTCAAAACAAGAGAGGTGGGGATGGAGGGAGTACCTTTTGGAGGGTAATTAATTCATAGAATTGTGGTAAATTGATAGTGATTTGATGGCCAGCTGAGGATCGCAAAGGTTCTCCCACCATTTTGCAATGGGTGGCTGGAAGGAGCTGATACACCCATGCTGCTGTCCCAGGCTTTCTACCTTAGCCAAATAACTTTTGCCATCACGCCTACCACCACTTGCAGGCAGTGCAATATCAATGGAGGCAGGTATGGGCAAAGTATGATCCTCTAAGACTGCTTTTAAAAAACCAGCATAGATTTCTACCCACTTCCTATTTCCTATTTTGCATTTCTTTCGCACATCTGGTGGTCTGTGAGGCCTCGGGAAGTCCCAGAGGTAGAGTATCAGTACAAAACAGGGTACAATCTATGGCTGCTTGCTACAAGAGCAGTCAGTTGTGTTATTGTATTAGTGTTATGTGCCATCAAATAACCTGCAATATATGTTGCCCCTATAAATAAGAGATCTCTCCTGTCCTCTGCTTACCTGCTCATCTCTTGTAAACTCAAGTCTGTGGCTTCCTTAGAGAGTCAATACATCTTGTATTTGACCTTCCTCTCTTCCTGCTGTTTTCCACCTTTCCCAGCATTATTGACTTTTCCAGAGAATCCTACCTTCTCATCATGTACCCAAAATAAGACAGCTTTGGTTTCAACATTGTTACTTACATCTTCACGTCCCTCTCGTTGCAGTTCGCGGCCCCGCTGGAGACCGGTTCGAAGGAACGGAACCTCACGGAACCTCACGTCCTTGTGGGGTCAATCCGAGTTCAAAGGAACATAACCTCATGTCCTTGTGGGGTCAATCCGAGTTCGAAGGAACATAACCTCACGTCCTTGTGGGGTCAATCCGAGTTCAAAGGAACGGAACCTCACGTCCTTGTGGGGTTAATCCGAGTTCACCCCAACCACGCCCCCTGAACTGTGCTCCAAGCGGGGTGAGAGATTCCCGTCCTGGAGCTCGGGAATCTTTTCAATCCACTTCTTGATCCGTGTTGAAAACCGATTTCAACACGGAGGCAAGTTCACCTCAGCTCGAGGAAGGACGTGAAGTAACCACCAGGGATAGGTCGGGCTTGATTCGATTGCAGAATCAGTTGTTTGTCCAGGATATCCTCAAAAGTCTCCTCCAGCACCACATTTGTATCTATCAGCTTTCTTAACTGTCCAGCTTTCACACATTTTATTACATGTTCACAAATGTTCATAAGTAAAATGGGGGCAAAATCATGCCACCTTGAATACACCAGTGTACAACCATCTGGAAAGGGGACCCCACCTAAAAACGGATAAATTTACTTTTTGAGACATATTCAGCCCCTTGGCCAGTCTCTTGGTTGTTCCACCACCACCATCTTCATCATCATAACCCCTTCTGGCCCAGCTTTATAAAGGTGGCCTATTCAGGAATGTAGTACTGTATTAGATTCTGGATACTGAGGCAAGGCACATATTTGAAATAAGAAATATTATCCCATGCCACCTACTTGGGGCCCACCTAAGCTGGACAATTTGATGCAGCCAAACCAAGAATTTTTATTTTCTCATACCACCTGTAGGCCAGACTAGATGTAAGAGCAGCTCCCCATGGTTGTTTTATTCCAGAGAAAAGCAGAGAAGTAGGATCTGTGATCTTTACCTCACAACCACTGTGTGGGTGAAGGATGCCAGCCTCTTCACAACTCCCCTTTGCTTGTTGCCCCAGGCATTTTCATCAGTGAAAATTACTGGGGTGGGGTAAGGGGAATGCCTGTGGTAACAGACTGTGGGGGGAGTCACCTGCTCTCACTTGTACACTGCTTTTGATGCTAAAACCCAGAACTTATCTCTCATTATACGTGTCGTGTTGGACCGTGGTCGGTACGCTAGGAGTTGGGGGGTTAGTCGGTTAAGAAGAATTCGGGCCAGGCATCTCGCGCCTGTCCCCCCGTTCTGACAACCTCAACTCACTGCCACGTGTCATGGAGCCACTCCGCCAGTGCCTCCGACCTGTCGTGCCTCCTGATGAACGCCAGGTCGGTCCATAATAAGATCCCCATCATTTATGATGCCATCATAGATGGAAGGGCCGACCTGGCTTGCATCACTGAGACCTGGGTGGGAGCAGAGGGGGGAGCTTCGCTTACCCAGCTGTATCCCCCTGGGTTTCTGGTGCAGGGCGTGGGCAGGTCGGAGGGTCGTAAGGGGGGTGGAGCGGCCATTGTATACAGGGAGACTATTCAAGTCAGCAGGGCCTCGACATTGGTGACTCCAGGGTTGGAATGTCTTCATCTATTAGTTGGGCAGCGGGACAGATTTGGCATTGTGCTCGGTTACCGTGCTCCCCGCAACCCAGCACAACCCCTACCAGAGCTCACCGAGTTCTTTGCGGCTGCACTTCTGAGAACCCCCCACCTTTTGGTGGTGGGGGACCTCAATGTGCATGCTGGCAATGGACTATCTGGTGCAGCTTTGGAGTTCATGTAGTCCATGACCTCCATGAACCTGACCCAGCATGTTCTATGCCCAACCCATAGATCTGGGCATACCCTGGATCTGGTATTTACCTCCGCGTCAGAGGATTCTTGTCTGAGGGTGCTGGACATTGTGTCCACTCCTGTGTCATGGTCAGACCATCACCTGCTGTCCTTCTCTGTGTCAATCGCCGCCCCGCCCCGCGGGGACCCCTGACCGTCTGTTTGGGCCCGCCCCCCGAAGACTCCTGGATCCTGATCGGTTTCGGGATGTCCTCGGGGAGCCCCCTGGCAGACTGGCTGATGATCCGGTTGACACCATGGTGGATCAATGGTTTGAAGAAACCTCCCGGGCTGTCGACCAGATCGCCCCTAGGCGCCTCCTCCGATGCAGAGCTCGCCCCTCGCCGTGGTTCACGGCGGAGTTGCGAGCGATGAAGCAAGAACGGAAGAGGCTGGAGCGCAGCTGGAGGAAGAACCGGACGACGATTAAAAAGGCTGCAGTTATTGTCCAGTCCAGGCGCTACATTCAGGCGATCAGGGAGGCTAAAACATCCTATTACTCCCTGAGAATTAGTGAGGCCTCAAACCGTCAAGCGGAGTTGTTCCGTGTGGTTCGCGACCTCACTAATCCTGGGCTGGTAGGGCTTCCTCCTACTGATTTCAGTAGTGAGAGTTTTTCAGCCTTCTTTCGATCTAAAATAGAGGCCAACCGTACTGGTTTTGACTCTTGTTGCTCTAGTCCACTCTCGGCATCCCCTGACGCTGCACCCCCTCGGTCTCCTCGCATGGTTGAGTTTGGGTTTGCCTCCTCGCTTGAGGCCTCCAGGGCTGTCGCCCACTGCCGGCCCGCGTCCAACCATTCTGACCCTTGCCCATCATGGCTTATGAAAGCAGTTGGTGGGAACATCTCCGAATGGGCTTCTATCATCGCCACAGCCTCCTTCAGGGCAGGGATTTTTCCCTCTCGCCTGAAGGAGACTGTGGTAAAGCCCATTCTGAAAAAAACTGGCTTAGCATCGGGAGATCTGACCAACTACTGCCCGATTGCTAATGTTCCCTTTATGGGGAAAGTAATTGAGAGGGTGGTCGCGGTCCGGCTTCAGTCATTCTTGGAGGGAGAATGTGTCCTTGACCCATTCCAGTCTGGGTTCAGGCCGGGTTGGGGGCTCAGACAGTCTTGGTCGCTCTGGAAGATGACCTCCTCCGGGGGGCTGGCAGGGGTTGCTCTACCCTGTTGGTCCTTCTGGATTTTTCAGCGGCCTTTGATACCGTCGACCACGGTATCCTGCTGGATCAGCTCTCCGAAATTGGGATCGGGGGCACTGTTCACAGTTGGCTCTGGTCCTTCCTCGGGGGCCGTCCCCAGCAGGTTCAGCATGGGGGGGGGAATTGTCAGCTCCTTGGATACTCCCTTGTGGGGTCCCTCTCTCCCATGCTGTTCAACATCTATGTAAGGCCGCTGGCAGAGGTCATAAGGAGATTTGGAGTCTGCTGTCATCAGTACGCTGATGACACGCAGCTCTATCTCTCCTTTTCCACCGCTGCAGATGAGGCTGTCCGGACCCTCGATCAGTGCCTGGGCGCAGTCATGGAATGGACCAGGGCCAACAGACTCAGACTCAACCCCGATAAGACCAAGGTTATGTTCTTTGAGACTTCTACATCTGGTTATGGAGGCCCTTTTCCCACCTTGGAGGGCGTTTCCCTCCGGCCTTCGGACACTGTCCGGAATCTGGGCGTAGTCCTGGACCCGGTGCTCACCATGGAAGCCCAGGTGGCCGCTGTGTCCAGGACTGCCTTTTTTCATCTCCATCGAATAGCCCAGATTCGTCCCTACCTAGATGCGGACTCCCTCAGGACTGTGGTGCAAGCGCTGGTGATCTCGAGACTGGACTACTACATGGGGTTGCCCTCGACCCTCCTTTGGCGACTGCAGCGGGTTCAAAATGCGGTGGCCAGACTGGTGGCGGGTGTATGTCGATTTGACCACATCACCCCAGTTCTGGCTCACCTGCATTGGCTGCCCATTGCGTCCCGAATCAGGTTCAAGGTCTTGGCTTTAATTTATAAAGCCCTCCATGGCCTGGGACCTGACTACCTGGCAGAGCGGATCGACCAACGATCAACATCGGCCCGACCGACTAGTTTGTCGCAGGCGCACATGCTGCAGGTGGCCATGCCCAGGGAGGCTCAGAGAACTTCCACCCGTATCCGAGCCTTCTCTGTGGCTGGCCCCACTATGTGGAACCATCTCCCCACTGACGTGCACCTAGCAGAGTCCCTGCCAGCCTTCCGGAAGGCCTTAAAAACTCTCCTTTTCCGGGAGGCATTCAGTGACTAAATTATTATTATTATTATTATTATTATTATTATTATTATTATTATTATTATTATTATTATTATTATTATTATTATTATTATTATTATTATTATTATTCCCCTTCCCGCCATCTGCTATTTTAACTGCTATTTTTAATTGTTGAGTTGTTTTTGTTATTTGCTTAATTGTTTACTCTATTTATTTATTTATTTATTTATTTATTTATTTATTTATTTATTTATTTATTTATGCTTGTATACCGCCCCATTCCCACAATGGGGACTCTGGGCGGTTCACAGCATCAAAGTTAAAACAACATTCAATACAAATAATAACAGAACTACAATGTCCAAAAATAATTGGTTACAAAATCCAGAGATATTTAGGCGGGATTAAAAAAAAATTGCCTGTTATTGCTTATATTGTCTGTTGTAAACCGCCCGGAGTTCCCCCGGGAAGACGGGCGGTATATAAGCCTAATAAATAAATAAATAAATAATAAATTTTCCCAGACTTTGCCCAGATTCTACGTATATCCTACTATGTAACAACAGATGTGGCCCAAAGTTCTTACTCTCAAGGTTCAACCTTCTCTGAAACCTGTGACGTAAAGCAAAATGTGGTGGTAGTGAGGGAATAACTTTTTAAAACTGAATGGATGACGTTTGATTGACACTTTGGAATACTGGAGACTGAAAATGTTGAAAAAAGACATGCCCATCGTATGCAGAAGGCACTATCCAGTACATTTCCTACCAATTTCCTGATGAATAAATGACTGCTCCCTGTAGATGTTTAGAATGAGCGAAGCTGACTGCATGGGGATTTATTTTGCCCAGTGTTTGGTCTACCTCAGGGATGGGATGGTTCGCTTCTAAAGATGGCACTCACACCACATCTTTGCGGCTCTTTCTGGTCCCAGTTAGGGGCTCCTGCTTTTTTGGTGGGGGCAGGGTTGCTCTCTTTTGGTCTGTTTCCAACTCAGGCAATTGCTGAAAATCAACCCAACACCTCCCTTTTTTAAAATTTGGTAATAGTGGGTTGACAGAGCCACTGCAGGGTATTGGCGAATTAAACTGTTCCTCTCATTATCTTTCTAGTCTCCATCAGAGCTTCAAAAATGTGCTGCTTTGATTTGTGCATTTTAGGCTTAATTTTAATTTAATTTAATTTAATTTTAATCTTTTATTTCTTTTATTTTAAAGGAATGGTAGGGAATCTGCCTGCAGGTGAATCCACCCCCATGGCTGTTTCTCAACTGACCCTTCAAGACAAGCTGAAGAAGCCAACTTGTTTATCAGATACAGTATGTATTACCAAATTATCTCTTGCAGATAATTTGCAATATCTACACCTAATATACACACACTTTTAAAAAGTGGCCACTGGCCAGATAGGATCATTTGAGGCCCATATGCTATTTGGATGCAAAGATCACACCAAATGGCATATCAGACCTCCTAATGACCTACATAGCATAATAAGTCACCACTAGAGTTGGCTCGTATTAATCAATGAAGTGTATGTACCTAAAGACTCTAAGAAAAACAAATTGTTTGTTCCCTATCCATGAAACTGTAAAAAAAGTGGCACTGTATATGAAATAAGCCACTATATGTTGTAGACAGTACGTGGTCAGGAGAGGAAATTTCTTTAGCTCTGGAGAACAGCTGACGGTGTGTGCTTTTTATAGCTCCTACAGCTTGGTCATTGGTAGATAAATGTGTAAACATTTTAAAATATGATTGCTCTGTGTACTTCCCTTACCTCACATTGGTGTGATTTCAGCATCTCGAGACACGTTATTAAATTAGTAGGAGGAAGTGGGTTGTTGGTGAACCCTTCCTGAAGCCACAAAAAGGTTTTTCATAATTAGCAAATCTTCCCACACCATGGAGGCAAGTCTATCTGAATAGAAGGAACTGGGTGGAGCGAATTTATTATTAAATAAATATAGGTTCCTGCTCAGCCACTCCTCATCAATTGGGCAGTAAGATATTTGGTTTCACTAAAAGAGCAGAGAGGTTTCCATTATTCTGTTGCCACCATGTGTCTGATGAAGTGGATGTGCCCACAAAAGCTTACATTAAAATAGTCTTACGTTTAAGGTGCCATGTGTTTTTGTCTAACATAGCTACCTCTCTCAAAACTTCATGATTTAATTGTTATTATTTTTACTTGGGAGATATTCTAAAGAGATTTCTTGCTGGAAATACCAAAATAACTTATCTGGAATTCAGTATTATGTACCTTAAAGTGGTTGGGACACTATTGACTATTTCTGCTCAGGTTGCAAAATGTCTTAGGTCAACATTGGCACCATGGTTAGATCTAATTTGGCTCTGCCTTAGGAAATACTATTGCTGGAGCTGCAAGACCTTTTACTGTCCGGGAGTGGAACACCTCCAAAAGCCCTTGGAACACAGCTTGGAAAAATTACATTTTTGCATATAGACTAGCTAGGGTATTCTGGGAATTGTAGTCCAAACAAACATTCTGACACTGTCCCATGAAGTAACTGTTGGGAAGAAATACAGAGATATGATTCCTTGTAAGCAGAACTCAGGTCATCACTATTTTCTAAGACCAATTAATAATATACATAAACCACCTTATAATAATGATCTTTTACCATGCGTTTCTGTCAGGTTAGAGTTGCAAGCCTAACTAACCAGGATGGCTGAGGCCCAGGTGACACTGAGGGCGTTTATACACGACCCCTAAGTTCCGCCGCAAATGGCTGCAAGGTCCGGACCTTAAAAATGTTTACCCACCAGCTCCGGACTTTGCAGACAATTAAGTGCGACCCCGCCCAATTTAGCAAGACCAAACAGCAGTTTTCTTGTACCTGCTTTTTGGAGGTGACAAATATTTGATCTGGTGTAAGGATAGTGAGTGCGGGGCTCTCCTGGCTTCCGTTTGTTCTTTTTTTGCGCCCCGCTCCTTTAAGAGATCTGAATGCTGTCCGGAACAAAACTGAGGTAAACCGGCAGTCTTTGCTTTCTTTTTTCTCCGTCCCTCAGGCAGCCAGCAACCAGGAAGAGCGACGAACCCCTAAGATCTCTGGTCCGAATTTAAGTGGCCAGCGGATCTTAGGGGTCGTGTAAAAAGGCCCTGAGTCAGCTGAAGCTGTGCTGAAATCCCAATCCCAACATAATGCATGTAGGAAATTCCTTAAAACTACCCAGATCCTGGTCTAACTTGTGCCAGCATTGTGGCTTTGAGTCTGGGATGAGAAGGATTTGGATCTAACATAACTCAGCTTTTGTTTCACCCTTTTACCTTTTTTCTCTCTCCTGCTGGCTGAGATCAGCAAGAAAAGCACTTGTGCCAGTAAATCTGTGATTAGCCAAAATACAGGGGTTGTACCGACACAAGAGGCCTCAGCCCAACCTAAACTCACTACGGACAGTGCATCTTCAACTCTGTCTATAATGCATTGTTAGTTAGGAGGGCTTTCCAGTGGTAGTCAAGGATGTTGACTGCCTGAGGCAGAGTAACATGTACATACCAGGTGCATAGTACCCACCAGCATTTTAAGTAAAAAAATACTATAGAATTTATCCTCCTCTCTTACAGTAAAAAAAAAAAGTTCAACTTAATAATAATGTTTAAGAATTGTCAGTTTAAAACTGAAATCATTCTGCCTTACTCAACCTAATGGCTGGGTTGGCCCTAGGGTATGAGGGAGTGCCTTTCCCCATATAGAACTGTCTGATCATTAAGAGCTGTTGAAGTAATATCCTCCATATTCCACCACTGAAAGTGCTATACTGTACTATGGAAATGAAGAAAGGGTCTTCTTTTTTCTCAGGTGAAATACCTGTACTGCAGTTGTGGAATACCCTCCGTTGAAGAGCCAACTGGTGCCTTGTTTTGGTTTCAAATTAAATCGTGGCTATTGACCAGAGCCTTCTGCATTTAATGGATCCCATCTTGGTTTCCAGTCTTTTCTTTTGGTGGCTTTGGCATCGTTCCAATTATTTTTTTAAATTGCATTTTAATATTTTTAAAAAAATGTTTTTCACATGGGATGGTGGTTTTCAGTTCTTCTAAGGCTATTTTTTAATCATATATTGCTTGACAGAAGTGTATTGGCCATATTTTACTTAAATTTCAAACAGTATCCTAGAGTTTTGAGGGAAATGGAGCAATATCACTGAGGAAAATCCAGTACAAATTCATGAATCGGAAGCCTCAGCTTGTGGTGTGGAAGTAGGCTGGGATTCCACCCATCAGGCTGACTGTGACTCAGTTCCAAATCAAGAACAATGAGATGCCCCCTTGCAATGAGGTCATTCAGCAGCCGCCTCACCAGTTTTGTCTTCCAGGGAATCTCTGACCCCGTGGAGACCTCTAAGCTGCTCCAGTTTTTTATTTTATTTTTTGATTGCTCCAGTGACAGAGCTGGGAGGGGGATGGAAGAGAGCTTCGTGGGCAATGTTTTCATGGATC
Source organism: Phrynocephalus guinanensis (assembly GCA_037367245.1). NCBI lineage: Eukaryota > Metazoa > Chordata > Lepidosauria > Squamata > Agamidae > Phrynocephalus > Phrynocephalus guinanensis. Next base: position 26,434,529 of record CM074743.1, on the reverse strand, counting down.
TGAAGGGAAAGTCGGGAGGAAATGTAATCTCTTGTCAGATCTAATCCACAGAGTGGAAGGGGAAAGCTCTCAAATTCATCATCAGATATTCAGAAGCCAAGCCCCCAGAAAAGTGGAGCAAAACATTCATTTATTTCGCCAGACATAGGAAATGTTTAGGTGTGTTTGTGCCTGCCAAGTCATCTCACACAGATTTATGCACATCAGACCAGCAGCGGCAGCTATTTTTGTCCTTATTTCCTTCATTTTGTATCTTCCTTCGAGCTAATAGACGAGGCAGTTGAAGCAGCCAGTCACAGAAAAATTAACAATTACCTCCCTGTTTTGCATAATTAGACAACCTCTAATCTTCTGAGTGGGCCACTCTGCTCTCCAGGCTGTGTCCCACAAGTCCGGAAATAATATTTTACCATTTCATCTACTCTCTTCAGAGGCCTCAGTTTCCTAGGTGGCAGCACCTAGATGACAGGCATATTTATATGGCAGATAGCCAGTGGCATTTTAGCTGAACAATACACTAGCACCAGAGGATTTGGAAGTGGGAGAAGTCTCTTGTGTGGGCATAGCTGCCTTTGTACCAGTAGATCCCCTTGTGCTGATATCAGAGAGATCTGCTAATAGAGGGATCAGCCAATATAATTACTGTGAGTTCAGCCAAGAGAATACAGTGATGCCTCAGTTTACGAATTCAATCAGTTTCAAATGCGTGCTCTTAAGTCGAACTACTCTTAAGTCGGGATACCTATCTAATTTTTTTTTAAAAAGTTAAAAAATAAAAAAAATTGAAAAAAAATTTTGTAATTCGAGCAGACCACATCTGAAATTTGTAAGGTGGCAGTTAAAATGCCAATAGTTTTCCACTCTTAATTTGAGCTGCTCTTAATTTGAGCTGCTCTTAAGTAGGGGTACCAATGTAAATATTTTTCCCAGCAAAACAGGGCCATCAACACTCACACCTTCCACATCTTTAAGGAAATCCAAATGGTAGTGTGGGGGTTCATGATTTGTCCTGATGCATGAATGCTCCATTTCCAATAAAGGATTCATTTGTACTGAAATAGAACTTGGTTTATTTAACAATTCTTCATTATGAACAAACAATTCCATTTTAGGTTGAACTTTACCTACAGTCCCTTGCGGCGTAAGGAAAGGGTTCAAGGGATTGTCTCTTAAGAGGTCCAAAAACAAACTGTTATTTTCTGGTTCTAGTCCAGAAACAAACTCAGTCCACAACACCAGGTCTCCTTGGGCATCCAGGTTTTCTTCCATTCTGGATCCTTCCTCTTCTAAGGGCTGGTTCCATGGTCCGTGGTCTTTAACCCCTGTCCATGTCCTCTTCCTTCCAGGGTAACCCGCTCTGGACGAGCGCCTGGTCTCAACGTACGTCCACTTGGAGTGCAACCCAACACCTGCAGCTCCTCCGTCTTGCAGGCAAAGGCCTTTTCTCTTTCCAACTGTAATCTGATTTCTTTTCGCTTCTTCCTACACTCCAGAGCCTCTCTCTCGCCCCAATACGAACGTCCTAGGCAATGAGCTCTCTATAGCTTTTCGCCTCTTTCTTGGGCATCTCTCCAATTTGCCAGTGTCTGGGTTCTCCATCCAGACATAATCCCAGTCTGGTGGGAGAACCCTTTTCTCCTCCCTTGTATACACTGTACCCTAACAGTTTCTCCCTTATTCAAATCTCCTGCACTTTTCTGCCACAATTGTTGCCACACCACTTCCACCTGGCCTTCACACACCAGTGCAATAGTGTTAACCCTTTCCCTCCCTTCTTCAGGCTTTATTTCTTTATGACTTCCTCGGATTTAGGAGCAGACGGCACTCTAAGGGTTTTAGAATCCTAGTAAGTTGCGTCTCCACAGATAGGTATACCATTCTCTTGTGTATTTTTTTCCAGCCTTATGAGATTCCTTCCAACTGCCTCGTTGACATTTTTTCTCCTGCTTTATTTCCTGCCCTTTCCCTTGATCCCAAAGTTTTTAAATTCATGTCAAAATATGGCACAACAACTTCTATTAGGATACTTTAGGCATTATCCTCTGACTAGTATGTATCTTCCATCTTGCATATAGCACCAGTGGACACAGCATTGTCAGAATTTGGTAATGTATGATATAATGAAATGGATGTGGGTGTTCGTATTCCTTCCTATACCTCCCCCAGATTAAACTATGTTGATGTTGACAAACCTGCTGCAATTATCCTTGTATTGAAAGCATCCCTGTTGTATCACTGCATACCCTGTAAGGGTAGGGTGACCACCAGTGGCAGACCTACATTTTGGCGGCTCTGAAGCTTGAACTGTTATGGGAGCCCCTTCACAACCAGCAATGTCTCGTTAACCAAATTAATCTTCTTCAGTTGGGTTGTTCCATGACAGATCACCACAATGTTTTTTTTTAATTTTCTTTTTAAAATCATCTCTGGGTTTCCTCCAGTATGAGGGGATATGAAGCTTTAGCTTCATTAGTTTCATAGTAGATCCACCCCAGTGACCAGCAGAGGTCCAGGGGCCATAACACAACCACCACAAACATTGGAGAGCCTCATCTACTCCTCACTTCCTCCCTGTCAAAAACATTACTGTGAAAATGTTTTTTTTAATTGAAAAAGCCATTTTTGCCCTGTCTATGTATTTAGCAATCTATTACTTTGTCCTGTCTCATTTCATAAAAGATTATAGTACTTTTGGAAAATGCATCTTAAAATGGAGATACCTTTTAGGATGCATTAAGGTTAGTCTCTTCTCTTAAATCCATTCTGACATATATACAAATTAGGCCACTCCAACATTATTTTTCTTGTGCAGCTCATTTCTGCTTCCCACTGAGCAAATGTGCTGACTAAAAGTATGAATGCTCATTACATGACTGAAAAGTGTGGTAAGGAGTCAGCAACCTCGCCAGTTTCCATCCAATCATTAGTTGCAGCTATGAACAGGAAGAGTGATATGAATGAGAAGAGAGCACCATTGGTTAGAAGAAAAACATAGGCTTGCCATTACAAGCATGTGTATCTGCTTTCCCTGTTGATACTTTTCAAGCAACTGATTGGCATCCACAACCTTTGACTATTGTATTATTAAAGCAACCCCCTAAGCCAGGCCTGCCCAAAGTCCGGCCCGGGGGGGGGGGGGCAAATTCGGCCCGTCAGGCCATTCTGAGTGGCCCGTGGCTGGCCGGCCCGCCCTTCCCTCCCTCTCCTTCGTCCCATTTTTTTTTAAATCTGGCAGCACTGACACCGCTAGGAAGCTTGGGCGGATGGGCGGACAGGCGGTCTTCCGCCACCGGCACCATAGGGGAATGTGTGGGGGTGGGCAGACCAGCGGGCCTCTGCCACCGCCAATGAACTTTGGGGTGGGCTGGCGGGTGAGCTGTCGCCACCGCTGGGGAGCTTGGGGGGGGGGTACAAGGTCGCACAGATTGCCTCTTCCAAGGGGCAACCTGTGGCCAAGGCTCCCTGTGCTTCCTTTGGTCCCCACCTTCCTTCTTTCCTCCCTCCTTTGGTCCCCACCTCCCTCCCTCCCTCCCTCCCTTCCTTGTTCCCCACCTTCCTTCCTTCCTTCCGCTCTTGGTTTCCACCTCCCTCCCTCCCTCCCTTGGTCTCCGCCTTCCTTCCTGCAGGTGGGGTTGCAAGGGGTCAATGGGTGGGGCTTATGGGTCAATGGGTGGGGCTTGCAGTGGGGTGGCAGGGTTGGGGAGCAACCAGCCCCTGACACATTCTCAGTCACCAAATCTGGCCCTCCTTGCAAAAAGTTTGGGCACCCCTGCCCTACGCTTTTTGGTTTATTTGTACCAAATTTAATAAAAGTATGGGTTTAATGAAAAGCTGTGCATGGCAATAACATCAGTGCAGTTGCAACTTTCCAGTGTCTGACGTCTGAACTGGTCACCTGTATTCCTCTGAGCACAGTTCAAGGTAGTTCTTTCAAAAACCTTAAACATGTGAGCACCATATCTTTGTGCAGCATATTTAATACAAGTGTTTCCCACTGTGTTCGGTAGAACTTGCAACTTAAAGCCTTTTCACACGACCCCTAAGATCTTCTGGCCACTTAAATTCGGACCAGAGATCTTGGGGGTTTGTCGCTGTTCCTGTGTTCCCACCCCCTCCGCACTCCTGGCTGCTGTCTGCGTGAGGGGAGGAGAAAAAAAGAAAGAAAAGAATGCCGGCTTACCTCCGTTCTGCCGGTCTCGCTCTGATCCCGGCAGCATTCAGATCTCTTAAAGGGGCAGGGGACAAAAAAACAACAAACAGAAGCGAGGAGAGCCCGGCACCCACAACGTTAGATCCACATCAGGGATTTTTCACCCCCGGAGAGCAGGTACCTGAAAAGTGTGCTGGGACGCGCTTAGGTGGGCGTGGTCGCACTTAATTTTCTGTAAACTCCGGAGCTGGTGGGGAAACAATTTTAAGCTCCGGAGCTAGGAGCCATTTGCCGCGGAGTTTAGGGGTTGTGTGAAAAGGCTTTGAGAAAATGTGCATTGGATTACTGTATCCCTTTGAGGTGGACCTTTACATTGTTGTCCCATTACTGTGTCAGATCCACTGGAGGGCACCCTCCTAATATTATCTATGAATCAGGTTCGATTGGCAATAATCTGCAGAAAGGGATTTATGATACTTCCTCTCCCTCTTGCTCCCACTGCTAAGCTATAAAACTACAGTATGATGATGAGTGGTGTTTGAGACAATTGTGTGCAAAGAAGGACAATCTCAATTAATTGAGAAATTGTTTATCTGATTTGATATTTTGTGTTATTTTCTTTTTGTTGTTTAATTGTGCTGTCCTGTTCTTTTGGAGTGAGATGGGACTTTGTAATGCAAATATCATTTATCTAATTTTATTCTGCTTTTTAGGGATACATGCCAGTAGCTATACAATAGCATACTGTATAAGCTCTGTCCATTAGCAATCTTAACTGTACCTAACTTGAAAGTGTCATTATATATTGCCTGAACATTTTCTTACTTTATATCTTAAAGGACATTTGTTTAAAGAGACAGTTGCATGAAAGATATGGTTTCTAAGAATGCTGGATTCTGTACCTATCACCATTGAAACTGTTAAAGGGCAGCAATGAAAAACAGAAAATATAAAGTATAAGGATGTGGCACTGGAGACCAAGGACAAGATCATCCATACAAATGTGTTTCGAATCTCCATATATGTACAAGTGTGAAAGCTGTGACAGTAAAGAAAGTCGACAGAGAGAAAAAAGAACATATTTGAAATGCAGGAGAACTTTACAGATACTCTAAACCAGGGTTGTTCAACTTTGAACAGGCAGAGGTCTACTTTTTCCAGCCCAAAGTGTCTGAGGGCTACTACACTAAAACCTCTACTTAAGAATTTTATCCGTTCCGAGCACATGCTCATAAGTTTAAAAAAAAAATGTAAGTAGAGCAGCGGTTTCCCATCGGAATGCTTCGAACACCAATTAATCAGTTCCGGAGGGAACAGATTTCAATGTGCCATGGCCCTTGAACTGCCCCGCTCTTGCTGGGGCAGTGGTGGTCCTTGGGATGGGGGAAGGAGGGGTGGAGAACTTATCCCCACACTTTTTTAATTGATGGCCGGCGGGCTACTTTTGAACCCTTCGCGGGCTACCTGTTGGGCAGGCCTGCTCTAAACTATCAGAAACACAATTAACTGGGTCCTAAATCAAACCAAGCCTGAACTATCCCTGTAGGTTAAAAAAAATGTGAAAGTTAGGCTGTTCTACTTTGGGCACATCGTGAGAAGGCAGGATTCTCTGTAAAAGACAATAATTGTGGGAAACATGGGAGGCAGCAGGAAGAGAGGAAAATCAAATATGAGATGAATTGACTCGCTAAAGGCTTCCACAGACTTCTGTTTACAAGAGCCGAGCAGACACGTTGAGGACAGAAAATTTTGAATATCTTTCCTTCATAGGGTCACCACAGGTCGGGATGACTTGGTAACATATAACAATTCAAAACAATTGACTGCTTTTGTGCCATGCGGTTGTAGAATATACCCTACAAGTGGTGGTAGACAAGATGTCAAAAGTTATTCGGCCAAGGTAGAGGGCCTGGGACAGCAGCACGGGTGTATCAGCTGCTTCCAGCCACCCCCTGTAAAAAAGTGGGAGAACCTTCATGATCCTCAGCTGAAGAGGTAAGTGGCCATTCAATCACTATCAGTTTGCTGGATCCTATTAATTAATTGCTTCCAAAAAGTCCTGTTGGGTGGCTGGATTGTTCAGTGAGTTGAATACCTGGCTGCAGAGATAGAGGTTGAGACTAGAGTTTGATTCCCCATTGTGCTTTTGGAAGAACAGTTAACCTATGTAGCCTTGGGCAAGCTGCACCCTCCCTGGGTGCCCCAAGAAGAAATATTCTATACCTGGAAAACCTTTATTTTTAAAGGTTCTTGCCACTAACAGCCCTGTTGAAGTCTTACAAACAAAAGGCTCTGCCTTCCTTTTTCCATCTCATGGTAGATCCTCTTGTTTTCCTACTGGATTTCACTTTTCCTAAGAATATTATTTTTTTTCCATTTAGTCTAGACTTCTCAAAAGATGTCCAAAGGATGACAGCTTCAGTTTAGTCATTTTAGCTTCTGGTGGGAGTTCAGATTTGATTTGCTAGAACCCATTTACTAGTCTTTCTGTCCTCCAGAGTTGTCACAGGAGAATCCCTACCTTCCTCACCCTTGCTGTATCCATACCATAACCTCTAATATGGAATCACCATATTATTTGTCAGGCCTTTTACTGATCTGTTGCTGGCTTTTGCCAATTTATTCTAATGTCATTTTAAAAAAAGGAATTTATCATGTAGTATTATTGTTGCCTTCCAGATATTATGAACTGGAACTCTTCACATCCTTCAGAAATGAATTGTAATGAATGAGGCTGATCAACATTGCAGTCCAATATTATCTGGAGGGTCATCATTGCCCTTTTTCTACGGTGCAGCTTTAAAGGTTTTATTGCATGCTTTTTCTGGAGGATTTACCTTTAAAAGCAGCTCATATGTTGTGCAGCTTATACATAAAGAAACACATGGCTCTGTGGGGGAGGAGCCACCATGATTTTGCGGCCTTTGAATCTGATAACTGGGCATGAGGATAAAATACAGAGAGGCTGTCCCTGAAACTACTGAGAAATACTCTCAGGGCCTTTATACACGACCCCTAAGCTCCGCAGGAAATGGCTGCAAGGTCCGGACCTTACAAGTGTTTTCCCACCAGCTCCAGACTTTGCAGACAATTAAGTGCGACCCCGCCCACCTAAGCGCGATCCAGCTGCACTTTCTTGTACCTGCTTGAGGTGGGTGAAAATCCCCAGGTCCGGATTTAATCTGGTCAGTGCGGGGCTCTCCTGGCTTCTGCTTGTGTTTTTTTTGCCTCCTGCCCCTTTAAGAGAAGAGGTGGGAGGAAAAAAAGCAAGCAGAAGAGAAACGGAAGAGAAACGGAGTTCCGGGAAGCTCCTCCAGGTGAGCTGCATTTTCCCCCCTCTTTCTCTGGTGGGGAGGAAGGAAGGGCAACGAACCCCTAAGATCTTTGGTCTGAATTTAAGGGACCAGCGGATCTTAGGGGTCGTGTGAAAAGGCCCTCAGGCTGCTATTCCAAGACCAGAAAATCCAGATCAAAGTAAAATGCGGATTTTCCCCTGGAACAGTAACGTGATTGAAAACACTGTTCCTGTGTTCCCACGGGCACAGTTTAAAGAACCACATCTTTTGTGTACCCACAAACAGGAACCACAACACAGCGGTACGAAAAGGTTTTGATGCAGATTTTCCGAGTCCCCACGGACTCAAGTACTGGTTAAAAATCCTCATCAGAACTGAGACAAGCTTTGTACCACCTCGAGACCGGGTACTTGTAAAACTCACTGGGTCGCACTTAAGTGGGCGTGGTCGCATTTCCCTCCCCCCCCTTTAAGGTCCACTGACCGTGGGGACACCATTTTATTAACTGCATCTTCAAGCAGTTTGGAGCGGTTTTTATTGGTCGTGGGACAGCAGCCTCAGCTGCCCAGTGTCATTGCAAGAGACAGTTGTTCAGGAGAACAAAACCATGGCCACAAAATGAGGTGAGAAGGGGTTCTGCTATCAGCTTTATTTGGAGGCCCTCAAGTGAGAATGCCCCCCTTTAAGTAATAAAGTACAGGAGTTTCTGCTAGTGGTGTTTATCCTCAGCCACCAGGTTCGGACGTTCTTCTAGCAAACACTGGCTTTCACACCTCTGGCTTTTCAAAGATAGATTCTTCCAGCAAACTCCTGGCTATTTGGCTATTCAAGATGCCTGCGGTTTGGCCTGAGGCTGGCTAGTAGGTCATCATGCCCTAGCTAACACTGGCCTGGAAAAGATCCCTTCTTAGGAATACTTACCGTATGTTGCTCACTGAGGAAAAGACTACCTAATAAGCAAAGCTTTTTCCTAAAGGTGTGCCAATGCCTAGTCTAAATACAGTTTGGCAGGTAGCACTTGGGATAGCTTCAATATTTATTCATTTCAGCCTTTTGCTTAACACTTCCTACAAGCTTGAGAAAGGTTAATTGCATTGCAAAAATCCAACCCAACCGTTTCTAAAATGAGATCAAAATATGCAACGGTGAAAGCAGATGGTAATTCTCTTTTAGAGCATATTGGATGGGGAGATGATGGGCTTTCTCTGAACTCACCTGTTTTTGCCTTTCCCTAGTACTAGTGCAGGCTGGCTCGGTGAGTTGGCTATCCAGCTAGAGTGCCAGAAGTTGGGAATTATGTTCCCCACTGGGAGAAGAGCCAAGCTGTGTAGCCTTGGGCAAGCTGAATAGTCCCAAAATGCCCTAGAAAAAGGGAATGATAAATCACTTCTGAGTATTCTTTAACTAGAAAACCCTGGAAAGGATTGTCATAAGTCAGAATTTACTTGACAGCACATGATTACTTTTTAATACCAGTAATAGTGGTGGAAACCAAATACATTGCATATTTTCAGACACATTATTACATGCTGACTTCCCTCCGGCAAAAAATACTGGTTTATAGTCTGGTCTTGAATACAGCAGCCTTCAACATTACCAGCATCCATGGTCACACCTCCACCCACTCACCTTTCTCAAAATTGTCAGATTAATTGGTTATGCCATTAATCAAACAATGCGATTTCCCCTTCTTCCAACTGCTGTCCTGTTGGGGGTCTTAGCCTCTTCTCTCTGCAACTACCAACCACCATTCTTAAACTTCTGGTATTTGCTTACACGTGTCAGTTAAAAATTAAAGTGGAAGAAGAAATAAAAGAAACTAAATTTCCCACAATTCTCCATAACGACATTATGCTCAGTGTTCTGAAGTACTGTAGGGATTTCAAAATGGTGTCTCCCTGGAACTGCAAGGTTAGAGGTAATCTAAGGAGCATGGCTGAATAAGCTTTTAGTAGCTGGGAACATGGGAGTAAGAAGGGTTCACTTGAAGGCTTCTTTGCTCAAGATCTTTTCCAGTCCAACAGCAGTCCATTGTGTCAGCCATTTTCTACAAGAAAGCCTCCTTTTAATGTTACAGTATTTATTTATTTATTTATTTATTTATTTATTTATTCCTTGCTTGCATTCATCTGTAAAGGCTGCAATCTATCCATTTTATTTCTGTTTCCTTTCTCTATCATGGCAGCTGTTTCCACATGTGCAAGCTGAAACCTGACGAAGTGATGACAATTGATGTAAACTGACTTTAAGGGCAGTTTTTGTTGCTGGATGGCATTTTTTTTTACCTAGCTGTGCTCCTGTGCCTTGAGCAACAGCCTTCCATCAAGAATGAAGCTTCATCTAGAAAGGACATAACACAGTTAGCTTATATTTTGTCAATTTTATTAAAGGCACAGTAGTTGGATGTTTTTGCAGCTTTCCGGTTACAAAACAAAACAGAGAAATTATTTGTATTTTCGATTCTGGGCTCTCCTCTGAAGCAGGACGTTACATACAGGTATGTATCTCCCCCAAGGGAACACATGGAGAGTCCTCTGTCCGTCCCACTCTGTAAGGGCGTTTATACACGACCCCTAAGGTGCGCTGCAAATGGCTCCCAGCTCCGGAGCTTAGAAATGTTTTCCCACCAGCTCCGGAGTTTGGAGACAATTAAGCGCGACCCCGCCCACTTTAGCGCGACCCACCACACTTTTCTTGTACCTTCTCTTTGGAGGTGAAAAAAATTTGATGCGGATAAGAGTGCCGGGCTCTCCTGGCTTGTCTGTTGTTTTTATGCCTCCCGCCCCTTTAAGAGCTCCTTTAGACGGAACCAGGAAGTAATGGGGCTCGTGGCAAGTTCGACCGGCATGGGCAGGTTAGTAAAGGCTTCTTTTGTCCTTTTTTCCCCTCCCCCCTCACGCCGACAGGAGCAGGAAGTGCTGAGGGGTGGGGACGCAGGAACAGAAACGAACCCCCAAGATCTCTGGTCCGAATTTAAGGGACCAGCGGATCTTAGGGGTCGTGTGAAAAGGCCCTCAGTCACTTTTGCTGTTGACAACTGGGAAAAAATACATTCCACAGGGCCCACAGGTACCTAGCACAACAGGCCTGTTCCTGTGCCTTCATGAGCAGCTTCATCTGAAGAATCTGGTGAAGGCACCACCACACAGAACAGTGGTACAAGCTTAAGTGAATATCTTTAGAGCAGGCATGTCCAAACTTTGGCCCTTCTGATGTTTTGGACCACAACTCCCAGAATTCTAAGCTTAGATTGCCAATGGCAAAGGGCTGTGGGAGTTGTGGTCCAAAACATCTGGAGGGCCAAAGTTTGGACATGCCTGCTTTAGAGTAATGGTTGTCATCAACTTTGGGTCCTCAGATCTTCTCAGACTACAACCCCCCGAGAACTCTTCTCCACTAGCTGTGCCGGCCAGGATTTCTGAGAGTGGTAATCAAAGAATATCTGGGAACCTGGGGTTGGGAACCAATGCGTGAAAGGGATCCTGAGATAATTGGGCCTTCCACACTGTTAAAGCAGGCCAACAGCCTCTCTAGTTCAGCAGCCTGTCAGTTGCCTCCAGGTTCTACAAACACATTGCTCAGGCTTGGAAAAGCCAAACCACCTATGGTTTCACCCAATAACACAGCCTAATCCAACATAAACTAGAGACAGTAGTTGTAATTTTTAAACCCCCCACCAGCTCCCAAAATAGTTTAGCCATGTAGCCAGTAGCCCCGGTGGCTGCGGTGTTTTGGGAAGTATAATCCCATACAACAGAAGGATAGATTGCTTAGTGAGTAGCAGCATGTGGAGCTAGGAGTTTTATTCCCTGTTACCCCTTATGAGTTACTTGTGATTATTCCCCTTGGAGTAGGAACTGGCAAGCCACTGCAGTATTCCTGCCAAGAAAACTCCATGGACATGGGGTCACGAAGAGTCGGTCACGACTGTAACGACGACACAACAACAACCCCTTATGAAGAGCAAGCCTGTGTGGACTTGAGAAACTACACAATCCCTAAGTGACTCTAGTAGAAGAAGGGAATCATAAATTGCTTCTGAATACTCTTATCTCTAGAAAGTTGTGGGAAATGATCTCCATAAATCAGAATCAGCACATCATCCTCATCCTCATTAATCCAAGATGTATCTTCCTATCTCTGATATACCTGTTGGATCAAGAGGAAGATTCCAGCTTAAATGACATACCTCTTCCCCCATATCCTGTCCCATTAAAAAGTAGCTCTATCAATGGGAATGGCCGTTTTGCAAATTTTAATGACTCTTTAAAATTTTCCTTTCCAATGTGTCTTTCTGTGTTGAATATGTGATTGCCACAATTGCAGGACTCCTGTGTTTATTGCAGGTGTCTAATAGGCAGAAAGTCTGGGTACTGTAATAGTTTTCTTTTTTTAAAAGATATAGCCCAGAAACTAAATTCCATGGCGACTGAATGCATCACCTGACAGTCAAATGGGTGTCAGCTGGACCTTATGTCTTCCTACACCCCCAGGAAAAAGAAAGATGATGGTTACATGTATTATTGGACACATGTTTCCAATAATATGAAAAAAATAGAGGTAAAATTGCCAGCTAAGTGGTGGGGGGGAGAGTTTCATCTGTTACAGTAGCCGGATCAGCAGAAATGAGCAGAGGAAGTGTTCTACTGGCTAGGCCAGTGGATGTGGCAGCCATTAAAATGCACCAACAGGTGAAGCTTAAGAGTGAAAGTTGATTTCAGAATGGTTATAAACCTCATGGAAGTCATCTGGCAAGATCCTTCTCTGATAAGTTAGTGGGCTACAATGTTATTGTCACCCAGCTCCTGAGAATTTACTGATTATTTCAGAACAACATATCCTCTCCCCAACATCCTCTTACTCCCCTTCCCTCCCCCTACACTTCTAGTAACTGGTGATGCCAGGCAGACTTGAAATTAAACTGTGATGTGTTTACAGAATAAATTGTAAATCCTAGGTGGGCGTTTGTTTGGTGGGGGAACACAGAGGATGTTAATTGCATGAAAGTCAGTTTTAACAAAAGCCTGTTAATTCTCATTATTCAGGCTCTGAATCTGGGGATTTGGGAGCTAGGGAAAGGAGCTGGGTAAGGTGGAGTATACACTGATTATTTTAATGGAGGAGCATTTTTATTAATGACAGCTGAAATAAGACACCCAGGCCTCTCTGCCTTTTCCAGAAACAACAGTGGGACTCCATTTTCTTCTGTTTGTTTGTTTGTTTGTTTGTTTGCTTTGGTCTCTTAATAGTGGTGGGGAAATGCTGTTAAAATGAACTGCAAACTCTTTTAGAGCCATTTACTCCCTTCTAATCATATAGTTTCAGATGAAGGGTTCATAGAGAAGTTATATTTATGTCTTGCGTTAAAAAGAGAGAGAAGTAAATAAAATGTCAAAAACATATGCTTATTTTATTTTGTTTTGTTTCATTTGGTTTGGTTTGGTTAGGGTTCTGTTCACACCCACAGCCTTCATTAAGGAGCTATTGTGATGGGTTGTAGAGCAGAACGTAAAAAATCTAAAACAAGCAAAAAGGATATGTAATACATAAGTTCTAAATGCAGAAAAGTATAAAATCAATGTTTGAAATTTAATCTAAAAAGTGTAGGCAACAAAATTGGAGCCCAAGTTTCTCTGCAAGGAACCTTCAACAACTAGTGTGTCACCACAGAAAAGCCCTCCTCTCTGAAAATCAACAGCACCACTCATAAGACATCTTGATTTAAATGCTATTTCTGAACAGTCTTCAAAGGAAAACCAATTTCTGTCAGATCACAGTAGTCTAATGGGGAGTTTGCAAAAGCATGAAGAAACAAGTAAGAGTTAAACATGGGGTTCCCAATTCTCAAGTATTTTACTTGCATACTGGCGGGCTTTAACCTCATGTTTTGCATTTCCAATATATTTTTTACCTGACTAGGAGGGAGAAAATTATTATTTTTCCTTATTGAGCCCATATCCTTGCCCATAAAATACTGCTCCTTAATTTGGCAATATCTACTACATTTATTTATTTATTTATTTATTTATTTATTTATTTATTTATTTATTTATTTATTTATTTATTTATTTATTTTTCTACCGCTCATCTTCCAAAGGAACTTTGGGTGGGTTATAATCCCATCTCTGGTTTTGATTTACCAAAATAATCCCAGAATCTAGTAATGTTGGTGAGATGTTTACATCAGATGACAGACTTTGGATGTCGTAAAAGATGGGAGAGTGAGAGATGGATAGATTGGAGCCAAAGGCAGGGCCAGGATAAGATTATGTCCCCAACTATTAAATTGCTGTTGAATCTTACTTTAAAAAGGCAAGTGAACAGCATCCTTGTATACACAAGGGCAGCAGAGTGCACACTAGCTCAGGAAGCAACCACACCATGGCATTTTAACAGAGGAGAATGGCAAGAGTGTTTCCACTGCCACTTAACTTCTGCTGCCAGAGGCAGTTGTCATTCTGCCTAATGATAGGGCTGGCCCTGACTATATGGCAGAATCCACTGAGAAGTGTTCACTGTGCAAGTTATAATTAAATGAGTAAGGACCCTAGAACAGCACAATATGGATTCCCATGGGACCTCTTAAAAAGAACTTCGTAGTAGTAGGTGGTTTGTGGATTGGGAAGAATGTGGTTGTTGATGTTGTGTTTTATGAAAAGGGCATTAAACCACTAATTTAATGCAATTTTATTTGTACTGCTAAGGAGGGGTTGTGCTGAGGGATTTTCTGCCTCAGCCACCAAAATAACTTGGCTGCCTTTTACAGGGCTTGGGAAAGTTACTTTATGAGACCCCCAGCTGCTAGTATCTCCCAATCAGCTTCCAGAGTTATCATATTAGTTCAGTAATGCTGGGAGTTGCATTCTCCAAAAGTAAATTTCCATTGGTCTGTAACCTTAGGCACTACTGTGAACCTTGTTTTCCTTGTTTCCTGTGAACCTTGTTTCCCTGCGTGCCTTGTTTTCCATGACTGCAAAATGTATTCCATCCTGGATTATGCTGTGTGGGTGAGATGGTTGACCAATATCTCACTCAGATGTCCTTAACAGGCTGGCAGCAAAATCGGAATTTGCCCCTTCTTACTGCCTTATAGTTGGGGTTCCTCTAGCAGCCAGATTGTCTTGGGGGTGGGGGTAGCAAAAATCCCAATAAATGTATATATTTAGTTGAAGACAATCTTCAATAAAAAAGAAAGAAAACAGATCAGATCAGGCATGTGACTATCAGAGGGACACGTGGCTTCCAAGCTAACATATATCTCTTCTTTGCTCCCTTTGTAGACTGAGCAGCCATAGAAGTTCAAGCATAAATAAACAACACCCACAGCCCCCTCCCCTTCCTCGGACTGTATATTTGCAGCTTACATCCCCATTGGCATTTTTTTAACAAATTGTGCAACATCCTGGATTCCATAGACCAGATATAAAGGCGGAGGGAAGAGTAGGGATAATGCTGTAGGGGAAGCAGAATTTTTGCTCTAGGGACAGGGGAGAGGTGGAGTGGCACAGCAGAGCAGAATTAAAAGAGCTTTGTGGTGGTTCGATCCAGGATACCAGAGCTTTTTCCCTAGAGGCACATGCCTGCCTTTCTCTCCCCCACCTTCCTATGGCTATATCCACCTCCTCACAGACAGAGATTTGGCGGATAACCTGTTGACCTCTCCATCCTGAGGACACCGTCCTATTAAGACTATTGCTTCCATCTCTCTGCCTAAAGGCAGGGTCTTCCCTGTGTGAGGTGGGTCTGCATATCATCCTCCATGGGATCTCTCTTCTGTCACACTAGACACTCAGGGCATTTATATACGACCCCTAAACTCCGGGGCAAATGGCTCCCAGCTCCGGAGATTAAAAATGTTTACCCACCAGCTCCGGAGTTAACAGGAAATTAAGTGTGACCCCGCCCACTTTAGCGCGTCCCAGCGCAGCTTTCAGGTACCAGGAAGTGCGGAGGGGGGTGGGGACAGAGGAAGAGCGACGAACCCCTAAGATCTCTGGTCCGAATTTAAGTGGCCAGTGGATCTTAGGGGTCGTGTAAAAAGGCCCTCAGTTAAGACACTTGAGAATTCAGGAAAGACGGATTTTCTTGAGAGAGAGAGAGAGAGAGAGAGAGAGAGAGAGAGAGAGAGAGAGAGAGAGAGAGAGAGAGAGAGAGAGAGAGAGATTTGAGTTGGCAGGAAGCCAGAATCCTTGGTTTCTTTTGGTGGGGGATGAAAGTAGTATACGGGAACTCCTCAGGGTTAAGGCTAAAGCTTTGCAAGTCAAGGGTTCTGGGGATTCCATATCTCAGATGGCAAGAGATGGATGGTGGTGCTGGCCGGAGAAACAGGGTAGTTAGGGACCAGAGTGCAAATTTTTCCTATCTTTCCATCTAGAGAAGTGTGAGATCTGCCCAGAGCTCGAGTGGATTCTTTTAGCTTCTTCTTCTACCTTTGGCTCACTTTGCCCATATGCAACGTATGGGTGCTAATAATCCTCACATTTATCAATGCCTATAATGGACTTTGGCATACAAGAGAGAGAGAGAGAGAGAGAGAGAGAGAGAGAGAGAGAGAGAGAGAGAGAGATTGAAATTCAGAAAGAAGAAAAGGTTCTTCTGAGGATGGGTTGCTTCCCTTTCCCTATCCATTTGCAGGTTACACTTCACTAAGCTCTCCCAGGGAGACGGGTGATGATGGTGCGCTGCAACTGTGTTGTCTACGTGTGTGATTATCTCACCCTGACTGGGGGCTTATCAGGGCTAGACGGAGCTTGCACTTGAGGAAGGGGCCGGCCAGACACTGCTTATTTGCAGAGGATAAAGTGTACTGTACAAGTGGGCAACGTCACAGAGACACGAAGAACCTTTTCCCTTCCACTCTTTTCTCTCTCCCCCACCCCTGCTGTCAGCACCCAGCCTGCCGCGTCCACACCACACTGGCTTCTAGCTCACCACCCTCAGCAGAGCTTACTTGAACTGCCAGGCCTCAAGAAAATATCCAACCCTCCCCTTCTCTCAGCCATTCTGAGGGGAGAAAGAATTGAGACAGCAGACATTCACTCTAAGGGGGGTGGCGGCGGTTAGGGGTTGTTTAAGGAAAGAGAGGTTGCCCTTTATGTGACAAACTTTTGAAGTGGGCTACAGATGTTTCCCAGGCTTTTATGTAAGAGCAGAATGTTAATACTCTGTTCCTACACATCTCTTAAATAGGCACCTTGAACTGGTGGCCTCTGAATCCATGCAAATCATCTCTCCTTTCCAGTGGGACCAACTTATTCCCTTTTTAGCAACATTCAAAGCATAAATTGCCTGTGAGTACATGCCATTGGTGTGGAATATCTGTTATATTTTAAGGGACCCTTCTGCCTCAAGAGAAATGAGGTAAGGACAGTGATGTTGAGCCCATGGCATGTTCCACTGAAAAAGATGCTTCCCTAAAACAGAATAAAACAAAATAAAACAAGCACCCCAGAATGTTTAGTAATCAGGAGAGAGTCTGGAAGTTGAGTCATGGCTACTGGACTTCTTTTTTGAGAGATAGAAACGTTTCGCTGTTCATCCAAACAGCTTCATGGGAATCTTAACAGACAAATCAGGAGAGAGGGGAATGAAATCTGAATATCTCATCTCTCCTTCACTGACATTTTTTCCTTGGCAGTTGTTGAGCGGTGCATACCTGATTCAACATTTGTCTTGTTTTTTTATTTAGGATGACTCAGCCAAAAGGAGGCGGGGAGGAGCGAGGCAACAGAGAAGATTTTAGACCCAGCTAAGCTCTGGTTCAAGTCCCATATATGAAACAAGGAGGAGTCTGTGTAGACTGGAAAAGCATAGCTAGCTCATGCACCGTCAGGGATTAGAGACTGAGATTTCCAATACAGAGGGGTGTGCCTCCCCGACATTCTGCTTCTCCTTGTTGGCAGCTTCTAGAATCCAACATGGATGATATAAATGCAGTTTCTGCATTGAGCCCACTCCCTCTCCCCTGAGCATTACATCTACTGCCTACCAAGTATAGCTGGAACAGTTGATCTCTGCTTCTGGTCCTCCAGACATTTTGGATTTCAGCTCTCCAAATCACTGACTGGAAATTTTTAAAGATGAAGTCCAAAACATCAGAACTGGCATAGCCAGGATTTGGAGTGCATGGGGACAAAGTTCATTTTTGCGCCCTTCCTGCCACAGCCCCCCACATCGCCCTCCCCAGCAACGGGTGTGTGTGTGTGAACCCTGCAGGCATGGTGTAGATGCGTGCGCGCGGGTGGATGGGCATGCACCGTGCGCGCACCTTACACATCTCCCACCAAGGCAAGGAAGAGGAGGAGGAGGGCACTGCTGTCACCGCGCTCCTGCCTACTTGTCTGCTTCGCCACTCGCCTGGCGTACAGCGGCATAGGGGCTGCTATCACCAAGCTTTAGGGGAAAGGAGGACTGCTGGGCGGCGGGAGGGTGCATGGCTTCCTCCTCCTCCTCTCCCTCCAGGCGAGCCCAGATTGCTGCACCCAGGGCAGATGTACCCTTCTGCTCCCCACCCCCACCCCAAGATATGCCCCTGAGAACTATACTGGGCTCCACATGCTTTGCTTGGTCAGTTGAAAACAGGGTTAACTATCTAGTCAACCCAACTGTATCACCCCTTTTATAAAGGAGGCTTATGTACTCCTCCTGTTTTGGCTACCATCCACCTCTATAAGTATAATGTGCATTATAAAATTTTTTATTCTGATTGATATACATAGACAGAGTGACAGACAAGGACTTTGGAGACCTGGGTTTGAATCCCTGCTCAGTCATGGAAACTCATGGGTGCTCGCAGTGCTGGTAAAATCACTAATTAAATATCTCTTTTCTTGAAAGCCTTATAGGGTTTCTTATAGCTGCTATCCCACGACTACTAAAAATGCTTCAAACTGCTTGAAGATGCAGTTAATAAAATTGTGTCCCTACGACCAGTGGACTTTAAATGGGGGGAAATGTGACCACGCCTACTTAAGCGAGACCCAGTGAATTTACCGGGTCTTGAGGTGGTACAAAGTTTGTCTCAGTTCCGATGCGGATTTTAAACTAGTACTCAGAAAATCTGCAACAAAACCTTTTCGTTCTGCTGTTTTGCACTTCCCGCTCATGGGAACACAAAAGATGGCATTTAAACTGCACCTGTGGGAACACAGGAACTGAGTTTTCAAGCACGTGACCGTTCTGGGGGAAAATCCACATTTTACTTTGATCCGGATTTTCTGGCTGTGGGGAAGCAGTTGGTTCCAGCACAAGTGCACTTAGCAGTTAGGGATGACCCGAGACAGTGTAATGCCTGAGGCAGATTAGCAACTAGCAGGTCCATTTCTTAATGTCTATGTGTAAATCACTCTATAGCAGTCATTCCCAACCTTGGGCCTCCAGATGTTCATGGACTAAAATTCCAAGGAGCCTTCCCCACTAGCTGTACTGGCCAGGATTTCTGGGAGTAGTAGTTGAAGAACATTTTGGAAGCCAAGGGTTGGAAACCACTGCCCTAAGGCAACCAATAATCATTGGTTATCTGAAGTAAACATCTCACAAACACCTTTAATAGATTAAATAACAAACAGTTTGCTGTCCTTCCATTGATGGTCAGTATCTACTACTTGAGGCAACTGTCTCTCTCTGTCTAAGTGTAGGGTGGGCTTCTGGCTCTGGTCCATCCTACACCTGGAGCCCAACTCCTACATCAGGAGTTAAGTCGCAAGTGGCAGTAAATGCAGGACATGCTTAGGTTCCACAGTGCTCCAGATGGAGGACATCTTCAAAAAGAAGATGGTGGTCCAACTGTCCTTTACATAGAAAACATGGCCACCTTAGCAGAAATGCATGATTGGCAGATGCAGATGTGACTTCATATAAAGCAGTTCCACAGATGTGATACTGTACTGTTGAATTTGGGGACATATACAGATCCTGCATTACAGGGACTGAAATAGCTTGTGCCTTTGCATGTTTTGTACAAGAGCTGTGAAAAATCCTGTTTCCTTTGTTTATAATTAATGTTACTATACAACCAACCAACAGTGCATTATGAACTGTTTACAAATAAAAATGCAAAAGTGATAGATTTTGCAGTAGAGACAAATGAGAATGGTGGCAAACTATTAAAATGTTAAAAGTAAGCAGTAAAATGTAACCAGTAAAATAAAAAAATATGTACAATGGACAGAAAGCCGGGGATTTCTCATTTTGGTGTTACAGATAGAGTGATGGACTTGGACTCTCAAATTTCCTTTGGTCATGGAAAATCACTGGGGGTGTGGAATTGGTAAAACCACTCCTTAAATATCTCACTCACCTTGAAAGTCCTATTAGGGTCACTATAAGTTAGCTCCAAATTGACAGCACAGAATACTCACCCATATGGAAGCAGGCATTATGGCTGCAGACATTGTTTGTTTCATTTGCATAATATATGCTGGCAAACAGAACTCGGCTTTTACACAGAGCACAACATTAGGATTTTCTTGGAGTAGAATCTGACGCAGTGTCTCACTTGTGATCAAGTCTTAATTTTATCTTGTCCAAAGGTGACACAGCTCATTTTCCCCTTACAGAATTCTTTTTCTTGTAACAGTCGGTGTTCACCTTTCTTCAAAAACCAACACTTCAGTATTCTTCTTTGATCTCAAATTTGCAAAGAAGCTTTTATTTTATTTTCTAAATTGTATATGTCACCAGTTCTTATAAATCACGACTAAAACCTAAACAAAGGCCCTGATCTTGATCCTTCTCTGAGTTTCAAGTCCTAAATCAGAAACACACACTGTAAATACCGGTAGGAGAAAAATTGTCCTTCAACATACAGTGAATACATTGCATTCATTGCTCAGCGAATGCAACCACCTCATTAATACACCTCAGATTGACGGCGATGGGAGGTACTGTATATTCAGAATGCAAAGGCTAGAGGAAGCCCTAGCTACTGCTCTTTTTGGAAAATCTAGGTTTACTCCAAGGTAGAATAGGATGCTGTTTGTTTCCCAGAGTGGAAGGACAGAAAGAAAAAATACAACCTTGGCAACAGAAACTGCCTGTGCTGACCAATATTGTGAAAGCATTCATTTGAGCAGCAGGGGTGCTCTCTTCCTGGAGCAGCCTCCCCCCAATATATTCTAGAGCAGGGGAAACAACGCAGCTTTTGCAACATCTCTGTTTCCACCAAACAAGGACAACTCCATCCTGAAATCATCATGCCTGCCAGAGCAGCCTCAAATAACTTGGCTAGTCTCTAATCCCAGCCTTACTGCTGGCGCATGTTTTTATGTGTTGCTGATTTATGCACAGGCATTCGCTCAGCTGCGTGGTCAGAGATGTCTCAGGGAGCTCCGGCATGCTAGCATGCATGGATCAGCGAATCTTGTAGTTGTACCAGCTTGCGCAATTCAAGGGCATTTGTGTGCCCCTCTGTTTCCTATGTGTGCATAGCCGTGTCTTTTACCGCATGGATGTTCCCCAACCGCACATCATTGCATTGCTGCGTAGGCGGAGGACTTTATACATTCAGTTTGAAATGCAGCATGTATCTCTGCATCAATTTTAAATGTGCATTAGCACACAGGCCTGCGCGTTCTGAACGCTGGCACAGACGCCTTCCAAGCCCAATTGATTTCCGTGTAGTGGCAGAGGTGGGTGTGTAAATGGGCACTTAAAATACCTGCACTGGAAGTCACAACAACATTGGGCAGTAGATTCATTCCCCCCCCCATTAAAATATCAAATGTTTTGCAATCTGCCCTGAGCTCTTTGGCTCTGGTAGAGGTTTCACCTTAATTGGTATATGTCAAGTGAGACACCATGCCCGCTTATTGTCTCCAGGGACCTAAATGCAGCTTGCAGCACCCCTTTGGACCCCCAGCTCCCCCCACAGTCACATATCCTAAAAAGTCCCACTGAACAGGGACAAAACCACGTGACCGTGAGCAACGCTGTCACGGTACAAACGTAATAGCGAAATAAGGTAGGATGTGAAGTAAGCACCTTTGTGCCATAAATAAATACTCTAACAATAGCTTCATTCCTATCAAGCCCCTTAAAATGGTTGCTGAACTACAGTTCGTGAGAATGCCAGCTTTTTTCTTCGTCTTTCCTTTGAGAATATCAAAGCAAGATTCTAGCTCTCATGCTATTTGTAGGATGTTGCTGATCAGAGAGTGGTCACTCTTGTACTGAGGCACAGTTAGTCACTTCCGGATCTTCCTCATGATTGGTTTTCCTAGGTTTGCCAGCAAGTGGAGGTGCCTCTTTATATCTTCATAGTTCAGCAGAGTTTAGAAAAGTTATTGTTTAAAAAAAGTTATTGTTAATCCTTGGTCATTATTACTGCTAAGATGGTGCTGGTTGCAAAGTAACCAAGTGTGCTGCACATTATTATTGCACTGTATCGTTACACCCAACATGCAAGAAAAACACAGGGAAATATTCTATCATTTTTATAGGCCAATTCTGAAACTCTCCTCGAAAAAACCACAAATATGAAAGCAAAAATACAAAAGATGGAGCAATAGACTATCCGAAATCCTATTGCTTAGGCGGTTACTTCACATCGCTCTTTGCTGTCCCGCTTGGGACCGGTACGAAAAAAGGTTACTTCATGTCCATAGCGTGACAGCAGAATCTCGTCCCGACCGCGCCCCCCTGAACCGGGAACAGAGCGTGAGAAGCCGTACCTATCCCTGGGCTGGGGAATTCTGTTGTCATGCTTCGATCCCAGTTCCTGTTACAAGACAAGGGACGTGGAGGAACGGCAATGGGTGGTTTCCCCTTTCGCTCTAGGAGAAGGCGGCTCTTGAAGGGACAGGCAGAGAGCCACTGTCAGGCATAGGTCCGTCCTCCTCGGGTCCCGTAGGCGGGGCTGAGCTCTCCTTACCCTGCTCGCCTGCCAGCCTGCAGACTGCTGAATCCAGGGTGAGGGTGTCTCGCCCACCGCCCATGCTGTCGACACCGCCCACGGCAAGTGTTGAGGGCTCGCCCGCAGTGGGGATTCGAAATATGGGAAAACGGAAGCCTGACAATAAAAAAAAAAGGCTAAACGAAGCCAGGGAAATCCAGTAGTTGTCACGAAATAAGGATGTGAAGTAACAGTTGTCTCACGAGACAAGAAATCACATCTGTGGGTAAACGAAAACAGGGATTGAAGAGGGACAAAACCATGTGACCGCGAACAACGCTGTCACGGAATGAACATAATCGCGGAATGAAGTAGGACGTGAAGTAACTCAGTTAGTGTGACAAGTTGCACTAGGCTGGGCCCATTGATTCAGAGGGGATTTAGTGATTTTTTTTTCTGGAATCTCTAGCTCCTAGAATATAAGGCCACATCTGCTTGAGTGAAGGTACCACCTATGCCTCAGTGAGATCACCTGCCTAGAAGAGTCCCCATAAGCACTGGAGGCATATCACCAATAAGATATTTGTTGGTTCATCAGCGTGAGTTAATTAATGTAGAGCTCACTGCATGTTTTTCACTTGTAGCATCAGCTTATAATGAAGGCAAGGATTTCATGTCTGAATAAGTTCACTGAGTTTGTGGAAGATAGGGGATCCTATCCATAAAATAAATGAATCATGTTAATTAGATTTCCTCCTCCCCATTAGATAACGCTAGGGAACAGAGTAGTATCCCATTTTATTTTATTTTATTTTATTTTATTAATTACACTTGTACACCACACTGATTAGTGCCAAGCTCTACTCTGGGTGGTTTACCACCAAATAACATGAATATAAAATGAATCACAGATAATATCCTAGGAAATAAACCACAAGCATGTGCAGAACATGGTTCTTTCCCCACCCTGGAGTGGACACTTAAACAGATTTGTACACATCAGGGGATTTAAAGGGCAAGGTTTTTTAGGTCAAAAGATATCAGTTCCTGCTAAGTTTGAAGTCCAGAACATCTTGTTTCACAAAATAAGCAGTAGGAGCATTTTAACTGTCAAGGCAGTTCAAGTGCTCCAGGAGTCCAAGGAGTAAGGTTGGGTTGGTCCAAGATGTGTTGCTGATAAGCCCCCTTTATGGCTGTACCACTTCATAATGTAGGTACAGACACATATGACTGAGTGTTGAATGCTATAAAATCAATATAAACATAATTAATTATCCCTAGGTATTTAGGGGAACCATTTGGCTAGAGATACCCTTCTAGTATAGTAATTCTTATGTGTGGTATGATTTACTTCTTATACAGGAAACAATTAACTTATGCTTGCCTCTCAATCATAGTATGAACCAGCTGTTTTTTGGAGTGTGGTTCCCAAACACACCTAGTAGCCTTGTTGGCTGGGGAATGCTGGAGTTGTAACTGCAGATGAATGTATAATCTTTGGGATTATAGTCGTTTGGACTTAATGGGAACAGTAGTTCAGTACTGTATCTCCATAGTATGCTATCTCCCCAAAGAAGAGTCTTATGGTTCAAAAGCATCTAAAGAGTTTTGTGACAAAACTCTTATTTAGATAAATAAATAAAAAGATGTAAATTATTTTTGCAGACATACAAAGACAAAATTAAAACAACAAAAACAGAACAAAAAAGTTACACACAATAATGTTAGTATTAGCTATAAACCATGTTATAAACTTGCAATATTGTTTTACTCTCTTTGCCTGCTCGTCTGCCAGCCTGAAGCCTGCTGAATTCAGGGTGAGGGTGTCTCGCCCACCGCCCACGCTGCCGACACCGCCCACGCTTGACCTTTGGGTAGTGGGCGGCATATAAGTTAAATAAATAAATAAATAAATACTATACACATCTCGTATCATGCATATAAATCAATATAGGTCTAGACATGGGCACGACCAGAAAATATGACGTTTCGAGTTTTCATTTGTCGGAACGGGTCCGTTTCAGGTCGTTTCCGTTTGTCATGAAATTTTTCAAAAATTTGTCGTTTCTGTTTGTCGTTTGTCGTTTCCACCGCGATTTAGCGCGATTTGACTTCCCAGAGCATAGGGGCGTCCCACAATCAGGGCCGGCGCTAGGTGTTTTTGCGCCCTAGGTGGCGGGTGGGGCGGGGGGCAGGGGGTGGGAGGAGGTGTAGGTGGGCGGCGGTGGTGGGGGGCCATGGGCGCGTGGTGGCCACGGGCGGGTGAGTGGGTGGGCGGCGGCGCGGGCGGGTGAGTGGGTGGTCGGCGGCGCGGGCTGCAGGCGGGTGGCGGCGCAGGCGGACGGGAGAGTAGGCAGTTAGGATATCACTTAGGAAAGAGGTTCTGTTCTTGGCTTGCACCCCAAATGTGTGTGTGTGCAAGCAAATTGAACTTGGGAAAATAGAAAATAAATGGTAGTATATAATATATATTTAAAATAATCCATACCTCCCACTCCCAGTCGAACCTCCCCCTTTATCCAATATCAGAAAAAAATCCTCAAACTGCCAGAGAAAAAATAAAGAATAAACTGCTAATCCCTTCAGCAGACAAAGCTGCAGGGAATCAAAGAAATTATTTTCTAAATTCAGTTCCCTCCCTCCCTGCCTAACTTAAATCCTAAAGCCTCCAGCCTCCCTCCTCAATCTCGATCGGATCACACCAGCACCAGCAGCCAGCCCTCCTCCCTCAACCACATCCATACACCCGACTGCGATTTCTGGAAGGTGCCTTGGCTTTTTATGCCCTCCGAGACATCCAGAAGTGTCAGTCAAAAACCTGGCGATGCCATTGGTGGAATGGTTCAAAAAATTTGCATGGTCCCATCCCATGCCCAGCCCAAATGGGCAGGTCTAAAAAAATAAAAATAAAATAAAATAAAATCAATACGTTTTATTGCTATAAAAACCCACTGCTGCTACTATAAAAATTCAGGCATTTAAAATAAATAAATTTCACATGTTTCTGTGGTGATTTGGTGTGTTTTTTGACCACGATTTCAAAAGAAAAATTGCGGTCGCCATTTTGGATCCCCCCCCACCGCATGGCATGCGGCAAGACAGACGACGAGGATGACCCCCCCCAGCCTGGTGCAAGCAGCCCAGGACATGAGAAGAGGGGGGGGGAAAGGCCGGGGACCCCCCAGAAACCACCCCTCTGGTAGGTGGCAAAGCCTCAGGCAGGCATATTTTCTCCTGCTTTTTTGGCCGGGAGTTGGGGTTTTTTTAAAAAAAAAAACTTTTAAAAACTTTTTCTGTGCTTCGCATCACGCGATCGCCGCAATGCCACAAACGGAAACGAAAAACCCGACCAAATTTTTCTTTTTTCGGTTCGAGTTCGAGTTCTGACGGCTTAATTATCGTTACCGTTTTTATTACATAACGGAAACGATAACCGAAAATGGAAACGACAATTTTTCCGAGTCGTGCCCATGTCTATATAGGTCTTCCAGATATCCAGGTAAATGTACTCATGAAACTGTTTATATCAATGATGATGAACCTTTTAGAGACCGAGTACCCAAACTGCAATTCAAAATCCACTTTTTTTCGCATAGTGCCAATATGGCAATTTAACATGAATGCAGTGGTACCCCCGATTACAAATGCTCCTTTGTGTTACTCTTCGGGAAAGCAAGGATCAAAGGGCAGGCTTTTGAGGATGCTGTGGCTCTGGGAAATTCAAAAGCCTGCCCTTCAAGTCTCCTTTTCCTGAAGGGTAGCACCCCTGCTCTTTGATCCTCGCTTTCCTGAAGGGTAGCATGGGGTGCTACACCTCTGGAAAGTGGGGATCGAAGAGCAGGCTTTTGAATTTCCCGAGGATCAAAGAGCAGGGGTGCTACCCTTTGGGGAAGCGAGGTTCAAAGAGCAGGCTTTTGAATTTTCCGTAACCACAGCACCCTCTCTGTGGCTATGGGAAATTCAAAAACCTGCTCTTCAGTCCTCGGTTTCCCAAAGAGTAGCACCCCATCTGTCTCTCTGGCCTGGGCAGAGAGGCAGATGGGGTGCTACACCATCAGGTAAGCCACATGGAGAGGCAGTGGCTTGTGGGCTTGTTTGTAGCTCCAGTTTACTCTCCAGCCATGCCACTGATGGCATCCCAAAAGCAGTATGGCTAAAGAGTACACAGGGTCTATGAATGAGCCCACAAACCACTGCCTCCACTTCACGCCACTCTCTTCACTGAGCCATTTCAGTGGTCTCTAAATGGCACTGTGGTTTATAGCCCCTGTTTACTGCCCAGCCATGCTGCTTTTGGGATGCCCAGAGTGGCATAACTGGAGAGTAAACTTGGGCTACTAACGAGGCCACAAGCCGCTGCCTCCCCTTTGCCCGGCTCTCTGCATGGATCACAGTGGCATGCTCTGAGCAGAGGGGGAAGTGCCGTGGCTTTGATGGGGCGATCACATGCCCACAGAAAGGGTTATGTGCGCCACCTTTGGCACCCGTGCCATAGATTCGCCAATACTGGTCTATATGATACTTTTTCAACTGAAGCTACTGCTAATAATAGACCTTCAGACTACTATGTAGTGGATAGTGGATGTTTGTCCTAGGCTTGGCCTATAAATGTCTAAGCACCTATAAAGTCCAAAGTTGTTGTCCCTGTGTTAAGCCTCATAGGACAGGTATGTATTTAAAAAACAAACATTACTACCCAGAACGATCTAGGAATTCCCCAATATTACATTAACACAAGTGAAAACTTAGATCCAAAATGTATTACTGGAGTGGCCTAGATCATATGTGTCAATATTGCATCTTCAGTTTTACTGTACCTCTCCAACATGTGTCAGAATTTGACAACCCCTTGCTGAACAACCATTATGGAGTCCACTATATGCTAAAGAGTGTTGTGATAACGTAAAGAGTTCCATGTTTTACTTAGCACAAACTTTTGTGGGCTTCAGCTATGACAGAAGGCCAAAAAAACATTTTTGAAATAAAAATCCTAATCTCTCAGATACCACAAAACTCTTGTGTAAGTTTTGCTACAACAAACTAATATGACTTCTCCACTGGAAGGAAACTGTTGTTAGATTTAGCCATGGACCATAATGTGTTAATGTGTCCACATACCTTTGAGGTCTCTTCTCTACGTTGATGCTCTTCAGCAGAAAATGAACATTTGAAAATGGTTCTCCAGGAGTGTGGATAGGTTTGCCTGATGCCCATTTTGTTCTAGTTTTTATGCCAGGCCTTCCAGGTTTTCCAAGCATTTTATAAGCACATGTTTTATTTTTGACATTCTCTTTTTAAAAAGTTGCTCTGCCATATGCTGTTTTAAATTTTATTTGTGTTTTTTAATGTGTATTTTTATCACCACACGTTGTACCTCTGTCTTGTTATTTTATCATGCAGCGCCATCCTGGCAAATTCATGTTGAGGAGTGGGTCAGAAATATGTTTCGATGAATAAATAGTTCAGCACCGGACTAGATCCTTTGTGCTCCAGTTAGATGCTATGATCTGGAAGGTTCTTTGGGGCTCCCCAAACTGGGAAAGTTTGTGTGTACTAGGATTGGTTACAAAGCTACATATAGTAAATTACATTAAAAAGATATATAAAGACCAGCCTACAGCATAAATGATCCATGTCACACATAACCAAGGAAGAGCTGATCTGGGATGGCAAATGTATTTCAGTTTAGCACTTCTTATGACAGCAAGAGGTTGCCTGGCTTGGCATGGCTGTCAAACGGAGAACGAGAAATAGGCAAAATTAGTTGGAAATTTCATTGACACCATATCTCCTCCTGCTCTTCTCCTTGAGAAAGCTAGCTGTTCCCTAAAGGGTTCAAATAATAAGGATGTTGGGACTTGTAGCTGCTACTGTTATGGTTAATATAGATGTGCAAACACCACTTAAAGGAATTGCACAGGTGTTGCCTGTACAGTGGACCCTTGTATAACAAACAGCTTGTATAACATAAAATTTGTACAACATAAAAAATTCCAGAGATAGGGGAAATTTGCTTAACAGAATCGCCTATGGGGAGAATCTGTACAACATAAAAATGGGATTACTCCATTTTCAATGCATTCCTTTGGGACATTTGTATAAAGAAAAATTTGCTTAACATAATTTCATTTGGAACGAATTAATTCCTTTATACAAGGTACCACTGTACTTAGATATGCCCTTGGGCATTTGGAGACAAAATAATTCCAGTTGATGTAGAAATATAATAGGGGTTAAGTTCTCACAGATAAGGGTATTATCGGGACCTTGGTACCTGAGCTAGCAATATAATATTTTGGAGAGAGCAAAGTTACAACTAATTAAATTATAAGGGAATCAATCATAGCTCAGTTGGACATGGAATGGATGGGTGAGTGGAAATCGAGGAACAGCACTTCCCATTTTAAAAAATGTGTTGGGAGTACGGAATGTGTGTGCTTGAGGGGTGATTTGGACTCGGGCAGTAGGACATGGGTTGTTTTCCTTATTTATTTATTTATTTATTTATTTACAAGATTTTTTTAGCCACCCCACTACCAAGAGGTCTCTGGGTGGCATCACTCAAACCAATTTTCCTGATTAAGACCATGCTTCCTTTAAGCTTTTTTTTTTTGGGGGGGGGGGAGAGGTTAAACCAAAAATGGCATGTGGAAAAGGTTAACCCCCCTTTCCCCAAAGCTTTGCTTGAGATCTAGATTTCACCTTCGCCCTTATTGTTTTAAGGCTGGGAATCTTGTCCATAGATCTCCTGCATGTTATCTAATTGGGTCCTGTGTTTCTTCCAGGAAAAATAAGCAAGCCAGAAAGTACCAGTTTGTTTGTTTGTTTGTTTAATAAAGTAGATTTCCAGTTTCAGCCTTAGATCTCTAATAGTGTGAGATAATCTGTGATATTCTAGCTAAACAGGCCTTGATGAGGATTCCCTCAGTCCCTTGTGAAGCCTCTCTCCACTACTGTAGCCTTACAAGATGACAAGAAATGATGGGTGTAGGATAGCCCAAGAGATCCAGTTAACACTATGCATGATTCAGTTACAAACTGAAGAGTAAAATATACTCAGGAATATCCCCCAGAGCCTAAGAGTTGCATGGCAGGTGTGTGGTGCAGAGTACAGATAGTTCACTGTGTAGTTCTTCAGCAGAGCAGAATTTTCCCCCTCCACCCTCCAACTGCACTGTAGACCTAAAACTTGTTTTAGAAAAGCATAAAGAACTATTTACACAAGTCTAGAGCATTTAATATATTTCTATAATTCTCCAGTGTGCCAAATTTTGTTTTGTTGTATTTTTACTGATACTATCACCACGGGGATTAATGATAGCAGCTCTAAGGATGAACACCCATTTTGCTTCAAAGTTTTTAAAACCCGGATAGCTGGAAGTTTCTGCTTTTTAAATCGCTGTAGTTGTCCAGAACGATGCCATTATCTCACCACAAGGGTCTACACATCACTTCCCTACTGAATCAATTCCTAACAGAAGCACAGCTCTACCCTAGTAGCACCACTGTCTTCCATAGACATTCCATTTGTCCTTTTAAAAATATTTACATTTATTTTTCAGAAGTGTCATAGTACTCACCTGGTCTGGAACTGGACAAGCATAATTAAAAACAGAAGAATTATTTGGTAAAGTGGAGGCAACAGACATTCAGTTAAAGGGAATTATTTTGCTGTAAATACTGTGCCCCACGGAAGATGTCATCATAGGACATGCCTACAGCTGCTCCTTTACAGCAGGGTCATACATGCCAGAGGACAGAAAAACAAAAGCAGTGCCAACTGAATCATACCAGATAAATCACCTCCTGCCAGCTGGGGTGGGGCGGGGGAGAGAGAGAAGCAAGCATGGAAAAAGACCAGTCTTCCTCACCCTTAATTTGACATCATTGTGGCTGCAGGCAAATACTTAATCATGCCAACTCTGAAACAAACCACGGGGTAAACAACCATTTGGCTGTATCGAACACAGGTAAGGGGCAGGTGTACTTGTTACAGTCCTTAAATGCAAGCACAGGGGAGATATCCGTTTCATGGCACAGTGGTTAAATGGCAGCACTGCAGTCAAGATGCTGCTCATAACCTGAGTTCAATCCTGACAGGCTCAGGTAGCCAGCTCAAGATTGACTCAATTTTCCATCTTGCTGAGGCCAGTACACTGGGTGTCCAGCAATGGAGGGAGGGGAGTTGTCAGCATGCAGCCTGCAAATTAAATTGTAAACTGCACATCGAGTAGGTCTGTGAAGATTCTCAGTCATCCAGGAGAGTTTATCTGGAAGTTGAGTCATGGCAACTGAACTTCTTTTCTTGAGAGATTGAATCGTTTCGCTGCTCATCAAAACAGCTTCATCAGTCTGAGGAAAGCTAGTTGTGAGTACTCCATTTTATAGTTCATTTTGACCTCATGTCACCCTGGTCTGAAATAGGCTCATAAGATGAACAATGTCCTGAATAGGCTTGTTAGGTAGACAATTGTATTGTTATTGACTTGTTTGTTGTTTCCTATTGTATATTGGCTCTTGTTGTTAGCCACCTAGAGTTCGTTCTCGAAGATAGGCGGGATATAAATGCAATAATAAATAAATAAATAAATAAACTTACCAGGCAGTGATTTCAACAATACCCAGACAAATCAAAAATACTTAATGACTTCACCACCAAGGCCATAGCTAACAACCCATACTTTATGGGTTTCAGCACCTTAGGCCGTTGTTCACCTAAAGATCTATTGAGACCATTGTCTACCTAACAAGCTTATTCAGGCTATTGTTCATCTTATGAGCCTATTTCAGAGCAGGGTGACATGAAGTCAAAGTGAACTATAAAATGGAGGACTTAAAACTAGCTTTCCACAGAATAACAAAGCTGCTTGGATGAGCAGCGAAATGTTTCAGTCTCTCAAGAAAAGAAGTCCAGTCGCCATGACTCAACTTCCAGATGCACAGAGAGTGCTTTAAGAGCTATGGATTGGAGTATAAGCAACACACATTTTGCTTTGTTTTGACTGTAAAATAAATAAATGTTTAAAACCTGTACAACTTAACAACCATTAACTTGTTGACAGCTATTTATTTCGGTCTTAATTGGTGCTCTTTCTTTTTACACATCCTCTGTGCCTTGCTAAATTAGCTTGCTGTTGCTTTCAACAGTTCTGAGATAACATCGAAGGCTGCTCTTTCTCCTACACAAGGCAATGTCCTGACATCATTTTCACCCGTCACACAAACGGCAAACTCCTGTGCCAAGTGGGAATCCTTATAGAGTTGAAACACCACTCTCCATGCAAAACAGGCAGTTATCAATAGAACTGGGGGTTGGCTTTTCACACATGCAAAACCTTTGAAGGGGTGGAGTTGGAGAGGGATATACAGTGGTATCTTGTATAAAGGAATTAATTTGTTCCAAATGAAATTAAGCAAATTTTCCTTTATACAAATTTCCCATAGGAATGCATTGAAAACAGACTAATCCTTAATCACGACCATTTTATGTTGTACGGATTTGCCCCATAGGCGATTCTGTTAAGCAAATTTCCCCTATCTCCGGAATTTTTTATGTTGTACAGATTTTATTTAATACAAACCATTTGTTATACAAGGGTCCACTGTATCTGGAACAAGGCACAGCTGGCTGCTACCTTAAATAGGGGAGTTCTATCCTGTAACATCATGTTGCAGGGCCTCACTTGTAATGCTACACAACATAAATATATGATCATATATACTATTTTATATGTGTATCTATTGACCTTCTGCTACAGGCTGCTTATGAAGTTCCAGAAATATTAACAAGAACCTCTCGATGCAGCCTACATTTTATTATAGAAACTGATGGACAGTATATGATCCATCTGATATCGAGGTTATGGTTTCATCTCCATTCTAATTCTTCTCAGGTTTATTAATTTCATAAACTGCCACATTCTGTAACTTTCACAACAGGTTTTTCTACTCTTTGGTCTCTTTTATCTTACTGTCATTATTTCTACTTTTCTCACTGTTGAACAAATCCAAGTTTTCAGCTACCTGAGGCCTACATGCAGCCCATCGCAAATGGGAAGTAAGCAACATTTTCTGATAACATTCACCTGAACTGAGATTTACTTATTGAATGTAATTCTTTATTTACTTATTGAATTTAATTGTTTATTGGCTTATATAAGTGAAAAAGGAGCTTATCTGTATGTTACGGAGTAGGTAGGAAATAACAAAAACCCATTGTCAGCCAAGTAAATAAAGTTTAGAATAGAATCCAATTCAGGTATATGTTTATTCAGTTAATTGTATCCATTTTAATAAAGTAGTATTTACTCAAAAAGTAAGCCACATTGTGGTCAGTGCCCCTTCCTGGTTGTAAGTGGATAGAGCCTAATTAGTAATAATATTAATATATATATTGGGAGTATTCATAAGATTCATGCCCTCTTGAATCCTGTGGGAAAATAAGAATGTCTGTGTGTACAGGGTTATGGATGTTTTGCAAGGCAGAAAAAAGACACATCTTTTTTCTGAAGGGGTCTAACGGACAACAACCCTTCTTGTGCGTGATCACTATTTAACAAATCACCACAGTTAATTTTATGCCAATCTGATATGCATAAAACTGCCACCTTCAGATTTTAGAAATCATATTAAAAATATTGGGGGGAAAGAGAGCAAAGGTTGTCCAACTTCCTTTTCAGCTGACACTTATTGTTCTGAACGAAGGTGTGACTGCATTGCCTAAAAAATCTGAGAGTTGTCTCCGGGTGTTATTTTATCAGTTTGTGTCATGTGGTCTTTGTGTTGCTGTTCTTGTCTTTACTGAGCAGCCTCACTTGAACCAGATTGATACAGTGCAGCATTTTAACACACTATTTTAAACTGCCTTAAACAGACACTTGGTGATTTGATCTGCCCATAGGTCTGTCTTCACTCTGCCAGCATTCTGTCCCTTTTCATGATTGTCTTGTTTGGTATTTATGTTTTATGAGCTTTTGCAGTCAGCCCCCCTTTTGTTGTTCTTTTGAATTTGCAAGCATTTTCTTCTTTCTTCTTTTTTTAAATTTAAGTGGCATAGCAGTACGTCAATGCTGCAGATAGTGTATTTTTTTTCTGCAATTGAAACTTCCCTCTTATCTTCTTTGACAATCTGCTATTAATTATAGACCTTCCTGTGCAACAGGCTGGCAAAGCTTGCAAATGCAACAATAAAGAAAGACAGCAAAATAAAAAAGCCCCAAAAGAATTCAGATATAAGAAAAAGAACAAAAAGAAAGGAGCTGGCATAATGTTTGTATGGAGAAGGTCAAGTCACCATATGGAAAGCAAACCATGTGTCAATAACAATCCAGAAAGACTCCAGCGCCTATGTGGTGCAGGGCTGAAGTCTAACGTTTTATTGTATTTTTTTAACAAGATACAGTAAATTGTTTGGATAGCAGATACAGTATAATTACTGATTTCTCAATGGGACCCTCACATACAGAATACAATGTAGCCCCCATTCACACAACCAAAAATGGGTCAAAAATCAGCACAATGCAGAATGATTTAATCAGGAAAAAGAAATGGTCCTCAAAGAAAAATACAAATTCCGCCAGACTTACAGTAACAGTTTGCATCGTACTAAAGTAATTGGGGTAATATATTAAAATGTAGTCACATTCTGAGAAAACCTTAGGAGAAGTTTACTTGATCAGGCTCAAGGTCTCCCCCATTTCAGCATGCTGTTCCCTGCAGTGGTCAAACTGATGCTTTTGAAAACCCTATAAGAAGACATGAGGGCAGTACTTTCTTGTTTTTTCCTCCAGAAGCTTATATATAAAAGCAACCTGCTTCTGAATCTAGTGATAGCATATTCATTCAGACCATACACATGGCTAGTTGGGAGGCTTACTCAATGCTGCTTTTAAAACCCTGCTGTCTGCTACCGGTATCATGTTAGCTGATGAAACAGGTATCAGTCAGCTAATATGATTCACCAATTAATTCCTCACAGAAGTACACTGGCTGTGTTTCTGGATGGGTCTTAGAGTGTGCGCTTCCAAGTGGAATGAGAGCAGCTGAGAACAGTGACTCATGCAGAGACACAAAAGGTAGCTACCTTCTGGACTTCCGGTTCTGGTGACACTGTGGTGAGACAACTTGATAAGTGCTCCAACTTATCAAGTTGAATTCCTCCAGATAAAGGGACCCTAATAAGGGTAAAGTTTCCTTGGAGGGAAAACGAAGAAGATGCAGCAACTATAGACCACGAAGGGAGCAGCAGCGAACTTTGTGGAAGCAGGAAAATGCTTCATCTCCCATTGGAGGAAGACCTTCGCTATGGTGAAAGCAGAGCTGTCGTTTCCGGACATTTAAGCTGTAAATATTTGGTGTGTCGTGAGTAGAATGTTTCTATGTCTTTCTATGCGAAGCTTCTCCTTGATATCTGGAAAATCTTTCCTTCAAACAAGCACTAAACTCCCCTTCTGAAGAAGCTGCTTTTAGCAAAGAAGGGGTGAATTTTTCAAAAGTCAAGCACAGAAGAAGTGATTGTTGTCACATTATTTCATGAACTTGCCTTTCTGCCTATTGTTCTCTTCTTGTGGAAAAATATTTTATGCCTTTGCTGCTCTTGATATGTGGGAGATTTAAAGACAAAATTTAAAGGAAACTATCTTATGCCTCTGTGCTTTATATATGTTGAATTTAAAGAAGCAGCTATAAGGAAAAAAAAATATAATCTGACCTTGGAGTAACCACATGTTTTGAAAACAACACTTGAAGGTTGTTCCTCCCTAATCTAGTTTAGTTACTCTCCCCTGTACCTTTCTCTTTTGGAAACTAAAAGTGGCAGAAACTATTATAAGCAATATTAACCCTTTCTTGTGAGCTATAAAACACAATGGATTGGGAGAACATCTCAGAAGAAGATTTTGCCAACATAATTCTATCCAGGTTTGCAAAAAATTATAGATATCTACACATACTCAACCTCTGAAGATGCAGATATTTTCAATTCTGATAAAGTCACAGAGACAAAACATATAATTCAAGATGGAATGGTGGATAACACTGGGTCTCTAGAAAAAAATTGAAATTAGTTCTGATCAGGATATTGTGCTAAAACAGACAGATGATCTTAATCTACAAACACAACAAGATTGGTGCAGGATAAATCTTTGGATATGCCAAATTCATAAAATATGAATCTCCTGAAATCATCTCAAATCAAGAGATTAAACCAGAACAAAGGGCGGATCTTAACTTGAAGAGAAACATGACAAGAATGGCATGACAAGTCCTTAAAGGGCCCTCCTCATTACTTATTTCACTTCTATCCAGCGTTCTTTTCAATGAAATCAAAACCACAGACCAGCTAGACAGGTGATTTCTTCCGACCTGTTTCACTTTGGCAATATAGTTACATCATAGTTGGACACCATCCCCTGGGGACAAAGAAGTGGTGGTTTTCCTAAAATGTAAACAAAACGCGATTTTATTTCAGGGTTTTTCCCTAGTTTGGCTTTTGTGCATTTTAATACACGCAAGGACAGGGAGAAATTCCGCAGGCAGCTCGGCATCGGCTGGTGGAGACGACTCACCTGTTGGATGCCTACCTACTCCATAGTACCTTATGTCACAAAATATTTTTACTAAGGGAGAAATTGAGCAACGTTGCTATGAAGTCTCGAATCGCTCCTTTAAAGGGGGGGATCTCCCACATTCAATTTTGATTAGTCTCCAAGGAACGTACAGGGAATTAGTTCTAAAGGCTTCTAGGATAGGACAAATCCTGACCGTTGTTATTTGAGAATAAGCCTTCTGAACATATTGGGTCATATCGTGCGAGTAAACGTCTATATGGGATTGAGCGACGCAAATCTAGCGGCTGTATGCGTTGGCGAGAGTCGGCAGGCCGTTTGCGCATCGCACTGCAGTACGGGACGGGCAGGCGGAGAGGCGGCGGGGCCTACGCGGAGAGGGACCGGGGGCACCTTTGCAAGAATGTTCGTGGCTGGGCACAGCACCCCTCTGCCCGGGCTGCCCAGGTCCCATGGCGCACGGTGGCTCGGCTAGTTGCGCAGTCCGTCCGTGCGCCCTCGGCCTGCAGGGTGCAGGCGTTAGCCAAGGCGGCAGCAACAGCAACAGCAACAGCGGCGGCGGCGGCGGCGGCGGTAGTAGGGGAGAGGGAGGAGGAGGAGGAGGAGGAGGAGGAGCCAGGCCGGCCTCCTTCCCTTCGGCTCTCGAGTCCATTTCCCCAGCTCTAGTGACACAAACACGCCAGGCGAGCGCCGCTGCTGCCCGAGCCAGGATCTTACAACCCTTCTCCTCCTCCCCTTCCCGCCCCGCGTTTCGCCGCCGCCGCCGCCTCCTGCCCGTCTCCTTCTTCGAGGCGCTCGGAGCGGACGACCGATCCCCTCCCCTGAGGCTGCACCGAAGAAGCGCGCGGGGAAACTCCAGCTTGCAAGGCGAGGGGAAGAGAGGAGGAGGGGGGGGCACGACGCCAGCTTCCTGCTTGCAAAGAAGGGGGGCGGGGGAGGCAGGCAGGCAGGCAAGGCAAGGCAGGCAGGGAGGGAGGGAGGGAAAGGAGAAGACGACGACGACGACGACGACAACGAGGAGGAGAAGCAGGAGCAGCAGCAGCAGGAGCAGCAGCAGCAGACGCCACCAAAGGTAGGAATCCCGGGCGGCGCGAGAGGAGTGGATTACGCCTTTTGGAAGTGGGTGCGGAGAGGAAGCGTCCTGCCGTGGCGCTTCTGAACCCCAATATGTCTTCCCTCCTTTGCCCCCCACCCTCTTCCAGCTGTCTCCACCCTGCGCTCCCCGTCCCATCGCAGCTGTTCCTGTCACTGCCAACGTTGCAAATCTACAGGAGATTGAGGAGGGGTGGTGGGGAGAGATCGAGCGCCCCCCTTTTCCGTACAGGGATTTTTTAGCCCTGGAATCTTGTACAGCCCGATCTCTTTTCTCTCTTCTCCCCCCCCCTTTAATCTCATCACTTACTCTTTCCCCCTCCCCCTTTTGGCATTAACCTATATATATATATATATATATATTCCCCCCTCCCCTCTCTCCCCACTACTGGAGGGAGCGCTTTAAGGAGGAGCAAAAATAAGGCGGGGGGGGAGGCGAGTGAGAGACAGCTCGGTAGTTGTAGACACTTCCGTTTAAAACATTTTATTTGCTGGTTTGTTTACTATACGCATCATGAAATTGGTGCCAATTTGGGGCGTGCATTCATTTCTCTCTCTCAAACATGAAGGGTGGAAGTGATTTCCTCAAAAGCATTTTTTCCATGCGTCTACCCCAGGAATTAAGCTTATAGTTTTTGCAATGCTAAGTAGAGGGGGAGGAGGAGGGGGTGTATTTGCGTTGGATTAATATTCCCTCTCCTATTCCCCCCGCTTGCATGAATCCAGTACTTGTCACTCACAAGTTGTGCAATTCTGGTTCTAATCCTTGACTGGATTTCCTCTCTCTCTCTCTCTCTCTCTCTCTATATATATATATATATAGATAGATATATAGATATATAGATATATAATTTTACTTGTCTCCCTGAGCTCTTCAAGCGGGTTGCAAAGGGCCATCCGTCGGAAACTTAAGTTTTGACATTCGCTGTGGAGTGGAGGAGTTTGGAAAGAGGAGGGTATTTTTCTGTTGGCGTTTAAAAGGGGGGGAAATATGGGTAAATATTTTCTTTGAAAATAAGGACGTTTGGCATGTGGCTGACGGATCACAAGCCTGGGGGGGGCAGTAGGGGGGACTGCGGAGTATTCCTTTTTGCGTTGGCAGCAAGGCCCATTTTCCGGTTGAGCTGGATTTAACTTTGCATGTTCCATTCCTCCCCCCCCCCACCTTGCGTCCGTTGCCTTCAACAGGAGAGGAGGGGCTGGGGTGAGTGATGGGTTCCCCCTCTTGGCTTGATCAGAGAGGGTGGGGGTGAAGGAAGGGGGTACTTGGGATTGAAAAGGGACCTATGCAGCAGGGATCCTGCCTCTGAAGGAAGGGGGGTTTTTTGAAGGGCGACGTTGGGACTCAGGCTGTCGCGGTGACAGCTGACCATGGTGGGACACAGGCTAGCTAGGGTTTAATCCTTGGGGCTAATGCACTTCAGCGGTGTTTAAATATCAAAAGCATTGAGATGTCTGCAAATGGTTCCAACTGACTGGCCTCCCTCCCTGTTAGATCTTTGATTTAAATTTTTTAAATTTTATTTTAAGGATGCACAAGGAATGGGGGTGGTGTGGTGGGGGTAGGCGGCAGGAGGCTGCTGCGAGTCTGAATTGTGCCGCTGTTTGTGTCCATGGCAGCCCAGCCAGCATGCAAGTTTTTGCACGCATCTGGCCTAAGGGGGGGAAGAACTGGTAGAGTGCAGAAGCTGCCATCCAGGAGGCTGCACCATCCTCCAGGAGGTGCTATGTGTTTTTTTTCTACTCAGCCTCTTTTTCCAGTCTTTGAATGCTTGTTTATAATGTACTTGTTTTGCAGGAAAGCTTCTTTCTTTCAGATTTTATTGGGGGGGGGGAGATTGAGTGCAGGGATCCCTGTTGCTTGTTGAAAGGGATGGCCGCTGGGAGGGAAGGAAGGAAGGAAGGAAAGGGAGGAGGAGAGGTCTGCCCTTTGACATCAGGATGTCCCCAGAGCCTATTCCTTGCGTAGGTCAGCAAAAGGTAATGGGGTCATGTGAGGAGTCGTTCAGCCCAGTGTCCCTGAAAGTGAATGGCACAGATCTCATTTTTGGGGGGGGGGGGGTGAGGATTCTGAAGCAGGAAAAGTTTTAAGGTGTAGGAATCATGCTCAAAGAGGATCTCTTTAGCGGAAGAAGTCAACACATACCTTTATAGGGTCGAATTTGCAGATCTTTCTTCCCCGCCCAGCCCTGAATCTGATCCAGAGCGCTCACATGCTTGTCTGTGCTGTACATGACCACCCCTCCCCATGCCATTCATCACCCTGGGGCTTCCTCCCTGACAGATCTCCCTTTGCCAGTTCTTTTACTGCTCTGATCGCCATGCAATATTAATTGTCACTTTACCTCTCCTTGGAAAAAGGAGCTGACTTTTGCTCTGTAGATGAAGGTGCAGGGATGGGAGGGAGGTGACAGTGAGGTCACTTT
Source organism: Phrynocephalus guinanensis (assembly GCA_037367245.1). Taxonomy (NCBI): domain Eukaryota; kingdom Metazoa; phylum Chordata; class Lepidosauria; order Squamata; family Agamidae; genus Phrynocephalus; species Phrynocephalus guinanensis. Next base: position 26,395,170 of record CM074743.1, on the reverse strand, counting down.
TTAGAGCTAGGGTGTGTGTGACTCCAGTGGCTTTATTATTATTTTTTATTATTATTGTCTATAGCTAGGAGACTTGGAAGGAAGTTACAAGTGTTTGGTGAATGAGGGTAGCTGTACTTAAAAAGGGCAAAGGTTGTGACCTAGAGGACAGTCTCCGGGTTTGCTCACCCTAAAGCAACTTGCCCTGAGTTATCTATGAACAAGAAGAGAGCTTAGTTTGGGTGAAGGATCAGTTTGAAATTGGAAGTCAAAGTTAGGGATCGAACCCCCCATTTTTTTCTTTGTTTTTTTAATCTATCACATGCTCAGAAGTGCTTCCACCTCTTATTGCTTTCCTTAATGCCAGTGTAAACCCTTGCAAAAATGCATATTCTCCTTTCTAAAATGCTACTCTTTCCCCATTTTACCCTTTTAGCTGCATTTGCTAGTGCATTTGAAAGGCATGGGACCTTTGGTCCTGGGAGTGTTTTTGACTACAGCTCCCATAATCCCTTATGTTCCTTGGGGCTACTTGGAAGTGAAGTCCAAAACATCTTGAGCAGAGAGAGCGGCTGGCTCTGCAGATGTTGTTGGACTGTGATTCCCAGCATTCTTTGCTATTGACTTGGCTCATGGAAATTGCAATCCGTATCTGAACTACAACATTTTGCCCCCGTCCCTAATCTAGATTCTAGAGGGACAAAGTTTCTCCAAATGCTGTAGCTGGATTGCTTCATGGAGCAGGTGGGGCTTGCTACTGAAGTAGCTAGTTATGAAAATGAGAGGCAAAGTATAGCTTTTTGAATTGCTTTCACATTTCTAGAGAGAGAGGTGTCTGCAAGCTCCAGCTTTTGTCCTATTGCAGATCCATAGAAATTAATTGTGGCTATTTGATAGCAATGAGAGAAAGACCTTCTACCGTGGGCTCAGAAATGTTGTCCCCTGTGCGAGGAACTGGTTTCTGACTGTGTTGAGCTATATTTCTGGGTGAAAGATACCACGTTGATTAGGGAGCATGTGCAAGGGATGTGTATCTGTAATCCTGTTTGCCTTTCTGTACCTTTATAAGAGGAAATTGTAACAGCTTTGAGAGGTGAACAGGCACTTTGGTGGTTGGGCCTGGACAGTGTGTTTGCAGATCTCATTTAAGACTCCTGGAGTTGCCAGTGCGTGGATTAACCTGCCATCGGCAGGATCAGGAAGCACGTGTACTAGACACAGGTGGCTGAGCATTTGCTGGTAGCTTCACAACAACCAACCAGAGTTCCCTGCTTGTGTGGGTTACTGCTTGGGTGCCCCAGACAAATAACTTCATTTGGCTTGGCTGAGTTTGTGAGCAATTGTACGTTTGTGCTTGGCAGCAGCACTGCTAAGTGATTCTCTGTGCCATGTCTTCTGAGTGCTGAACGCCACTGAACGGCACAATGCTGTCTGTATTCTCACTGGATTTGACCTTTGGCTGAGATGACCCCAGGAGATGCCTTCCTCCAAGACCTTTGTTGACTCGTTATTCCATTTTGACAGTGACTGCAGCCCTAGATGGTGTAGGCGTTGTTGCAGAGAACAGAGCTGATTGTAGGATTTGCCTATCACAACACTTCTCCCCAACTCTAGTATTCTTGTTGAAGTGTATACTGTACATACCAAGTTATTTTTATGGTTCATTTTTCCTTTTGCTCTGAGATGTTCCAGACCAGTCTCTGATTATAATGCCATAAATAGCCAGAGTCTCCTAGAAAACATTTTTATATTAGTATGGGAACATGAATTCTTTAAACCAAGGTTTATACAAATATGTTGTGGCATTGTCTGTATAAGAGCCTGTCCTTGTACTGTAGATGATTCTGTTCAGGTCTAGCATTGCTAAATATTGCTTCCGTTCATGTTGACGCGCAAGGCACAAGCACATATGCGTATGTGTTGGTGCATTTTATTGACTACAGAGAGTTGTGCAGCGTGGGCACAAGCTTTCCATATGCCTTCAAAAATGTAAAATTTACATGAGAGCATATTGTATTATTTCATCATATATGACTTTGGGTGCCCTGCTGGAGTGAAAGACAACAAACAAATACTTCGGATGCTTTAAATACAGGACAAATATGTTGTGTGCTATAACCTTTTCCAAACTGGTATGCTCCAGATGTTTTATACCATAATTTCCATCATTTTAGCAGCCATCATAGCCATCTGGAGGTCATCAGAGTGAGGAAAACTCCCATAGTTCCATGACAAGAAGGAAGTAGCCTTCTGTGGAGGCTAAACTTGAGAGATAGGGCCCCTAGGAGATGCAGTAGAGGCACCCAGTCCTGGAGAGTGCCACCCCACCCATTCCAGTACTCAGTTGAGGCTCTGGAGTCTCCAAACAGGGCTAGTCTCAGTTCGAGTACATGGTTGCTGGAAGTGAAGTGAAAGGACTTCAATCAGAACAAACAGCCACCTAGTCAGTTCTGAACTAGAGTGAGAGTCTACAATTAAACACTTCTTTACAGCATCTTGTAGGATATTCCTGAGGATTTGGAGACTGTATCTGCTTCTCTTGCCTTTTTTCCCTATGAGGTTTGAATATTCATTGATCTTTGCCAACAAGATGACATCTTCAAGGGCATTACAAGAAATATGAGTTGTATGTGCTTGTTATAGTTGTGCTTTGCCAAGATGATTTGAGGCCTGCAGCAGAAAAGCATGGTGCAGTGAAATGTGTAGGATTCAGGTAGTGGGAGAAACCTTTCCTCAATCCCAGAATTTGTAGGCTTTCAGTAGTTATAAGAACATACTTTGGCATGTTCTTTCCTTGTTCTTTCCTTTTCTTTTCTTTTCTTTTCTTTTCTTTTTTCTTTTCTTTTCTTTTCTTTTCTTGAAATCCTGAAACTTTCATGTTACAATGAGGCAGGGGTGTGGGTATTTGTGGCTTTAATTCGCATCATAATCTATCACCCTGTCTGCCTTGGTTGACACCAATAGGATTTGTAGGGGAAAGAATGCAAAGGGTAGAGTCCCTCGTGCCTTCTGTGAGGAGACAGAGATGATGAGGCAGTCGAAGGTATTCGTGACAGAAATGTGATTGATTTGTGCAAATAGTTTGATTTTAGCAAATGTTGACAATTGTAAATCCTTCATTTTGGATTGATGAAATGTTGTGGTTGTTTCTAATCTAAATTCAGATTAATTTACTGCTTCTGAGCTTGTCACCTTCCTTGTCTAGCTCTCGGCTTTCATTTCCTGTTTGCTTTTGTATGGTCTCAAAACTATAACTCCCAAAGTCCTTGCTTTGAGGAAAATCCTTTGGATTCCCTTTTAAGATTTTGAGAAAGGGCAAACACGGCTGGAAAGGAGCCACCACTGAGCTAATGGGGGGGGGGGAGAATTTGTTGATCAGATGCAAGCTCTTAATTTGCCTCTCCCCTCAGGCTGTGGCCTAGCTTGTATTTGGACACTTCACAGTATGTTACAGGGCAGAGGATCCTAACTGTTTCTCCCGGGCCTGGGGCTGGCTCCTTTTTTAAAAATATTGTGTGCTTCTAAAGCGAGACTTATCTCTTTCTCTGGATATAGGGCAGAGTTCACCACGACTAGCATGAGTGATTGGAGTTTCTCTCTCTGTGCGCAGGCGCCCACAAGCCTACTGTGTAAGTGTGGTGTGTGGGCGGAGAGATGTCAGCTGAAACGCACGTGGAGAGCCTCTTGCACTGGTGTTTTGATGTAAATGGTTGCTTCAAGCAAGGCACGGAAAAGGAAGCACATATGCAATAGAAGGTGGTGTGGAGAGAAAAAAAGGAATCTTGATATCTGTCTGTTCTTTAGGCAGCATCAGATTTGAGGCTTAAAGAGCAATTGAAATGATAAAACAAAAACAAGAGCAATAGAAAAGCATACATGATTCTTTTAATAAGAAAACCCATGGGGTAGATCACTGATATATTGGCCTGATTTCTCACGTGTTTTGTCATTCGACTTTGAGAGCTTGCCATCGCTGAGCACCAAGGATGTTTTAGGGCAGGAATAAGCAATCTGCAGCTGCCCAGATGTTGTTGGACCACAGCTCCCATCATCCCTTCACAATAGCTTTGCTGCTTAGAGCTGATGAGAGTTTAGTATAAAAATATCAGGAAAACCAGATGTTGCCCACCCCTGGTTTAGGGCTTCTGTGTCTCCATTTGTCAAGTAGTAATTTGATTGATTACGCTTCTTTCTTTTTTGTTACTAGTTTATTGTATTCTTATATTTTATTGCTGTTAGCTGCCCAGAGTGGCCTTGTAAGCCAGTTGGACGGGATACAAATATAATGAATGAATGTTTGTTTGTTTGTTTGTTTGTTTGGTTGGTTTCTGGTCTTACTAATACCTGAGAAATTTATCTCACCTGGCTTTAACATGCACATTTATCATGGTAGCCATTTCAAAACCTAGTGGGATATCCAGATTGGGAGAAAAGATGGGATAGTTTATGATAGATCCATGAGGTTCACATTTGTGGTCCTAGTTGTCACTCTTTGAGCCTTGAAGAGATCCAATACCTTCAGCCAAGTCAGACTGTCTAGGACGGGAGTATTTGTGCAGGTATGTGAGTGCATGCTCGTGCATGTGGTTTGCTTTCTCTCTGTTGACATTTTTTTCAACTTCCTCCTGAAGTTGTTTCTTTGGCTGCTTTTACAGGACCCCTAAAATCCAAGGCAAAGGGCTCCCAGATGCGGAGGTTAAAATTGTTTTCCCACCAGCCGCGGACTTTAAAAAAATTAAGTATGACCATGCCCACCTAAGCTTGCCCCAGTGCATTTTACAAGTACCTGGTCTCCGGAGGTAAAAAAAATTCCGATGCGGATTATAAAGCTGTGGATGCCGGGCTCTCCTCGCCTTCTGTTTGTTTTTTTGTCCCCACCGCCCCTTTAAGAGACAGCAGAAGGAGGTGAGCGGAGGTGAGCCTGCATTTCCCCCCCCCTTTTTTTCTCCCTCCCCTCATCGCAGACAGGAGCAATGGAGTGCGGAAGGGTGGGAACACAGAAAAACAAAACCCCACAATCTCCGGTCCGAATTTAAGTTGCCGGTGGATTTTAGGGGTCGTGTAAAAGCACCCTTTACCCTGACTTCAGGCTGCTTGTTAGCAAACCTCTGTTTCTCTGTGGTATGTGGCTTTTAGATCCTTGTGTGCGGACTGGCTCAAGATACATTATTATCTGAGGGAAACAGTACTGACCAGAATACTGTTAGTGAATTATGCATTCAAATGTTGAATTGTGTAAGTCACTATGACTGATTGCCACTAACAATTGACAAGGTACCATTCATATTTTAAGCAGTGTTAATTATTTAATGGAAATGTGTTGTGAATTGTGCAATTTTACTTACATATGTGCTTTCAATGGCTTTCACTGCCAGGATCTGATGGTTGCTGTGGGTTTTTTGGGGGGGGGGGGGAGTTGTTTGGCTGTGTTCAACAAGGCCAAACAACCTGAAAAACCCACAATAACCATTTACTCACATACATGTGAAATCACAATTTCAAAACCTTCATGTATAGAACATCCTCTATTGCCATGCCTAAGGGGAGCAGCCTAGCATGGAAAGCAGGAGACATATTGCAAGGTATGCACAGTTCTTACTTTTAGTACCTGATTCCTGCTGCCTTTCACTGCTTATAATTGCTCCCTGAGGTAACCATCTCACTGTAGCAAACAATAGAGCTGGTAGTGAGACTGGCTGCAGACTGATGGTGTTGATAGTGGATCCCCCCATTATCTCAACTATGGTTTCATGTAGAAATGACTGCATAACTACTCTCTTTGTGCAAAGTAACAGAATGCATGAGCCATGTTTGGCATACATTATACAAATGAATTGTGTAAACCTGGAAGTTGAGTCATGGCAACTGGGCTTCTTTTTCTTGAGAGATAGAAACATTTCGCTGCTTATCAAACAGCTTTATCAGTCTCAATAAAGCTAGTTGCGAGTCCTCCATCTTATAGTCCACTTTGACCTCTTGTCACCCTGGTCTGAAACAGGCTCATAAGATGAACAATGGCCTGAATAGGCTTGTTAGGTAGACAACAGCCAATAGCCTTAAGGTGAACAAGGGCCTAAGGTGGTGAAAGCCATAAAGTATGGGTTGTTAGCTATGGCCTTGGTTGTGAAGGCTTTTTGATTTGTCTAGGTATTGTTGAAAGCACAGCCCGATAAGTAGCAGAGAGACTGTGCCTGAGGCCTCCACCTCTATTGAGATAGGGGGTTTCAATGCTCACATGAATGGCTTCCCTGACCCCTCTCTCAAACCACCTATCTTCTCTGTCTGTGTGTGCATCCTCATCTTTGAATGAGTGCCCTTTGTTTTTCAAGTGGAGTTGTATCGCTGATTCTGGTCCTGAGCAGTTACCCCTTCTATGTTGGGCCATCCTTCTGTGGCCTGGGAGTAGAAGTTTACAGGAAACCTACCCACACAGATCAGTACTCACTGTTTGACTTCCACCATCCATTACAACACAAATTAGGAGTCATCAGGACCCTAAACCACACAGCAGAGAGCATCCCCACCTCCCCAGAAGGCAAAAAGAAGGAAGACAGGCACCTGAAGACAGCACTTAAGGCCTACGGATATCCAAAGTGGGCCTTCAACAAGGCAGTGTGCCGACCCAGAAGAACAAGGGATCAGCCTGAGACCCAGACCTGACAGAAGAACCTGGTCATTCCCTACATGGCTGGAGTGTCTGAAAAGATTAAAAAGTTTTTTGGCAAACACCACATTCCTGTTTATTTCAAACCCACAAACACACTAAGGCAGAGACTTGTCCCCTCAAAGAACTCAATACCAAAACAAAAAAGGAGCAATATAGTATATGCGGCCCAATGCAGTGAGGAGTGTGCAGACCTCTACATTGGAGAACTATACATCCATGAAACAGAAGGATGGCCCAACATAGAAGGGGTAACAGCTCAGGCCCAGAATCAGCAGTACACCTCCACTTGAAGGACTAAGGGCACTCATTCAAAGATGAGGATCTACACATATTAGACAGAGAAGATAGGCGGTTTGAGAGAGGAGTCAGGGAAGCCATTCATGTGAGCATTGAAACCCCCTATCTCAACAGAGGTGGGGGCTTCAGGCACAGTCTATCTGCTACTTAATCAGGCTGTGCTTTCAACAATCCCTAGACAAATCAAAAAGCCTTCACCACCAAGGCCATACTTTATGGGTTTCAGCACCTTGGGCCATTGTTCACCTTAAGGCTATTGACTGTTGTTTACCTAACAAGCCTATTCAGGCCATTGTTCATCTTATGAGCCTGTTTCAGACCAGGGAGACAAGAGGTCAAAGCGGACTATAAGACGGAGGGCTCGCAACTGGCTTTATTCAGACTGATGAAACTGGATGAGAAGCGAAATGTTTCTATGGCCCTTACTTCACGAGGCGCGGCGCTCCGCAGCGATATTGCCTTCGATTTGAATTCGGAGGCGGTCACGTGGCGGTCACGTGTTCTCGCTTCGCTCCCGCCCCTGTTTCTCAGTACTCACGAGCTGCAGTTTTAGGACCAATTCGAGCACAACCTCACGTGCTCCCTTCGCATTCGCATGCCACTTTTCAATGTTCGTTATTTCCCATCCGTCCTTTAAAAAAATTCCTACCGACGGCGTATCGATGCACTGATGCTGGACTGTCAGTTGCAATGGCTCTACTGATTTCAACTGTTTCCTGGCATCATTGGCAGCCCCCCCCGCCGCCGCCGCCGCCGCTGCTCGGGGGGAGCCCCGCATGGCACAGCCGCCCGCCCTCCGCTGCTTGCACGCTGCCTGCCCCGGGTGCCCTGCTCTGGCCGGCTGAGGCGGCAGCGGCTCCTCCTGCTCCCGCCACCGCCGCCGCCGCCGCCACCGCCCCTACTCGTGCTAGGAAGTAACAGCGCAAAGCGATGAAACGATATAGCGATGCATCGATATCCCTGTTTGAATATATTTTTAAAAAACTTGAAATAAAAGCCAAACCGAGACCACACGTGACGTTGGGAGCGAAGCAAGATGCGAAGCGAAAAGATTCCCGGCAGCAGCCAGGGGAACCACTCGCCCCGCTTGGAGCACGGTAAAGGGGGCGTGGTTGGGGTGGCATCGCAGCCAAAAAGGAGGAGCGTGCGGACTGAAACGATCGATTCGCACAGAAAAGAAGGCTAGCCGCGAAGCGAGCGGCTCGTGAAGTAACGGCCTATCTCTCAAGAAAAAGAAGTCCAGTTGTCATGACTCAACTTCCAGATAAACTCACCTGGATTATTAAGAATCTTCACAGACAAATTATGTAAACATTAAGAAATTGTGGTATTTTAAAGACTAACAGGTTTATTTTAGTGTGGGTTTTCATGGGTTCTAGTTCTTTTCATTGTGACCAAGGAAGTGGACTATATAACCCACAAAAACTCACTGAAGTAAATCCTTTGGTCTTTAAGTTCCTACAACTTTTTTTTATTTCCGCTATTCATGAAGAAACAGTCTAAACTTAATGACTTTGTTGAAAAAGGATGCCTGTGAGGATACATTGTAAAGTTTTTGCACCTACTTTTTGTCATCTGCTGGGATTGCAGGCAACTACACACTGTGTTTTCTGCTACTTTGATATATACTAATGGTTGTTGGTGCTATATATGCCATCAAGTTGCATTCAGTTTAAGGCAGCCATATGAATGTGTGGTCCCCAAAATGTCCTCTTCTCAATAGCTGTTGTAAATTCAAGCCTGTGGTTGCTTTTGGATTTATTCCATCTCATATTTAGACTTCCTTTTCTTCTGCTGTCTTCAATTTTTTTCTAGCATTATTCCAGCAAGTCTTACCTTCTTCTTATATTCCCTAAAGTATGATGGCCTCCGTTATCTCGTTATTGGTTTTTTTTTTGGGGGGGGAATATGGGTTCAAATACTTTTTGATATATAGTAGGACCCCTGTATCCACTGATTCATTATCCACTGATTCGGTTATCCACGGTTGACAGAGGAAAAATTAAATAATTCAGGAAACAGCAGTTTGGGGGTGGGCGGGCAGGCATTCTCTCTTATTCATGGTTTTCATTATCCACGGGAAGGCCTGGAACCAATCCCCAGCGGATATTGGGGTCCTACTGTAGTGTACTTTGTTCCTTGAGGTTATCAAATAGCCCAATGTCCAGTAAGTATGAAAACTCCACTGAATTTTCTGCAGAGCTTAAAGTAGCAGACCAACTCTTGGTCAAGGTACAATCAGGAATAGAGATTAGGATTAAGGTTTAGTGTGGTGTTAGAGCACTTCTGGAATCTGGAAATGTTTAAGACAAAGTCAGAGAGTGTTCTTGGAATATTATCAGGGGATGCAGGGACAGTGCTGGATTGCTGAAAATAGGAAGTATCCAGGCAGGCTTGCATTGGGCATTCTACCGTTGTTGTTTTTCAGAAGTGAGACTGGTTCCCCCTTCCCTTTTCCCTTTATTTAAAAGATTTATAACCCACCCTACATTGCAAGATCTCACGGTGGGTTGCAGAGCTGTATTTGAAAACATAACATGTTTCCAAATACAGTTTAAAACACATTAAATTAAAACTTTAAACCACTGCATTAAAACCTCTGTAGGCCAAGATCCTCATTGGATCAACTTAAACAGTTAAACAGTTTAAACAACTTAAACAGTTTAAAACACATCAAATTAAAACTTTAAACCACTGCATTAAAACCTGTGTAGGCCAAGATCCTCATCCCCCAAAGGTTCTAATAAATAAGCATGTTCTGACTTGGTGCTGAAATGATGCCAACGTCGGCACCAGTCAAGCCTCTAAGGGGAGGCGTTCCACAGTCAGGTGCCACAGCCAAGAAAGACTTCACTTGTGTCTCTGCATAATGAACAGTTATCAATGGTGGGATGTGGAGGAGGGGTTTCCCCAGCAGATCTTAGTGATCAGGCTGATTTATGTAGGGAAAGGAGTTCCTTCATTTGTCCTCTGTATGTACAGAGGCAGGCTGAAGTTAATCACTGATGAATGGGAAAGCACTTTGCACATGTTCACAGGTGCTTTTCTTTATCCTGTGTGTGTGTGTGTGTGTGTGTGTGTGTGTGTGTGTGTGTGTGTGTGTGTGTGTGTGTGTCCCATCTTCTGAGTAGCCTGAAGAATCACCATCCATACAGAGAAGATTTTGCAGAAGTATAGAACAGTCTGTCAGAGAGAACCCTGTGGAGGTGATCATGTCTAAAACAGCCCGGTGAGGACTGAGGAAGTTCAGTAGGTGCAGAATGCTCACTTACTTTTGGGAAGAAAATTAGAAAACCAGCACGGAGGGCGTCATTTTGAAGAAGAGGGTGAGGTTTGGATAGAGGCATCACTTGTCCCTTCATGGCCCTGCTTAGGATCACTCCAAGGCTTGATAAGGCCCTGGGATGAAGATTCCTATCTCGTGACCTAAATTTCACTTTGGCACAGTAAGTCATGTGGGAGGTTCTGTGGACTTTCCATGTCTTATGTATAAAGTACTCAGGCTTTTTTTTATCTCACATATACATCCTGATACTTTTCATATGATGTAATCATAGTTCTAATACAGTCTTGCTGGTGGTAATTGGACAATTCACTTTGAGAGAGGGAACCTACAGATTATTTTGAGTGTTTTAAAACATCTGTGTCAAGGTGCTTAAACATTTCCACTGCTTCTAGACCTGGCAATTTATGCAGGCATTTCCTAGTGACCTTAGCATCCCTTGACAGACCCACTTCTCTGCCAGCACAGTATAGTTTATTTTAACGTTTTGAAATTGTGATTTCTATTTTAATGTTATGGGTGTTTTTTCTTATTTTAATTGTCTTGTTATTTGTTGTTAATATTGTTGTAAACCACCCTGAGTGGCCTTGTTACCAGATGGATGGTATAAAAATGCAATAAATAAATAAATAAATAAATAAATAAATAAATAAATAAATAAATAAATAAATAAATAAATCTACTCATAAAATTAAAAAGTAGAGAAGATAGCTTGAAACCTATCTCTTATGATAGGAGAAAAATAAGATTTATACAACTTTAGTAAGTAAATGTTTTAAAAAGTTAATATGGTGATGAAATGTTGCCATCAGAGAAGGAAGTACAGTACAGTATTTGAATTTTGCTAATATGTCCTTGTTGTTTAAGAACTATTGTGCAAACAGTTTAATAGTTTTAAACATATATGTGTATGTCTTATAAATTTGCCCCTTCTCTATGTAATTGATTCCCAGTGTGGAAGAGTAGGTAGAGTGAGGGACTAGGACTGGGGAGAGCAGGGTTTGACTCCCTGCTAAGCCACAGAAACTCACTGTGGGAGTGGATGTACACCAGGGGTCCTCAACCTAAGGCCCCGGGGCCGGATGCGGCCTCCCAAGGTCCTAAATCCGCCCCCCGGGACAAATTGCACCCCCACCTACCCCCTGCTTTGCGAGCAAGCCAGCCTCTGCAGCTGCTTCTATTGCTGAGGCAGTTCAAAGCAATGGGCTATGTCCCTTCTCCCACCCACCCCCAACTACCGCCCAGATGATCAGCATGCTGATTTAGCATAGTGGCTAGTGGGGCATTCAAAGTGGGAGGGCTACGGCAAGGTCCCCCACTCCCTCCCCCTTTTTTCCATGTTGGCCTTTTTTATTTTTATTATTATTATTATTTATTTTTGGACTGTGGTCCGGCCCCCAGTGGTGTCTGGGGCATGGTGGACCGGCCCGCTGTTTGAAAACTTTGAGGACCCCTGATGTACACCATAACTGAAAAGGCACAAGCTAAAATAGTGAGTAAAATCAGGGCCAAAAAGTAGTGATTGGAATGTTACTAGTGGTGATGTCCCAAGATGTAAAGACTCATTGATTTTCTCCCCTGCTTTGTATGTTGCTGCCAAATCAAAACCATGACTGGTAGAAAAATGGTGCAAAGATGATATGGTATACTCCTATGGAGATTATATTATGGTGTGTCGAAACCAGAGCTTTGAAAATTACTTGTTTGATCTGCAGTATCTATGCCAGCTGGGGTTTCTGGGAAGTGTCATGCTAAGAAGTAACTTTCCCAAGCTGTTGTGAAAAGAGCCAGTCTTCTGAGGTCTCAGAAGAAATAGGAGAACCATGAGGAAAACAATTCGGTGCTTACTATACACTCATTTATTTCTATTTTAAAAACACAAAGCTAAAAGATTCTGAGTTTCCTGAGGCTCTACCCCTATGGTAGCAATGGAAATAAGTTCGCAGATATAATAGAATTCAGTCTTTCAGATGCAAATCCACCTCTGCCTGTTGGATCATAACTGGTTCTGTGGATTTGTGGGCCAATTAAAACTGGTTCATACTGGCTAGCACTTTCAGATTATAGTAGGGCTACATACAGGCTCTGTTTGCATGAAGATACACTTCCATGTGGAGGATGTATATACAGCTCTTACAACACCTAGGCATTGAAGCTAGCTTCATATAGTGCCACTGTGGTTGTTCTAATAGCAACAGCCATAGGTACTATATGTTTCCCATTATCCTGCAGATTATCCTGTTCAGAGACACATTTCTATGCTTGGGCAAGCCCATTGTGTCTTTTTATATTGTCTAAAACAGCCTGTAAGGTTCTCCACACATCCAGTCCAAAAAAAGAACTCTGAATTTTGAAACGTGCTTGCAGAGCTTAACCAAAAGAAGAAAAGCCAACTTGCAGGAACCTACTAAGGCAGTGGTGGTGAACCTTCAGTACTCCAGATGTTTTGGACCCCAACTCCCAGAATTCAGAGTCTAGATTGTCAATGACAGAGGACTGTGGGAGTTGGGGTCCAAATAATCTGGAGTGCCGAAGGTTTGCCACCACTATACTAAGGTGATGGATGGAGGTGGGGGATAAAAGAATACTTTTGGGGATTGTGGTTTGTGTTGGAATGCAAATGGCGACAGGGTCAGTTCTGGTATGCTTTAGCCCAGTGCTTCTCAGTCTTGGGCCTCCTAGTTGTTTGGACCTTGTCTTCTAGCATCCTTAACTGGCAGTGCTGACTAGAATTCCTGGGAGTTGAAGAATTCTAGACCATTTGAAGGGTGCAACGTCCCCCCCCCAGGCAGCAGTATTGTCCAGAAAAACAAACCTGCACAGCTCGACAGGAGTATCACCACATGAGCCCTTTTCTCCTAAAAATGGGCAATTTAATTTTTGGGGGCAACAGTTTCCTTGTTACTCTGTACAGCCAAATGGGAGGGGAGGGAATTAAACAATCCTTAATCCAAAGCAGAGCAAAGTGTGCCTCTGCAGATCTTTTGGGGGGACAGCTCCCATTCTCTGTAGCCAGCACAGGCGTCAAGGAAGAATGATGGGAATTGTAGTCCAGTGATATCTGGAGGGGTTCACTTGGTTTATCTGTGACTTAATATTTCCCAAAAGTGCAGTTTGAGGTCCAGTACCTAGACTTCAGGACGCTTTTCCTCTAATTTTCCAGGAGTTGGGTAGAACACAGGAATTCTGGATCCTACCTCCTATTCCAAACCTATAATTAATTTTACACTCAGATTGATGGGTAGGGCGGGAGAAGAGAATGAAATTAAAAAAGTAGTGAGCAAGAGGAGCAAAAATCCAGGAATTTTGGATGTCAGGCAGCAACAAATGTGTGTCTGGTTGTTTTTGACATAGTAATTTAGCCTGCTGCCCTAAAACCTTGGATATTTCAACATTTTAACATGAAGACTAAATGTGGAAAGTGATAGATATAAGTCAGGGAGACATCATAAAGACTTAATGGATGCACAGTGATTAGGATATATGAGGCATGCTGGTAGTAAACACAAGGCAAGGAGGAGAAAGAAATAAACAAGCAGCTTTGACAAATTACCGTTTTGATCCAGGGACTTGTAGGAGTCTTTTAAAAAAGAAACAAAAAACTTTACCTACATCCTCTCTCCCTTGGGTGAACATTGCTCTAGTCTAGAATGTATACTTACCGGGGGCGGGGTTGGGGAAAGCAATTTCCAAGGGTGATTTTGAACAGAGAAATAACCAGCAGAGAATGAATTAGATGCCATCACCCTGTCTCGCCTCCAAGTACCTCAAGTGGAAGAGCTTTAAAAAGAGAAAGGGAGTCTGGGTCAGCCTGTCAAGGACAGCATAAGCACAAGGAAGTTCACAGTCACTATTTTGTGTGTGCAGGATCGGTAGCTGCTAATATGGAATTCAATGACTTCCCCTGAATGCAGATTGTAAGCTCCTAAGGGCAGGGACTTATTTCTCTTTGTGACGCACAGTGCTTGGTTTTATTGTGCACACCGTCACACATGCAGGTGGTTTTCTATGTAAATGTGTCTCTCCCTTTAAAATTGAGATTCTAGTCCTGTTGTAAAAGGGAAAACATGCTTGCAGTTTTCCGTGTAAATGTGGTCTTATTGGGAAATGCCACGTTATCAAGCCTACACATTTTTCAAGTCAGCACAACCTGTAAATCCTTTCCTGTGCTGATCCTACCTAACCAGTGAATCTTTTTTTTAAAAAAAAATCTTATTCCTCTGTATCTTGTTATCCTTCTTTTATTCTCTTATCTCGGTACAGCTCCCTTGGCAGTTGGATGCAGCCGTTAGAATTTGAAGTTGCATGTGAAGTCTCTGAGCTCCTTTTTGCTATATGGTCAGCAGTTAGTGAGAGCAAGAGGGTTTCAACAGAGAACCACAGTATTGTGGCAGTCTTCATTATCTGCTGATTCATGTCCTGTGTTTAAGGCCTGAGGCCTAGCTTTGTGGGAAGCTGCAGTGAGGTATAAGTCTAGTACAGGTAAAATGGTCTGGGTGGCTCAAAGAGAAAAGGCCTGATGTCATGGGTGGATTAGATGCCAGACACCATCTTCGGCAAAGGGGCACAGGGGTTTGAGGTGAGGAAGTGCAGAAGAGTCCATATTACTACAGTATTCAGTATAACAAGTTGGTGAGTTGAAGAATTGGATTGATTGGAAATACTTTATGGGGCCTAGGGTGTGTTTTCAGAGGTCTGTAGTGGGTCATCAGCTGAACAGTACTCAAGTCTAGTATGGTCCAGAGTAAGTGGTTCTTGGCACTGGGTTCCCAGGTAACCTGACCAGTGGCCAGGACCTATGGGGGATGATGTCCCACACATCTGATAGGCCAACACTTGTAGACCACTGGCTTAAGGACTTCTTGATCCACAGCATCTTTGACCACAGTGGCTGAGGGAACAGAGCAGAGCTGATATGCAAGGGACACTAGTTCAAGATCTTGCTGGAAGGTGGAGGACTGATCAGGAAACCTCAGTGTTTGATTGGTCATTCTGAATGTTGGCCAGTTATCAAAGGCCAAGCTTAAAGTCCCAATAACCACAGTGAGGGGGAAGGGAAAATCTTGATACCACATTGGCTCACACCACATTCTATGCTGTTCCATTCCATCCAATCTAAAGGGTGTCTTAGGCCTGTTCAAATGATCTCCCAGTGCCTTATGGACTGTTCAAGTGGTCCAGGTCTCAGCTTTCTGGACTATATGATATGGGAGATAATTCTAACTTTGTTTTTGCTTTTTGTGTTTTCTTCTTCTCTTCTTAAATCTGCTAAGGAGAACAACGATACATATCTTCTAGATGTAGAAATTGAAAAGATGCATGCAGATCAAGCTACTTAAAAGCCTGTGCAGGCCAGACTGGGTGTCCCTCTCTTATCCCAAATGGATGATCCTGGTAGCTAAATCATAAGAGATTGTCCATTTATAAAATCTGAGACCCAAACAATAATTTCTGGAATTCAGACAGAGATTTTTTTAAAAGTGATATTTAAAGATGATTCTGGTATCCCCAAAAGGAGCTAATTAATAAGTGTGTTGCTCATGAGATCCTTGTGTTCATATATTCTCTCTCTTGTTCTCTTTTTCTGATGTAGGATCCAGTTCCCTCTCCTCCTCCCCCACCCCTGCATTTGAATCTCCCCTGCCAGTTGTCGGAAAGCATTAAGCGATGGGCTGCCACCACCTCCATGCCAAATGAAAACTGAATCCTGCTTTCCTTGCTGCCTGCTGGGGTGGTAGCAAAAGCGGGAGGAGGTAAAATGGGTGGGTGGAGAAGAGTTGACCCTTTTTCTTAGATGCCTTTCCACTCTCTCCTCATCTCTTTGGAGCTCTCCCTCCCTCCCTCCCCCCTCCCCCCCTCTGTGTGTGTGTGTGTGTGTGTGTGTGTGTGTGTGTGTGTGTGTGTGTGTGTGTGTGTGTAAACAGAAGCTGGTTGTATCACTCGGGCTTCAGTGCTAACTGAATGACCTTCTCTCTGTGACACAAAGGATGATACAGTAGTTGTATTTATTGGGGAAAGATTTGGGATGCAGAGACGTCGCTAAATATCGGAAATGCATAGAGGCAAAGCATGTCTGGATGTCAAACAATTTCTTACCTGGAGATCCTGGTTTCCTTAAATGTACTTGTGGCATTACTTTAAATTATTTGGGTTGTTTTACACCTCATGGTAAAATACCCTCACAGAATGAACTGTCATAAAAATAAGCACTGATTAGAAGCTCAACTATTAAGAAAAAACCACAAAATATAATCCAAGTTGGGAAAGCTTTAAAAAATAAAATAGGCTAGGTGTACGCCTTACCATAAACCAGTTTGTGCTTTGTGGAGTTCTGGTTTGCTGTTCCATTCAAACCCATTCGCACAAACCATCATGATTTATTAGCCAGCCACAAATGACAGTTAAAAATCATGGTTGGTTGTCGGTTCGCCAACTTCAGATGGTGGAGTGCTGAACAGCTGTGAATGTAAATGTGGTCCACCAATTTGAGTGCAACTTGTCAGCCACAAATCATAGTAAGACCACCAGTTTTTACTGAGCAAACTTAGCTCTATGCTAAAGGAGCTGCTAGAGGAGCAGTTATGAATACTTGTAGCTGAAAAGGATCACACAGCAGGAGAAGGAGAAAACTTTGCCTGCAACTCTGGAGAGCTTTTGCCAGGCCAAGTGGATAGCAATAGACAAAGCTTAGGAAAGTTGATTTTTGGACCATTCCTGGTTCAAAAAGAGCTGGTCCTCCCAAAATAAAGTGCTCAGAAAGTATCTTATAATGTAACGTGAATAACTCAGTGCTGAAGATTTTTTTTTACAATGTGTGATTTCCCCCCCTAGTTATAACAATTTGATTTGACAATTGCAGTGGTAATTCTGTTTTTGAGGGAGACATCGCATCAGAACCAACTTACGGTGACCATAATAAGGCATTCAAGATAAGTGAAATATTTAAAGGACAGTTTTACAAATTCCATATATACATCCCATTGAGCCCTTGTGGGGATCTCTGAGTCCATCACTGTTCACTAAATCATACCATGTATCGCATTTTTGAGGGACTCTCCTCTAATGTGCCTCTGAATAATGCTGAGAAGACTTGGGGCATTTATGCACGACCCCTAAGCTCCGCTGCAAATGGCTGCAAGCTCCGGAGCTTAAAAATGTTTCCCCACCAGCTCCGGAGTTTGCAGACAATTAAGTGCGACCCCGCCCACTTTAGCGCGACCCAGCGCACTTTTCTTGTACCTTCTCTTTGGAGGTGAAAAATCTTTGATGCGGTGCAACGATAGTGAGTGCGGGGCTCTCCTCGCTTCTGTTTGCTGCTTTTTGGCTCCCACCCCTTTAAGAGCTACTTTTACAGAGACGAGAGGCAGAACGAGGTGAGCGGCATGCTTTTCTTTCTCTTTTTCTCCCTCCCTCACGCAGCCAGCAACCAGGAAGTGCGGAGGGGGGTGGGGACAGAGGAAGAGCGATGAACTCCTAAGATCTCTGGTCCGAATTTAAGTGGCCAGCGGATCTTAGGGGTCGTGTAAAAAGGCCCTTGGAGTGACTATTTATGGTTTTGCAAAAAGAGTTCCTCCAACCTTTTTCCTGTTGTTTTAATATGTACATAATTTAAATTGTCTGGACAACTTCAGAGTGCCCACACATTTTTGACTAGCAGTCTTTGACAAAGTATTTTCTCATTTTGGCCTAAGTTCCCCCCATTTTTACATGTTAATTATTTCATTTTATATTGGTAGAAAATACTGTACATTACACAAAAACAATACAAAACTTAAACCGAGATACCAAAGAGAGCAGGTAGGAACACATACTGGTATCTCAATTTCCATTTGCTAAATATTGCCTGAGAGCTAAATTGGCATTAAAATGGTCAAAGTCTGAGTTGTGATCAGAATGCCCAGTTTAGATTCTGTCTTAACTACTGTGTTATAAGCCTCTGTGTTTCAACGCCATCCCCCCTCTCCTTTTTTGCAATATATTTATAATCATAGTAGCTTTCTTTCTGGAATTGTAAGGCATGCTGAGATAATGTATGAGAATTGCTTTGAACACTGAAAAAGCAATATGAGCTCTGTGTATTACTAATAATATAGCTAATTATAGTCCAGATGTGGGGAGATTGGACTCGACTATTTGCATTAACAGAAAAGCTGATAAAATTTGAAACATGCTTGTGAGACTTCAGCTCGGAAAAGTCCAGGTTCCGGCCTAATTCTCACAAACAGCCAATAGCATAGTAAATATTTCTCTCGACGTGCTGGCTAAGATGGAGGCACTGGCTGGACTGGGTGGTGGGAAACCACTTGAACCAAAACCTACTCCAGACCCCACCACTTGAAGGAAATTTAGTGTAGAATGTGGACGGAAGTGAGATTACCAGAAAGCCTCGCAGTTGTGTAACACCAAGAGGCCTTTTCAGATCTTACAAATAAGCTTCACACACCTTTGGTTATGGGGCTTCTCGGAAGACTAATCCCCTCCCCTCCATCACTGAGTTGAGTGAAAGTTCCCTGTCCACTTGCACCCACAATTCATACTTCCTGTCTGGAGCTGTTGGAAAGAGCTTTAAATTATGACATTGCAGTAGGGTGTAGCAGTTGATGCACTTTTAACCCTTGCACTCACTGTGCTATTCCAAAATCTTTCCTTGTATATTCAGCTCTTGCTTTTTTAAAAAAATCAGCCCATGTTTAGCCCTCTTAACCTTCACACCTATAAAGGGAAATGTTGGCCCTAGTCTTCCCCTGTCCTCTTAGAATCCAGTATTTTGGTCAATTACTGCAGAAGTATTAGAAATTGACACTTTTTTAAAACATAAAATTTGATCGAAATGATGCCATTACCATCTTAATTTAAAAAATGTATTGCTTTGTGATGCCTGCCCTCCTATCCATAATTCCAATCCATCAACACAGAACTTCTGGATATTGCTTTTAGGCTTGTGCCCATACCTGTAATAAGGTACATAATTTGTGAAGATCCTGTCTCCCCATTTTCAACAGAGAGCTCAAAATTTGCTTAACACACATTTCCTGTTCCATAACTATTCTAAACTGTACTGTTTTATAGAGTGCAGGATATCATGTGACCACTTCTTAATTATGACTGGCATTTGCATATCATCACCTTATTGAAAGGAATTTTCCAAGTTCCAAGTTCAGGGAGATGGACAGCAGCCACTTCACCATGTGTGGAGAAAGTTACTCTTATTGTATCATTATTTTCATCCTCTGTGCTATTTGTAAAATTATTCTACAAGTGTGACTGTAAGGTAACTAGAATGCCAAAGAGGAAAATAATGACAGGTTTGAAGGTTTCCTGAGGCTTGTCAAAACATGCATAATCGATAGATGAGAAAAAGTAATAGACGAGGGGAACCTTTCCAAATAATCCATTGGAGATTTTGAATATTTTATTGAAGGCATGGTATTACCTATCTATTGGGCAAAATAAAGTAAAAAAAACCCAGGTGTATGGGTTTGTTTTGTTTTGCTTTTACTGAAATGAAATATCCTGGAAGAAGGCAGGGCAGGCAGACAGATTTCCAGGACTGAAGTAATGTAGTTGTAGTATTTTGTTGAAGATCCCAAGTTCCTTGTGTAAATGAACTCAGATGGCTGAATGAAATGCTCAGAGGACTTCCTATATACATTAGTTAGAAATATGTAAGTAGTAGATTAAAGCAAGAAATCTTAGGAAAATGACACATAAGAGCATGTGGACTTCTGGGAAATTATGATGGAAATGGAATCGAGAGGGGAAAAGGGAAAGTGGAAGAGAGAGAGAGAGAGAGAGAAGGAACCCAGTTATACGGGAGATTTGTGGGAGCCTTTCAATTAAGTCTGTTGCTGAGAATAATTGATATACACAGTCTCACGGTGTCAGATGAAACAGCCCTAACCCATGAAGGGATATTCGGATGACAGATAATTAGCCAATTTAAGTCCCTGATACTAAATTCTAAGGTCAAGGCGGAGAAAAGACACCTCACCATGTTTACACAGACATTTTAGGAAATGAGGAAGGGACCAAAAAACCAGAGGACATTTCTTTTCATCTGAAACAGTGTCTCCCTTCTCTCTTGCCCAAATACTTACGTTTCAGGCTGAAAGTTCCTCGCCACAACTCGATTCAGCACTGAGATGGCCTCATCTCTTGGTGGACCTTGGCAAGGTTTCCTGGCAGTGGTGGCAAGTGACACCGGCACCTCTGTGCAAGATGGGAGCACCATTTAGATATCCCACAATACCCATAATGGCCCTTTTGGAAATTAAATGGCGACTCTAGCCAAATGTTTGGTAGTAATCCTTGGAGCAAGAGGGGATAAAAATATTAAATTGTTTCTAGTGCTTAATTTGAGCCAGCAGTGCTATGGTCTGCCTTGTCCAACATTTTGTTTCAACACTAGCCAGCCAGCTGTGACTCCGGAAATTTACAAGTAAGGTATGAAGGTTATAGCCCTCCCGTGTTGTTTGTCCACAGAATCGTCCCATACTGAGTGCATATATTTTTTATACATGGAGGAGCTACTTATCTGTTGCTCCTATTGGTCTCCATGATTTTGTGTTTACATCAGATTATTATTATTGTTATTAAATGTGTCAGTTTAATCCTTCTCTTTTTCTTTTCTTTTCTTTTCTTTTTTCTTTTAAATGTCAGTGGCTTGTTCAAAGTCTCTCTCTCCCTCTCTCTGTTATCCCAGAGTAATTTAAGTCTTGGTGAATTATGTTAAGAATGATTTCAGAGGACCTTTGACCCCTCCTCCAGAATGGTTGCCATAGGTTATGTGGGTTTTTGTTTTGCATTGTTTTTAGCGTTTGCTGGGCTTGTAACTTGCATTGCCCAGTGACACCGATTGTTTGCTTCAAAATCCAAGCCTTTCCCATGGCTTTTTTTTTAAACAAGAAAAGCAACCTTGAAGTTGCTCAAGGGAGCTCCCTTTTGCCTCCACTCCCCCACTCAACAACAGCGAGCCTAAATCAGAGAAATATGGTGGGGGAGAATGGGTGTGTCACATGAGGTGGTGGTGGGGAGCTGGCAAGCTGCAACTTTTGTAGAAAAGCTATTTTTCCTGTTTTTCTGGGTGTGCAGTGGGTTGGGACTTTTGCATGCAGAGACAGACCAAAAAAGTGAACAACTACAACCAAACTTAAGGCAACTCCACAGGCTGCATGATCACTGTGGGAAATGAAGTTGCTACACAGTATGTTGCCTACACAGCAAACCTGTCACAGATGCTATAGTGTTGCTATACACATATGTGAGAACTTGGTCTCAATCGAACAAGCAGACATTTTAGAATGTGGTGTAGATGTATGTTACGCTTTACATCACATGGTTGAGGTTGGCTGCCATTTTGTTTTTGCTGTCAAGGTACTGTTACCCAGGGCATGGCATATATATGACATTGTTCAGTGTTCTGTGTCTGTCCATCTCTCCTCTGGTGCACATACCAGAACCCATAAGCAAAGGAAAGAACGTAGCAAGGGACATGTGGCTCAGAGTTGCCCTCAAACATGGAGACAGCACTTACCATATCTGCAAGTGAAGCCAGTCTTGTAGAAGTATTGCCTGTAGCAGTTTGAGAGTTCCCTGAAATCTTGGTAACAAAAGCCCCATTCAGATGTCCTGTAATCTGGAATCATCTGCACAGTTAGAAGGGAGAGGCCAGTCCCACCCACCACCCCCTTTCTCTTTGCTTGGCTCACACAAGCACAAACATGTCTGAAGAGGTGGAAGGTCCAGTTTACATGTTGGATCAACATGCCAGCAAGCATCCACGTTTCTCCAGGTCCCGGCTCCTGTGCTGAGCTGAGTTGCAAGCAGAAATTTCTCCTCTTTAGACTTGTTGCTGTTCCAGAGTAAGCAAAGCAAGCAGTACTAGCTTCTCCCCTCAAACCATGGTAATATTTCCCCCTTTTTCTGTCAACCCTTGGAAGAAAACAAAGACCATCAAATAATATGCTTGCGTATTATTATAAAAAGACCTATAAACCTAGTACCCATATAATGAAACACAGAACAGTAAATTTATCTCTGTACAATCTTGCACATCAATCCTGAGCATTCTGTCAGATGTAACAAGTAGCAAATTGGTACTTCAGCCAACTTCTCAAAACCTCATCCTCCCCATATAGATCTAAACGAAAAGCCAACAAAGGGTACTGAATCTTAAAGAAATCTCCATCTTTTATTTCTTGTTTAGTTCAGTCTAAATCATGCTAATGATTCCAGATTTCTGAGTGGGGCTAAAGAGTACAATAAAGTGTGTAAGAGCATATTCCTATGAATAAGATACAGAACTGGGGATCAGTACAGGTAGGGCAAAACTGAGGTAATTAGTTTTTGTTTTTCAGAAATTAGTTACTTGTTATTCATCAGCTACATGTTGTGTTTCTAATGTGATCCTGACAGCTCAGGATTTTTGCAAAACGCATTTAAAAAGGGACAACTCTCCGGTCCTCCCAAAGGAACATTTCTTCAGTAATGAGTCAACATTACACACTGGGCAATTTTTCCCCTTAAGATGTTTAAAAGTACAGTAGCAATATTACGCCTTCTTATTAAGAAAAAAGAAGCAAGAGGCACCATTGTGTTAAAAATGTGTCAGCTTTCATGTTACATTAAAATACTCATCAGCCTCATTTGAAAAAAGGCAGAATGTAAGGTTTGCAGAAGAAGTAAAGGATTGAAACGGTGATTATCCCCATCCAGTGTTTGCAAAGACATTCTTTATGTGTGTGTGGGGGGGGGGCAGCCACATAATAAACACCACAAATGCTAAACAGTATTTCTGTAATCCCATGTGCACTTTGGGGTGTGTTGAACATCTCCCTGGTTGTATCGGTGGTGGTGTTCTTATCGGAGAAGTGCTTTCTCCATTTGTTTATGTGAAGCTCAGCCTCTGAAATCAAAGGATCGATTCCTTCCCCCAACCAGCCTTGACTCATGCCGACACAGAGAGCCCCATCCCCCCATCCCGTCAGTTCATGACCTCCAGATATAGGTCAGCTGTTTTCCGGATCAATCCTCGGTCTGCCTGTCACTGGCCAGAGAGGAGGGAGTTCCTCTTTTGCCTTGATGTTCTTGGAAACAGAAGAATCGCAAAGGCGAGGCAAACTGCATGACTCGCCTGTCTCTCCCCCCACTACTGTTGTCACTCTCCCTTTGTCTTCACCTCCTACAAGGAGCTGTGTCCGTTTTACCATAGCTTGTCCTGTTGCTATGCTGAGTGGTGGGCGTGGGGGTAAGCGTGTGTGCTGATGGAGAAAGGCGTTCTTGGGCACGCATTCTGCCATGACCTCTGTGGCACCTCAGTCTTCTTGGGCTCTGCTTGTTGAGACTTGCCGTGACATTGTTGGGTAACCCCAGGCCGTGGATTTGTTGTGAGGACAGGCACTTTAAGTGACTCAGTGTCTCTTTTACGCCAGGGACCACACTGTTTCCTTTGCTTATGTCATCCTTGTGGCATCCTCCCTCCAAACCAGAATTGCTGGCAGTCTCAACAGCTGCTGTCCCTAAATACTTTGGATTCCAGTTGGGTTTGGTAACAGAGGGGCTCAAGATAGATCGTCTTTGCAGGGAGTGTACATCCAAGGAACAAGTGTGCACTGATTTGCACGTTCATTTGCACATCCATTTTCACACATACTGTATTTTAACATATTCATTTGTGTGTTTACACAAACCCTGGACTTGTCTACGTGCAAGATTTCACTTGGTCAAATCACTTGATTACAGTTGGTCAGGATCCAGATGTGTAAACATCTGTCCATTCCTGGGTTCTTTTATCAATGCACTTTTATTTGTTCACATCTTTTTGTGTATGTTTAGGAGGGCCTAAACTGCTGTTCTTTCCTTCCCTCTAAAAAAAAACCCTTGCAAATTGCAATGTCTCACTCATATATTAAAATTCACATTGTTTGGGTGATCTAGATAGAGACTTCTTTAATTGCACCATTTTAGGTTATTAGCAAGAGTCCACATCCTCAGATGTAACATGAGGGTTTTGTCCACTAGAAATTTTGACCCAAATGTGTCCACTAGTATATATGCTCACTGGACCATGAGTTCTGAGTGAGATGGGTGTCTGGTCCATATGTAGCTAGAAGTGCACATAAGTCTTTTCTGGAAAGTGAGACTGAATTTATTTTTCTCTTGTTGTTGTACAAACCTTTTTTTTCCCAGAAGTGGGTTCTGTAGGAGAGAGAAACCAGTCAGTACAGAACAGGCGACTGTTTGACTTTGTTATGTTAGTTGCCATCCATGCACACCTGATGAGATATATGCCCAGGTGTTTTTCCTGTCTGGTACACATATCTGTTCCTATACATAACTGTGTATTATTCACAGGAGCATGAAGGTAGTGGTAGATCTCTCTCTCTCTCTCTCTCTCTCTCTCTCTCTCTCTCTCTCTTCTCCCCCTCCTCTTCCCCCCCCCTCTATGCTTGTAGTTCTATTGGGGAATATTCCCCATCCCTTTTTTGTATTGTAATGCTTTTTAAGTTGTAAACTGCCCAGAGTTCCATATTGGAAGATGGGCAGTATAAAAATAAAATAAAATAAAATAAAATAAAATAAATCTATTCCACCATTTATCCCCCCTATAGTAGATGAAATCCCTACTGTTTGTCATGAAGAAAATCAATCTGCTTCTAAAAAGTTTATAAATAAATGCTTTGCATGATGGGTGGGTGGGAATTCTGCAAGTTATACAATTGTTTTAAAAAGGAGTTAAAATTCTGAGAAAAACAGACGTTTTAGGGACTTGCCTGCTGCCTTGTGCCTGGTAGCTGCTGCATCTTTTATCACACTATGAGCCTTATTTGGGTTCTAGCAGATTTCTGTGCTCAGTTGGGTTCTTCTGCCTTTGCCTGCCCTCCTGCTTCCTGGCAGCAAACTTCCTTCCTGCAATCAGACACTTCCACATGTGGACCTCAGATGTAATTCCTCATCCTGCCCCTCTGCTTTGGCACCACCACACTGTCTTTCCTTTACTCAGCAAGTGTATCTTGGTTCCCCAGCCCTGCCCCTGTCATCTTTTTTATACATACTTCGCCCTTAGTTCTGCTTTCTAACTTAAAGCTTCGTCGAGCTTCTCTGACCAATGATTTTATCTTGCCTGGATGGCTGCTTTTGGCCCAGAAATGTAAGGAAAACACAAAGTTGTGTCAGGATGATGCTGTCTTGCTTACACGACCGCTGTAGAGTACATTTATTGCCATCCTTATTCTTGAGCAAGTCTGAAGTGCATGTAAATGTCTTCATTAGGTTTCCCCCTGAAGGCCTTTGGGAATTCGAGTTTCTCTGTGCAGAGATGAAAGGATGGTGGGTTGGAGATTCCTTATAGTTTCTCCATATTCCTAGATGAAAACCCCTAAGTATCAGATCTGGTATATAAAATCAGAGTGCGGGAAAATATGAATCTAAATTGTTTTTGAGTGTCATCTTGATTGTTGTGTCGTGAAAAATGTTGGGGAAGGTGATTTGACAATGGGTGTATTGAGTATTCTGTGCTGGAAGCCCCTGGTGTCTTTGGGGAAACAGTTGTCCTGCCATGAACTCTTTTCCTTTTTAATGGTAAATTTTTTGTAAAGCGTGTTTTCTGATCTTTGTTGTCGGAGAGCAGCGGTTCCCAAATTGTTTGTTGAGGCATACACTGTGAAAGTGCTGCTAGTGTGCTGGAAAAAGAAAAGAACTTAATCAATTTCATTGATGAGGTGAAAACACCTATCCTAGTCACAGATTACTCTGCCTATTCTGCATCCATCTGATGGGTTGCTCTAGCCTTGATTTCATCCAACCAGCCTCCGCTCAGGTGAACAACTCTGCATTGTTTCCACATTGTACATGATGGCACCATTCAACTTGTTGCAGTATAGAGAAGCAACAGTGATATTCACTGCCTCCGAGGCTGCCCGTTCTTTTTGTGTATTAGTCACAGCTTTGTTTGGTTGCTTCCTGTTCATCAGAAGCAACACCTGTCTCCATAACCTGTGCAGGAAGGCATACGTGCAGGGAGGGTACTTCCAGCTTGCCGACTTCTGCTGCTTCCAAGCAAAAAGCAATGTGCAGCTTTTGCTTCTCCTTCCTGCAACAGATTTTCTTTTAATATATAAAAAGAAAATCGGAATAAACAGACGAGAAAATAGGAGTGCTACAAATGGAACATGACAACCTTTGCGTGTACGGTAATGAGACAGAATCATTGCACAATAAAAATTTCACCTGGAATCAACCCTTTTTGTCAGAGCTGTTGTAAATCCAGGAATTCAGACGTGACTTACGTTGACTAGAGCTTGAAGTAGTTTGACAGAGTATTTTTCAATTTAGAATATTTTTACGCGGCAATTTGTCATAATACTGTAACTGGGGAGTTGAGACAGCTAGAATCTGTGCTTGGTAGTTCAACTGTAGTAGACCGATTGGATCAATCCCTTGCTGGTGAGTCAATGCTTTGGTAAATCCAACTGCATCAACGAGTCTGCTCTACTTGGAACACCAGTTGGATTCAGGCTCAAAAAGGAAACTTACTAAATTCTGACCTGGGGGTGCAAGTGGTTGAATTGGAGACCTTTGAACAGGTTCACATCTGAGGGAGTGGGGACTGGGAGAAATGGGGAATATGCCCCATGTGCGCACCAAAATGACACAATTGTGCTCTGTACTATTCCACACATCTCTGCTAGGAGGAGCTCAAAATCTATGCTTGCCCCAGGTGACACAGACCCTAGTTGTGGGCCTGTCTTTGAATTCTGAACACATGCTACATGCCCCTTAGTCACAGACTCACTGAAGATAGGTTCCTATGAAAGTATGTAATTCTTAGTGTTTCAACACTCCAGAACAAGTGATGTTGATTTCCTAGAATGAACTAATGTAGAGTGCTTCTTGGAACATTCTCTGTTCACTTTAAATGAGTGATGAACTGATTTAACATGTGATTTGATTCAGAATATGGATCTGTGCAGTAAGTGTTTGCAACTCCATATTTAGTGTATAAAACTTTTTTAAAAAGAAGGAAAAGAATTAAGAAAAACAAATCCAAACTAACTTTATGTGTTAAGTAAGTATCTTGAATTTTTTTTTAGCATTGCCAAGCTATCGTTGGTTACAGAAATATTTATATAGGGATATGTGTGGAATTGGTGCTACATATTTCATGTGATTTAAAAGTTACATTCAAATAAGGTAAAGCCTTGGCTTTTGAAAGGTAACTCTGAGCCCTTTTACACGACCCCTAAGATCTGCGGTAGCTTAAATTCTGATCCCCCCAGCCAGATATCTTGTGGGTTTTTTTCCTCTTCCTGTGTTCCCACCCTTCCACACTCTGTTGCTTCTGTGTGCGGTGAGGGGAGGGAGAAAAAAAGGGAGAAAAAATGCAGGCTCACCTCCGCTCACCTCTGTCTGCTGTTGGAGCAGCCCCGTAGGGATTCCTGTTTGTTAAAGGGGCAGCAGGGACAACAAAAACAAACAGAAGGTGAGGAGAGCCCAGCATCCACAGCTTTACAATCCGCATCGGAAAACTTTTTTACCTCCAGAGACCAGGTACTTGTAAAGTGCGCTGGGGCGCACTTAAGTGGGCGTGGGCATACTTTATATTTTTAAAAATCCGCTGCTGGTGGGAAAACAATTTTATGCTCTGGATCTGCAAGTTTTTTGCAGCGGATTTTAGGGGTCATGTAAAAGGGCTCTCTGTTGGTACCCTTGTGAGCATTTTAAGCAAAGCTACTTATGAAGTTCTATGCATTTTTAAGATTGTCAAAACAGTTGATAATTTTAAGATTTGCTGTGTGTGTGGAAATCTGTGCACTTTCTAAAAAAACTCATCTGAAAGAAGATAATTTCTGCATTGATCTTAGATTTGGTTAGTATTTTGCTTATTCCCTTTGCATAAATTGATTTGTGTTTTGTTGTTGTTGGGAAACATTTCACCACACCAGAATCAAAGCAAAGGAAAAAAATCTAACCAAGCAGTCTTTCACACTGGCATACACAAATCAGGCAGATATAAACACACAAGCACAGCTACACTCCTCCTTGCACATGAAACCATGCAGTGTTGCCATCAACACCCAGTTGCATATGTTTTAGCAAATGTTACTGCACACTTTCTGCATACACAAAGACTTGGCGACTGTAACATGCTTTTTGTAACCTTCCAGTTGAATTTCTTTTATTTTGGGCTTTTTTGGCAGGGGATGAGAGACTTCAGCACATCCAGGGTATGATGGCCAGGTAACCTAACTGGGATTTGGCTTCCAGAGAGCAGAGATCCCGCACGTTTGAATGAGATATGTGTAAGGTGTGTTTATGGTCCGTTTATAAGGCACAAATACTGGTGTGCTGGTTTTGACCTTTAAAGCATTCAGTGAAATCAGAGCAAGGGACATTCAAGAATGCTTCCTTTGGATTTTTTCCCCCAGGGTATTCTTAGACAGCTGTTTTTAGAACTGATTTGTGAGGAAGCTGTGGGGTTCTCACAAAGTTAAGGGGAAAAAAACCAGTTGTGATAAGAAGGCTTGTCCTCTATTTGTATCTTCAGATTGAGTGCATGGATATAAGGGAGTGCTGAGAGCAGAATAGAGCTGGGGGGGGGGGCATGTGGCAAATACTCCCAGAAACCCCCAGTCAGTATGGCTGGGTGGTAGCTGTAGTCCAAAATGTAAGATTTCCCAAGATCTGGTTGGTAACGTTCTAGAGCAGCCTTCTCCAACTTGTCAACAGGCTGGATGAGTTAGAGTACAAAACCCATCATCCCCAGTGCTGGCTAGGATTATAGGACTTGCACCACAACACTCCTGGAGGAACTAAATTGGGGTAGGGCCTGGAGTGAAGCTATCTGGAGGGATTTCTTTTGAGCTGTATAAGGAAGACTTAAAATTTTCAGCAGTGCTTCCCAACTTATAGGCCCCCAGATGTTCTTGGACTGCAGCTCCAAGAAGACTTCACTTAGCTATGCCAGCAAGAGCATCTAGGAATTGTTGTCAAACAATTTTTGTGGACCCAAGGGTGGGAACCACTGTTCTAGAGGGATATGTTTAACAAATGAGGATTCCTGATTACATCCATGTTTGCCAATGCTCCCACTTACCAGCACATCTGTATGACCTTACCAAGGCAACCTTATGTCGAGCCTCTTTGCTCTTCCCTCGATTTTGTCACTTACCTCCCCCCACGGCTTGCCAGATGTTTCTGATTTTTGTTTTTTTTTGTTTTCTTTTGGGGGTGGAGTTAGTAATCAGCTTGTGTCTGTCGCTGCCCACTGTAAAGTGTTCGTGGATTAAATCTAAGCAGGGCTGAATCCTCAGGCAGGTCACTTAACACTGCTCTCTCAAGCTTTGACCTCTTCCTCTGTCTGCCAGATGGGTGCTGCTTTACAGCTGGCCATGTGCTGCAGTCTGCAAGGACCCTGTCCATTAGGGGTGGGATTCAAGGGGTGGGGCTGAGAAAGAGCAGGGCAGGGCAATGATGAGTCCCTGGTTAAGTAAGAAGCTTACAGAGCCATATCTAACTTAATTCTAGAACTGCAGAACCGAAAGGGACCCTGTGGATCATTGAGTCCACCTCTGTCAAGGAGGCATGGTGAGGAATCGAGCTCCTAAGATCTGGTGCTGGAAAGGATCTCATGGGTCCCTTGCCCTACAACCATGCAGCCTGAACCATCCCAGACAAATAGCAGTCAAGTCTTGTAAAATTGCTTTGGATGGATGCTTCTTTATGTCCCTTAGGCTCTTTGTCCCAAGGCTGAACTTTTCAGGCTTGCAGAATAAACAGGCTGATCTTTCTCCTATCATTTATTATGCTCATAATAATGCCATGTTATATTTATTTTACTTATTCTTCTAATATTGTCAAGTATTCATCGTGTTATTTCAGTACCATATATTGGAATCATTATAGAGATGATAGTCCATGTGTCTAATTATTATTTTTTTGTAGTTGGTACATCAGGTGCTCTGCAGAGTGTAAGAGAAAAAAGGCCTTAAGAAACATGAAGCACAGGGTGAGAAAGGTGACAATTAAACAGAGGATACCGTGTGAGAATTGCTTTTACAAATACAGAAGCCCTATCAATTTGTTGCCTACTTGGTTATGATCAGGACACTTAGAAGAAACTAGTCCTTCTCCTCTCCTTAATCACGCTCTCTACATGGAGGGCAACATGTCTGAAGACATGAAATACCTGCTTGTGTACAGGCATTAGTCAGAGTTTTCAAGGTTTTTGCTCATGGGTAGAGCCAATGTGCAAGCAGAAGTCTGTCCTCTTTCAACATGTTGTTACCCGAGAGGTGAAGGATGAATACAGCTTTAGCTATTGTTGGAATTAGAAATAATTGTTCTAGAACTTTTAGGTGAAGTGGCTTTTGAGGGAAGATTTGAAGTTAGAAATAATTGTTCTAGAACTTTTAGGTGAAGTGGCTTTTGAGGGGAGATTTGAAGGAAATTGAAGGTGGCAATGCAGTGCCACCAGAGTTCGCTTAAGGCCAGAGGTGAAGGAAATTATGGTGCCTTTCTCCAACAAATGATATTAAATCTTTTCTCTTGCACATTAGGGCAACACACTATCTTAGTTGGTCAAGGTTTGTTGGGTAGCTTAGGGAGTCCAGACAAGGCTAGCATAAGTAGTTCAGGAGGAATGAGCAGCTACAATCATTTTTGTCTCTGCAGTATCTGCAACATCAGGTGCTTAGTCATCTGGACCTAGAAAAATTAGGATCAATTCACACCTCTACCAAGAAGGCTACTGCTAATGACCCATGTTTAATGGGCATGGAGAGGGCTGTAGAGGTTTGAGTTCCACACACCCCTGGCCATTGTCCTTCTAATGAGCCTATTTAGGCCAGATTAAAGTGAAACCAAAGTGGAGTAGAAACTGGAGGTCTCCTACCAACCTTTCTCAGACTGGAGAAGGTGCTTGGATGAGTAGCAACATGTTTCAACCAAACAAAACAAAACAAATCCATTTCCCATGATTCAACTTCTGGATCTGAACCTAATGATATGACCTTGGGTTCCAGGTATAACATTAGCATAGGGAAGAAGTGAGAGTCATTTCATGGAGAAAAAGGTTTTGGTAGAGCAGGTGGCGATGGAGCTATAAGGGTACACTGATTGGGAAGTGACTGGATATAAGAGCAAAGAAGCTAATGATGATGGTCATGGAAAGCTTTAAAGGTTGTGATGCTTGAAGCAACTTGTGCTAGATAATGGAAGCACATGCCTGACCATTAAAGGTCCGTGTATTAGTTCCTGACATATAAATTCAAAGAAAGACTGAGTAGCTAACTGTAAACATGGGTGACAGCACTGCTTCAGAAGTTCCTAAAAGAGCAGCCATTAAACCAGTGTAAGCATGCAAGGAGATCTATTATGTGAACTAAATTGAGAGGATGGATAATTTTGACATCAAAGGAATGGATGGAAATGAGGTGGCCAAGATGGGGCAAAAGAAGACAAGAAAGAAGATCATTGAAGCAGTTATTCCAGATGAGAACCATCCAGGTCATGTATGAGAGTTGTTGTTGCAGCCATATTTCATTTGAAATAGATGAAGAGGAAATAGCAACCAATCTGATTTTTCTGATTTGCTTTTTTAAATGCTTGCAAAACTATCAGGAGTATGGCCACCCACTCACCTTTTATTATACCTTTTTTCTTTGTCCTGCCTTCATGGGAATGACACTTGAGACCCTTGGTCATTTTAGTTTCTTACACTGAGGGTTCTTCCATAGGAAAATCCATGCTTCAGTCATTGAGGGTGGGTTTGGCACGTGAGTCTTAAATTGGCTTGTGCTTAAATCTGCACATGACGAGAGCATGCAATTTGATTCTTTTTCCATCATCTGTCACTTTTTGTGTCCATTAGTGCCATGTGTGCAAAATTCAAGATGCCACTGGACTTGCAGCTGCTCTTCTAGCTTGTTGGCTCTCTTCTGAATCTTTCTTTCCATTTTGTCAGCATGACTTTAAAACTCTAAACAGGGCTGTGTGTGGTCCATGATTAGAAAAAAATTAATTCTGTATCTTTCATTGATGCCGACTCAACTTGTGACTGACAGTCCACCCTCCCTTCGCTTTTTTCAATTTCAGACTCAGACTTGAGACTTGGCACCAAAAACATGGACTTGGACTTGAGACTCAGACCCAAATACCGCTACCTACTGACATCCCTGCTTAGTAGGCTTTGCCTTTGGATTTGTCATGCAAAACATTGCAACAGTGAGCTCTAGGACTAGAATGCCAAGATTTCCAGGAGTTCTGCATGTAATACCAGCCATTCTGTTGTACAAAACTGCAGCACCCGGTTCTGGTGATACAACAGCATTAGTTTCTTGGAAGCTATGTTGTTTCAGTCACAACATCATCATGAGGATGTGTTCGGCTACCTGCATCCTCCTAAAATGTTTCTCAGGAATGATTTTGGATAGCCACTCACCCGCCCTTCCTCCCCTCCACCTTGTTCTGGTGTGGATCATTTGATCTTCTTACTGCTTCTCTG
Source organism: Phrynocephalus guinanensis (assembly GCA_037367245.1). Lineage (NCBI taxonomy): Eukaryota > Metazoa > Chordata > Lepidosauria > Squamata > Agamidae > Phrynocephalus > Phrynocephalus guinanensis. The sequence continues at coordinate 26,362,443 of CM074743.1, read as the reverse complement.
CTAGCTGTTCAAGTGAGTTACCCTCTTGTAAAGCATCTTACCTGCCTGATCCACTTTAGGCCTCTAAGCTGACAAGTTGCGGAAATGGCTGATGCAGAGAGTGCCCATTGCTATAAGCTTTCCACAAAGCTGATGGCATGAAGATCTGTGGTGTTTTGCCATTTTGACTGTAGTTGGGCTGTGGAATTGTAAACTTCTGGACATGTATTATTATTATGGGCATCTCACTCGTTCCTCATAAGAAACAGTTGCAAGTGTCCTAGTTGCAGATGAAGATTTCAATCACTGAATTATTTTATGACACCGGGTTAGGACAAAATATATATTTAAGGTGTTTTGGAAGTGAACTGGGCACCTCGCTAACAGAGACTTGCAGAGCTGCCTTGCTCGTATTCCCTTGAGGAAAGTGGATGTTGATGGTGATCCCGGAGGTCCAGCGTCCGTTTAACGAGCATAATAATTGGTGTAAGCAATGAGGGTGATGAGCTGTTGGGAAGTAAGGAATTTGATTGTGAGGTCTATATTTTTATAAGAATCCACTCTCCCTCCCTCCCTCCCTCTCTCCCCCCCTCCCCCCCCGTGTGTGTGTGTGTGTGTGAGAGAGAGAGAGAGAGAGAGAGAGAGAGAAAGCAGTAGAATAACCACACAGAGTGACATCACTGCCAGATGGACGGTATAAAAATCCAATAAATAAATAAAGTTACACTCTGGAAAGAGCTGATTTGAAACTCAGAGAATATAGTGGATGGCATCCTCTGCTCACAACCCTGGCTTCTTCTCTCTTTCTCCCCCCCCCAGTGTGAACATTCTGTCGTAGCCTTGCACACACAACCTAGCACTTTTAGACACACTGCAATACCATTCATATAACTGCCATGCTGCCCAAGGATAGTGAGAGTTTTAGTCCAACACATCTGAGGATGTGGAAAACAGAAGACATCTGCACTAGGGTGATCAAACCTGGGTTTCGATGCTGCTGAAAAACAGGGTGCATAGGGAAGACGGTTTTACATATGCCTTGTGTAGTGGGAGCAGCAGCTGTGGAAGCAGCATGCAGGGGAGGGACTGAGAATAGAAGCAGTACCATATATGTATGATGTACAGTGTATCTTGTAGAAACAGAATTACTTGTCACAATGCCCTGGATCTTTATGTTGTTCATTCTACTACAGGTACTCTTGCATAAGATTGGGTTTTGCTTCAGCAGAGGTTCACACGGGATTGCTTGTCAGAATGGAATGCTTTACATTTACCAGCTTTTGTCTTGTGACCTCTGTCTCAATATTGGTTCCAAAACTCAAAGGTGGATGTTTGGGTTTGATAAATGAAATACAAGTGTCAGTTTGAGCAAGCTTTGTAAAATGCTCATCCTACGAATAGCATCTTGGTGGGATCTTGCAGGATATGAACTATAAGACAGGAACCTTAATTTAAGCATTTTCCTTCTTGCATTAGTGAATTTATCGAAATTGTATCTCATCTTTTTAAAATGTGTTGATTCTGGATACTACTGGTATTTTAATACCTTATTTTATATACTTCCAAGTGTGGAGAGATTCCTCTGTTCTTCTAGATGTAAAGAGCAGCATGCTTTGTTGAACCCTAGTCATCCCACCTGATTTCTGTCTATCTTCAGTCTTATTTGATTTCTGAGATTAACCAAGGATTGATCGTACATATGAAAAATTAGCTTTAGAACATTAAGAGCTTGAAACTTGACCAAGAAACAAAAACCTGCTCTTTTTCTCCCAAAGACGCTAATATTCTTTTCAGCCAGAAAGGTAACTTGATTGGAAATCATTTCACATTTCCCTCCCATGAACAATAATGTTTTACTTATGATTCCCTAGTCTTATTCCCCCCACCCTCCACATCTGAGTCCTCCCTGCAGTAAATCTCAGCTGCAACCCCACAACCATCCTCAGCCTCCTCCCTTGCACTGCTGTTTATAATCTCCAAGATTTATTACAGGCACATGGATTCTTTCAGTTGTTGCCCTCCTCTTTCTGCTGCGGTATGGAAACATATCTGTGTATCCATCTGAAACTCTACTTGGCACCATTATGCATGGGTTTATGTCATTATTGCACACCATGGCATCACATCAGGGCTGTTCTGCCACACACATGCACACATATGCACACTTCAGCCGCCACTTTGCATCCAGGTGCAGCTTGGCTCCCTCTGCGTACTGGACTTCGGCCGCCGCTTGTTTTGCAGCTGCAAAAGTCCTGAGTCAGCAGGAAAAGTCCTCGTTGGGTGCAGGGATGGTGGGAACTGGGAGCCAGCCAGGCGGTTGCATGTTAAGAGGGTTGTTTAAATGGCTGGAAAGGCAGCTAGTTTATCTCCTGCAGTGATGGCTTTCTGTTTTTGTCCGGGGCTTAATTTGAACTTGGACGCTTACCAAAGCTAAGCCTTGAAACCTAGAGTTTCAGCCTAGAATGGGCAGAGAAAGGGTCAGAAGTGTGATTTTCTTCTTGCTAAGGAGAAGGGAGACGTCTAAATGTGGATAGAGCACCTTTTAAAAAATACTAGGGATCTAGGGGGAAAAACCCCAGACATCTAGGGGTTTGAGATGTCTCAGAGGACTAGATAAGGGTCAGGAAGCTTCAGTAGCTCGGCATTAGAACTCGAGGAAATGATCCTAGATCCCCAGGATCTTGCCGGGGATTGGGGGAAATGTGGTTCTTTGCATATTGTTGGACCACAGCTCCCAACTATGATTGGCACTGTTGTCCCAACAGTCCTTGGAGGACCACAGTGCTTACACTAACGGCTGACACCTATTTCTGAGCTTCTGTGCCATCAGCCATGCCTGTAGTCCTTCTGATTTTTACATACGGAGAACCTGAAAGGAGGAAATGGTTGGATTTACAATCAGTGTGCAGAGTGAGCAAAGCCTTGGGATGAATTCAATTCAGCGGAGGTGAGATGCCTTCTTACAGAGTGCTTTGTGCTGATGGTGGTGATCATGATGCTCAAGAAAGCTTCTGTTCAATGTCAGCTGCTGGAGCTCTTTTGAGCAGTCAAATGTCTGTTTGCATGGCATTTCGAAGATAAAATCTCTCATGCCTTTTTTTGACTTAACCTCGTCAGACTCGGAGATGGATGTAGCTTGTTTCTGTGGGCTTTGGATACCTTAGAGTTCATGCAGCTAGAGAATGTTGACAAATGGCTCAGAGCCTTGCAGCTTGTTTTCTGCCTCATCCGTTGTTGTTAAATTATCGCACATTATTATTATTATTATTATTATTATTATTATTATTATTATTATTATTATTATTATTATTATTATTATTATTATTATTATTATTATTACACAGCAAACAAGATAACTACACTGGATTTTGTATTACAAACCACGAGTCAAATGCTTCCCAAGCGTTTAGGACTATGTGATGTATCGGCGGATTATGCTAGCAGATCCCAGTAAGGTGGCTTTCTGCAGCTGACTGATGGTGATTTTGTCAAAGAATAGTAAAAATTCTCTTACCTCTATACAGTATCCTGTTTCTAGAGATCTTGATATTGTAGACTTTATGCAGGACGGTACTCAAGGTACTCACTCTTTGATGTATGGGCATTTTACTGAATGCTGGGATATATTTAAAATGTAGTGATAATGGTGTGTGTGTGTGTGTGTGTGTGTGTGTGTGTGTGTGTGTGAGAGAGAGAGAGAGAGAGAGAGAGAGAGAGAGATTACTTTCATTTAAGAAGCTATTTGTAGCTGACTTTGAATGTAATCAACACGAAACTGGATATTCCCTGACAGTCATTCTTTTAAATGTTTCTATTCCTTCTCCTGTATGCTCCTTAAAACACTTGGCATTATTTTTATATAGGAGATACTAGGACTGGTGAAGATTTTTTAACATTTAACATTTCGTTATTTATATATTTATTTTTGATACATTATGGAAAAGCATTCATACTCCAGTGAACAGATGGTGATTGATAGGTCTGGAGGAAGTATCAATAATGGGAAGAAACTTGGTATTCTGTTAAATGGCAACAAGTAAAGCCATTTCAAACTAAATGACATCCATGCATCTCCATATGGAGAGACCATGGCCCATGATATACCTTACAAGTTATTGTTGTAGACAAGCTTTGATATGGTGTAGTATTTTGTATTTTACTGTTATGCATAATATTTTTAAATTCTTCACAAACTTCAGCATTGCAGAGTTACTTGACTGAGATTTTGAGGTACTTATGACATTGCCTGCACTCAGTGCAGGTTGATATACAGTATTTTGTGTGGTGCTATAAAAAGAAAACATTGTGAAGGACGCAACTAATTATCAGAAAGAACAAGCTATAAACTCCACCATGCTTTGCCAGTTTCCGACTGTATCGTTATGCTATATATTGGATGCACTGCAACATTTCTGAATGTGGGTTTTAATTAGACTTTTTGTTTTGTTTATATTCATTATTCATTTTGTATATATAAGCTAGACTGTGTTGGAAGAGGCAGTGGATTTTTGGGATTTTATAAAGCAGGAGGATGTTTGGCTAGCACAGTCATATGACATTTATGGCACAAGACATCTGGAGGGCACCAGGTTGGGGAAGGCTAGAGTCATCCGTTTTCGACATGCAAGTTGTGAACTGCCCACAAAAGGTTGGGTTGCTGATATCTGAGGAGTTCAGTGGTGTGGACAGATTTCTTATAGTAGCCATTTGAAATGTTCAGTTCCCCCAGTTCTGCAAAACCAATGGTTGGTAAAGTTACAGTGGACCCTCGTATTACAAATGGTTTATATAACATAAAATCTGTACAACATTAAAAAAATCCGGAGATAGGGGTTTTTTGCTCAACAGAATTGTCTGTGGGGCGAATCCGTACAACATAAAAATGGTCGTGGTTCGGGATTACTCTGTTTTCAATGCATTCCTATGGGAAATTTGTATAAAGGAAAATTTGCTGAACATAATTTCATTTGGAACAAATTAATTCCTTTGTACAAGGTACCACTGTACTTGTTTCTTTATGCTAACTAGGGTGGATTCTTGACCTTATTTCACCACATTGTATAAGCTGACAGTGAGTCAGATTGCCATGTCCACCAAAGAAGGAAAAAGAAAAAAAAAGGGCGGAAATAGAAATTTATGTGGTATGATCGTGAGTCTTATATTTAAAATAAGCTAGCTATAGGTCCAAAAATGATTTACTGTACATACCCGAGTATAAGCTGAGTTTTTTGGCCCTTATTTTTGGCTGAAAATAAAAACACCCTCGGCTTATACTCGAGTCAATAAGTTTCCCAGTTTTGTGGGGGTAAAATTAGCATGCTCGGACAGTATGGGGAGGGGGGAGGGCAGAGGGCAAGTTCTGATCAGGGGAGAGAGAGCGGTGGCTCCACGGGTGGACCGCTTTGCCACACGAGAAAACTCTGAAATGCTCACAGTTTTGCTCGAGGGCAGGGAAAGGCCAAAACTCTCTAGGGGATGTGCTCATGTTTCCATGGAGCTATCACTTTCTGTATGCCTTACTTCCCGTCCCCCCTTCTCCACAAGGTAGTATCAAAGACCCAACAACAACAATCCAATATCATCCAAATAGCCCCGTGGTGACCTCGCCAAACCTGGTTTGGCACACTCCTGAGGATGGCACATGATGTGTTTCGCCTTCCGTTTCAACCTGATCTCCTCTCACAGGACATAGGCCAGATTTTCCACCCAGACCTTTGTCACCTGAAATTAGTAACTTGGAGGATCACAAATTGATTGACAAAGTCTTCTCAGCTTCTTGCAAACAATCTACAATCCATTTGTATGCCTACAAGTGGAAGAGGTTTGTTTTCTATGCTACAAAGGTTTCTCCCAGCTCAACCCATCTCTCACCCAGGTGTTTCAATACTTATATTTTTTAAAGAAGTGTGGACTAACCATCTCTTCTATAAAGGTATACTTGGCCGCAATTGTGGTTCGTCAACCGGAGGACTCACCTGCATCGTGTTTTTCCCCACCACCACCCAAGGCTCAAATTATTTTTCACAAGTCTCCGAAATACCTTTCCTGACCGTAAACCTATTCCCCTGCAGTGGTCTTTACCTCTGGTCTTGCATCAACTGATGTGCCCTCCCTTTGAGCCATTAGCCACTTGCGATCTTTGTCTACGTACTTTTAAGACGGCATTCCTTCTGGCAGTCACTTGCACCAGAAGATCGAGCGAACTTTGCGTGCTTCGGTGTGATCCACCTTATCTGCAATTTTATAAAGACAAGGTGGTAGCTTACCTCATGGCCAGACATCACCTTCTTTCCCAAGGTATTCTCCTCATTTCACTTGTCACAGCCTATCTCACTACCAACCTTTTTTCTATACCCTTTGACCCAACTGGAAAGGGACCTTTATTCCTTAGATGTCTGACGTGCCCTGGCCTTTTACTCCTCCAGAACCGCTTCATTTCGCTTCACCCCAAAGTTGTTTGTTTGTTATGACTCTTCTTCTAAAGGTTCACCACTTTTACTTCAACGTTTCACCCACTGGGTTGTTTCTACGATTGACCTGGTGAACTAATTGGCTAAAAAGCCCTTACCCACCGCTGTCAGGGCTCATTCCACTAGGTCAATTGCTTCCTCGGTTGCCCTACTCAAAGGTGTACCACTAGAGGACATCTGCAGCTCTGCCACGTGGTCTAGACCCAGTACCTTTGTGAAGCACTACAGGATGGATGCCAATATGAGGTCCTCTACAGCCTTTGAGGGAGCTGTCCTTTCCTTTGTGATGGTATGACTTCCCTCCATCCTGTGAGTATTGCCTGTAATCACCCATCTGTGTGGTTTCATGGAGGCCACGAAGAAGAAGAAGAAGCAGTTACTTACCTATAAAGGTGGTTCTTCGAGTGGACCTTTGTGAAGCTACACAGAACCCGCCCCCCTCCCCTTGATCTGCCACGCTGGGTCTGGTACTTACCTGTAATGCTGGCAGTTGCGAGGGAACTGAGGCATTTGGGCGGGAACCCTCTTGCACATGCGCAGTGTGAGAGGGCAGAAATTAATGAACTTTCCTATTGCTAGGGAAGTCCGAGCCTCGTGCCTGCGTACTTGGGAAACCCATCTATGTTCTTCACTCGAAGAACCACCTTTATAGGTAACTGGTTCTTTCTACTGCATTCCTACACTTTGTAGTGTGTGTGTGTTGTGTCATTACAGTCGTGACTGACTCTTTGTGACTCCATGTTCATGGAGTTTTCTTGACAGGAATACTGGAGTGTTAGTAGTAATTACATGCTTACCAGCTCCTTTTCAGACACTTAACCTCCACGAGTGGTAACCTCTCCAACACCGAGCCATTCAAGAGGAAGCTAGGCAAGAGTAGTGTCTCTAAATTCTGTCCCAGAGAGATTGTGTAGAAGAATATTATGGTTGGTCGTATCCAAAGCCAAACAGAGGTCCAGCAGAACCAAAAGGGTTGTATTCACCCTGTATAATTCCCAGTTTCTGGTGTCCACAAAGGTGTCGAAAGCTTTCTCTATTCCATAACCAGACCTGAAGCAAGATTGAAGTGGATCCAGGAATCTTTGGAGTTCAGATGCTACCATCCACTTGAATATCTTGCCCAATATCAGAATATCAGACACTGGTCAGTAATAATCAGCTTTTTCTGTAGTGATTTTATAACCGCTCCTTTAGGCATGATGGCATCCTAAGTTGCTGCAAGGAGGCATTTACTACATCTCTTACCCACTTGATCAGTCCCCCTCAGGTAGCTTTTATAAGCCAGGAAGGGCAGGGTTCTAGCATACATGTGGTAGCTTTCACCTCTCCAAGGATCCTGTCCACATCCTTAGGCTGCACAGATTGAAATGTGTCAATTACAACAAACAAACAAGAGCCACAATTACACCCACGGTGCCTGTCTCAATTATGGTGTCCAAGTCAGACCAGATCCAAGTGATTTTATCTTCTAAATGTTGTGCAATTTTTTTCACAGTGAGTCATCGGCATCCTGCCCATGTGTGGACATAAACATGGCCCTTTGAGCAAGGGGTTGAACTTAGTGGCCCTTCCAATTCCATTATTCTCTGATTCTATAATTGACATTTAATATCTTTCAATAGAAAGTGTGAAGGTTGCCCTCCCTTACCACTATATGCTATTCACCTCTTTTATTAAAAAAAAATAAAGCAACCCCCTCTTTCTCTTACCCTGATAATAATAAATGAACAAATACTTAATATTTGTATAGTGTCTTTAAGAGTTCAAAGTCTTTCACCTGCACTATGTAACTGGAGACAGTACAGCAACCATGCAAGGCAGGTCATTATTATTATTATTTTTTGATGTTGCAGAGGGAGGCTGAAAGAGAATGGCTTACCTATCTAGAAGCAAGATTAGAACCAAGGGAAATGTCTGGCTCAAAATTTGGAGGGGGAAGAAGGAGTGTGGAGGCTCAATGTGACTTTGCGTGCCATCAGCGTAGCTTTCCAGGGTGGCTTTCCCTCCATCAATTGTGGAAGCATCATTTTCGGTGGATGACAGCTGCTGTCTTTTTTCTGCATAGGTTCCCTTAAACCAGCACTACATTGATGACATAAGTCTTGCTCTTGAGAGGACGCCTGGCTTGCCATCCACCAAGGGCAGTTCTGGGGATGCTGCCTAATTCAGCTACTGTTTTGTTTTGCCCTGAGAAAATAATCTATGACCTCTAACTTTCCATCTGCAAATGAGGCAGTGAAGTGGGAATGGCAAGCTTGCCACCTCCATCCAGTTAAACTGACAAGGAAAATAAGTCCCTCCCTGCTCTCCCTCCCTGCTCTCCCTCCCCTTATGTTATGGGTGCTACAGTGGAGAGGAGATTAAAGCACTAGAACATTCTCTGTTTTTTTTCTGGATTAATCAAACTCAGAAGGTGGTGCTGGGGAACTTCTGCTCAATGCCGTGGCTTTTGGCCTGTGGTGTTCAATAGGGTTCTGTTTTGTACCCGTACTATTTAATATTTATGGGAAACTGCTGGGAGAGTCTGTCTAGCGTTTGGGAGTTCAGTCTCTCTCAACAGTACATGGATGATGCCCCACTCCAGTTTTATCTCTCTTTTTCCATTTAACTCTAAGGAAACTGTTTCACTTCTAAACCAGTACAGTATCTGTTACCGGTCATGGACCCGATAACAACAAACATGATTGAAACTTTATCTAGGCCCTTGCCTGAGGCCTTCTGTTTTACTTACATATTCAATGCAGCACTCAGTATTTGTCTCATCTCTATGCCAAGGCTGGTGCTAAGGCGGCTCACAATGTGAATTAAAAATAGCTGCAGCTAAATATGTTATGCTATTAAAACACAATCAAATAATTTATTATTTAATGACCCAAACTCACCTCATAATCTCCAGACTACCTGTCTGATAAAGGAGCAAAGCCTAGAGCAAATTTCTACATATTTGGTCTGACCTTGGTCTCGATCTTATATCAGGCTTTTGCTCTTTTTGTCCCTAACCTCTGTGTCTTGTGGTTGTGAGAGTTTGCACTACTAAGGGGGATAATCCCAACTCCTTTTCTGGCTCCAGAATTGGAGAACAGAAGTAGGTTGTTTTGGCACTGGATTGCCAAGAGGCGCTGAAAGCACTTTGGCAGCCTAGGTCCCAGAAGGCCAACTCTGTGTCTGTTTCTCTCCCTCCAGAGGCAAAAGTCAAGGATAAAGCATGCCGTTCCAGATTACCAGCCACAGCCTTCATCATCATGGCTGGGTGGAAAGACTGAGGTTTGTTTTGATGTTGGGCAGGCAGCGACTCCAAAAGTGGTGCCACACCACCACATCAAATAGGTAGCTGCCCACTGCCACCACCTCCCAAGCAGGGCTTTTCTGTGTGACTAATGCAATTTCAGGCCTCTGTAGGGATTATGCCCTTCCTCTTCTCAGCCACAGCCTGAAGAAGGATTTAGGATTCTCTTCCTTCCATCCAGATGGTGATGGATCTCTTTCAGCACGTTGAATTATGGCCTGTGCAGGATTGGCCCTCCCATGAGGCCAGGTAAGATGGCTGCCTCAAATAGCTTACACTGGTGGGCACAAGTAGCAGCCTCCTGTTCTTCATAAGCTCCTAACCTTGAATAACGTTTGATATGACACACAGCCTGGTCTAGACTGCCTACATCTGTGTGCTGCCTTAGCTCTGGTTGGTATCACGACCCAATTGCAAGCGCTGATGTACAATTTGATGGCTAGCCTTTGTAGTAGGAAGCAGCACCTCCATGCCCTGTGTCTGATGATGCAAAATGTATTTGCTCATCCCTGTGCCCAGAGGTAGTCTGTCACCGTGTTTCAGCTCTTGACTGGCATGAATTAGGTTGAGACAGGTTTCAAGAATCAAGTGATCAAGAAATTCTGTGCATGATCTAAAGGAGGCATGTCCAAACAACAGCCCTCCTGATGTTTTGGACCACAACTCCCAGAATTCCAAGCCTGTATTTCCAATGGCAAAGGACTGTGGGAGTTGTGGCCCCAAACATCTGGAGGGCCGAAGTTTGGACATGCCTGATCTAAAGCAAAGGTGGGGAATCACATGGACAAGCAGTCCCCATATTTCCTTGCCCCTCCTTAAAAAGACTACCTGAGGCCGCGGGGGTGGGGGGGGAGATCAAAATTCCTAGAAGCTTGCAGGAGCTGTAAGTCACCTTCAATGCCACCTCTACACAGTTTGTTTTTCACCTAAGCCCTCAAATGTTTGTTTTTTAAATCAGAAGAGTCCTTCGCCTAAAGCAGTGTTGATGAATCTGTGGCACGGGTGCCAACGGTGGCATGTGGAGCCCTTTTCTGTGGGCACACAACATCAGCCCCTCACAACCACGGCACTTTCCCCTCCTCTTGGAGCACACCTCTGTGCTCCATGTAGAGAGCCAGGTGAAGGGGAGGCAGCGGCTTGTGGCTCATTTGTAGCCCCAGTTTACTCTCCAGCTACGCCGCTCTGGGCATCCCAAAAGCGACGTGGCTGGAGACTAAACGGGGGCTTCGAAGGAGCCCACAAACTGTTACCTTCCCTTTGTGTGGCTCTCTGCATGGAGCCATTTTGAGACTGCCAAAATGGTTTCGTGAAGAGAGCCAGGTGCAGGGGAGGCAACGGTTTATGCGCTCCTGCATTGCTCCTGTTTACTCTCCAGCCATGCCATTTTTGGGCTGGAGAGTAAACTGAGGCTATAAACGAGCCCACAAGCTGCTGCCTCCCCTTCGCCTGGCATGGAGGCAGATGGGGTACTACTGTTCGAGAAAGCATAGATTGAACAGCAGCGGTGCTACCCTTTGGGAAAGTGAGGGTCAGAGAGCAGGTTTTTGAATTTTTTGTGGCCACAGTGAGGGTGCTGTGTCTGCAGGAAATTCAAAAGCCTGCCCTTCAATTCTCATTTTCCAAAGGGTGGCACCCCTGCTCGCTTTCCCAAAGAGTAGCACCAGAAGCATTTGTAGCCTGGGATACTACTGTATTTAGGTTAAATTGCCGTATTGGCACTTTGCAAAAAAAAAAAAAAGTGGGTTTTTAATCGCAATTTGGGCACTCGGTCTCTAAAAGGTTCACCATCATTGGCCTAAACCTTCTTCTGTCCTGTGCTCAGGCGAGCACTTGCTTGGCTCTTCCTTATCTCAGTAGGGCACATGGAACTTATCAGACTGTGGATTGAGCCTTCATGTTCATTAGCATGTCTGCAGTGTGATGTTTGGATTTTCGTCTTTGGACAAGATTATGCAATTGTACATATTTTGCTCCTCAATACAGACGGAAATCACTAAGATTAAAAATAAACAAATCAGCCACTTTTGGTTTGCATCTCCATGTTTGACGGGTGCTTTCCTTGTGCTTGCTCAAGGGGATCAAGAAATATTTCAAAGATATTTTCGTGCAATGAGCAAATCTCCCCTCACCTGCTCGGCGAAGATTGAAGAGGTGGGGTTCCGGTGTGCAAGGGAACCTGAAAAAGACAAGGGCTAGTGCTGACAAGTGAGACATGATCTAACTCTTTCCCAATGCAGGTCAGCTTCTTCCGTTCCCTTGCAAGTCTCTCTCTCTCTCTCTCTCTCTGTGCATGTGCGCGCGTGCGTGCATGTGTACATGTGCGAGAGTGTGAATCTGCCAGCTGGCCCTGGCTCAAGTTTACATGGAAGCTGTGGTGGCCTCTCACAACAGATGCTCAGTGGCGGATTGTGCTGCATTGACTGCCCTTCTCTCTCTCTCGCTCCCCCCCCCCCAAAAAAAAGCACTTAGACTTAATTAAACATCTTCTGATTTTCTGAGCCAGGAACAAGAAGCTCTCTGGCCCTGGCTGCATGCCACCTATTGCCGGATGGAGGGGTGTGTGTGTGTGTGTGTGTGTGTGTGTGTGTGTGTGTGTGTGTGTGTGTGTGTGTGTGTGTGTGTGTGTGTGTTGCAGGCTGGGGGGGGGGTTGATTAGGGCCTGGATGTGTCACAGCTTGTCATAGCACCCATCTCCCTATTCAGGGAGACTGCTTCCTAACCCACCACCCCCACACCCCACACACATAGGTTCCTTTGGACCCAAGCTGTATAATCCCCAACTGTCCCCACCTGCTGTCTCTCTCTGCTAATATGCATTCAGTCTTAATCCAGATAGTCAAGGCTAGCTGGAATTGATTCTAGGTGTCTAAAAAGTGGATATACCGCTAAGAAGTTTGGAGTTTTCACCTGGTTTCTGCTCATGTCTGGTGTTTTAAAGTGTGGGTTCTGTGCACTCTGAAATCTAGAACTTCAAGTATTTCTCTCCCCTCCCCTGTTGGAAGCTTTCTCCTTTTGCTGTTCACTTCTAGCTCCTGGAATGATGAGAGTTTGTTTTGGTTATTTGACTGCAGCTCTTAGAATCCCTCAGCCAGCAGAACCAGCAGCCCTAGAGCATTCTACAGAATTGTATTCCAAAAAAGTAACTTTTCCAAGTCCAGTTCTTCTGATGCCTCCCAGATGTCAGAAGCCTCCTAGCACCTGACGAGAAGGGGAAAAGCCCCACCGTTGCTCTTAAGTGAGGAAAAAGGTCATTGGAAAAAGAAGGGGCACTGTGCCAAGCTCGCACAGACACTGAACCATGATTCATTGGGATCGTCTTGCCTATGATGGCTCTGTGTTCACAAGGCAGAAGGAGGAGCATGGGATGCAAAGTGAACATTCAGCTGAATCTGGTGATGTAACTGGTACAATGCTGTACCAATTCCAGCTATGAGGACGGACTTGGTTTCTTTCTTGGGTGGTGTGTGTGTGTGGGGGGGGTTGTTTTTTACACGAACAAATGCTATACAAGGAAAGAGTAGAAAAAGGCTCTGCGCATAGGGGCAAAAAGCTGTCAAAGCCACTGTCTCGAACATGGTAATGTGCAACAGACAGAACTTTTATATGGGTGCTTCCCTGTTGCCTTCTAATCTAAGGTGTTCTGATCAAGGAAGAGCTACCGTACATCTTGTAACGTTATTGCTCTGGAGAAATCACATCATACATGCAGCTTTTCCTGGGACCCTTCTGCGGATTACATTTTTCATAAAACACAGTTGGTCAGTTTAGGATTTGGATTTGATGACTGGGCAGGCAGTTGAGTTGGACGGTCAGATTTGCATGTGGCAAACAGGTTAGTTAAGTAAACTTGAAACCCCCTAACATTGTCACGCTGATATGACTATTCTTCCCCTTCCATGAAATGCTGCCATAGTACACCTCCATTGTCTAGGTAGGCAGTCAGGTTATGCTTTGCTGTATTTTTAGTTTTGAACTTGTTCAAATTAAACAGCCTCACGAGGCATTGGGGGACTCTTGCTGTACATGTACAGTACATGTTTATTGTTCAGTCAGAACTAGGAGACTGACGTAGGTTATTGGTTGCCAGGATCTTATTTTGCATGGATGCTCGGAAGTGGAATGAATAAGGAGCTGCTGAAGTATTCTTTACACACAGAGAGAGAGACACACACACATAGACACCGACACACAAAGACACAAAGACACACACACACACACACACACACACACACACACACACACAGAGCGAGAGAGAGGTGGGGTTTTTGGCAAAACCCCATATTCAACATCTTTGCCAAGAACCCATTACATCTTCAGATTGCTTAAACTTAATATTTTGCACCAGAATAGAAAATACTGTTTTGATTTCATTCACTTTTAAGGCTCTTCTTTCCACCGGTGGTAGGTTTGCAACAGAGTAGGTACAGAGGAGAGGATCCCTGGGAAATGTCAGTATGCATGAACAAAATGTAGATCCAGGGAACGGTACCTGATGAGTTGTACGTGATAGGCACATTGGGAGTGTTTTGGGTTTGTGTACATGCACATATCTTGCCCACTCTGGGCAGTTCCCATCATGCTGGCTGTTTGATGGTTAATTACCCCTTATTGTTAGCCTGGGCTTAGCTAAACCCTGCTAATTCCTTCTAATTTGTCCTTGCTGATCAGGTGGTGCAGGTGATAATGAGATATGCAGAGAGCCTCCATCTGTCTCTACCCTGCTGTGGGAAGGTTAGGGTTTTGCTGCATGTAGACATATCCAGTAGGGAAGTCTTCCCCCCCACACCTCCCGGTGCTTTCTCCCACCAGTAACTTGTGAACTGTTTTTGTTACTTACTTGTTTTGTTTAACAGTTGGGGAAACCTTCATAAAAATAGGAGATATTTTGCAGGGATAGAAAATTAGGCTCAAGAAAGAGCAGATAACATTTAACTGTTGCTTATTTTGTCCAGAACAAATAGCCACCTATCCCACTTCTTAAAGCCTTCCCCAAGCCAGCTCAGCTCCTACATACATGTTGGACTATGTCCCCATATTTCTAGTCAGCTTGATCACTGCCGTGCTGACTGTGAACAACTGAAGTTATAATCCAGCATACCTAGTGAGTGCCAGGTTGTGGGAGGCAACAGCTAATGGAATCTGGGTTTCTAGTTTTAGCTGTTTTAAACCATTGGCCCTCTTTCATTTCCCAGATTTCATGCAGATATAGTATATGCCTCTCTTAACATGTGCAACTGAAGCCTAGACTTAGATCCATGAGGGCTTGAAATATTTCAGATCATCTTGGCCAAATGTATTGATCTTTAAAATGTGAGCCAGTTTATTACCTTGTAGAGTAATATGAAAATGAATAAGGGTCTCTTTGTATGCACCTTAAAATAACATAAAGATGTTTTTGCCTTGATAAAAATCAGTATGCAACCTGAGGAAATGACCATCTTCAAACTCAATTAGTACAGCTGATTAATTTGGATGATCTGCTCTCCTCCTGTTCTTCAAGATACATTTTATTGATTTCCTATCACAGTGTTTGAGTCGCTGCAGTGTAGCGGTTCTTCTCACTTTGGGATAGCCCAGCTTGTGCATATGCACTGGTTTGAATCCAGAATATGGCATGTGGTTAACCACTCTGCTTCTTCTTTATTTGGACTGTTTAATGGCTTTCTCGAACAAAAACATGAACGTGCATAGGCTTGAAATCAAGAATTAGAGACAGTAGGCATATCTATCCCCCATCTCAAATTAACCTCTCAACTCAAGATGATAAGAGATGGTAAGGAGAATACAGCACTATCTGCATCAAAAGGCAGTTGTTGTCCACTTGAGTCTGCATGAGGGATAGCCAAGAGAGCATCTCTGAAAACAACAGGCTTTGTGAATGCATTTTCATCAGTAGTCAAGGAGCAGAATTACTATGTCCTGTGTAGTTGTTTACTCTCCCTCTGTGATTAGTTGGAAGAGAATTAATAGTGCAGAGTAAGGAGATAGAAGCAGATTTGCATTGCCACATAAGTGGCTAAAATTAAGCTCTCCTGGTGCAATTTTCCTTCCTTCCTCCCTTCCTTCCTTCCTTTCTTCCTTCCTTCCTTCCTTCCTTCCTTCCTTCCTTTTACTTTCTTTTCTTTTCTGTTCTTTCATTTTAATTATGTATTTGAAATATTGTTACTCTGCCCTTCACCGGACATTCCAAAGTGGCTTATAACAGAAAGATGAATAAATGAAAGCAGCAGCCAGACGACTGAGAGCAAGGACAGGCAACTGCAGCTTACCAGAAGTGTTTGTTTGTTTGTTTGTTTGTTTGTTTCTATACTTATATACCACCCATTTTCCCCCAAGGGAACTCAGGGCAGTGAACAATACAAAAGCAATTCAAGCAAGTAAAGCTGATTCTCAATAGGCATATGAAATAATGATCCAATGAAATTAAAAATTCACAAACAAGGATACAATAATGCAAGGTCAAGATGGCAAAAGCACAGGTGGATGAACAAACAGCATAAAGACAAATCAACAACCTTGGGCCTTTTCACACAACCCCTAAGATCCGCTGGTCCCTTAAATTCGGACCAAAGATCTTAGGGGTTCGTTGCCCTTCCTTCCTCCCCACCAGAGAAAGAGGGGGGGAAATGCAGCTCACCTGGAGGAGCCTCCCTGAGCTCCTTTCTCTTCCATTTCTCTTCCGTTTCTCTTCTGCTTGCTTTTTCCCCTCCCACCTCTTCTCTTAAAGGGGCAGGAGGCAAAAAACACACAAGCAGAAGCCAGAAAATCCGGACCTGGGGATTTTCACCCACCTCAAGCAGGTACAAGAAAGTGCAGCTGGGTCGCGCTTAGGTGGGCGGGGTCGCACTTAATTGTCTGCAAAGTCCGGAGCTGGTGGGAAAACACTTGTAAGGTCCGGACCTTGCAGCCATTTCCTGCGGAGCTTAGGGGTCGTGTATAAAGGCCCCTTGATCGCCATAGGTGGCGTTAAACAGCCAAGTTTTCAACAGTTTCTTAAAGGCCAAGAGGGGCTCCGCCGTCCTAACTTCATTCGGAAGATGACTCCAGAGTGTAGAGCAGGGGTCCCCAAACTGCTTAAACAGAGGGCCGGTTCACTGCCCCTCAGAACTGTTGGGGGCCAATTGGCGGCAGCAGTGGGGGCAAGTGGTGGAGGGGCTGAGGGAACCGAGGGGGGGAGGCAAGCGGTGGCTGTGGTGGCAGGGGGTCTGAGGGAACTGAGGTGGGGAGGCAAGCGGTGGCAGTGGAGGGAGCAGCACAGTCCACTGTGGAGTTTAAAGTGGAAATTAAAATGGCAGCGGAGGCCAGCTCACTCGCTTGCTTTCAGAGCGGGGCAGGGGATAGGAGGGATCTGCAGTTGCTCCCAGGGGCCAGATTCAGGACTCTTGGCGGCGGCGGGGGGGGGTTTGTATCTGGCCTGTGGGCCGTAGTTTGAAGACCCTGGTGTAGGGTCTGCCACAGAGAAGGCACGATTTTGAGTTGAGGCCTTTCGCGCCTCCCGAAGAATGGCGACCCAAAGGGAAAAGGATTGTGATGTTCTAGTGGGCCGGACCAACACTGACCTTAGAATGACACACTCCGTGAGATATTCTGGTCCCAAGCCATGGAGGGTTTTGTAAATCAAAACCAATACCTTGAACTTTATTCGGAAGGCAACGGGCATCCAATCCAAGTGAGGCAGAATGGGGTTGATGCAGTCATATCTACCCGCACCAACCACCAGTCTGGCTACCACATTCGGCACCCGCTGCAGTCGCCGAACAAATCTCATCAGTTCTTGCCAGCATGGAGAACAGTAAGGGGCATGAGAGTTTCAGTCTGGCAACATCTGAAGGGCCGGAAGAATTAGAGCCTGTTATGGAGTATATAGGGATATAACAGAGTGGTCCTGGGCTAGTTGGGTGGTATATAAATCAAATAATAAATAATAAATATATAGCCTTGACTGTAGAGACTGTATGTTTGACTGTGCAGTGTGCATAATGCATGCTGAGTGAGTTGGGCTGGCACTGCAGAGGCCCAAGAAGACGAATCCAGAAAGCAGTTCTCAAACATCTGTTGTGGCAGCAGTCTTCTGTTTGCGAGGCTGGATTAGAACGCTAGACACATGGAGTTGAAGAGCTGTGAGTTCAGCTTTACAGAGGGTGAAGCAATAAAATCTTGCGGATTAGAAGTGGTTTGGAAGAAACATTTGGATTTTGTTCAGAACTCTGCATAAGGGGGGGTCTTGTGTATCATTTTAGAAAAGGCTGGCAGCTAAGGCTCTGAGGTTCCCTTCCCTGCCCCGATGTTGTTGGAAGCCGACAGAGCCTAGTGGGTTTCCGCTATTCCTTTAATGCAGCATTATTTTAGGGCAGGCATGTCCAAACTTCGGCCCGCTTGATGTTTTGGACCACAACTCCCAGAATTCCAAGCCTGCATTTCCAATGGCAAAGGACTATGGGAGTTGTGGTCCAAAACATCTGGAGGGCCGAAGTTTGGACATGCCTGTTTTAGAGGAAGGGGTACGATTGCGGGCAGAGCCCCCCAACCCCCACCCCTGTTCTGCAGCCCTTTTTGACCTGGGGTTCTCTTCAAGATCATGGCAGTGATCAGTTTAAGCCTAAATGCTGCTAGCGGGCCACGTGTTGTCTTGGAGGTCATGGCCATGTATGCTCCGTGCATGCCGTGTGTTAGGAAAGGGAATGGAGGAGGAATAGAGGACCCTGTGTCCAAACCATATGCTGCAAAGAATCTCTTCTCTCTCCCCCCCCCGCCCCAATCCCTTTTGCAATGCCCTGTGAAGGACATGGATTCTGTGTATGTCCTTGGCATGCTGCCAGTCTCTATACTTGGCAGTGGCTGGCCCACGCCAATCCCATATGGAACAAACACTCGGCTCGGCTCTCCCACATATTTACACTTCATGGTATAGGTTCCATGGCTGGGGGGGGGGGAGATAGTGGGGCACGGTGCAGGAAAAGCAAGGACAGCTAGAGAGTGTGGGGAAAGAGAGAGAGAGAGAGAGAGAGAGAGAGAGTAGGCCAGGAGAGAGCTTAGAGGTTGACGCCTTGAAATCTAGTAGTTAAGAACGGTGGCCTTGCCGGGTGCAGAAGAACCTGTGCTGCTTAATGGCTGAGGAAGTGAGCTGGGAGCCATGCCGGTCCCTGGGTTCAGGACATCCTTTTTCACCTCGGGCAAGCCACTCATGGTTAGCCTCCCCTTGATTTGCAACGTGTGGTTAATAATAAAGATCTACATTTGCAGAGGTGTCAGGATGACAGAAAAGCAATGTCTATCAGGTGTTTCCAACACTCTAAAACGCTGTATAAGTACTGAGCATTATTATGTCCCCCCCCCCTCTCTCTCTCTTTTTTTTTTACCCTTGGGAACCCCTGTTGCTTAAGCAAGGACTTAATATTCCCAGCCACTTTCTGTAAGAAAATGTCCTGATTACATAGGAAATGGAGAGAGTGACAGCTCCTTGCATTGTATGTGGCAGGAATAATGACACATGGATTTTCTCTATATTTGCTTGTCTGTTCAGAACAACTTTTGTAGCTGACAGAAAGAGCAGATTGTATTAAGTATGTGAATTAGATAATGGTTGTTGGTTCTCCCCTTACCATCTCCCTTCCTGCTACAGCCAGGCAATGTGTATGGAAAATACTGCAAAGACTATTGTTGTGCCTCCAATTTATGGTGATCCTGTCAATGTATGACATCTCAAATGGCCTGTCATTAGCAGCCCCCCTCTTCTTTTGCAAATTCAAAACTGTGGCTTTTTAAATAACTGAGTTAGTCTGTCTCACGTTTGGTCTTCCCCTTTTGCTTTAACTAGTGGCAAGCACTGCTGTAAGTTATAGCTCTGTACATTCCAAAAGCTGTAAATTCTTTAAATATATTGAGTGTGGGATATCCTATCCTTAACGTGATCCACTTTCCTCCCAGAGAACAATTTCATCTGTATAATACTGTGACCGTCGATCTAAAAGCTAGGACTGGACTACAGTTATGGAGGTGTAGCCTTAATTACCTTTTGGATATCATCTTCATTGGGTAACCTTGGGCAGTCACTACACCAGTCCTAAAATTCCTTACATGATTGCTATAAGAATAGTGCAAATGGAGGGAAAGCATATAAGGCAGCGATCCCTAACCTTTTGGGCACCAGGGCCTGGGTTTTTTTCCCTTGCTGTGCAGGGCTTCTCTCTCTCTCTCTCTCTCTCTCTCTCTCTCTCTCTCTCTCTCTCTCTCTCTCTCTCTCTCTGTGTGTGTGTGTGTGTGTATGTGTATGTGTATGTGTGTGTGTGTGTGTGTGTGTGTGTGTGTGTGTGTGTGTGTGTGTGTGTGTGTGTGTGTGTGTGTGTGTGTGTGTGTGTGTTTGCACATGCAAGCAGCTCCAACCCTCACGTTGGTTTCATTGTGATCAAACAGTCATGACAGATGCTCAGGGAAGGAAAAGTCCTGCACGAAAGGGGGAGAAGCATGCACACCTGCTCATGTGCACACCTTAGAGGGAACCTTGCCTTTGTGCCCTTGAGAACATGGTGTTGTGTGGCCCGGTTCCTAACAGGCCATGGGCCGCTGTCCCAGTCTGCAGCCCCAGGAATTGAGAACCCCAGAAATAAGTTGCTGTGATTTCCTTAGAGTTGTGGTTACCAACTCTAAGGAGGTGTTGCTGATGGTGATTTTCAGAAGTCTTCACCACCAGCTCTGCTGGCTGGGGTTTTGCGGAGTTGCAGTCCAAGAATAAACATGTTAGCCAAGGTTGGGAACCACTGCCTTAGAATGACACATCACCACAATCAGGCCGTCATTCTGGACCCTGCCTTCATGTCTTTACTAACCAGCAGCCTCCACTTACCTCTAAGAGTGTCGTGTGAGAACTAGAAGAGTCCTAGCTCTTTTGCCTCAAATATTATTCTGTTTGCAAAAGAGAGCGAGAGCGAGAGAGCCTAGCAGTTCTGCTATTTAGATTTCATGTATTTTCCCCTGCAGGCTTCTAAGTCATGTTTTCCACTCGGTCCTACATGTGAGGAATAATCAAATTTACACAGCATTCGCATCACCTTAACATACATTATACTTTCTCAACAGTCCTGTGATCTACGACTTATGTTTTGCAATTGGGGTGCTGAGGCTAAGCAGCCGAGAAAAAAAAATGCGTAATGCTGTATTATCAGGTGAATTCATGGTCAGTGGGAACCAATAATGTGTCTATCCACTCATAATTTTTGCCACTTGGTCAAAGGAAGAAAAGTATATGGCAGGAGACACGAATTTAAGCTCCCAGAACTCTCCCTTTATAGCTTTGTATTCCTCAAACTAGAAACAGGAATCCAGTTTTTTCCACTTAATGTGCCACAAAATGGGATATGAAGTCATGTGTCATTGATTGCATCCCACCCTGTCCTTCTGTCTAACCTCCTTTTATCTTCAAATCAAGGTTCAAAGTTGAACTTTGCAATTACAACTAATCTCCATTCTTTTTCGCTGGTGAAGATGTGACACTGCAAGAGTTAAAACCTTTCCTCCCTCCTCTCCCCCCCCCCCATATCTGTCTAGGGCTGGGTTATACAAGAAACTGACTAAGCCAGATTGTGCAACAGCAACGCCCCCCCCCCAACCATTCCTCACCCCCAAGTGCCTGGAGCAACTGCTGCTGCAGCAAGCAGACTTGCTAGGGGCTGGGTGGGTGCACTTGGGGGCCCTGCAAGGGGGAGAGGTGTGCCCAGGGTGGGGCAGCCAGGTGTCCAAGGGGGAGAACAAAGGAGGGAGGGGGACCTTTCCCTATTTACCCAGCCTTGAGTGTTTGCTCTGGATGGGTGGGAGAAGTAGGTTAGAGGGTAGCGAGAAGGGGACTGGAGTCGATCAGCCAAGTTGGGTTCTCTGTGATTTGCAGTTCTAAGTGGGAAATGGAGATTGACTCATGGATTCAAGCAATGACTGGGAAGAAAATCATGACGGTTGAGGTCTCTGCAGTGTCCCAGGAAAGGAGAAATTGGAGAGTGGGTGGGTAAAAGAAAACCATACTTTCTTGGCAAGATATCATCAAGATAATTCCGTCTGAATACCATCATTTTCATTGGCAACAGCGACAAGACATGGGATGGCCTCAAATAGCTGGCAGTCTGTATTATTTGGATAGCGAAGGTGCAGATATTTGGGTAATGTGGGCCAAATTCTTGCGTTAAGCACTAGCTTGGGGTAGCTATTGGTGCTTTTGTGTGTGTGTGTGTGTATGTTGTGTCATTACAGTCATGACCGACTCTTCATGACCCCATGTCCACAGAGTTTTCTTGGCAGGAATACTGGAGTGGTTTGCCAGTTCCTACTCCAGGCGCCTACAGCACCTGGTATTCCCTGGTGGTTTCACATCCGAGTACTAACCAGGGCTGACCCTGCTTAGCTTCCGAAATCAGGCGAGATCAGATATGCTAGCCTTAGGGTATCTAGGCAGCTTAGAAAGGTATTTTCCCACTTCCATCATTCCAGGCATCCTCCTACAGTACAGATGTCCTTAACCTGTAGTGATAATCAAGTCTGGAAGAACTGGAAGGTGACATTATATCATTTGTGTGGCTTTAATCTTAACTTCCCACCAACTTGTTGGGTTTTGTTCAGTGACAAGATTTCAAAACTAGGTGTTGTAAAAGGGATTATAGTGTGAAACCAATGTCTTAGGCATCCACTGCTCGATTCAGCATTAGTCCTCCAATTTCTATCATCCATCCCCTTGATTTCTCTGTCAAGTGAGGCTACTTTTACACGACCCCTAAGATCCGCTGACCACTTAAATTCAGACCAGAGATCTTGGGGGTTCATTGCTCTTCCTGTGTTCCCACCCCCTCCGCACTTCCTTGCTCCTGTCTGCGTGAGGGGAGGGGGAAAAAGGGAGAAAAGAATGCAGGCTCACCTCCGTCTGCTGGTGGAAGCCACCCCGAGCCCATCCTCGTCGTGACTCCTGTCTCTTAAAGGGGTGGCAGGGACAAAAAAACAAACACAAGGCAAGGAGAGCCCGGCACTCACTGCTTTCCATCCGCATCAGGAATTTTTCACCCTCGGAGACCAGGTACTTTTAAAATGCGCTGGGACGCGCTTAGGTGGGCATGGTCGCACTTAATTTTCTTTAAAGTCCGGAGCTGGTGGGAAAACAATTTTAAGCTCCGCTTCTGGGAGCCCTTTGCGTCGGATTTTAGCGGTCGTGTAAAAGCGCCCTCAGTTGCTGGTGGCATTGTTTCCAGACAGAGAATAAGGACACAAGGAGGCTACAAAAATACAGTATTAGAATACAGTATAAGAATGACGTTTGCTTCTAGGTTTGTTTTAGTAAGATACATAAGGAGGCTGTTCCTCAGGTATGCACATTTATATTTATATAGTTGCTGAGAATGCCTCACATGAGAGCCAGAAACGGATAATTCGAATCTCCATCAAAAGCAAAATAAGCCTGTGCTTAGGGCATCAACAAGGGGAGGGGGCACCACAGAGTTTTTTTTTTCAGTGCCAAATTTAAGGTAAAGGTTCCCCTCGTACATGTGTGCTAGTCATGTCCTCCTCTTATGGGCAGCGCTCATCTCCGTTTCTAAGTCAAAGAGCCAGTGTTGTGCAAATCTGTGGCCAAGTGGCTGAATGCATTTCTGCACACAGAACACTGTATACCGTCCCACTTTTTAGAGCGGTACCTGTTTATCAACTTGCATTTACATGCTTTTGAACTACTAGGTTGGCAGGAGCTGGGGTTTACAACAGGAGCTCACTCCCCTGCGTGGCACCTGGGATTCGAACTGCCAATCTGCCAACTTTGCAGCTTACAGTTTCAGCGCTCTAGCTCGCTGAGCTGCCATGCTCCAGTGCCAGCCTTACCAAGGTACAGATGGTGCACCCTCCTTAAATTACCATACCCATCCATCCCTTACTCTTGGCTCTCTCACTCCCTCAGTCAAGAGCCCCAAGAAAACCACCAACCTAAAGTAACCAAGTACAGTAGGATCCCTGTATCCACCGATTCATTAACTACTCAGTTATCCATGGTTGGCAGAGGAAAAAATTAAATATATAATTCAGCAGCTGCAAAGCAAGCTACTGTCACAAACAGCAGCTGCAAAGAAAGCTACTATCGTACAACAGCAGCCATAAAGCAAGCTACTGTTGCAAAACGGCAGCCGTAAAGCAAGCTACTGTCACAAAGCAGCAGGTTTTTTTGAGGGGGGGGGTTGGTGTTCTCTCTTATCCATGGTTTTTGTTATCCACGTGAAGGCCTGGAATTGATCCCCAGCAGATACCGGGCCCTTGGACAAGCTGCACTACCCCAGAGCAGAGAAGATTGGCAAACCACTTCTGAGTACTTCATAGCTAGATCTCTCTGAAAGGGTTGCCATAAAAGCCAAAATTGACTTGAAGGCACATATTTTAATATATTTATTGACATATTATTTGTATCATGTCTTTCCTCCAGTGATCTCCATGTGAATGTGTACATGGCCTTCTTTTTCTTTGCAATTATTAGAAAGCCAGGAACATTTGAATTTAAAAATGTGTGATACTCACTTGGTGCTGTTGATTTCTTCCTAAAGCAGACCACCAGGTTGCAGTGTGGGAGTGTACTGGCAAAGCAACCAGGTAGAGTTGGTTATCAAGGAGGAATTGGTTTTTTCCTGTGCAAATTGTTAAGCAGCTGAGCTCATGGAAATGTAATTGTTGTTCCTAGGGTATATTGCTCCTTTGCACAATTGGGGGATTTAGACAATTAAGGTGTCTGCACAATAGCAAAGATGAAGGATGTTGACAAGGATAGTGATAGAAGAGCTGTTGGAGCACCTGTAAACTCTCAAAAAATTACCAGTCCTGAATCAATGGATAAGAAATATGTGTTTTCAATTGCCACCTAAGCTCAGGAAAGCTAGCTTTGCGTGAAACTGTCCAGTTTTTCAGCCTGTGAAATGAGAATAAAGGAAGAAAGCTACTCTTTTGACTTGATCTCCTGGAATCCACTGTAGCCCATGTGGAGTTTGGAGCCCCCCCCCAATTTTTTTTTCTGACCTAAAAAAAAAACAGTAGGGTTCTCCCACTTTATTACCTGAGAACAAAACCAAGTCGTCTCCTTGGGAAATGCAATTTTTTGTCTGTAGAATTCCCCACGCCTCCAAAATACCTTGAGTGTCTCTAGACTTTAGTTTGCTTTTGGACTTTGCAAAATTGCAGTATTCATGACCTGAACTGCTGAGCTTTTTGTGTGAGAGGATACATATATAAATGCAGACTCTTTGGTGATGGGAGGGATTGTAATTCAACAGAGGAAAGTGTTCTTTCTTTGTTTCTTTCAGAGGTACTCTGGGAGTTGTAGTCCAAAAATGGGACCTTATAGGGAGTGTGAATAGGCCAAAAATGTTTTAGAACCTAATGTCAATGAATGTATATGTTATAGGATAGTGATTCCTAACTGGATAACCCAGGTGTTACTGGACTATAACTCCCAGAAGCCTTCATCACTAGCTGTGCTGGCCAAGGTTTCTGGAAGTCGCAGACCAAGAATAAGTGGGTCCCCCAATTTAGGGAACTACTGTTATAGGAGAATTCACTGAGGAAAACTCGGCATTCAGAAGTCCCCAATTTCTTTATCTGGTGTTTTTTGGTAAACTTGGGGGACACTCCTGTTGGAAACCCTGGAGATCCATTGACATGATTATAGGTAAAACTGGGGGCCTTCCTATATTATCCCCCCCCCCCGAAAAAACAAGTACTGTACATTCTGTATATCTTCTTCTCAGTCTCCTTCCTCATCTGCAAATTTCCCTTACATGCCTGAAAACGTTATCTTCAAATGTGCTGAATGATTTATTAATTAGGAAGTAATTGTATAAATATCCTCTCCACTCCTCCATGTAAGAATAATCAAGCTGTTTTTAAAGAGGAGGGTGTCTCTTTTAATTCCTTTGCTCACAGTGGATGCTGACTTTGTAGAGAAGCCAAAATGGCTCCTCACCACTGCAAGTATCAAAGGTCACCACCGCGTGACATCGGCCTACATGTTTTGGTCTGTGTTACAGTTTTCACTTCTCCCTTTGCTCTCCTGAGCCAATGTCCTTTCAGAAAGAGAGCGGGAAGAGCAGCCAACCCTACTGTTAAGCAAAAAGAGGTCTCAAGCAGTTGGAGGGCAGGTGTGACTTCCACATCAACCTTAAGCTAGCCTATTGCTCTCAGACAAGCAATGGAAGAGGTAGTGTGGTATATTAGCACTGGGGGTGTTGGGGTGGTCTTTGGAAGACCTGGTCCTCACTGAGCCGTGAAACTTCTCTGGCCGCTCGCTCACATCGTGATCTTCCTGGGAAGATAATGGGGGAAGAAGAAGAGGTATGTGCATAGCCTTACACTCTTGGGTTGCTGGATTATTGCCAGTGGGTTGAAAGAATCAATTGCCAATCTACTGGGCTTCTGCATATGGACTCACAGGAGGTGCCATCTTGTTTTTCACCACAGTCAGCCACCAATCTTGTATTGGATCTTGTATTTATCCTAATATCCTAAATTTGGAGAAAATGGAAAGTGTACCTGGAAGCAAATACTCTAGCTGGCAAGAGAGTAAGACCCTGGTCTCATGAGGAAAATATTTTCTCGTTATCCCCCAGTTAGTTTGTTGGTTCCCCCCATCACATGACACACAATCAAGATCTGGACATTTTCTCAGCCATTGGTGTAACATTTCCCCCTTGCCGGGAGGGTTGTGTAAATTTGTACCTCTGTTGTACTGGTGCATTCCTTGTCAGGATTACCTGCTTCTTTTCAGAACCAAAGCCAGGAAGATGGACGCCATTATTGTGCCACATCCCCCCTACTAATATATTGATACATTGGTAAAATTCTGTCACTGGGCAGTGGCCAGCAGTATTGACAGGTAGTAATAGTTTCTTAAATTCTCTCAGAAGATAGATTCAAATGTTGGTATTCCAATAACCCTGGGGGAGAAGATGATCGCCAATATTGCCTCATGGATTCTGCAGGAGCACCTATAGCAACGGAGGGCACTTTGGGTCTTTTTACACGACCCCTAAGATCCGCTGGCCACTTAAATTCGGACCAGAGATCTTAGGGGTTCCTCGCTCTTCCTCTGTCTTCCTCTGTTCCCACCCCCCTCGGCACTTCCTGGTTGCTGGCTGCCTGAGGGAGGGAGAAAAAAGAAAGAAAAGAATGCTGGCTTACCTCCGTTTTGTTCCCGGCAGCATTCAGATCTCTTAAAGGGGCGGGGCGCAAAAAAAGAACAAACAGAAGCCAGGAGAGCCCCGCACTCACTATCCTTACACCGGATCAAATATTTGTCACCATCAAAGACCAGGTACAAGAAAACTGCTGTTTGGTCGCGCTAAAGTGGGCGGGGTCGCACTTAATTGTCTGCAAAGTCCGGAGCTGGTGGGTAAACATTTTTAAGGTCCGGACCTTGCAGCCATTTGCGGCGGAGCTTAGGGGTCGTGTATAAATGCCCTTTGTCTCATGGCACAGTGGTTCAACTCCTGTACTACAGTACAGGCAAAATTCTGCTCACATGCCAGGGGTCTATCCCAAGTAGCCAGCCCAGCCATCCAGCCTTCCAAGGTCTGCAAAGTAAGGATGCGGCTTGTTAGGGGCACGTTGCAATGTGTAGCTTGTATGATTAAAACGTAAACCACCCAGAGAGTGCTTTAAGGGCTATGGGACTGTACATAAGCGGCATGCATTTTTGCTTTTCAAAGCTGGCCATTGTGATTCAAATGAGGAAATCGGTTGGTAATCCTAAATACCCCTGGGACGTGTCTCCCTCCACCACCACCACCACCAACAACAACGTGACCACAAAACAGTACAACAGAGGTGTGGAAAGTATCTGAAGAACTAGAGACTATTTCCCTCCTGTGACCAGGGTCTAGCTGGGAAAACCTCACAAATTCTGGCACTATGTCGCTGTACATTTTTTTTTTGCTCTTTACAAGCCTCCAGGAAAGCAAAGAGAAGCTTTCGTGGAGTCTTGTGTGGCTTCTTCCCCCTTCATGCTAAAAATCTCTTGTTTGGGGGCTTTGTGATTGGAAGTTGTCTGTTGAGGAATAATTAGAGTGTTACTTTTTGAACTATAGGTACCAGATATCCTCCAGCCTACATGGCCAATGGCCATGGCAATTCTGATGGATTCTGAACAATGAGATGAAACCAACCAGCCTTTTTTTTTCTATACTGTGACCTAGTGCCTTTTTTCTCTCTTGATAGGAATAAATAGACACATTCAACAAATGAAATGTTTCCCAGCATAGAAATGCAGTAATTCGGGTGGGGGAGGTTACCTGCTGGAAATATAACTGTTAAACACATCAAAAAAAGGTATTTATAGATTTAGGGAAGGGAATATATTTACTGGAGCAGCTTCTTCCTCACCCGCCTTCCCTGTGCTGTGAGTTTTAAATATTTCAAGGCTAAGGCACTTTAGTGACAGACAAGACTGCTGTTCTGTCATCTCCTGTCAGATTTCTCAAAGTTAAAATTTCCGACGACTGTGATCCAGAATAGGGTTCCATTGGCAGGTGCTGAATTTTTCCAGCTCTTCCAGAGGGGAAAAAAATGGCAAGCATCCAGGGTTGCAGCACAGTAAAAAAATATCCTAGACTTTGGTTCTGAATTTCTGATCCTTCCACTTGACTGCATCATCAGCAAGCAGTGTGGGCACTAGAGATGGGCACGACTAGGGAAAATGACGCTTTTGAGTTGTCGTGTGTTGGAGGCAGTCCGTTTCGGCTCGTTTCCGTTTTTCGTGAAATTTCGCAAAAATTAGTCGGTTCGTTTTTTCGTTGTCGTTAGTACTGGTTTGGGGGGGGTAGCGGGCTCCTGGAGGGAGCTGCAGGAGTCAGCCAGAGCCACAAGTGACAGACTGGCAGACTCTTTGCACCCGCTGTGTCTCATGTACTTGCATATAGTGCAATGCAAGTAGATCTGGCTTAGGGTTAAGACGGGTTAGCGCAAGGGCTAGGGTTAGGCTAGTTACGGGTGAGGTTAGGGTGAGTATTGGGGTGCACCTCTGGGTGCCTCTCTGACCCACTTAGAAGGACAGTGTACTGGTGTATGGGTTAGGCTTAGGGTTAGGGTTTGGGTTTGGGCTACGATTAGTGGTGTGTTGTTTATGCCCGATTGGCACATCCCAGAAGTCTCTGTGGTCAACCTGGCCAAGTGGCCATGCGATTGGTGGAAAATTTGCATGGTCCACTCCCATGGGCGAGCCCATCATTGCGAATGTGCAGGTGTAAAAAAATAAAATAAAATAAAATAAAATAAAATCAACGGAGACTTTTTTTTTGCAAGAAAAACCCACTGCTGCTACTGTAAAAATTCAAGCATTTAAAATAGCTAATTTTCGCATGTTTCTGTGGTGCTTTGGTGGGGTTTTGGGCAACGATTTCAAAAAAAATATTGCGGTCGCCATTTTGGATCCCCCACACTGCATGGCAAATGGATGCGCCCTCCCAGCCTGGTACCAGCAGCGCAGCAGTAGCAATAGCCAAGGAGAGGGGGGCGGGGAACCCCCCCCCAAATAAAACACCCTTCTGGCCTGGTAGGTGCCCTCAGACAGTTTTCGCCTACTTTTAGGGCCGGGAATCGGGTTTTTTTTTTAACTTTAAAAAAAATTTTTTTGTGCCGCTTGGCATTGCGCGATCGCCGCAATGCAAGTAACGAGCACAACAAATCAGACCAAATTGTTCGTTCGTCGGTTCGAGCTCGAATTCTGGCGGAGTAATTCCCGTTACCGTTTCCGTAGAGTAACGGATACGAGTAACGGAAACGGAAACGGGAATACCGCTAAGTCGTGCCCATCTCTAGTGGGCACTCTGACCACCTCCTTCTAGGCCAATGGACACCAGGCAGTCCCCTGTGCCCCTCAAAGCCACTTCATTCCATAAATGTGAGCCTATAGGGGTTTCCCCCCTCCTCTTTTTGAGGTCTGTTTCTGTCACTGGCAGTCCTAACCTTGGTGTGGTTGTTTCATTTCCTTGAGATCATGATCTCACAGGCAGCTGAGCTGAGGTATCTTTTTCCTTATATGGCATTGCCGCTAGAGAATAGAAATCCCCCTTCCTCACACACACACAGGCTTACGCATTACTCTTTTCACCCATTCTGATGGTCCTGAAGCAGCCCTCATCTTTTACTGATGCCACGTCAATCCCATTTACCACTAATCAGTTGCTTAGGTCAATGCGATGTGGATCAGGGTCCGCTCTCACCTGTCCTTGCCCCATTGTGAACGTAGGTAATCCAGTGTTCAGTGCCACAGAAAGGCACATTCTCTGAATTGAATAAGTGTTGCAAATTAGGTTCCGTATGTAACGTACTTGTTCTTTGCATCCTTCGTTATGTTTCCCCTGCGAAATATGATGGGGGTGGTAGCAAGGGGGTCCAGCATGACTTATAATGAATGGAGGTCCTGTGCTGTCCTTTCTCTGGCTTTTGAGTTTTTGCCAAATACAGCTCATGTGGTGTTTGTTTGTTTGTTTGTTTGTTTGTTGATTTGATTTGATTTGATTTGATTTGATTTTTATACCACCCATCTAGACCTATGGATACTCTGGGTTTACAACATAAAATCACTGTTCTGAGTTACACTGTCTGTACAAGCTGGGCATTTGCTTTCAGGAAAGCCAAAGTGGAGACTTTTCAGGCTATTGAATTCTGTGCCAGACAAACAGTATCCCTGAAGTTGCCTATGGCATGTTGTGGAATAGTTTTGAGTGACATGGAGAGTAGCTTTGCTTTCTTTGGACCAATGGTCCAAGTCCCGGTAAAAGGGCCCTATGACTTGGGTATCACAGAAATAGAATCTGGAAATGTTGTATAATTTCCTCCTGGGTCCCTTGCCCTGAATGCAGTGGTTTTCATTTCAGGAACCCTGGGGTTGCTCTCTGATGAGATCACTTACCAGGATCCCAGCTGCAATTATGTTGATCTTCAATAACAATTTACAGTTTTTGGATAGAGTTCAGTATGCACAGAGTGATGCCACAGTCCAAGGGGTCTGGTTGGGTGCCGTTTTCAGTTTTGATAGGTAAAGATATTTTAGAGTACATGTTCAACAAGATTCATAGCAAGACTCACAGACTTAATGCTGGGAATATTAAAGGTTGGATTTTTAACATTTGCAAACCAACTGAAACCCCAACAATCTTACACACTTTCCCAGGTCTTTTAAAGAGTATTTGTTGTGATTAATTTCTACTCCCCATAAAAACTAATTAAGCTTCTAGTTTTAATCAAAGAAGTAATTTTATCTGGTCTCAGAGACCAAGGGTAGTCGATTTTTCTCCTCCTTACCTCCCCAAAGTGATATTCCAGCTGGGGCTTTATTTGAATTAGGATTCCCACTGAACCTATTGACTACTTATTTGTTTAAACAATTGTAGGAAAAGCTCTCTTAAGTCAATATGCAGCAAAACCTAAACTTGTAGATACAAAACAAGGCTGCAACTACACTGGCAAACCAAATTGCTATGATTTGGCTCTGCTGTGATTTTATAAGCTGTGTGTATGACATCTGAATTTGCTGTCACTGATCACGCAAGAACTGCAGATTGATTCAGGAGTTCAGTGTTCACATTTAATGCAGTGTGATTCGCATTTTAGCCCACAGGTCTCTCTTCGTTTCTTTCTTCTTCTGGTCAGATCTGTGCTGATCCATTTATGATTTGCTGTTGAGCCACATGCTTTTGAAAGGGTCAGTGTTATGGAAAGGGTGGCAGCGTTCCAAAGTTCTTAATACACACAGAAATACCACATACCACAGGAATGTCTTTTATTTCATCTGTGTTTTCTGTATTTCATTTCTATGTTTTTTTTGAAAAATTCTCATCCAGAGGTTATCTAGTGCTAAACAAGTACAGTATATCAGTGCTGCTGCTAATGTGATCTAGCACTAATCTTATATTAGTAAAAAAATAATTCATAGGAAGAGTTGGGCAGCTGATCACATGAGAAAAAAAGTATGTTCTAATCATTCCAGGTTGAAAAAAGTAGAAGTCCCCAATGACAGAGAGTAATGACATTGGGGAAGGGGAGCGGCTGGACTGATTATGATTTCCCTTTGCATCATGCGATCAGAAAAAAAGAAGACCACAGACTTCAAACCATAAGATACTAGAACCAGAGCAAGCCTGCAGTATTTCATTGTGTAGTCACAACCCAATTGGTAAACTTGCCCTTTCTCCCTTTATGGTGCAGTTGCAATAAAGCTTATTTTACCACTGGCAGTTCTGCCTTATGCAGCCAGCCTGCAATTGTGCAAGGCCAAGAAATGGCAGACAGGGGGAAGGGGATGAATGACTTTGCATCCTTTATGACTATACTATAAGGTGTTTTACCTCCACAAAGTGCCTTAGAGTAGCAGCTGCCAAGCAGATCTCTTACTGGATCTCACACCTCACCTGGTGCCGAAGAGATCTTCTTGAAAAAAAGAGTAGTTTTTAAAACATTATAGCCTTCCCTTGCTTCCAGCCTTTTCCGCTTCAGTTTTTCTGCAATTGTGCCAGAGATGAGCAAACCAAGAAGAAAAAGAGAGAGAAAAGGAAGTCTTACCCCTCACCCCACAGCCTGATGCTGCTAACAGTGAGGATAGATCACAGGGTCTCCCTTTTCTAGCACAGATCCTCCAGATTGGAACAACAACAGTACTTAAAGCAGAGAACACAATGGCAGAGACAACGATTCAGCGTGTTTAAAAATTGATGTTAAATCCTTTTTTTAAAAAGACATGAATAAACCCCAGTTTTTTCAAACATCTCAAGGCTTTGTCTCTCCTTCTGGTTACTGCAAACATCTGACTGGATGTTTGCAATAAAGTAGGGAAATTCTCCATCCGTTCAGTATGTTTTCTCACTTACGCTCTTCTTATTTATTTTAATCCATTTATCCACATCTCCTGCCTCTGAGGGGCTTATGAACATCTTCTCCATCTTAGCGTTACGGTAATTGTGTGAAGTGGGTTAGACTGAGAAATCATAACTTGATTGACAACATTGTCAACCCAATGGAGTTATTACCGAGGGGGATTTGAACCCTGTATACCACTCCCTACTCACAAATTTGCTGATTACTAGGATCCAGTGATTGCTGTCGAACTAAGCACTGCTTTGAAGAAGCTGGAATTTGCATGCATTTGGTTGTGATGGAGATTGTACCTTATGCAGGGGCTCTGGATTTTTGTTCATCCTTGAGGATTGTTGCTCACTTAGCAAGCTGGGTAAATAACATAATGTGCTGGAGATTAAAAAAAAACAGTTTATATGGAAAGAGGTCTTGGAGGCAAGGAAGTTAGAAATGTCAACATCGGGGTCACATGCCAAGGGAGTTGGGAGACAATGGTGGCTGCCTTACAGTGTGATCATAGTGTTTTCTTTGTAGGAAGGAGTGTGCAAATTGCATGTGGGATGCCATGTGACATTTCACTCTCACATGTGCGCATACTGAGAAGCAAAAACCTTAAAGAAGGCCGATACTATTTTGATGCAATTTGATTGGGGAGGGGAAGCTGTAGCTTAGTAATACTATCTATGCTTCGCTTCTAAAAGACCCTGCATTCAACCCCCTAGTATTGCTGGGCAGGATTGGGAAAGACTGTGGCCCAAATCCCTAGAAAGTTACTCCTAGGCTGTGTAGATAGCAGAGGTTGCAAAAGTTCCTTTTCTGAACTATAGCTTTGAGAGCCATCTGGCCAGTGGTCCTACTGGTTAGGAATTTGGGGCCAAGCGTTCGTTTAGCTTCCTGTACAGCAATTTGCTAATTTCTCTCTCTCTCTCTCTCTCTCTCTCTCTCTCTCTCTCTCTCTCTCTCTCTGTGTGTGTGTGTGTGTGTGTGTGTGTGTACACAGAGAGAGAGACAGAGAAAAAGAGACAGAGAGACAGAGAGAGAATTGCAAAAATAGGTTACAGGCGATACCTTTATAGGCCACTATTAAAAAAAAAAAAAGAACATTGCAAGCTTTTGAGTGCAGTCAATCACTCTTCTTCAAAGCAGGTCCCAGAATTTCAGACATGGTGAAAGATGTGCTTCACCGAGAGATTACTCTTAAAGTCCTTGGTTAGATGATGTTCTTAAAATTCATGGCTAGATGATGTTGCAGCCAGGGCAGGAGTATCATGCATGCACACGCACACGCACACACGCACACGCACACACCCACCTTGTTTTTGCATTTTAAATTAACAGTTTAGGCTGAAAATTCCAAACGTGCAGTATACATTTCATATAGCATAATATATTGTGCAGTAATAAGAATGGGAAGGAATTTTGGCTTAACGGAAGCTGAATTGGCCTTCAAGAATTCAAACCCTGATTTGTGAGGAAAACCTTCATGCATTTTGGGATACATTTGTTTTACAATGTTTTTCTGTAGTTTCTATCATGTAAGGTTTTTTATTGATTCTAATGTTTTGATCGATTGGGTTTGTTTTATATTTGTTTGTATAACTGAATTGTATTGTATGGATTCTCTTGCTGTGAACCGCCCAGAGTTCCTTCGGAAAGTTGGACGGTAAATAAATAAATAAATAAATAAATAAATAAATAAATAAATAAATAATATGGTGGCAGCATTCACACATTACAATAAGGCCAAAGTTCCTGGCACATTCTGGTTTACCTTGAGCAAACAGCTTGTTGGTGGAAGTGGTCTCTGGTCATTGCTATGAGCAGACAAAATTGTCATGAAAGGGCTGGTGTATTGTGATACCCAAATATCAGATGCTGATCTGTTGCTTTCAGATGAGCCCAAATTAAAAACTCAGCAAAAAAAATGTACAACAAAAAACAACAGAGTTTGTTATTGGGATCCAAATATTGGGAGCAACAAACCAAGGCCTTCTGTTCACCTGTCATGATGATAAATTATACTTTGGAGCTGATTTTACAAGCTTATGGACAGTGAACTGGTAGCAAAGCAGCTATGGGTACCCACACACTTGCTCTCCACAGACAACTAAAGTCATGATTAGTCAGTATTAGGGATGGGCATGAATCGAAAACCGAAATACTGTTTATTGTTTCGTTGTGTAATGAAACGAAACGAGGAAGCAGCATTTCATTAAAGAGAAAACGAAATGGTCGTTTTTCCATTGAAATGAACTGTTTCGTTCCATTGTTTTCGGGCTCCTGCTGAATTGTCAGTGGCTGGAGCCCTTTAAACCTGGACCAGTCGGCACCAGGAGGTACCAACTGGGCCAGGTTTAAAGGGGTCCAGCCATTGACAGCTCGGCAGGAGCCCTCAGAAAACAGTCGGGTAGTGAGTGTGATCCCGCAGAACTGCCTACCTGACCGTTTTCAGAGGGCTCCTGCCGATCTGTCAATGTCTGGAGCCCTTTAAACCTGGACCAGTCAGCACCAGGGGTTCCCCCTTATGCCGACTAGGCTAGGTTTAAAGGGCTCCAGCCATTGACAGCTCAGCAGGAGCCCTTTAAAAATGGCTCCCAGAGTCCAGGGCACCAAATCTGGTGGCTCTTGGAACCCAGGGGAGCCATTTCATTTTGTTTTATTTCATTTCATATGAATTTTTTTAACAAAAATTGTAACAAACAAAACAAAACCAAATGGGGGGTGAGCACGAAATGAAACATTATTTTTCTGTTGTGTGCCCATCCCTAGTCTGTATGTGTGAAGTTGGTGATTGTTGTCTTGTTTGTGTATAAAACTATCATTTTTTCCCCTGGACCCTTCCTTATCTCTATACCATATACCCTATACCAGCCTTATCTCTTACATATACAGTAATACCCATTAAACTCAGTGTAAGATCATATATAGGGGTGTTTGCCTTGTAAAGGAACCAGTTCATGGACTGGCATTTCCCTCCCCTCCATTCCTGATGTGAAGCTTCAGTTGGCCCTTCCCCATCCCCACTTCTCTCTACGACCCCTGCTTTTTTCCCTTTCCCTTCTCCCCCCCCCCAAGCAGCTCTGTGCTGTACTCCCTGCCTTTTAAATCCATCAAAGGAATTTCCCCCCTCAGCCAAGAAAAATGTGACCTACTTTCTGCCTCTCGAGTCTCTGTCAAAAGCGTAGACAAACAGCATGGGCAGGAAAACCTCCATGGTGGGGTGTCATTTTTGCCTCCAATCTTTGCTCCCTGGGGTGTGTTTGTTGGACTGAGGTATCCTTCGAAAACTCCAGGATCTTGTTTTGGATGCTGAGTGTCGTGGCTTTCGATTATTGCCAAGGATGGCATTGTATTGTCCCACTGTGAGGTTTGTATTTGAGTCCTCTTTTGCAAAGATTTATGTTGAGTGATAAAAGAAAGAAGAAAAGCTTAGTGAGCAGCGGGTGGGAGTAGTGGTCTATTTGCAGGTACCTGTAAGAACATGTTCCCTGTTTGTTCCAGAGGTGTCATGTCCTTCAGGCTCCATTCTAACAGAAACGTGTCTTTTAAAGCAAAAAATGGCACCATGCACTTAAACATATAAGTGCTTTCCTGCCATTTCTGTAACATGCTCTTTTCAACACATCTGTCTGGACTGTGTTATTGTGACACGGATAATTAATAAGCCCATTTTACAGATCAGGGCAACCGAGGGTTGTTGGTTTTTTTTTGAGCTATCTAAGGGCGCTTTTACACAACCTCTAAAATCCGCTGGCAACTTAAATTTGGACCAGAGCTCATCGGGGTTTGTTCTACTTCCTGTGTTCCCACCCTTCCGCACTCCATTGCTCCTGTCGGCAGTGAGGGGAGGGAGAAAAAAAGGGAGAGAAAAAATGCAGGCTCATCTCCGCTCACCTCCATCTGCCAACGAAGCAGCCCTGTAGGGATTCCTGTCTCTTAAAGGGGCAGCAGGGACAAAAAAACAAACAGAAGCCGAGGAGAGCCCGGCGTCCACAGCTTTACAATCCACATCGGAATTTTTTTTACCTCCGGAGACCAGGTACTTCTAAAGTGCGCTGGGGCATGCTTAGGTGGATGTGGCCGTACTTTATTTTGTTTAAAGTCTACAGCTGGTGCGAAAACAATTTTAAGCTCCGCATTTGGGAGCTCTTTGCCTCGGATTTTAGGGGTCATGTAAAAGCAGCCTAAATGAATAACGTGACCAGCTATGTTGACCCTTCATCCCCTTGTGGCAATTCATAGATACCCCAAAGGATCTAGCAGGGATTACTTACCCTGCAACATTCTTCAGTTGTCTGGCTTGCACCACACCACAGTATTTTGCCACCTGTAACAAGTAAGAATGGCATGTAGGCAAGGAAAACTTAACTATAGTTGTCCTTTTTGGAATCTTTCAGCAACACAGAAACAGAAATATGTGGGGGGAAAGGGCTAGTGAGAAGGGGAGGGCTACTAAATTTTGTGTACAGTGGACCCTTGTATAACAAACAGTTTGTATAACATAAAATCTGTACAACATAAAAAATTCCGGAGATAGGGGAAATTTGCTTAACAGAATTGCCTATGGGGTAAATCCGTACAACATAAAATTATTGCAATTAGGGATTACTCTGTTTTCAATGCATTCCTATAGGAAATTTGTATAAAGGAAAATGTGCTTAACATAATTTCATTTGGAACGAATTGATTCCTTTATACAAGGTACCACTGTATTCTCTTTGTTATAGTGTCTTTTTTCACAGTTGTGCTATCCAACCCATGCCTAGTTATCGTGGGCACGTTGTTAAAAGCTTTGCTGAAGTCAAGATATATTATGTCTACAGAATACCCACCATCTGCCTGTTCAAAAAAATGAGATAAGATTAGTCTGGCAAGATTTGTCCTTGACAAATCCCTGTTGGCTTCTAGTTATTTCTGCATTGTTTTCATGGTGCTTGCTTTAAAATCTGCTCCAGAAGTTTCCCTGGGATTGATGTCAAGCTGACTGGTCTGTAGTTTCCAAGTTCCTCCGCCCACTTTTCAGACAGGGGCAACATTAGCCATTCCTCAATCATCTGGAACTTGACCCCTTCTCCATGACTTCAAAAAAATAAATAAATAGACAATGCTTCTGAGAGTTCTTCAGCCAGCCCCTTCAGTACTCCTGGATGCTGTTCAACAGGGCCTAGAGATTTGGACTCATTCAAAGTAATAAGGTATTCCATCATGGTTTATCAATCTCAAGTTGCAATTCCATCCCCTCCACTTGTACGTCACATATTTACTTGGAGTGTCATAGATTGTCTTTTGGGGGGTGGGTGGAGAGGAGGAGCTAAAGTATAAATGGAGCACTTCCACCTTTTCTTTGCTGTCTGTTGTATTTTTCCATCCCTATTGAATCGCTGAGTTGTTGTTTCTGTTCTCTGTCTTTGCATGCACCTGAATAATTGGTTTTTTTTGTTGCTTTTAGCATTTCTTGCTATCCTCAGCTCATTCCTTGTGTTTTCCTTCCTAGCAACATCCTTATAATTCTTTGCTAGGTGTCAGTATGTTCCTCCTTTGTGGCCTGACCTTCAGTCTACTTCTTATATGTGTCCTTTTGTGTTTCAGGTCCACTCTGAGCTTTTTGTTAAGATCAATCCATGTTTTCTGCTCTCTTCCAGGGTTTTGTGGGTTGGGTGTTTTTTTTTGTTCACTTTGGTGTGGTTTATTTGTTTGTTCTCGTTGTTTGGCTCTTATGCCTTTCGAATTTCCTTTTTAAGAAACTCTCGTCCATTTTGGACTCCTGTCCTTATTAGGCTCTCCTTCCATGGGACCTTATTTATAATAGTTCTGAGTTCATTAAAATTACTTTCATACAGCTGAACTTCATTTTTGCTTCCTTTGAAATCAAGAATTCAAGTAGAGTGTGGTCACATACCGTCCGAGTTCCCCTTGCGTGTTACTTCATCCACCAAGCCATCTCTACGAGTTAGAATCAAGTCAAGGATAGCTAATCCTGTAGTTTCTTTCTTCCTTTTTTGTAGGAGAAAATTATCAGCAACACAAGGTGGTAATCAATTCAGATCAATTAAGACAGAGCACAGATGGTGTTGAACACCTTGTCTGCTGTTGGTAAAGGAAAAGAGGTATTGTGACTCGAGACTGTTACTACATCACCTTTTCTGTCCTGTGCACTGTTCTTCTTATCAAATTAATAAGATAAACAAAACTAGTGATACCTTTGTTGTTGTTCATGCTGTTGTTATATACCATCCAGTTGCCTCCAGCTTATGGGAACCCTACATATAAGCACTCTCCAAAATGTCCTGTCTTCAAATGCCTTTCTCATTTCTTGCAAAGTCAAGCCTGTGGATCCTTTAGGGCAGGCATGTCCAAACTTCGGCCCTCCAGATGTTTTGGACCACAACTCCCACAGTCCTTTGCCATTGGGAATACAGGCTTGGAATTCTGGGAGTCAATCCATCTTATATTTGGGTCTTCCTCTTTTTCTACTGCCTTTCACCTTTCCCAGCGTTATAAATCCAAAGTACATATTGAGGTGATTATAGATTAATTAATCATCAGAATCCCAGTAGTTTTTGAGTGAGGTTTAGGTAACTTTCTGTGTCTAATTGACCAAGTGCAGGGGAACGTCTTTGTTGTGCAGTTTGGTGTGTGACCCGGGATCTGACTGAGATGTGCCCAGTCAATTAGCTTCAGGTTTCACAGTCTTTAATGTGAACACCAATCGGGCTCTCTGGCCAGTCGCTAGTCATATCAAGTAATGAGACTGGGCCTTTGATCTTCACGTTGCTTTCCTGTATTAAGCCAAAAAAGATCATTACCCCCAAGAGGCTTCTAATCAAAATCACACAGGGAGCAGAACAGATGGTTTTGAGAGGGAAATGCCCCATCCCTAAGCCCCAGTGTGGGGGAGGTAGCTGTGTATTGCTGAGTCAAAATGTTGGTCAAGGTTGGCCATGCAGTTAGGCAAACTGAGATAACGGCCTTAGAGAGCAGATGCCAGGGGGTAGGAAGGAGAGTTGAGGCGTTTGAGGCCAAAGCAAACCAGGCACGTGGTTCCCCCCCCCATGCCCTTAGACTAGCCTTTTGCCCTCGTGCAAAACTGAGGGATTCTGTCTCATGTGTCACCATGACGGATTCAGCTGCAAATCTCATCAGATTCTGAAGACAGGACAGAAGTGCCATCTCGTAATCTCTCTCAGGCAGCAAAGATGTTGGGGGCCAACCCTCCTGTCACTGCATTTTGATCATGCAGATTTCTAGAGTGAATTCTGCCAATGGAAAAAATATATATCTCAATGCTAAACATTACACAGCAAGATCTTGGCTTAATGTGAAACCCAAGGTACAGGAAAATTAATTCGCCACCTGTGCCCTATTGCCTTGTCATAGGATCAGTGTAGCCTCTATAGCAGGCGTGTCCAAAGTCCAGCCTGGGGGCCAAATGCAGCCTGATTTAAATTTTTGAGTGGTCCTCAGCTTCTTCTTCCTGCCAGCTCAGCCTGTCACTCATCCCCGCCTGCCGACTCTTCCCTATGCTGGCTAGAGATGTGAGCTGCAGTTTTATGGTTTGCCTGCCCTCCCTGCCTCCGTCCATCCCCTCAGCCACCCGCCCTGCCTACCCACTCCTGGCTCCATTGCTGCAGCGTCTTCCCCACCTCCTTGTGAGGGAAGGCAGCATATGCGAACAGTGGTAAGTCTTGGGTCCATGTGGGCTGATTCCCGGGATGTGCAACAGCCGCTGGACCCCTGGACGCCTTGAAACTGGAGCATTTGTGACTGTTGCAGATGCGCACGGACCATGCCCTTTCTCCCCCCCCCTTTCAGGCTGAATGCTCATCCCCTACACATTTTCACCTCACCAAATGTGGCCCTCCTTGCAAAAACTTTGGACACTCCTGCTTAGGGTCCGAGTTCCTCCTTTCTGTTGTGGAGGCATGCGGAAAATGCAGCTTCCTCTTGTTGTGGGCTGCTGTGGCAGGGTACTGTGGGGATTGTGGAGGTTGCATGTTTTTAATTAGGGAGGAAGGAAGTCATAACGAGCTAAGTTAGGGTATTCCACAACCAGCCATTCTGATTCTGCAGAGGAAACGGTGTGCAATCTTCTTGCTTGCAACTGGAACTGGAATCCCTTGTGCTTAGGTGGGTCAGAAGCCTGCCGTGTTACTGCCTGCCTTATATGGGTCTGCTGAAACTCCACTTAAGTGCTTATGGCACACACAACTGTGCCCTCTCAAACCGGGATCTGCCCTGCAAGGTGTGGTTGCATTGGCTGCCGTTCCAGGAATTTGTGAACCCTTTCGTGCAAGGAGCTCAGCGTCTTGTCTCTCGTTGTGGGTCTCAAACAATGTGCCGGAGGACCCGAGAGCCCTTTTACACCCCCTCCCTTTGTGGGAGTATGTTTGGGATGAAAGGCAGGAATGATCCTCAAGCTTTCTCCTGCAGCTTTTGGGTTGACTTGCTGCAGTCATCCATGGCTCTTTGCTCCTCTGGCCTCTCTTCTACCACATATACACTTCAGAGCCTAGGGAACCTGCTGTTTGGATTCTTACTTCAAGAATCCCACAGTTAGCACGGCCGCTGCTGCTGTTTGCATTGCAGGCCTGGTGGATCCGATGCCAAGATACCTTTATCTTTTGGCCTTCTATTTGCTCCTGTGTCTAAGCGTGCATGTCCAGTTCACGCAAAGCACGATGGAAGTGAGGGGGCAGCTTACACCTTACAGACACCCCATTATTAGAAGCAGAAATCTGTTACTGTTTCTGAACCTTGATCCAGGGAGACCTTGATGACTGAGCGGGTCATACCTGGAGATGAAGCCTGTGCTTACCTCCCCGTTCCCAGCCACAA
This sequence comes from Phrynocephalus guinanensis, assembly GCA_037367245.1. Classification (NCBI taxonomy): domain Eukaryota; kingdom Metazoa; phylum Chordata; class Lepidosauria; order Squamata; family Agamidae; genus Phrynocephalus; species Phrynocephalus guinanensis. The sequence continues at coordinate 26,321,025 of CM074743.1, read as the reverse complement.
AACAAAACAAGCTAATGTGCAAACTGCGGGAGGAGTGAAAAGCTCCTGCTGTGGCAACCAGGTATTTTTATCGTTTCAAGGAATTTGCTCTCCTGATGCTGGACTATCTATAGAGTATACTTTGGCCCTGAGTCTGCGCCTGCTGCTGCATAAAGATGTCCATATTTCCATGAAGACTTGAGCTTGGAAAAATTCCTTTTCTGTACTTCAAATCCCACATTTGCCCATCAGGCCAAGGTAGTCTCTAGAAGGGGTGGTTTGATCGGCAGGGGGTGAACAGTAGATGGAATGCCTTGGTTAGAAGTGTGTATTGCAGGCTATGAAGTTCCGGGTCTCTGTAAGTTCTGAGCACAGCCATGGATCCATTCCAACTGGATGGCTTTTGGCAAGCCCCTGTGTTCTTCTTCACATTTCCTGTGAATCACACCCTTTTCTTTCTCACCCTTGGTTTCTGTTTTGCCGTCAGACCTTTTTTAAACCTGCAAAGGAGTTGTATTAAAAGAGTTCTTCAAAGCATACACTAAATGTTTTCTCTTTACCACTGGAGACCACCCCCATAATGAAGGCGATTATTTTTCCCAGTCAGAAACGTTTTGTTCCTTTTCTTGAGTGGAACTGTAAATTTTAAGCTCTTTGTGGGAATTTTAAGCTCTATTGTGGATATGTGTGTATGTGTGTATATATGTATATGTATATGTATATCTATATCTATATCTATCTATCTATCTATCTATATACACACACACACACATACATATACATAGATATATATATATATACAGTGGACCCTTGTATAACAAACAGCTTGTATAACATAAAATTTGTACAACATAAAAATTCCAGAGATAGGGGAAATTTGCTTAACATAATTGCCTATGGGGAGAATCCGTACAACATAAAAATGGGATCACTCCATTTTCAATGCACTCCTATGGGAATTTGTATAAAGGAAAAATTGCTTAACATAATTTCATTTGGAATGAATTAATTCCTTTATACAAGGTACCACTGTATCTCCTTCCACAGTAGTAGAGTAACACGCATATTGGGAGTACTATCTAACTGTTTTATTACTTTTTATTATTGTTACTAAGCGGATGCTGGTGACATGTTAAATTGTATGTCTGCCACAGTGTCTTGACTGGGCTCAGAGCTTAACCTGCACATTGGATTTTTAAAAAATACCTGGAATCATTTCCCATGCTTTATTTTATCCTGGATCTCTCCAGAGCAGCCAAAGCTGCAACACCTCAGCGGATGTCCTTTGTGTCATGAGCATGAAACCCCAAAATACATGAATAATGTTGCTGTGACCTGCAGGAGGGATGTCCAGTACGATATACTGTATAGTCTCTCTCCTTTTTTAGCCAGGTGGCCTCGAAATCAGACCTAAAGATCAGTTTCTCTGGACAAGTTTTCAGGACTTACACGACACTATAATGGCATCATTGCAAATGTTGGACTTGCAACACTCCAGCCAGAGACTAAGCGGCCGTTGGACTCACATAGCTAATGCATTTGAAGAATTTTGAGCAATTAAACTAGAGCTACGTATGTAGATTTCTGGTTTTGAACGATGACTCACAGAATATTCCAGGTAGTATGGGCACACCTGTAACCTGAAAATACACTATAAGGAGTGCAACACAGTTTGTTTCTTAATTGAAGTGTTCCTTTTTTTAATTGATCGATCAAGATGGTCTTTTTATTTTGTAAACCCATGGTCATGTTTCATGCCATCCACATTTTTGCTAGTGGTCAGCCATGTTCTCCTGGTGAGCATTTGAAAGGGGGAACTAAATGCACTGAAGCAAGACCCACACTTCTCCCGCATGTCCTAATGCCTTTCTGCTTCCGCCGTTTTCACTGTGATGTTTGTGCCAAAAAAAGTACCAAACTTAGAAGCGTGCAAAAAAAAAAACGGTTTGGGAGGCGTCCATTTTCAGTGTCCTCTCAGCCAGCATGGCTACAGAAGAATTGCTTTTCCAAGTACTGCAAACTTGTGCGGAGAAACTCATCTTCAGGCTGTATCTCAGAAGAGTTACTAGCTATACAGTACCCAGATTCACCATTCTGGTTTGAAGGGGAGTTCTGAGAGGGACGCTTCAAAGCCAAAGACAGAAGCAATATGTTTGGGTTTGTTTCCCCCCCTGCCACATGACCATTTATTCCATCATTTATGTTTATACCCTATTTTCTCCCATTAAAAAGACACAAGATAGGTGAGGATGAGCAATGTGGTGCTGCTTTAAAACATTAACATGCTTTGCAGTCCATCAAAACTGTATTTATTAGTGAGGCTCAGTCTGTGGCACAGAACTAGAACTACAGCCTGTGCATCTCCACTAAACAGGAGGGGACACGGAACATTGTGGAGTCAAATTCACTTGTATAACCCAACCATGGGACATCTTAGCCATCTAATTTTCCCGCCTTGGGTTTCTGAAGATAAAAATAGATATAAGTTGGTGTGTATTTTAAACTCCTATTCAAAAGTAAAGAGATGGAATAAGGTTCTTTCAAAAAAAAAAAGCAAACTGAATTGCAGAACACTTACGCAATGAGGACTAGAAACCTGCATGTTTCTTCTTCTTCTTCTTCTTCTTCTTCTTCTTCTTCTTCTTCTTCTTCTTCTTCTTCTTCTTCTTCTATTTATTTATTTATTTATTTATTTATTTCTAACCTAAATAAATGGAGGTGCACATATCTGGGCTTCTGCAGCTCATAGCTACAGCAACCTTGAAAACAATCCGTGTTTGGCAGTTCCTACCCTTAGAGGCTTCCAGACGCCAAGGCAAAAAAGAAGAGGTTGTTGAAGATGTCTGTACAGTCTATTGCATACGAAACCCACCTCTCCCTCATTCCCTCCAGCTTGGTGTATGAATAAATCACACTGGAGATGGGCCACAAACCCTTCGCCTGTCCCTAGCAGGGCTCAGAGCAGCCCCTTCCTAGCATGGTCCCATCTCTGTCTTAGCTTCCTATATTTTAAGCCAGCCGCAAGTGTAGCAAGAAGTTTTGAAACCACAGGAGCAATGTTTATTGCATGTTCAGTAACCACAGTGAGGTTTGGAGAATGGCAGGGACGGGAAGGGGGAAAGCGGCCTTGATTCTCGTTTCTTTCTCTTTTCATCCCTTAGTGACCAATATCCTTTCCCCCTTTAACTTCTGATATTTTTGTTGCCAGCATTTTGGAGGTGGTTGGGTGGGTAGGGTCTTTTTTGGAACATGCATCCTCAAATTTCCCAGGCAGTGGGGCTGTAGGATCCTGGGATTTGTGTTCCAAATAAAGTTCCTATTCCAAATTCTGAACTCCCTCCCATTCCCCCCTCCCCCCAAAAAAATCCCAGATTCCCAAAATATAACAAATCCACCAGTTTTAGCAGTCAAGGCGATTAATCTGAAAAGCAGTCGTTGTGTGCAAATTTGGGGCAGTTTAACAGTTAGCTTTTAATCTGCTTGTACACATAACAATAATATGTTTGTTGTTCAAATATCTTTGCCCAGCCCCCGTCCCCGGGAGTGGGGAGAACTTGGAATTGAAACCAAAACAAAATAAGAAGAAAATTAAGACAGCCTTCATTGGCACTACATAAGAGAGCAGTAGTGTCCCAACCATAATGCCTTCCCTAATCAGTTGTCTTCTTTACCTTTTGAACCATAACTTGTGTCACTTCTGAGAGACTAGTCGCTTTCTAGTCTGTGAAAGCTCCCCCTGGAATAAGTCAGTCAGTCCCAAGGGTGCCACAATGCTTTTTTGTTGTTGATGGTATAGAAGCAGGCATGGCTACCTCTGTGAAAGTAGCAAGAGGCAGGGTGAATACAATAGTCCTCCTTTGTCCTTTACTTGGTACAGGAGGAGCTTATTGCTGGATAGTTCAGTGGCTTAGGCATCTCTGGCTGCAGAGCCGAAAAGTTGGGAGTTCGATTCCCCACTGGACTTGATGATGCCTACGGTCTCTTCCAGTTCTGCAGTTCCAAACCATGGGTTGTCATCCTTGTCAAAGGTACAACTGGAGAGCTGGTGGCTTTCCAGATATGATTTCACTAGCCTAATCATAGGAATACATCCCCCACCCCATTTCTGTCTCTTTGGCATGCAAAATACATCACTAAACGTCTTTGGATAGTTAAGCGTTTGCCTCTTATCCCGCTTTTTCTTTGTCCTAAAATGAATGACCTTTTCAGTATTTCTTCGGGTTTTCAAACTGTTGACTTTAATGGTAGTTAAATAATGTTTTTGCAATTTAGATGAATCTGTCTTGATAGTGTTCTGATGTATATCTGAGGGTATTAATATTTTAATGTGTATTTGAATATTTAGTATTTGTATTACTCCTCATAAAACTCCGTTATTATTACAGATGTGTGTATGTTTTCATGTGTGCAGGGAGAACTGTATTCTTACAAGGACCCCTGGAGAGGAGGGAACGGTGCATCTCAGTGTGGACAGATGCATGATGAAGCCCCCTGCCTGGTGGTTTCAGTGAGAGCGGGGGCGGCGGCGAGGGGCTGATGGCGACGGGCGGCTGGCGGGCGGTGGGGGGGCGGACGGCGGTGGCCAGCGGAGGGAGGTGGGCGGCAGGCTGGCCAGCGCCTTCTCTCCATTTTGGCACCCTAGGCAACTGCCTAGTTCGCCTTAATGGAAGCGCCAGCCCTGGCCGTGGTGGCAGTTCAACTTTTTCCTCCTCACCATCCCTTCCAGTTCCTGATAGCCGGGGTGGTGGTGGTGGTGGTGTACGGCTGGTAGCCTTTTCCGGCTCATCTGGTTCTCCCCAATTCCGCCCTGGGACCAGCCCCTTCGAAGAGCATCTTGCCCCGTGTCCTTGTGTAACCTCAGTTCCCTGTTGCATTGTTTCCAGGAGGGTCTAATCCCCCACAAGGAGGTCATTTGAGGACGCAGCTGGTGCCTCCCTGTCCCTCTTCTCCTCCCCTCCCTCCAATTCTTTCCCCTTCTGGGGAGGCCAGCAGGACTTTGCTGTTTTCATGTTTCCTTTGATGATGATACAGTTTTGGCCAAGCGCCAGAGAGCTGCAGGTTTCCTTACAGAGTGTTAGGCATGCGGCCCACAGGGTATGGGTGGCCGTGGTATGGAGAGGGGGGAGGAGGAGGAAGGGAGGGGGGAGAGAGAATCCGTGCAGGGATCAAGTGGGCTGTGTGTAGGTGGAAGGAGGAGGGGGGGGTCTGCCCCTAACACAAATGCTTACTAACGCCTTTGTAAACCTTGCACGCTGCAAAGCAGCTGGCTCCAGGCAGTGGCTTTTTGCACAAGGGTGGATTGGCAAAAGTGAAGCTGGATTCCCTCATTTCACTCAAACATGCACACACACACAGAGACAAACACACACAAGTATCATGCATGCACATGCACGTGTGCACACGCACACATGCACACACACACACACACACACACACACACACACTATTTAAAGGATCCTGTTTGTCCCTTGTTTGGCCAGCTGTATGCCATCTTTCCTTTTCTTCTTATGACATTGAGACACTGTTTCTCGGATGGCTCCCAATATACACTCTAACCTCCTTAGTTGCATTTCTGTTACCCTTAAGAGAGAAAATCACTTTAGCAATGCCTACAGAAAGAGTTTGGAGGCAGGGGGGCTCACCTATGTCTGCACGGAGAAGTTGAGACTTGCCAAGGCTTTAGAGGTGGATCAGGTCTAATTGCAGGTGTCTCTTGTACAGAGTCAGAGGATATTGTTTCATCTCTCAAGTGCCAAGGCCAAGAGATCTGGCATTGAAATTCGGTTCTGGAGAGAAACTCTGGCCAAACTGGGTTTTGAATTGGAACGAACAGGTTCTATACTTAACTCTGAATCAGCTCTAAGGGGTGATGCATTTCCTACTGGAGCCAAGATTTTTCCATCTTCTTTTGACCAAAGCTTCTCCAAGAGCAGCTTTGCAGATATGGCCAGGCAGTTCTACATTTGCCCAGGTTTATTCAGATATATTCAAAATAAATTGCGTTTGCTATCTATTATGGACGTCTTGCCGCAGGAAAAGAAGTGAGAAGGCTTGAGACACAAACCGGTTGGGGCCACTTAAAACCAGTCTGGCAGCTTCTCTGCTCCCCCTCCTCCCCAACCACTTCCTCCTAGTCCTTAAGGTGTGTGCGTGTCTGTATGTGTCCTTTCAGACTGTCAAGCTCCAGAATGGGAGCTATTGCACAGCCTGGTGTCAGAGGCCCTTCGGCAGCCGTCCATAGATACACACCGAGATACTTTGTTTTCTTGTAGCACATGAGTGTATACAGTGCTCTGGTGGAATTAATTGTCAGTCGTTTTGGTAACGACCTTTGGTTACAGGCATACTCTCTATAAGGAGGGTTGGATAAATTCATGGGTCTGTCTTTTAACTAGAATGATTGAATCACGCCTCCCTCTTCCAAAGCAGTTTACCTCTGAATACAAATATGTTGAGGTTATTGTTTCCACCATACTTGCTTAGGAATGTCTTACTGTCACCTGGCATTGTTGTTTGGGCCAGGATAACAGCCAGGATAATTAGTTACATTTAAAAAAAATCTCCCAGTTTTAAAAAATCCAAAGGATATGAAAGTCCCTTAATATTTCAAAAGTTCCTTCAGATCCCTCCCAAAAGTAACAAGAAAACATAATGCATTATACAGAAAAAACTAAATTATATTGCTAGGCTTTAGCAGAGAGAGGAAAATTGACCCTTGTTACACCTTCATTATTCCTAAAACTAACAGGTAACAGGTAACACCAATACCAATACTCATAATAAGTTGCTTCGAATAATTTTAAACAGGAGACTGTTGCAGCTATTGCTGCTTTTATTTTTCTTAGTATCTGTACATTGTAGAAGACTGGCCAGAGAGAGAGAAAGGGAGAGGGAGAGAGCGCAGCCAGCCGAATGGTGCCTGATTAACTTCTAGCCAAGACAAGAACTGAACCTGGAACTAATTTATAGTGTATGTTCTATGCCCTGCTCTAAATTAGCTGTCAAAGATTAGCAGTTAAGAGATACAGTGCATAAAAGCAATATTGTAATTGTTGGTTCTCATTATTAAGAAAATAATTAAATAGACCATCCTTGTGGAAAACAGGTTGGGGCAGCTCTTAGAAATGCAGAATTGTGGACTCTGTGCCAAGTGGTGTTAGGTATTAGTGAGGGATGATATTCTGCACATGCTCAAAGGCACTGTGAAAGGTGTCATTACTCTGAATATACTCTTGCACCTGAATATCTGTTTATTTCTTCTTAGTAGCTGCTGCCCCCAGATTCATCAATACCCAAACTTTTTCTTCCTCCTTCCTCTTCAGCACTGCTTTAATCTTGGGCCAGTTATGGCACATTTGAGATACAGAACACATTCTGTACAGTGAGCAACCCTATGCCAACATGTATTTCATTTGTTCCATTTCTATTGTGTGGTTTAGAGTCAGGATTGTGGTGCAGTGGGTGGTGGCTTTAAATTTTCTCCGGACTTTTAAGAATGGCATACTGTGGTTGAGATGCAGTGAAATGCAGATGATGTTGCCGTTTCATATACTGGTTTAAGAAAAATGGGAAGAAGTGGGGATTAAAAAAAAAAGTTTGGGCGAGGAATAAAATGGCTTCCCCTTCTTTTTCTCTCCTTCAGGGTCTCCTCCTTGGGTTTTGGCTGGAGAATGCTTGCGGTTTGCCAACACTGAAGGGGGCACAATGGGGCGGGCCTCCTAACTGGACTCAAGAGCCCCGTCTCTCCTACATCCCAGCCCCACATCTGTCGTGGCGACCGTGGAGTGTTGCCTCTGGGGGCGGAGCCCACCTCGGTCTCTCTTTACTGGGTCTGGATGGAATTGCGGTGAATGGAACAGAAGCCCAGCACGGTGGAGTGCCTGTCGGAGCCAGAGGACACCCGGTAAGGCATTTGTGCATGAGCGGGGGCTTGTGCATGAGCGGCGTTGGGATTTTTTGTCTATAGGGCGGCTGTTGAAAAAGGCCAATCTAGGTCAGAATTGATTTTTTTTGTTTGTGGTGGCATTGATAGGGACCCTATGACTGCTCAGAGGACACCTCTCTCATCAAATAAGTGAAAGGTGGGACCCGCAATAACATGTTGTATCATCTTCTGTCTTGCAGTGTTTCCATTCCAGCTAGCTAGTAAGTGGTGCCTCTACTACAGGCATGCCCAAAATTCGGCCCTCCAGATGTTTTGGATCACAGCTCCCACAGTCCTTTGTCATTGGCAATCTAAGCTTAGAATTCTGGGAGTTGTGGTCCAAAACATCAGGAGGGCCGGACTTTGGACATGCCTGCTCTACAACATTAAAGTATCTGCTGAGATACCATAGTTATCAGGACGAGAAACTCAAGCAGGCCTGCTCATTCTTCCTCTGAATGACACCAGGGCTTTCTGTGTTTTGTTTCCCAAATCATACACACAACATTTTAAAACTCTTGGAGGTAAACAACCATGCTTAAATCTCATAGGCCTGTTGTTAGAGATGGCTTTTTGCATACTTTTGCATTGCCTTTCGTCAGAGGTGTAGCTAGGGTTTGGAGTGCCCGGGGACAAAGTCAGTTTTTGCGCCCCCTCTTGTGTCTCACCCACCAAGCAAGGGCTGCCTAATCTTGGGGAAACAGTGGGGAGGGGGTGAAGGATTGCCCTTTCTCACGCCCTATTTAGGGGTCTCTTGGACAAGGCTGTCCTCTGCAAACCACATAGCACGCGGATAGCACCATGCCACCGATTTTTTTCAAGCATGACCTCCGTAGCACGCTTCCCCCTCCTCCTTTCCCCAGCTAAGGCTTGGCAATCGTTAGCCCAGGGAAAGGAAGAGAGGGAAGCAGATGAAGGGATTTTTCCCCAAGCAGCACCTCCGTCGCACGCTTCCCTCTCCTCCTTTCCCTCGAGCTAAGCCTTAGCGCGGGTGGGGGAAGGAGGAGGGGGAGCAATTGACTGAAGTGCTGCTTGGAAAAAATTGCCTGATTCTCTCTCCTCCTTTCCCCTGACTAAGGATCGCCAAGCCTTAGTGGGGCAAAAGGAGGACTGCTGGCGGGATGGCACAGGACTTCCTCCTCCTGCTCCCCTTCCAGGTGCCCCCAGATTGCTGCATGCCCCAGGGCAAATGCACTCTTCCGCCCCTCCCTAGTTACGTCAAGGCCTTTCCTTTCCTCCCCCCCCTTGAGTTTTACAAGTTTGTTTGCATGCTTTTGCGAGCCTTGGGGTACGTTTCAGCATGGAGCCCTCTCTCTTGCCGTTCTCAGCATCCCCATTTCCTCCATTTCTGATTTTGCTGTTGGAGTGAGTGATGTCAAAATTGTCTGTTTTGATTGTGAGCCGCCCAGAGACCTTTGGGTAGTGGGCAGCATACAAGCTATATAAATAAATAAATAAATAAATAATTTAATAAATAAATGTAGTTTAGAGGATCACAGTAACATTAGGTTGAATTGTGGGATTTTGTTCTTTATATCTGTATTTACAGCACATTGAAGTTTATATTGGATATCTAGTTCAGCATCTGTCCTTTTTCTTGAAAGGAAGGAAGGAAGGAAGGAAATTAGGTTTGAAAGAGAGGTGCATCAGCCTATTACTCTTCTATTACCATGTCTCTTCCCATTGGCATACAGTATTTTGTTGTTGTTTTGTTGTTATTGTTGTTAAGAAATGCCTTGTGAATTGGGCTATCTAGGCTTGGCCAAGGGTCTCTCTAATTGCCAATCCCTAACTTAATGTGTGCATTGGTGAGATAACATCTGTCATGCACAAGGAATGACTTCATCAGAGGCCTGAACCCAAAGTAACTTTCCAGAAAGGAGGCTGCCTGCTTTGTCTCTGCATGAGTCACTGCTCTGTTCTTACTTCCTTTTAGGCAACCTCCATTTGGATGAGAAAATTCCGTCATTTTAACTACTTATAAATCAAAACATACTGATGGACAGTTCTTTGTCTAATTTACTGCAACAATAAACTTCATTCTGAGGTGTAAATGAACATTTTCATTTGGGTTTGTGTTCTTTTTCCTGAATTTAAAAATGTGCTTCAAGTACCAAATGTTAGGACAGCAGTGCATTATAAACTCCAAGTTGTACTCGTCACTGTTCTACAAATAAGCTTCTCTGCATAGTGATGTCTGATTGATTATTATTTTACCTGGCTTCACCTAAACAAATTAGAAGTATTCCCCCCAACCCCACAGGGACTCCTGCTTCATGGTGCAGTGGTTAAACTGCTGTATTGCAGCTATAACTGTGCTCATGACCTGGAGTTCAATCCCAGGTAGCAGGCTCAAGGCTGACTCAGCCTTCCATCCTTCCGAGGTTGGTAAAATGAGTTCCTAGTGTAGCCTGCATAAATAAATTGTAAACCACCCAGAGAGTGTTTTAAATACTATGGGGCAGTATATAAGCAGAACACTTTGCTTTGCTTCATATTGATGTACCCTACTGAAGTTCCATGCTCCTTTGATTTGGAACGGGATAGGCGATATGCCAAGCATGTGCTGCCCCATGCATGGCTGCCAGCATTTGGCTGGAGCTGTCCGTGTTCCCTTATTGGCGTGGGAACAAGGCTATGAGTCAGAATGCAGGGATATGTGAGGAGGTAAACGGGGGGAAAACATAGGAACTGAACTGATTTAGATAAGAGCTTGTTCTACATTTATGGAGTTGGTGGGTTTCAGGGCTAGATCTGGATAAGGAATGGCAATCTTGCATGTTGTTGACTGTGGTTATTCAGGAGTAAATCAGTGTGGTTGGCATTCTTAGATAAGGAGCCACAAAAATCTCTTCTTGTCCTGGACCTTCTTTGTAAATCCTGATTTCCTTGACATTACGGACTGAAGCTGTCACTGGAGGTAGTGGAAAGTTCTGTAGGAGAAAGCGGGGGAAGAACGTTAAGACCTTAGTGGCCTCCATTGGTTTAGTTCAGTGGTTCTCAACCTGTGGGTCCCCAGATGTTCCTGGACTGCATCTCCCAGAAGCCTTCATCACTAGCTGAGCTGGCCAGGATTTCTGGGAGTTACAGTCCAGGAACATCTCTGGACCCACAGGTTGAGAACCTCTGGTTTAGTTGCTGACATGGCACATGGAGCCAGCTAGCATCGAGTCAGCTCAGCTGTCTGAATGTTCATCCGGAATTTAGAGGCAGTAGCAGTTGAATCCCTCCATCACACTCTACCTTTGTGATTCAATGTGACAGTGAGCTATTGAGTGATACCTCTATAAAGAAATTATGCCTATGTTACTCCATTTATATTTGTAGGACCTATGTGCTATCTGAGCTCTGTTGTACTAAGACTAGGAGCGTTTATACACGACCCCTAAGCTCCGCCGCAAATGGCTGCAAGGTCCGGACCTTAAAAATGTTTGCCCACCAGCTCTGGACTTTGCAGACAATTAAGTGCGACCCCGCCCACGTTAGCACGACCAAACAGCAGTTTTCTTGTACCTGGTCTTTGATGGTGACAAATATTTGATCCGGTGTAAAGATAGTGAGTGCCGGGCTCTCCTGGATTCTGTTTGTTCTTTTTTTGCGCCCCGCCCCTTTAAGAGATCTGAATGCTGTCCGGAACAAAACTGAGGTAAACCGGCAGTCTTGGCAGTCTTTTCTTTCTTTTTTCTCCGTCCCTCAAGCAGCCAGCAACCAGGAAGTGCCGAGGGGGGGGGGGGGGGACAGAGGAAGACAGAGAAAGAGCGACGAACCTCTAAGATCTCTGGTCCGAATTTAAGTGGCCAGCGGATCTTAGGGGTCGTGTAAAAAGGCCCTAAGTAGTACCAGTTTGGCCATCTCGCCTAGTGTCATCCATCCCAAGTTTTGGCAGTGACTCTCCATGATTGAGGAAAGCGTCCATATCTTGGCTACCTCAGAATCTTCTTAAACTAAAGGCAGAACTGTGGCCTTCTTTGGAGCATTCCAGCAGAAACACTCAGATGAAGCTTTTCCCTTAACCTGTGCCGATGATGAGTGATTCAGACAGTGCGGTAGTTCTAATGGACAACTCCCTTAGGGCGGGCATGTGGCTGCTTTCTCCCTCCTTAATTTAGCATATATTCACACTTACTATATATAACTAATTAAACACCAGATAGATCACAGTTGGATGTGTACATTTCACTCCATTTTCCATCAGCAGTGGTGATATGAATAGTTTTCTCGGGAGCTGTTACACTGTGCTAGGTGTTTCATATATACATGACACCACATTATTGGCGGCGTAAGGTGGTGAGTGCATATACGTAGACTTTTTGTCATAGACTCTGTCTGCCCGGATGGAAGAATTGGTTTGTGATTCAGTGTGTTCCTTATAGTTTTTCTAATGTTCAGTCACTTGTTTTGTCCTCCATTTTGTCTTTGTTTTTGGATGAAGGAAGCATTTGGTCATGTTTGGCTTTGTACAATTAAGCCCTCGCCTATAAAAAAATAGGGATTGCTTCCAAGCAAAAGTACTGTATAAGGAAACATTGCTGAAATGCTTTCCTTTCAGGATGCAAATGATTTAATATTGGAATGTAGAGGCATGCTGGTATTTAAAAGTCTTCACCTAAAAGGTAGCAGTTTTGGTTTTTTTTTTAAGAGGGTCTAGAACAGTGGTGGAGAACCTTTGGCACTCCAGATGTTTCTGACCACAACTTCTAGAATTCCAGGCCTGTATTGCCAATGACAAAGGACTGTGGGAGTTGTGGTCCAAAACATCTGGAGTGCCGAAGGTTCACCACCACTGGTCTACAGAGTGTTTCCATGTTTCATGACTGGAGTGGGAAGCTCAGCGTGCTAATGGAGAGGGACATGGACAACAGTGCAGGCTTGATGTGCAAAATGTGCCACGCTGAATGTGTAGGGAGCAGCAGCATGTGGGCTACACAGGTTAATACAATTGTGTGAGGATATCTAGGTTGGTTTGCAAGTCAACACAGAGGCTGCAGTGGTACCAGGAGGGATATGCTGACTTGGAGCTGGATTCTTGGCACAGCATGCGAGCGCCGACAAAATCTCAGCTCACACAGCAAAGAGCGGGATTCCAAGTTCTAGAAGCCACCAATTCACATTGCTATATCCTTCAGTCTCCTTTGTAATGTGTTTATTTTCCTGTGTTGCCAGTGGGTGCACTCTGCTATAACAACATCTGACATCAAGCTTACAGTTTAATGTCATAATGCTTTTTTTTCATCCTTGTGCTTGGATTCTGTTTTTATTTCTAAAGTGGGTTTTATTTTTTAAGCAACAAAAATACATTTGAAATGGCAAGAAAGATCACCGCTCAGGGGATCAGGAGTGTTCCCTTGAAAGGCTGGGGAACTGGAGGACGGCTTAACTAGAGCATTCTGGCAGCCAGGTGGTTGGTGTTAAGGAGCCTGGACTAGCTGCTTTTCTCTTAGCCACCATTGCCCCAGCTGCCTAAGAAGAAGAAGAACATAAGAAGAGCCATGCTGGATCAGGCCAAAGGCCCATCTAGTCCAGCTTCCTGTATCTCACAGCGGCCCCACCAGATGCGCCTGGGAGCGAACGAGACTAGAAATCTCTCTCCTGATACCACTCCCCTGCATCTGTCCCTTGAAGTACCCTGTTTTTAAGCTTGGAGATTATACATCTCCATCATGCTTTGTAACCTGTGATGGACCTTTCCTCCACAAATCTGTCCAATCCTCTTTTAAAGGCATCCAGGCCAGATGCCATCACCACATCCTGTGGCAGGGAGTTCCACAGACTAACAACACACTATTGTCTGTTCTCACTCTCCCAACCCTCAATTTCAGTGGATGTCCCCTAGTTCTGGTATTTAGTGAGAGGGAGAAGAGTTCTAGTTTTCCTCAGAGGTGTTGGTTACATGGTCTGGGTTGCGTGGATGAAAATTATCAGATAACATTGGTTAACATCCAAGTGACGAAGTTAAAAATAAATCAGAGCAAAGATGAGTGTTTTGTGTGTCATACAAATAGTAAGAGTAGCACATTCCGTGTATTCTATATAGTCTGTTGGATAGGAAGACTAAGAGTCGACCTAATAGCCTTTCCCAGCCTGGCACACTCTAGATAGGTTTGCGCTCCAATTTGCATAACACCATAGACATAATGGCTATTGAATCATGGGAGTCATAGCCTTGCATTTCAGGAGAGTGCCTGATGAAGGAAGTTGCAAGTAGTGCAGAGCAAAGCTTTGTTGGACTACAACTCCCAGTATCCCCCAGCCAGCACGGCTGACGTTTCTGAGAGCTGCATTGCTGAAGCATAACTTTTCTGTACTCTGTGCATGAGATATAAAAAGACACTGATACGCGTATAAGGAAGCTTGTGGCGTTCAGTCTTGGACTGTAGCCCTCCACATGTCCAAAGAAGCAGGTATTACCGAAATGAATGTGTGTTACAACATTTTGCCCTTCGCTTTTCTCTCTTCTTCCTCCCTTCCCCCATTCCCTGGCGTGGGTTGCTGTTGTTTTTTTTTTATCATGCTTTCAGAGCTTGGAGATTCGAAGGTAGTTAATGTGGGTCATTTAAGACGTAGAACTTGGGCATTCCTTGGCTCTGTGTATTTGCGTGCCTCTGTGTGTGAAAAGGAGGGGGCCAGGGGGAGCGAGAAAGAGGTTAATGCTTGGTCTTGGGTGCACCATTCATTTGCCTGCCAGAACAGCTGTGATTCTGTCTCTTTTTCCAGCGCTGTTGCCGCCAAAGTGCCACGGCCTGGGGAGGGCTCGTCTCCATCGATGCCAGGCTGCAAGCTGAGTCTGTTTACACCTCTGTCTGTGGCATCCGGAAGGACTAAAGGGAGATTGGGGGGGGTGTTGGGATAATGAGCCCATTCTCTGACAACTGGCACGGACCGGGTCCAGCACAGGCCCCGCAACACAGCAGGTGTCTTTTGCCCAACCAGGCGGCCTGCCTGGCAGCCACCGATGCTGCTGCCTCTTATTTGCCCAAAGTTTCCTGGCATGTAGGACTCGCAGCCGATACAGCCGAGATGGGGGGAGGGAGGGGGGATGACTTAAGAACTCCTCCTCCATCCACAAGTAGACAAATTGGGGCTTCTTTTGAAGTGCTCCCAATGCACTTCAAAGGTCCTACCATTCCTGCTAGGACGGCCAGTCAAGGAAGCCGTGGCTTTGCCTGAGGCTATTCCAAGCCTCATAGATGAGGGCTTAAATCCTGCATCTGTCCAGACCTTTAGTACCTTTAGACAGGGCAGTTATCATGCAGTTGCCTTGCCTTCCACATGCTTTTGTGAGATGGGTGGGGGTCCAGACAGTTCAGTTGTTAACAAGTCACTACCCTGTCTTTTCCTTTCTTTTTTCCCCTTGTCCCCAAAATCTCCTAAGAAAAGATTTTAGTGTAAGGTTTTTTTTATCATTGTTTTACTTATTTATTGATATGTGATGTTTTAACTGTTTTAAGTCTTTGATTGTAAGCCGCCCAGAGGCCTTTGGGTAGTGGGCGGCATATAAGCTGTAAAAATAAATAAATAAATAAATAAATAAAATAAAAAGATAAATGAAAAGATAAATATAGTACTGTATTTTCCATGTACAGTGGACCCTCATATAACAAGCAATTTGTTTAACAGAAAATCTGCTTAAAGGAAAACATTTCCGGAGATAGGGGGAAATCGCTTAACAGAATCGCCTATGGGGTGAATCCGTACAATAGAAAAACGGTCACAATTAGGGATTAATTCGTTTTCAGTTCATTCCTGTGGGAAATTTGTACAAAGTAAAGTTTGCTTAACAGAATTTCATTTGGAACAAATTAATTCCTTTATAGAAGGTGCCACTGTATAAGACGCTTTTTCCTAAAACTGTTAGACTAAAAATTTAGGATCGGCTTGTACACAGAAGTAAGCCAATGAGAGAACCATGTAGTCGAGAAACTGTTATTTTGAGCTGGAAAATTGGGGGGCGTCGTCTTATACATGGGGGAACATCTTATAGACGGGAAAATATGGTACCTTTTTGTCAGTAGTGCTGGTGGAAGGCTTGCTTCTGTAGGAGCACCTTATCCCCTTATCCCCCCCTTTTTTGTCACAGTGGGCTTTTGGAAGGCATCTGGAAGAGAAGATGCGTGAAGGCAGAAGCAAATTTGTTTGTGTGTATGGCCTGGTGTGTGATGGACTCAACAACCAGGTCTAACCTTCTTTGCCTCTTGTGCTCTGTGTAGAGCTGTAGTCTTTTGTTGCCAGTCTCGGGTTCCAAAGACCTGCCCTTTGCCCTTCTGCAGACTGGTACTAGGCTGGCATGGATAGGTGGGAACAAACCACTGCTGGAAATCCACCAAGCTGAAAGAGGTTTTGTGGAAGCCCAGAAAATAGGCAGAACCTGATAAGTTTAAATGCCCCCCCCCAAAGTCAATCAGACTGAAATCTGCATAGTCACCAGGAGCATCCCTGGTAGGCTTTTAACGGAGAAGACGGGATTTCAGGCACCCTGGTTCCATGCTGAGTATGGCTTCGTCAGTCATAGCCTGACCTTCTGGGTCATGGCTGGGGAAAGGGTTGGCACTTAGCCTTTGCCTTTTGCCCCATTTTCTGGAGCAGAGTAGTCCCAGAGTGGAAGCGGGAATTCCCTAGTTCAAATGTTACGTCTGTCATAAACTCACTGATGCTTTTAAGCTTACCATCCTTCTGTAATCCTCAGCCGCCTGTCTGCAGCCTAATGCTGGCCTGCCTTAGAGGGCTCTTACAAGATCAGTGCATTAATGCATGTGAAATGCTGCATCCCTTTTGTGATTTCTGAGTTTTTTGCTTTGCAATTTTAGTTTTTGTGATTTTAACTGCCTGTGTTTTGTTTAATTTTTAAATGTTGAGTTTTGGGGAAGGTTGAGGTATAAACCAAATTGTAATTTTTGCTAGTGTTGTTGTTGTTGTTGTTGTTATTATTATCATTATCATCATCATCGTCGTCGTCTTCATCGTCATCATCGTCATCATCATCACACAGCAAAAAAGATAACTACGCTGGATTTTGTATTACAAATCACTAGTCGAATGCTTCCCAAGCATTTAGGACTACGTGATGTATCAGCAACTTATGCGAGCAGATCCCAGTAAGGTGGCCTTCTGCAGCTGACTGATGGTGACTTTGTCAACTCCAATTTTTTCTAAATACTTGCTTAGTTCTTTAGGCACCGCACCCAACGTGCCAGTTACCACTGGGACCACCTGTACTGGTTTATGCCAGAGTCTCTGAAGTTCAGTTTTCAGATCCTGATAGAGAGTAATCTTTTCAAGTAGTTTCTCGGTGATTCTACTATCACTTGGTATAGCATTATCAGTTATCCTCACTTTTTTCTTCTCCACAATAGTAATATCCAGGGTATTATGCTCGAAAACCCTGTCTGTCTGTATTCGGAAGTCCCAAAGTAATTTTGCATGCTCATTTTCAATCATTTTTTTCAGGCTTATGATCCCACCAGTTCTTTGCTAGGGGCAGGTGATAGTTGGGAAACAAATTCCAGTGGACCATTTGAGCAACTACATTATGACGCTGTTTGTAATCAGTCTGAGCATGATGATGATGATTATGATGATGATGATGCCAGGGATGCCCCATCTGTGATGTCTTTCCGGAAACAGGCAAAGACCTTTCTCTTCAGAGAAAAGCTTTCCCTGAACAATGGACTACCTATTATGTGTCTTTCATATGAATCTATAGGATCGCATAGACTTTGTGTTTATAACCACTTATAACCTTGTGTGATTACATTGACAGCACTATGTTTTGAATGTTAGTTTCCATCACTCATAACTTTATATAGAATTTTACTCTCCTCTTAACTGCTCGCATTCTCTTGTAGCTAATATAATGTTGTCTTTTAATGCTGTAAGACAATGTAGGCGAATCTATGGCACGGGTGCCAAAGGTGGCAGTCGGAGCCCTTTCTGTGGGCACCCGACATTACCCCTTTACAGCCACCTGTATTCAGGTTAAATTGTTGTATTGGCACTTTGCAAAAAATAGTGGATTTTGAATCGCAGTTTGGTCACTCAATCTCTAAAAGGTTTGCCATCACTGCTGTAAGATGTTCCTCAATTCCCTATTCTCAGTACTTGAACATGTCTTAATTGTACTGAACTGTATATTGTCCCTCATTACTGTAAGGCACCTTGGGTCCTTTTTTCCAAGGAGAAAGGTGGGGTAAAAATACTCTGAATGAATGAATGAATGAATGAATGAATGAATAAAAGCACTTAAGCAGGTGGTCTGTTAATGTTTTGTTTCTACCAGCGTTATTTATTTATTTATTTATTTATTTATTTATTTATTTATTTATTTATTGCACTCAAATGGCTTGTATGTAGTCAGGGGGAGAGGATTCCTTCAGAGGCCAGCGCTGAGAAAGACAATCTTTAAAGGCAGATGCAGGCTAAATTCGCTGCTGGAAGCAATGTATTTGCTTATTTCCCCTTCGTTTCCCCTTGGGAAATGTTCTGGTGAAGTTGGATTTTTAGTCATTTGAGGTTCTTCAGTGATCTCAAAGACCGCTTAGAGCACTTCAACAATGACCCTGCCTGATGTTACCCCTTTGCTTTTCACCCTTGTAGAGGAAAGTGCCTTGCACCATTGGTATTTAATGCTTTGGTTTTTTAATATAGTTTTTACTGGTATTTGTCTTTTATTGTACCTTTTCGAAACAGCTCAGAACAGTACATTGCACAAAGGGAGCAGTATATAAAACTAATTAACTAAATAAATCAAATATCTTTCCGGCAACTAACCGATGTCACAGGATCATCCACTTAATACAACAGCACAGGCATGTGTGAGTGGGTGTGCATCCCTGTTTCTGCAGCTATTTTATGGCGAATGCATGGATATGTAGATCTAAGGGCCCCTGTTACCTCCACCTTGGAGGTCATTGAAGGCATTAACATTTTACTTCATTTCATGCTGGATATCTGTGCAGGGCAATTTTTAGAACTAGGGTTTGTGTTAGGGCTTGGCCGCCTTCCCTCTGAAAGGGGAACCCCTCATAGTAAGTGCTCTTGCAGAGGCGTCTGTCAATATATATGGTTGGTCTCCTGTGATGAGTGCACCTGGCCACAGGGTGGCAGACTTGCTCCATAACTTCCCCTCAAAGGGGCATTTACCTAGGCCCAATCCTCCAGGGAAGATTTGCGGCCCCTTGAACAGAGAGGACATGAGATGGTGGGCTGGTCGTGGATAAAACCCTGTACTGAAGAGCGAGAAGCAACTGAGATTGGGATGGCAGGACAAAACATTGTCCCCCTGCAGTGATGTGGCTGGCAAGCTGGAAACCTGTGTGTGTGCCACACGTGTGATGTTATTAATCTTAAAGTAATCTATTGTCATGACTGGCCTTATCGAGTTCGCATTGGCTTACAAGAAAATCAAACGTCTTGCCACCTAGTAGTTCATGGAAATGAGCCCTATCCTCTGAACCCACCTATGTTCATGATGAGTATTAAAATAAGTGCAGTTTATTTTTCTGGCCATGACGACATCTATATCCTGCCCTTCTTATAAGGAGCTCAGAGCATTGTGTATGGCTCTTGTACTTTTGAGCCGCAAGTACTCGAGTAGCTGTTTGTGAGTGACTTCTAGTATTTTTACTGGGGCATCAGGCATTGGGCATCAGATGCTATGCTGTAGCCCCCCAAGTGTTTTACACATTCTTTTCCCCCTAGTAACTGTGAGATAAGTTAAGTGGCTGGAGGGAGGGGGGCAGTCAGACAGACTGACTGACTGCTTAAGGCCATCAGGATGAAACAGCCTACTGAGAAAGGACAGAAGCCCCAGAAAGGAAGGGGGAAAGGCAGAATTTTGTGTTGGAACTGCTCAGCAAGACTCTATTACAGTGTCATCTTAGGGCCTTTTCACACGACCCCTAAGATCCGCTGGTCCCTTAAATTCGGACCAGAGATCTTGGGGGTTCGTTTCTGCTCCTGCATCCCCACCCCTCAGCACTTCCTGCTCCTGTCGACGTGAGGTGGGGGAGGGAAAAAAAGGACAAAAGAAGCCTTTTTACTAACTTGCTGGTGCCGGTCGAAGTTGCCAAGAGCCCCGTTACTTCCTGGTTCCTTCTCAAGGGGCTCTTAAAGGGGCGGGAGGCAGAAAAACAACAGACAAGGCAGGAGAGCCCGGCACTCTTATCCGCATCAAAAAAATTTTCACCTCCAGAGAGAAGGTACAAGAAAAGTGTGCTGGGTCGCGCTAAAGTGGGTGGGGTCGCACTTAATTTTCTCCAAACTCCAGAGCTGGTGGGAAAACATTTCTAAGCTCCGGAGCTGGGAGCCATTTGCAGCGCAGCTTAGGGGTCGTGTATAAACGCCCTTAGTGCTTGTTAACATTAATCTGGAAACTAGTTCATTGCTGTTAACAATTTTGTTACTGCTGTTAAATTAATCTGTTGCATAAATCACTTTAAGGTGTTAACATTGTACTTCTTTTAAATGAAGATATGCCAATTAAATTGATTTAAGGTTGGCCCAGAATGACCCTCCAACCCCAAATCCCCTCCCCATATTTGGTTAAAATAATGTTGGCACCATCCCAGATTAGCTTTCAGCAAGTGGCCAGTACTGTGTTGTTTTGTGTGGCATTTTCTGATTGTTGCATTACGTGTTTGATAGCTGTTTTTATTGTTATACATGTGACCGCGCGGTATAGAAATAAATAAATAAATAAATAAATTTCGTCTTTGCGATGGGTTTAAAAGGCAGGTTTTTAATATTCTTGGTGAGTTTTAAAGAATGTTAGATTTTAATATTTTAATGGTCTTTTGCATGTTCTTTAAACCTATTTTTCTATTTCATTGTGATTTACTTTGGGAACCCTTGTGTGTTGAGAAAACTAGATAAATGGAAGGAAGGAAGGAAGGAAGGAAGGAAGGAAGGAAGGAAGGAAGGAAGGAAGGAAGGAAGGAAGGAAGGAAGGAAGGAAGGAAAAGAGCAGTCCTTACTAAAAATCATGACAGTAATTGATATTAAAATTACAAATGTTCTGACTTTTATTACTATTGTTTAAAAAGACAATTATTGACAATAAATTGATTTTTATGTGTTAACTCCAAGTTCTCACACTTGCTGAGGTTATTAGTTTGCTGATTTGTTTCCAGTTTCTGTACAAAGTGCTAATTCTAACCTATAAGGCCCTAAACATCTTGGACCAAAGCTAAGTCAAGGCCCACCTCTCCCTTTATGAGCCAGCTTGAGTTTTAAGATCATCAGGAGACGCCTTTCTCTTGGTCCCACCATCTTCATAGGTGCATTTGGTGGGGACATGGGATAGGACCTTCTCTGTCTCTGCTCTCAGATGTTGGGACTTCCTCCCACAGCAGGCCGAGCTGGCCCCATCTTTGGTGTCCATCCGCAAGCAAAGATCTTTCTCTACAGGCAAGAGTTCCTTTAGTGGCTGCCTGCCTGAGTTGGGGGCTCTAAACACATATTGTACATTACTGCTGTACGTGTGTTTTTGCCATTGCTTTTGTTTGCCATTTTAATTGTGGCATTTGCTTGAGCAAATCAGGATTTTAAACCTGAATCTGAGGAGTGAGGACCAAATCTACTCTGTGGACCAGGGACGTTGGTCCTATTGCCTTCATATCCAATCTCCAATATCTTTGTGTCACTTTCAGAAAAGGAAGGGTGCAGTTTCCTAGTGGCATACTACGGGGGAAAGAGAAAGGGAGAACTATATTATTTTAATGTGTTCCTTCAAATGCTGCAATACTTGAAGTGTTTATGACACTCTGTGCACTGGAAATAGTCATTTGCCCCATAGAACAGGAAGGAAATTGGGCCCTTGGGGGCCCCACCATTTCACAAAATGTTTCCATCATAATCTTATGGCTCTTACCAGTGGGCCCCCAGGGCAAATTTGTTCTAACAGGTTGGTCAGCTACAGTCATATTGGGCAAGTCAGATTCTCAGCCTTGTGATTATGACTGGGCAACTTAAAGAGTTTGCTTGCTTCTGGAAAGCTACGTGGTTTGGGGAAAGAGACATTTGTTCCCAGACATCCTATAGGAAGCATGACCTGACCATGCATGACAGGATGTGTGGGTTTTCAAACCCTGCTCCATGGATAGTCACTTTTGCATTACACATTTCCTTTTGTAGCCAGGAATGTATAGGTGTGTATCAACCTTCAGATATTTCTTGCATACATCTGTGGCTAATTGCTACCTCTGTTCTCCTTGTGTCTGCTACAGTTTGTTCTCACAACTGCAAAATGTGGTACTGACTGAAGAGATCAGAGTCCTGAGAATTCAACCAACTTTCTGGTTCTCACAATTGTAGGGGCTCTTTGTGGGCTTGGGAGGGCAATCTGAAAAGTCAGATGAGGCGATGAATAAAATTTCCAAGGTTGAGGGCCACTAGGCCGTACTTCCCTCTTTCCCTTTGTTGGTGGAGTTAATGTGAATAGACCTTGCTGCTGCCTGGTATAAAAAGCTAATGTTGTCTCCTTGTAAGAGACAAATGCTTTCCATATTTTCCAGACATGGATATACTGGGAGATGAGGGATTGGATTTGTTTCTTTCATGCCTTTTATCCACATAGTTCTACTGATGAATGGTGCAGAATTTACGCCCAAATCTACTAGCTAAACTCATTTTCCTATTCACATTGTCTTTTGACTGGTATTTAATTTCTAAAATAAGAGTTGCTGGGGAGGGGAGTTAAAACCCCTGTGGAGTCCATACATTTAGGTAATATTTGATGCCATAGACCAGTGTTGGTGAACCTATGGCACGGGCGCTAAAGGTGGCACTCGGAGCCCTTTCTGTGGACACCTGACATTGCCCCCTTCACAGCCACCTGCATTCAGGTTAAATGGCTATATGGGCACATTGCGAAAAATTAGTGGGTTTTGAATCGCAGTTTGGGCACTTGGTCACTAAAAGGTTTGCCATCGCTGCCATAGACATTAGTTAATTTCAGATGAGGCAGAAGTGCTCTGTTACTACTGTTGTTGTTGTTGTTGTGAGAAAGGAAGTGGTGTGCCATCCGCGAAAGTGGAAGAGGAACAGGGAAAGGGAAGAGTGGAAATAATAGATGCTGAAAGGAAGAAAATGAATATGGAAAACAGAAGCTTAATACCTGTACTAGGTGATAGAGCAGAGCAAGATCTGATAATGTGGGAAGACGGTTTAAACAGGGAGGACATGCCTGGTGCTGGAGATAGACAGAATAAACCAATAGTGGGGGGATTCTTCCTGATAGACATGTTGATTGATGAATGGGAAGCTAATATAGGCGGCATGGAAGAGTTTAAAAGGGGATGTCAAGAGAGAGGAATTCAGACAGAGGACGTTGGGAAAAGATAGTGCTACTCAAACAAAGATACTTTTTGAAAGAGGTGTGCAAACGGAAAGAGTAGTTTTAACGGCCAAGGAAATAGGTTTGCCTCTGCTTCTTCCAGATGCATTAACAGGGAATCCCGTAAACCTAACGAATACTGTGAGAGTATCGAGAAGTGGCAACATTGTCTACCGATGGATCCCTGGTTGGGGCTGCGAAACTTAACAAAAGCTTGTTTGGCACCATTGTTGCGGGACCCGTTGTTCTGGACCCCTGGTAGTGAAGGCTTCCCTACTTTGCCAGTAAACAATAATAACCCATGTCAAAGAGATGTTGCAGTTGGTGATATTTTGTTAGACAAGGATAGTTCAAGAAGTTTATTATCCACAAATGTTGAATGTATACCCGGAACGGTTAAAGAAGTAATGTCCGCTAATTATATGAATAAAAGTTTAATATATTTTGATAAAATAACTGACTCCAGTAATCATTCTTCATCGGAACTGTTGGTGGCTGTAACCAAACCATCACAGTTGTTGTTGTCGTCTTGTGAGGGAGATCTCTTCTTCCTATGCTTAGAAGCATTGTCATGCTAGTAATGTTCCACGGAAGTGATGATACACAATTCCCAGGAGTTCTCACGCGCTCGGTAGCATAGAAAGTAAGGAAGGCGTTTCCAACTTTTGATGATGGTGGTGGATGAATGATGTGTATTTCTGGAATGCTCATCATGTTGTTCTTGGAATTTCAAACTCTGTGACGAAAGTGGGTTTAAACACTTGTAACTAACCATTGAGTTGCTTACCTTGAGGGGCCAAGTTTGAAAGGCTCTGCAACCCCCAAGAGGGTTGTTTCTTTTTCTGTTGTGCTAATGTGAGGAAGGGGTTTTTAAAAGTTAAAAGAATTGAAGGCTATTTGCTCACAACTTGACTAGAGGAAAATCTTTTCCCCTGGAAATGTAAAATGCATAATGGTTGAAGGGAGTCTGTGTTGTTCTGTTAAGTTTTCCAGGTAGTTCCGATGATGGCTGTCACTTCCCACTACAGTAGTTGTGGGGGGTTAGCATCAGGACACCGGTGCTCTGTCTCTTGTTCCTAATAACGAGTGTCAGGACTGATTCACAAGTTGTGACAGACATATGCAAGGAGATCCTCAGAGAAACAAAGATACAGTACTGTATTATTCTAACATGTGTCCTCAGAGCTCTGGTCAATCTAATCAGTGTGCCTTGTAAAGCATCTGTCATATGTATTCTCGAAGACTTTCACGGCCGGGATCTGATAGCTGTTGTGAGTTTTGGGGGATGTTTGGTCGTGTTCTGGAAGTTTTTCTTCCTGACGTTTCGGCAGTCTCTGTGGCCGGCATCTTCAGAGGGCAAGGTGCTCAGGGAACTACAGAGAGAATTCCTAGTTCCCTGAGCTCCTTGCCCTCTGAAGATGCCGGCCACAGAGACGGGTGAAATGTCAGGAAGAAAAACTTCCAGAACACGGCCAAGCAGTTCAAAAAACTCAAAACAGTAATCATCTGTCATATGTTGCTCAAAATCAGATATGGAAATAGATGGCAGCCTGCTCTAAATGTACAACTGGCTGGTGTGTGTGTGTGTGTGTGTGTGTGTGTGTGTGTGTGTGTGTGTGTGTGTGTGTACGTCTGTGAAGATTCTCAGTCATGAACTGGCTGGCTGGTGTGTGTGTGTGTGTGTGTGTGTGTGTGTGTGTGTGTACGTCTGTGAAGATTCTCAGTCATCCAGGTGAGTTTATCTGGAAGTTGAGTCATGGCTACTGGACTTCTTTTTTGAGAGATAGAAACGTTTCGCTGTTCATCCAAACAGCTTCATCGGTCTGAATACAGCTAGTGCAAGAGACCTTCTTATAGTCAGCTTGACCTCTTGTCCCCTGGTCTGATTGGCTCATAAGATGAACAAAGCCTGATTAGGCTCGTTAGGGAGACATTAGTGTCCATGGCCTTAAGGTAAACAATGGCCTAAGGTGCTGAAACCCATCAAGAATGGGTCGTTAGCTGTGACCTGGTGGTGAAGGCTCCTTGATTTGCCTGGGTACTTTGGAAAGTACAGCCTGATAAGTAGCAGATAGACTATGCCGGAGCCCACCACCTCTGTTGAGGGAGGGATTTTCAATGCTAACATGAATGGCTTCCCTTACTCCTCTCTCAAACCACCTCTCTTCTTTGTCTAATATGTATACATCCTCATCTTTGAAAGAGTGGCCTTTTTCCTTCAAATGGAGGTGTACTGCTGATTCTGGTCCTGAGCTGTTACCTCTCCTATGTTGGGCCATTCTTCTGTTTAATGGCTGTTTAGTTTCTCCAATGTAGAGGTCTGAACACTCTTCACTGCATTGGACTGCATATACTATATTGCTCCTTTTATGGTTTGGTATCGGATCCTTTGGGTGGACAAGTCTCTGCCTTAGTGTGTTCATGGGTTTGAAATAAACAGGGATGTGGTGTTTGCCAAAAATCCTTTTAAGCTTCTCTGACACTCCCGCCATGTAGGGAATGACCAGGTTCTTCCGTCGGGTCTGGGTCTCAGACTGATCCCTTGTTCTTCTGGGATGGCCCACTGCTTTGTTGAAGGCCCACCTTGGATATCCACAGGCCTTAAGTGCTGTCTTCAGGTGCCTGTCTTCTTTCTTCTTGGCTTCTGAGGAGGTGGGGATGCTCTCTGCTCTGTGGCTTAGGGTCCTGATGACTCCTAGTTTGTGTTGTAATGGATGGTGGGAGTCAAACAGTAAGTATTGATCTGTGTGGGTGGGTTTCCTGTAAACTTCTACTCCTAGTCCACGGTCAGGTCTGATGATGACTGCACAATCCAAGAAAGCCAGCCTGTTGTCTTGGGTGTCTTCCCTAGTGAACTTAATATTAGGATCCACTGCGTTGATGTGGTCTGTAAAGGCCTGTACTTCCTGCGTCTTTATTTTAACCCAGGTATCATCTACATACCTGAACCAGTGGGATGGTGTTGTCCCTGGGAAGGTGTTGAGTGCCTTCTTCTTCACTTCTTCCATGTATAGGTTTGCTACAATTGGTGACACTGGGGAACCCATGGCACAGCCATGCTTCTGTCTGTAGAAGTCCCCTCTGTCCAGACACAGGTCCAGGAGCAGGCCTATCTGGTCTGGGTTGAGGCGGCTTCTGGAGGTGAGGGTGCTGTCTTCTCTTAATATTCTCTTTACCATTATTATCCACAGGCCTTAAGAGCTGTCTTCAGGTGCCTGTCTTCTTTCTTCTTGGCTTCTGAGGAGGTGGGGATGCTCTCTGCTCTGTGGCTTAGGGTCACAGGGGTTGCTCTACCCTGTTGGTTCTCCTGGATTTGTCAGCGGCCTTTGATACCGTCGACCACGGTATCCTGTTGGATCGGCTCTCCGAAAGGGCACTGCTTGCAGTTGGCTCCGATCCTTCCTGGAGGACCGTCCACAGTACGTTCTGTTGGATACTCCCTTGTGGTGGGGTCGTCGCTGTCCCTAGTGTTCAACATTAAGGCCGCTATTTAGGAGATCCACGCTGATGACGTTGATGTGGTCTGTGGAAGGCCTTGATACTTCGCTGTCGTCTTGGATTTTAAACCCAGGTATCATCTACATACCTGAACCAGTGGGATGGTGTTGTCCCTGGGAAGGTGTTGAGTGCCTTCTTCTCCACTTCTTCCATGTATAGGTTTGCTACAATTGGTGACACTGGGGAACCCATGGCACAGCCATGCTTCTGTCTGTAGAAGTCCCCTCTGTACATGAAATATGTGGTGTTCAGACACAGGTCCAGGAGCGGTTCTCGCTCCTTGCGAATCCCACCTCGGGTCTGACGCACGTAAGAGACTAGTCTCAACATCGCGACGTTCGGCATGGTGCGAGCGCACATCGCTTCAGGCCTATCTGGTCTGGGTTGAGGCGGCTTCTGGAGGTGAGGGTGCTGTCTTCTCTTAATATTCTCTTTACCATTATTAGCGCATCAGTGGTGGGTATGCTGGTAAAGAGTGATGTAACATCAAAGGATACCATGGTTTCCTCTGTATCCAGTTTGAGCTCCCTGACTTTAGAAGCAAACTCTTCTGAGTTGTGTATGTGGTGGTCCGTGTGTCCAACCAGTGGGGCTAGGATAGTTGCCAGGTATTTTGCGATGTTGTAAGTCACTGAATTTATACTGCTGACAATAGGTCTGAGGGGGATTCCTTGCTTGTGGATCTTGGGAAGTCCATAAAAGCAGGGGACTGTCTCTCCGGGATATAACTGGTGGTAGGTCACCCTGTCAATTGCGTTTTCCTGCTCCAAGAGTTTAAAGCATTCTATTACTTTCTTCCTGTAATTGCCGGTGGGGTCTCTTCTTAGTTTTTCATATGTGTTTTGATCATCTAAAAGTGTGATAACCTTCTCGTGGTAGTCCACAGTATTGAGGACGACAGTGCACCTTCCTTTGTCCGCAGGCAGAATTGTGATGCTCTCATCCCTGCTGAGGGATGTCACAGCACTTCTCTCTTGGCTGGTGAGGTTGGATGGTGGTGGTTGAGCACTGGACAGTGCAGCAGAGACTTTTATCCTGAGTAGTTCTGCTTCTGCTGCTGGCAGATTGTTGCTGTGTGTGTGTGTGTGTGTGTGTGTGTGTGTGTGTGTGTGTGTGTGTGTGTGTGTGTTACAGAGAGAGAGAGGGAGGGAGGGAGGGAGGGAGGGAGAGAAACACCACATGCAAGGTTTTGACTGTGAGTATATTCACTCGATCTTCTTATTTACCACTTTTTCTTCCAGAAGCTCAAACTGGCAGGGATGGTTCACCTACCCTTCCTGTTTTGTCCTTGTCTCATCTGTCTGAGGTAGATTAGGCTGAGAGGAAGTTAATGACCTAGTGAGCTTTAGGGTTGAGAAGGGATGGAGTAAATATGCATTTATTTATCTGATTATGCTTTTTTCTCCACTGCAGGACCAAAGCCCCAGCTTTTGAAATATGTTCAAAAAGCCACCCACAGTAAACTACAATATTAATACAATAATAAGCAAATAAATTATTTTGAATTATAACAAAAATGCAATTAAACTCATTTAAAACCAGCTTCTGCCCTTTTAAAACAGCATTTGCAGCTGCAGCAAACAGTCCTACTATTGACAGGTGAAAATAAGTTGCGCAAAGTGCTGTTTTGAGAGAAATGTTTTGGTCTGGCTTTTCTCACAGGCTTCAGAGGAGCTACCAAAAGGCCCTCTCCCTAGTACTTGCCACATGCCTGTGAGGGCAGTAAGACAAAGAGAAAAGTTTATCCTAAAGAACTTAAGACCCAAAGAGGTTTTTTACAACCTTTCATGTAGTCTGGATTCCAACCTGCATTGGGTTTCATCATCTTTGAATTGCGTTCAGGAACGGATTGGCAAACAAATTAAGATATTAATTATAATAGAGAGTTGCTTTTCTCTCTGTAATTGACTCCCATCAACAGCCCAACATTGGACCTGCTGCCGCCAATTCAGACAACACAAAATAGGTTGGATAGTTCAGAAATCCAGTGTCAGACATGCTAATATTAACTACAGTATGTAAATTCACTCCATGCCCAACCTGGGCATTGAGTTGATGGATATCCAGAAGTGCACCATTCCATTTTCATGGGAAGAGTAACCCCATGTAGCATAAGAGTTATGCTGCTTATTAACATCAAGAGTGCCTCAATCTTGTCTAGATTAATCTTCATTTTTTTCTGTCACCCAGTCAATTGCTGGTGCCATACACTGGTTTAGAATTAAGACAGCTTCCTGGTTGAAATGAAATGAAATGAAATTGGGTGTTATCCACAGTGTGGGGGCATAAAAACTCCAAACAACCTGCTCCAACAGTTTCATGTTGATATTATAAGTAACATAGGAGACAAATGAGTTGAACAGAAGTTGCCCCTTCGGAGTTAGTTTCTGGAACCTCTGTAAAATATTATTAAACATTGATAGAAGTTGTCCTTCATATCATAGAAAGGGTGCAAAACCAAAACAAGTTCTGGAGAAGTCCAACAGGTGAAGAGGTTCAGTTACTGGTGGAGATAATTCATCAAGGCCACCAAAGCCACACATGTCCATAATCTAAGGTGAAACCAGATTGTAAGAGATCTAGTTAGTTCTCATTCAGGACCACTAGGAGTCAAAAAGCTACCACATGCTCTAACCCCTTGTCCAGTAATGAACTATTGGAGACAACCCAGTAGTTGTCCAATATGGAGTGGGTTGTCATCCATTCGGTTGTGTCCTACTCTTGGTCACTTTGTGGATTGATGATCTCCATTTCTGTCTCTCTCTTGCAGCTTATTTTAGTTCCATCCAAGTCATTCCAGTGTCTCTTCTGATGGTATCAAGCCATTGAGTCCCTGTGCAGCCCCTTCTTCTTTTGTCACTGGCCAGTCTCAGAATAATTGTCTTTTTCTGAGTAAGTTGGCTTGCATAACGTGACCAGAGTATGACAGTTTTTGTTTGGTGATTTTGGCTTCCAGAGATATTTTTGGTTAAGCCCTGTCTAGGACTTGTTGGTAATCCTCACTGCCCATGAGATGCCTAGCTGTCATTTCCAGCACCACAATTCAAATCCATCTATCTTTTTCCTATCTGTCCTCCTCAAAGTCCCAAGTTTCACAGCCACACAAAGCTATGGGAAATATGATTGAATCAACTAGTCTGCATTTGATTGGGAGTCTGGTGTCTTTCTTCTTCCAGATGTTATTCATAGTTATCATTGCTGTTCTTCCAAGCACAATACGCCTTCTGATCTCTGGGCTGCAGTCACCAATTTGATTAATATTAGAGCCAAGGAAGTTAAAAATCCTCTGCTGCTTCAGTTAACCTTGTGGTTGATCTTAACACTGATTTGTGTGTTCTCTGCCATTCTCATTATACACATTGCTACCAGGTCACTGTAAAACTAGCTTGCCTCATTTCATGAGGAAGAAATGCTTATGACCAGTCATGCTTATGACCATGTTGGTCTTTTCCCATTCTGGAGATCAACCAGGGATGCTACACAGAGGTGACAGGTAACTCCTCAAGAGCAATTGGGAAACTATCAGAATCCACGTCTACATCCCTGATAATTGCAGAGTGGAAGGAACCTTGTGGATTATTGAGTCCAGCCCCTGTCAACCAACCCTAGTGGGGAATTGATCTCTCAATCTCCAGCTCTGCAGCCAAATACCTAAAACAC
Organism: Phrynocephalus guinanensis; assembly: GCA_037367245.1. Taxonomy (NCBI): domain Eukaryota; kingdom Metazoa; phylum Chordata; class Lepidosauria; order Squamata; family Agamidae; genus Phrynocephalus; species Phrynocephalus guinanensis. The sequence goes on along the minus strand of CM074743.1, from coordinate 26,290,636 downwards.
TGAACTACACCTCTGCTTCATGGGATGCACCATTTGTTCAGTCTTCCACTCCTGCAGAGGTTTCTGGGATTTGAATCTGGCCAACCTGCATATGTGCTGGTAAGCTGTCACATGTGCAGATGGCAAGTTAATTTCTGAATTGTTTTAACATCCAAGTAGGACTTTTTATAATGTACAGACTGGGATCTGATGAACTGAAGCAGGGAGAGACTAGGAATCTAATCCTCCAGAGAGTTAAGCTCATGTCCCAGAAGGTAGAAGTATACTCTATCCAGAGCTTGCAAGGTTTATTTTGTTTTATTTATTTATTATTTTATTGGATTCTCAGAATTCCTTGAGCACACCACAGTGACCAGGAGGTTCTGGAAGTTGGTGGACAAAAATAAAATAATTCTTCTCGGCTTTTGAGTTAAACAGGCTAGGATGCAGGAGGTGAAGAGTCTGAGTTTGGAGTTTAATAATAGTTAATAATTTGGCTCCAGAAGGTGCAGAAGATCACATTTCAACCTCAGGCACGTCCAGTTTAAAAGGATCTCTGGTGTTTAAACTTTGCTGGAACCTTGGACAACAACTGCCAGGAAGAGCAGTGAATGTTAATTTGGTGGACCTGCACCCAAGCTGACTTGGGTTGAATGAGGTCTGCATTCAGTGGGAGATCACGTGTGTTGCATGCTAGCTACCCCAGGAATGATCTCTGGTGTCCCCAGCTGGGCCTGGGAAAATCTTAAAATGCTGCTTGCCAGTCAGTGTTAGCAATGCTACGCTCGAGACGTTGAGGGTCTGGCTCAGTATAATGCAGCTTCCTATGCTGCTATCTTTGCTGTGAAGCAACTTCATGTGTGTTCATATGAAGGAAAGGGCCAAGGAGTAGGCAAGGACTCCTGAACTTGAATCCTGCCTCTTCTGTGGCAGCTGCTGTATCTGCATGTGTTTGCCACTCCTATACTAGCAATGATGTTGGCTTTCCCAGTCCTGGTCCCATCTCAGGTAGCACACAGCAGGTGTCAGGAGAGAGCATCTGCTCAAAGCTTTTGACCTTCTTTTCTTTCTCCCTGTGGGTCTGAAAGACAGGGCTCACCCACCTCCCAAGCTGGATCCCAGGCTGCATCATGGACTCTTTCTTTCTTTCTTTCTTTCTTTCTTTCTTTCTTTCTTTCTTTCTTTCTTTCTTTCTTTCTTTCTTTCTTTCTTTCTTTCTTTCTTTCTTTCTTTCTTTCTTTCTTTCTTTCTTTCTTTCTTCTCTTCTCCTCCTCCTCCTCCTCCTCCTACCCCCAAACCCCAGCCCTCTACCTTCACCCGTTCATGAGCCCAGGGAATCCCAGATGCTGAGAGGAGGATTCTTCCTGTTCTCTCAGGCTGCTCTGATGGGCACATGCTGTCCTCAGGTGCTGAGCTGGCCTCACTGGCAGGGAGCCAGGCAGCATCATGCAGTCATTGTGGAGGAACAACAGAGCCTTATCTGGCATTGGTCCCAGGAGCTCCTGGTACAAGCCGTGCCTACCACCCTTACGTGGACAAGAGGACATCCTGCTGAGTGCTTTTGCTGCGGGGGTGGGGTGGGGGTGGAGAGACAGGGGACACCCACCTGGTAGTACCAGTCTTGCTTTCTCTCTGAACGTTTCCGCCACTGTTGACAGTCTTTTTTTAGAAGCTGCGTGGTGTACATGCTGATATGTCGTGTGAAGACTGCACGTATGCATCAACAGGGGGTATTATTGTTGGGTCACTTCCCCAAGGGGCGGCTTTAATCATGGTTCTCCCCTCCCTCCCGTTTTCATTACTGGCTGCTATAATTCAGGCATCAAACTGATGTTGGCCAAAATTTATACTTCCCTTTTAAATATCTGCTGTGCAGCTGCAAAAGACATGGTTCTGAATTGCAGAGGTAGACATTCTTACGGAGCTCGTTCATAGCAAATAGATTTACTGCACATGGTTGGTTGGAAGAAGGCGAGATTAAAGCTGTTCTTCCTGAAAGCTAGTATTTTGGGCAGGTGTTACAGGGAATATCTTATTGTACCGAGAACTATATAATCCTGTCAGTTTAAGCCTGCTATTTGAAGTGGCATCTACCCAGGCACAACTTGTAGTGCCTCAGTTGAAGTAGAACTTTTGTTGGAACTCTGGTGGGGGAAAGTGCTGGCAACCATGTCATAGTTTTTTATGAAATATCTGTTTACTTATCAAGCCATTAAATGTAAGGCACTGTACTTCCAGATGAAGCTTTTATTGCACAACTGTTCTGCTCAATTCATATGACATTTAAAGGTTCCAAACAACTTGTTCCTCAGCTTGTAACCCTCCCATGTTTTCCCACTGACTGCCTTTTCTACCTTTTTTCTTCTTACCATAGAAGATCTTTGAAGCTGAGAAAGAGGGAATAGCAGCATGGTGTCCACAGACCAGTGTGCACGGACACACTCTTAACCGAATAATGTACTTTCCTGGTTCTCCCCCACTTTCTTTGCAGTTTTTTGTTGCTGTTGTTGTTCCTCTTCAGCTGCTTCATGCATTGCGTCCATGCGCAGATATGACGTGTGTGTGTAGCAAAGAGGTTGTTTTGACTACACGTTGTGATAAGAGCTCACTTACCAGAGAGATGGGCTGGTTGCAGATCCTGCACTCTGTTCATGTAATGAACAGAGAGGTTTCCAAGGGATTGTGTTAAAAGTATTGCAACACTTCTAGGTCTTGGCCCTCGCTACCCCCTACTACCAATCAGATCCAAACCTTGGTGAATGAAATTAAGTTTGTGTAGTTGGGCCAGGGTGTGCCTTCTGTAGGTTTCTCTTTAGGGGAAACTGTTGTGTTTCTTCTTGTTGGTGTTCCTGTGCTACCAGAGGTTGGATGTCCTCACGACTATTTTGACTTTGAATGTTTCTGTTCTAAACAGTGCTCTTAGGCTGCATCCAGACTGTCATCCAAGTCTCTTGAGCCAATGCATTCTTCTCTTTCCTCCACTTGCTTTCCTATTTATTTTACCTTCAACAAATAGTTGTAACAGTCTGTACTTTCATTTCTCAATAAGTGATTACAAATGTTCTAATTTCTTGCGTGTTATGTGCTTATGATTTTGGGGTCTATATTCATTCTCTTTTGTACTTTTTCATTGTAACCATCAAGTAGGGCTTTGTTTTGTCTGTCTGTCTGTCTGTCTGTCTGTCTGTCTGTCTGTCTGTCTCTCTCTCTCTCTCTCTCTCTCTCTCTCTCTCTCTCTCTCTCTCTCTCTCTCTCTCTCTCTCTGTGTGTGTGTGTGTGTGTGTGAAGCCGCTCATACTTTGTACTTTTCTGTTGTGACCTCAGTGCTATGAGGCCAAAGAGCCTGGTTGTGCACAGAGAAAAAGAAATTGATGTAAACATTCCTTATTAACCAAGCTTTTTAAAGGATTGTGCAATTGACTTGGCCATTTAAATGGATAGTATTTCCATATGTGAAAAGATCTCAAGTAGGTATCTTTTTTTTGCTCCATCTTCCCTCTTCTGTTAGCACCATCACAGCCAGTGGGGTAGCAGCCTGGGGGTGGGGAATTGGGGGGGGGGGGTATATACTGCCAGCCAGTTGCCTCATTTGCCACTGAGGTCATTCTTTGTAGTTGTTCTTAATCTAGACAGAAGTAGGACATTTTGTCTTTTCTAGGAAAAGTTTGTGGAGACACATCTATTCATGTGCACAGATTTCCCTTTCACAAAGCTTGAGGCCAGGTAACAATGCTATTATTTTAACAGAAGGCTATGATTCAAACAAATGACAAAATTGAATAATTCTTCTTCTTCCGAATGAAAAGTCTAAAATTGCATGGTTCTGAAATAACTGCTGTTGGAGCATCAGTCGCTGTCGGATTTTGGGTAGATCCAGGAAAAGGGCATACATGGCTCCTAGTCATTTTTAGTGCTTGTTTAGCTTGAAAAGAATGCCAAATAAAGTGGGTTCGTCTTTAAACCCCTCCAGGCTCTTGGCTACTTTCAGTGAGACAGACAAGCCTATTTCCCCACTCCCACCCCTACCTCAATTTTTTTTATACTAAAAAAGAGCAAATCCTGGTTTACGGTCATTTCAAAAAATATTACATACGTCTTGAAATCCTGTCTATTAATCAACCCACCCCCATGTGAGCTAGCCTTCATACCTAATCCACACAGCCTTCTGGAATGTAATTCTCTCCCCCACCCCACCCCAATCCTCTTGAAATTGAAGGGGGAGAGAGATTATTCAGCTTGCAATTAATCCTAAAATTGTTTGGAAGTTAAGCTGATATAAACATCACCCATCACTGTGTGCCCTTCCCGCCATATACCTATTTTATAGGGTACGAAATTCCCAGCTCTTTTTTCGAGATGAATGTCTCAACCCTGCTTTTCTTGTTCCTTGGTCAGTGTTTTTTTTAATTTGCTATGTTGATACCCACCTTTCCTTCAAAGCTACATATGTGCTCGTCTTCCCTATGTTCATTTGCAGAGAATCCTGGCTGAGAAAAAAGTCACCCAGTGGCCATCATATCTGAGTGAATATCTGAATTTTTCTTTCCCTAGTTCTAGCCCAACGTGGGCCGCTGCACCATGCCAGCTTTGAGAGAATAAATTCCCTTTTCAGTAGGATTGGAAGAGGGGAGGGCAATATGAAGATGCCCTCTTCATAAGACAGGAAGGTTCTGGATGGGTCACCCTGGAGTAGTTGGTTAGTAGTTCATGTGGAAATATGACTCCATGACCTTTCCAAAGAAAAAAATTGCAAAATATGCAATCAGGCATGCAAAATCTACTGAAATGTTGAGCAGGGGGGGGGGAGATAAAATGGAAGCTTCAGACCGATGAAGCTGTTTGGATGAACAGCGAAACGTTTCTATCTCTCAAAAAAGAAGTCCAGTAGCCAAGTCTCAACTTCCAGATAAACTCACCTGGATGACTGAGAATCTTCACAGACATAAAATAGAAGTGACATCAGCTATAAATATAGCAAACCTTCCACTTCCACAAGATATTTACCTTTTAACCTTTTTCAGCTGTGATAAAAATAAACAATATTAACCTTTTGTTTCTCTCCCTGTTGTTTTTCCCCAAACAAAATCACCGTGCTTGATAAATTATCATTTTGAGGCAAAATTTATTTGAATGATAAATATTCCACCTTCCCCCAAAAGATAAGAAATTGGACATTCTGTCAGTGCATGTATTCATGTAGTTTTAGAAGATGTAGGCATGTTAGTATGTTTATCAGAGGCTTCAGCTGGTTGGATAACTTAGTGAGACAGCATTTACATGTGTGTGTGGGGGGGGGAGATTGTATTTGAATTGGATTTAGAATGTTTGAAATCAGTTTTTTAAAAGGTGACTACAGGAAATGGTTGTTTTTTTCCTGTGAAGCATGATTTTTTTACTGTAAAACAAAATATTTTATTTTAATGCAAAAGGGTTGTTTATTTTAAATCACTTCTGAAATTGATTATTGTCAACTGTTTTGGCATATATTAATGTATTTGTTGATATCAATTGTGTCTGTGAGATTTGCAACTCACTGGTTTGACTTCCGTTCTACCTCTCCTTCTCCATCACCTGTGCCTTTATAGGCCTGTCTCCTTCCTTTGAAGACTACACAGTATCTGATTAGTTTCAGCCCCAGCTCCCTGTCCCTTTATTTCCTGTCTACTATTCTGTGCTAGCAGTGTGTCAAGTTGCAAGAAATTGCCAATTATTTGTTTGCTGTTGTGCATTTCCCCCCTTTAATTTTATTATTATTATTTTATTTTATCGTTATTATTTCTTGGATTTCTTGTGTCTTTTAAGTGAACCGCTCAGAGTTTCCTCTTGGGAATTCGGCGTGGTATATATATAATAAATAAATAAATAAATAAATAAATAAATAAATAGTCTAATTCCATAGGGCTTAGTTTCCAGGCTCCTGATTCCACTTCTTTGAACTTGTCCCAGATTATCAGCATCCTTCTTAAATGGTGAGGTCCAGAAGTGGAAGCAGTACTGGCACAACCAGTGTCAAATAGAGGGGAAGTAATATTTCAACAGACTTTTGGAAATTATACTTCTGTTGATGCAGCTTAAAACAGCATTTGCTTTTTTGTAGCCTTATTGCACTGTTGATTCATATTCAGCTTCGGATCTACAAGAATTCCAAGATCTTTCTCACTTATAGTGTTACTGAGCCAAGGATTCCCCATCATGTAACGGTGCATTTTTCCCCTACCCCTGTTTTAGCACCTTGCTTTTATTTCTGTTAACTTTTGTTCTGTTGTTTTCAAAATGACCTTTTCTGAGATAATTTAGTTTTCCATTAAGAACCCAGTTATTTGAACTCCGTATTTTTTAAAAAAATAGAAAATGCAACTTCTCAGCATACTTAATTCCATGCTTTAAGCATTTGCTCATCTATAGAATTCACAGGCTGTTTAGCAGCTGATTTCTTACACTGAACAAGAGGTGCTCTTGAAAAAATGCCTAGAGGACTTACTTGTTTTGGGTATAGGTTAACTCATATTTTTGATAATGCCATTAAAACAAGATTTAGCTATATCATCCAGGTTTTAATGTGCAGACTGCACAAACAAGATTAAACAAACCTCAGTACTTGGCTTGAATCCACAGCACCAAATACCAGGAGCAGAACCACCTGCGCAATATACATATTCCTTTAATGTAAGTAAGCCTGAAGTTTGACTACAGTTCCCCAAATACTTAGCAAATCCAGTGGTCCTGCTGGCTGGGGAAGATGGGGGCTGTAATTTGAGGCACCTAACCTAGATATGTTTTGGGAAATGGGCGGCATAGAAGTATAATAAATAAATAAATAAATAAATAAATAAATAAATAAATAAATAAATAATTCCCTAAGAACATCAGATCTTGCGTGATTTCGGAAGGTAAGCAGGGTCGGCCCTGGTTAGTACTTGGATGGGAGACCACCAGGGAAATACCAGGTGCTGTAGGCGCCTGGAATAGGAACTGGCAAGCCACTCCAATATTCCTGCCTAGAAAACTCCATGGACATGGGGTCACGAAGAGCCGATCACGACTGTAACACACAGGATTGAATAGGACTTTTCTAAGTTCTTCTAATGTAGTATGGTTTCTTACCTTCCTGAATCCACATACCACTAGGAGTTCAAATAATATACTAAATAAATGTGAATCTGCATACATTTTGTTCCTACTTTCGGGGTCTGGGTATTCCTCTAGTTAGTGGCGCATTCCAGTCCCTATGTATGTTGGGTAGTTTAGTTGCTTCCCTGACTCCTAACCTATCTCACAGAGTTGTTATAAGAATAAAACAGGGTCACTCTGAATTCTTTGGACAAAGGGGAGGATATAAGCAGATACTGGAAAAGTTGCCTTGTTTTGTACAAAGCAGGGTTTGTCAGGGTTTGGGTGCAGGCACAAGTGTGAATGCAACTATCCCCCAACTTCACTTGTTTTTCAAACCATCGCAATCTTGACTCGACAAAGGGTGAATGGGATTGGCTTAGTCTCCTCTGAGTTGCTGGCTTCCCTTTTTCAACATCCAGCGCTGTGCAGTGCTCCTGTTAACACTGGGTTTTCTTTGGGTGAGGATGTCGTACAGGGACAGGGCTCCAGAGGCTGCCTGAAGGGACAGCATGGGAATCCTAGGTCAAGAGGGGGTTAGCCCTGCATGTGTGTGTGTATTGTGTGTGTGTGTGTGTGAGAGAGAGAGAGATGAAACCTCTTGCCCCAGCTACTTCTGCTGCTCTCAGATAACATAAAGAGAGTCCAGTTGTACTGTTCTCGCCTCCTAGCTTCTTAAAGGGTGTGGAAATGCAGCTATGTGCAGCGAGAAGGTAAGCGTTGGCGGTGGAGAGCGCTTTGGGACAGGGGACTGCAAGGTGAGGTAAGAGTTCATAAGGCCGTGAGGGGGAAGAGGCGTGACAGCTTGAACCTCTTAGGTTTTCTCTTGATGGTGAACTCACATTGTTTCCCCTCTCCTCTCATCCTGCTTCTCTTCTTTCTAGGTGGCCGGATGGGAAACGTAAAAGAAAAAGCAGCCAATGTTCGGTGAAAAGCAGTATGTCAGGTAAGAACTCTTTTCCAGCCCCTACAAGTGCCAAGGGAGTCCCGATCGCCATGTGTCTCCTCCCTGACGTTAGAGGGCAGCAGGAGATGTTGTGAACCTGCCGTCAGCATACTGAGGACCAGATCTAGTTCTTGTTTAAGGAACTGGCCTACGTGACTCCCATTCCACAGTGAGAGCACACCCCTTGCAGAATAGGAGAGGCTTCTCAAAGAGATTGGCATCCTGGGAGTCAGATGTACCCCATGGATCATAGCCATTTTCAGTGGGGCTTCAGAATTGTCACCTGGTTATAGAATGGGATGGACCATCTATGGAGCTGCCCGGGTTCACAACTTCTATTCCACAAAGCCAGACTCAAGTCCTTCGTTGTGTTATGTGGACTGCCAGGTACTTGACCATCAACTTGGCCTTCGCTTCTCGGCCTTTTGAATAAGATCAAATGTGGTGTGTGTGTAACTTGGCCTTTGATGTCCTAGATAGCAGACAAGGCTGTGAGCCTTTTGTGGGCTTCCTGCACAGTAGTTGATGGGACACATTTGGCTTATTTGGTTGTAAATTGGAAAGATCAGAAATGTTCAAGGGTGAGCAAAGAAGACAGATGGAAATGTGTGGAGTGGGGTGGAGATACAGCAACTCCTCATTAGCTCCCAGTCTAATTCATGTTCTTCCTGCTTTGGAAGAATTGGTTAGTTTCAATTATGTACTCAAAATTTAGGGTGAGACATACACGTGATGTTGTCACTTACCTCAGTGATGTGGCATCTACCCCAGAATTATTGTAATTATTGACTCATAAAAGGACATTTGGGACTGAAAGTTGCTTCTTCCACATGAAGCTGCCCTTCCACATGAAGCTGGATCATCCTCCCCAAAACACTCCTTTGCCCTACTCAGTCAAGACCACAATCTGCTACTAGCATAGAACAATCCCTCATAAAATAAATACCTTCCCGATCACGTCCTCAAGTGAGCCAGGGCATACAGTACAGGTTCAAGGAATATGTAAACTCACACATATATGCACACAGGGTCACTTGATGTTATAACTGGGACACAATTTTGTTTTGTGTGTATCCCACTAGGAATCAAGTTACCCGCTAGACCTTGATATGAAAACTGTATTTACTGAAAGTCCTAATTATTTTTAGTAATATATTGCTACATCTTGGGCAAAATCCTATTGGATAACTACATGCATGCAGTTAGATTTTGCCCCTGCAGTAGTTGCAATGTCATCAAGCAGAAGTGCTATCCAAAAGCCCTTCCACTATTGCATTTCACAGTTGGTTGCGCTGCAGATATGCAACCCCTTGCAAAATTAAATAGCGCAATTCCTTGTTACCTGGAGTAAGGCCCTAAAAATGCATGCAAGTTTAACTTTAACTTTCCATTAAACTAGCATGAACAGGATTTGTCCAGTGTGTGGTGCAGCTCGCTGGATAGCTCAGTGAACTGGACTACCAGGCTGCAGAGCCAACAGTCAGGAGTCCAGTTCCCCAATGTGCTGTCCAGGAGAACAGCCAGCCTATAGAGCCTTGGACAAGCTGCACAGTCCCAGAGTGCCATGAAAGAAAGAAACCACTTCTGACTAGTTTGTCGTGATAGTTAGGATAGTTTTTATTGTTTACTTGCTTTTAAGTATTAAATTGTAATTTAATTAGCTGATGGTTTTATTCTTTTATAATCTTTAACTTATTATGTTTTAAATTCTATGCCTTTTAATATTCCTTGAGTTCCCTTCTCAGGAGAAAAGGAAGCATGATAAATCAATACATCGATAAATATGTCAAAATCCAGTTAATTATTAGCTCAATGAGTTCCACTGAGGAGTTTGATTTCCCACTGTGCTTCCTGGGAGAAGATCTGTGTGACATGGGGCAAGCTGCACAGTCTTGGAGTGCCAACAAAAGAAGGGAATGATAAGCCACTTCTGACTACTTTATACTTTGCAAGAGTTAGGGCAAGGGTTAGAATAAGCTGAAATTGACTTGATGGCACATAATTATAATCAGTGTGTTATGTCCAGGACCACAGCTCCCTGAATTCCCCAATTAGCCTGCCCGCTGGCCATGCTGGAAGCGATACTTTTTTTTGTAGAGAAAACAAACTTTTCCAAGATCTGGTTGTCTGTAAAGGTAAAATAGAATCATCCGGGTGCCTGGATGTTAAGGTGGAAAGAAGGAAAGGTAGCAGGAGAAATGGCTGTCTTGACCTAAACTGGTCATCATTCAGATACCAGTATCTAAATGACTGTTCTACTATCCGTGTCTCCTCTTAAACCCACTGAAACTTTTTTTGATGTGTTTTTTTCCCCCACTGGCCCAGAAGAGGAGGTCACGGGGCAGCTCAGGATATCGGTTCTTAAATGTCAAAGTCTGCAGGCTAAAGATAAACCACAAAGAGCTGGGGGGATACAAGAGGTTGAGGCCACAATGGGTCACGGGGCAAGATACAGTAATATGGAATTGGTCGAATGCAAGTGTCAAGTCGGATCTTCAGTCATCTGGGTAATTCTTGCTCTGTGCCCCTTCCACATGTCATCAGCTCAATCAACGTCCCACCCTTCTGACTCCCTACTTCCCAAATCAAAAGCATTTGACTGGCTGTCATAAAATTCCACAGTTCTCCAAAGTGTTCACTTTTGTCCTTGGAGTTTTAAGTGCTGCAGTAGCACACTCTGCAGCTCTGAGGTCTAGCCTCTTGATCTGGAGAAAGAAAAAGGAAGAGGGCTGCATTCGCATTCAGATGTCAGGTGTATGGACATTGCTACCCTTTTGAAATGTTTGTGGGTTGTGCTCTTTTATGGTTATGGAGAGTTCTGCTCACACTGTCCCAAAAAGACGTAGCCAATGGATATTTTCAGATACCAGGTGACTCAGATGTTCCTTGCAATTCGGGATAGAATGAATTAAATCTATTGATAAATCCAATCCACATTGTCATTAACCTGATATCACTTTGATTCAGTAGTTGTTGTAAGAGGGGAAAATAGCCTCTAGTAAATACAACTGTGAGCTCTGATCCATATAAAAGGAAACAGAGGGTGAACTAAATGGCAGACCAATTTGAGTGACCATATATCTACGGTATTTTGGTCTCAAGTGGCTTTCAACAAAAGATTTAAAGAATATTAGTTGAAAACCCTTAGTTCTCTTTGCAAAACTTGTGTCTTCAGGGAACATTATTACTTGTTCCATTATTACTTGTTCTAATCTAAACCTCTTCATCAAACTAGATGGCAAAAAATAGAGAGGGGAGAATCATAAAAATGCAGAATTTTGGCTTGATGTAAGCCATGAGATCTGCCATTCAATTTAAATGGAGGATGCAGACTTTATGAATACAAGAGTGTGCAAAAGTGTTTGGTGGGCCCTGCCTCTGGATAAACAAGAAAAGTAGTAGCTCAGATGTCTCCTGTCTTAAGTGAAACACAAACATTTCTTGCTAGACATCTAGCAGAAGACAAAGAACATAGTTGTCATATAATAAAAGCAGGAACTTAAATTTAGGATTTTGAACAACATTCAGAGAGTCAGTGTGGAGGAAACTGGGAATGTTACTTAGTGCTTGCAGGTAGTGGAAGTATGGCTTGAGTCGTGGAAGAGTCGTGACCGACTCTTCGTGACTCCATGTCCATGAAGTTTTCTTAGCAGGAGTACTGGAGTGGTTTGCCAGTTCCTACTCCAGGCACCCACAGCACCTGGTATTCCCTGATGGTTGCCCATCCAAGTACTAACCAGGGCCGACCCTGCTTAGCTTCCGAAATCAAGCGAGATCGGATGTGCTTAGGGCATCTAGGCAGCTTTGTATACAGTACCTCCCATAAAATGCTGACTGTTTCACTTTGTTTTTTGATTGGTCTTCAGACCTTAAGCACATTCTTTCTTGAGCTTGTCAGATTTCTTGAGCACAGCCATGATTTCAGTTCTAATGCCAGGTGATGTATACCCTGGCTCTCAGACCTAAGTCCTATAAGTTGCTCAGTTTGCATATAGGAGAGTTAACACTAAGGTGGGGCAAAGGTGCACAACCTACCAAGTCCTGCCCCCCCCCAACTTTCTCTTCACCTGTTCCTCTGGATCTTGGCAAGAAGTTTGTAATAAACTTGTGATACGTTTACGTTAAGTTGAATAAGCTTCCATTTACAAACTTGATTGTGATAGGATTTCTGATACAGCAGCTTCAGGGGTTCTGATCGGAAGGAGGTCTGTAAGCATATTCAGCTAAACTTGAGAGAGAGTGTGTGTTTTTCCTGAATGTTGGCCTGGGATTGAGGTTCATGGCCCCATTGAATTGTGGATTAATTGCTCTATCTCAGCCTGGCCTATCTTGCAGTCATGTTGTAAGGATACTGTTGGGATGGAGGAGAACTATGTATGCTGTACTGAGTTTACTATAAGAGGGACAGTGTATAAATGTAACAAGTAAACAAATAATATAACAACACATTCACAAATCCACTGCAGACCTTCCTGCTGAAGGAGTAAAATTGTTTAGTGACAACTAGAGACTTGACTTGCAGGGCTTGGGTGTCTTCACATGTTTTTAGCTTTAATAGTATATATGCAAGGAATTATTCTGGCTGATTAATGCATCTCCACCACCCCCTCCTCCCAAATATTTCAGGCAAATAGCCTTTTAAAAAAATTAAAGTTGATGTACATATTTACATGTTCAAGTGTCATATATTTAATTTTTTAAAACATATCAGTCAAATGTTTTTGATGGAAAAGCTCCTCCAAGGGTATGGATGTTTGTTTATGAGGTTGGAGATACTATGGCCACCATTCAGCCAGCAGCAGCAGCTGCTGTTTGTTCCATTTTATAAGGTCTTCAATTCTTGAGATGGCTGTAAAATCTATGTCTTCTTATTATTCTCCCTGCCACAGGATGTGGTGATGGCATCTAGCCTGGATGCCTTCGAAAGGGGATTGGACAGATTCCTTGGGAAGTCCATCAGAGGTTACAAACCATGATGGAGATATCTCATCTCCAGGCTTAAAACTGGGGTACTTAAAGGACCAGATGCAGGGTAGTGGTATCAGGAGACAGATATCTAGTTTCATGTGCTCCCAGATGCATCTGGTGGGGCCACTGTGAGATACAGGAATCTGGACTAGATGGGCCTTTGGCCTGATCCAGCATGGCTCTTCTTATGTTCTTATGCTGCTGCTGCTGCTGCCGACCTGGAATCTGCCTGATATGCCACTGCTGTTATGCATTCTGAAGGATACAGAATGCATTCTGGAAGTCATAGGCGGAAATGGATTTTTCTACAAGGATTTCCTGTTTCTCCCTGGCTCCTGCAGAATGTTTCATGCCACTGAAACTTGGTGGCATGAAGTTTACCTTGCTTTATCTTGCTTTTTGTCCCATGAAAGCTGTGTGACAGTGGCGCCTGGCACAAAGTCATCCTCAGAACCGGGACTTCAGTTTGCCTTAACATGGCTGCAAATTGTGTGGTCTTCTTGAGAAGGGGAGGAAAGGCATCATGACAAAACTGGGTGCTTTTGCTTTTGACCCAAATGCTGGCTGTCTGCAGGCAGACAGAGGGGAGGCTTTTCCTCTCTCTCCTCCAAACCCATCGGGCTTTCATGTTACAAACAGCTGTACTCCAGATGGGCTTAAGGCTGGGAAAGCATATTAATGCTCTTGGCAGTCAACACATGGTATATATGAACATACATGTGCCTTTTCGTGGGTTTTTCAAGATGCATCTATTTCACTGGCATTTTTGGTGTGTTTTGTAAAGCTTGGAGTTGCCCCAAGAAAACAATTCTGCCATTAGTTACCCATCTAAACACTCTGTTTGGATAGCTAACACCATGTTAGTTCTTTGGACTTGCAGTTTTGATTAAGGTAGGGTCAGATAAACGTGGAAGCGTTGTGCAATGCCATTTGTTGTGTTTCTAGGAGCATGCAGAATGTAGTGGGATGTTAGCCCATGGCGGCGATGAATGTGCCTGCTCCAACAACATCTTATATATATTTGGTATCATAATATGTAAACATTCCTTCCTTCTCTGTTTTTTTCTTCTGGTTATTTTTAGACACTTGTTCTTCACCATATTCAGGGTTTACCTTTTCCTCTCCTTTAGCTTTAACAACAGAATGTTGGCTGTTAAAAAGGCTTGTACAGTATTAGGATATTAAAATGTAAGCTTTACTCAGAGAAACCTTATGGGATGAAGTCTGTGTGAGAGAAAGCAATTAGCATGGTGTTGGAAAGCAGGTGGTCCCAGGCAGTCAGTGGAAAAAAGGGCAGAGGTGAGGAAATTTTCTTTTCTTTTCTTTTCTTTTCTTTTCTTATTTTCTTATTATTTTTTTTAAATTTTTATTTATTTATTTATTTATTTTGCTCTCAGCTCCCAAAATTCCCTTGCCATCTTCTGGAAGTTGTCATTCCAAGACCTGTAATTTTTCCCATCTCTGAAATAGCATCCATGAAAGTAAGGCAGGCATGTCCAAACTTCAGCCCTCCTGATGTTTTGGACCACAGCTCCCAGAATTCTAAGCTTAGATTGCCAATGGCAAAGGACTGTGGGAGTTGCGGTCCAAAACATCTGGAGGGCCAAAGTTTGGACATGCCTGAAGTAAGGGCAGAAAGTTCTGGAATGGAGCAGAATGTGCATGGATGGAGCTGAGAAATCAAAAACCCAAGGAACGAATGCGTAGATGAAGCAGAGTCAAGAAGGAAAGGAGAAGTAGGACTTCCGGTGTGTGGGGGGGATGGTGGTGGTGGGGCACGCGAGAAGGATTGATAAGAAACAGAAAATGGAGGAGAATGAGGTAGCACAGAGCCAGAGGTAGGATGTGTGTGAATGTTGGGGACAGAAAGTGAGCAGGACAGGTGCAGACAAGAAAACAGGGTTGGAAAAATGCCCCAGGGGGAACAGAAGCGAGTGTCCAAATCCTGCAAATGCACAGTACAGTGATACCTTGTATAAATGAATTAATTCGTTCCAAATGAAATTCTGTTAAGCAAATTTTCCTTTATACAAATTTCCCATAGGAATGCATTGAAAACGGAGTAATCCCTAATTGCGACCATTTTTATGATGTATGGATTCGCCCCCTAGGCGATTCTGTTAACCAAATTTCCCCTATCTCCGGAATTTTTTTATGTTGTATTGATTTTATGTTATACAAACCGTTTGTTATACGAGGGTCCACTGAAGGTCCATGTAACCTTCTTGAGGAAAATGGGAGCACCATACAATATCAACTTGAGATTATCTTGCTGGCTGTCAAAGCTCAAATGGCACCCATTTACTCGTGTGTTGAAGCCTACTCACGCCGTTCCATTCTTACACCAATTTCTGCTTTTGTTTGTTCTCTCCCTCAACCTCTTCACCCTGCTGCGTGGCAGGACGGCCCGTGGAGGTGAAGGGGTTTCTGTGGGAAGAATGTCATACCAGGCCCCTAAAGAGATGCGGGCTGGGGAGCTGCATGGTAGGTGGATGAAGTAGAACAAGGGAAGGGAGGTGAAAAACAAAGTCTGGGGAAGGACCAGGCCACGCATAGATCATGGCACAAAGGTAGGGGGCCTAGTCAAAAGTGGAACTAAGGCAGTGTTGGCGAACCAATGGCACAGGTGCCAAAGGTGGCACTCGGAGCCATTTCTGTGGGCACCTGACATTGCCCCTTCACAGCCACCTGTACAGTATTCCGGTTAAATGGCTGTATTGGCACTTTGCGAATAATTAGTGGGTTTTGAATCGCAGTTAGGGCACTCAATCTCTAAAAGGTTCTCCATTAATGAACAAAGGGAAGGCTTCTCACATAGCGTAAGGTCAAGATGAACAAACAGCGTTATATTGGAAAGAGCTCTGTGTGTGCACGCGCACTCATGCTCACATGTAAGAACAGTAGACGAGTGGGGAATGGTGGTTGAAGGGAGCCAAGAAGGTAGTTTATATTTCACACATTCCTCTAATTGTCTGGACTTCTACTCCCTTTGTTGAGTCTCAGACGTTGCTGATATCTCAGCAACCGAGCTTTGACGCCTGACTTTCTGTTGGTGAAAAGACACATGCCTTAATCCCTACACATGCATACCAGCACCATGGGGGTATGTTCCTTTCCCCTTCTGGTGGGGGTCATCCCGGGGCCATGTGGAGGTGACCCTTGCCACAACCCCAGACAATAGGACATTGTGGGGACAAGGGGGGGGGGTGAATGAGAGAATATAGTTCTTTTCCAGGACAGGGAGAGGGGGAAATCTTCATTATTGATGTTGAAGAGGCTTTGGAGGGCAAGCAAGGTTACTGGAGTTGGTGGGTACATAACCGAAGGGGGTCACACACTGCTTCCGTCCCCTTCAACGCCCATGCCCAGAGATAAAGAACCTTTTATGGATGTACATGGGGTTGTGTTTTCCGCATGAAAGGCATGCTCGTTAGCGGTACTTTAAATAGCCTTTCAGAAAGACTAACGAAGCCTGGATGGGGGGTTGGGAGCAAGCAAGGACAGGCCTTGTTGGAGCTTTCCTCCATCCTGGAATATGGGGTCAAAGGGGAGTCTGAGAACCATGCAGGCTGTTGGGTCTCTGTGTCTTCAGGGATGGCCCATGAAGGGCTTTGTGTGCAGCCGTGGTCCCCCCACCCCCCCCACCTGTTTTGTCAGCAAAGCAGAGTTGAGCCATAACGTGGGGCAACCCACAAATTAAAGAACTGGCCATTTTTATTCTGCTTTTCTTTCAAAGAGTCAGAAAGACTTGTGTGAGGTCATTCTATTTTATGTTCCTACAAGCTTTGAAAGGTAGGTCAGCTACTCCAAAGGCTACTAAACGGAAAGTACTGCAGTGAAAACTTACTGTGAGTTTTCAAGGCAAATTAAAGCCCATCTCAACTATGCCACCCATCATAGGCTGTACTGAATGATCGGTGTATGTGATGCTTTCATTTTTTAAAAAAAAATGAACCATTGATGGAAGGGAAAATTGGGAAGTTTAAGGGGTTAGAGAAGGAAGGGCCTAGAAAATAATGGATAAAAATGAGGGAAAGGTCATACTGAAAAATAAGAAAACCCAATAGTTTTTTAAACATGCTTATCTGACCTACAAATATAATATAGTTTGACATTACTAGTGAGTACACTAGTGAAAATAGGTGGCAGAATCGTCATGCTTGTTTCTTCACACATCCTGTGAATGAAGCTGAGGGTCAGAGTAATGAATTATGCAGAGGTGTAGCAGCCAGACTCTTTTTGAAGTGTTGTTTATGCCCAGGTGTTAGCAGAGCTACCTATCCTTACATTAGGCTATAGCAGTGGTTCTCAACCTGTGGGTCCCCAGATGTTCCTGGACTGCAACTCCCAGAAATCCTGGCCAGCTCAGCTAGTGATGAAGACTTCTGGGAGTTGCAGTCCAGGAATATCTGGGGACCCACAGGTTGAAAGCCACTGGCCTATAGGTTGCTGCATCAGGCGTCCTGTCTTCCCCTTCTAAGAAACAGCCAAAACTCTCTCTCTCTCTCTCTCTCTCTCTCTCTCTCTCTCTCTCTCTCTCTCTCTCTCTATCTATCTATCTATCTATCTATCTATCTATCTATCTATCTTTTGTAGTTCCCTTGGCTATATATGCAGATAGGGAAAGGATATGGGTGTGCTGCAGTATTAGAATGGGATAAACATAGCTATTCATAGGACTGGTACTAGAACTAGATGGTTTAATGCAGGGGTGGGGAAGGGAACTGTTTTGGACCACAACTCCCACAGTCCTTGGCAATCATTGGCAATATAGGCTTGGAATTCTGGAAGATGCAGTCCAAAATACAGTATCTGGAGGGCCAAAGGTTCCCCACCCCTGTTTTTAATAGCCATACACACACACCTTCCACAATGGGTTCAACTAGAGCCCCCTTTTCAGAGCAGAAAAAGTGCCTCTGGATTTAAGGTGAGAAAGAAAGTGTACTGGCTATCAGATTTGGGGAGCACTGCATTAGACATTGCTGCATTCGGTTTCAGAAGAGCCAGACTCCTTGTCAGTGGACAGTGAAATATCTCAGGCTTCTCTGTAAGAAGACCATGCCTACTTTGGAATCCCTTCCCTCTGGAGGCCCTCGTAGCTTTCTCCTTCTCAGCCAATCCCCAAAATAACTTCCTCTTTAACAGGGCTTAGACGTTGCTGCAGGGGCCTGAAGAATAACTTCAACACGCTGCTGATCTTTGCCCTCCTTGGCAGACGTGGTCTCTTACGTTGTGGTGTTATGCTGTTTTATTGCGTTCGTTTTATAGAATGCAGACCATTGCGAACTTGAACTGTCTAGCAAACTGCAGTTTCAAATGAAAGCTTAAGAAAACAGAGTGATACTGAAATACAGTTTTCGGGGCTGTTTGTGTCTGATCCGTAGAGGCTGTTGACCAACATCCAGAAGAGCGCTCTTGCTGTCTGCTGGGATTCTTTATGCACCCGCCTGAGATGGTGGATTAGGGATCTTAATTCAGACTTTTAAAAAGTTGTGCTTTTCTGGATGCAATTTTCCTTCTAGGTCTGACCTCTCTGCTCTGTTTCTTCTTTGCAGGGTACATCCCTAGCTACTTGGACAAAGATGAGCAGTGTGTTGTATGTGGAGACAAAGCCACGGGGTACCACTACCGATGTATTACCTGTGAAGGCTGCAAGGTAACATGCTTGGGAGGGGGCAGCTCAGGTAGAGGATCTCACCCGAGAGTGGCTCACTAGAAATAAAAAAATTCACTCTGAATGGCAGTTCTGCAGCTGGTGAATCCAATGGAGGATCACAGGGAGCTGTTGTCTGGCATTGCCTCAGTCAGGCTGTGGTTTTTGTTAATGGAAACAAAAATCCAGGCGGGTTGGCAGGCACGTTGCCCTTTTGGTAGAGGGAAGGCCAGAGGATGGTGCAAGTGAGGAGCCCAGAAGATTGGTAGTACAGTAGAACAGCCATTATTTTGCGCAGCATCCAATGACGTATCTTGAGAGCAGCGAAAAAGAAAATGTTTCCACTGAGAGGGAGAGTGTTTAGAAGAAGGAGAACCGATTGCTGTTGCTAGTTGGGTGAGCAGATTATCCATAGATGGGGAGATGAGTGTGGGAGGGCTGATCAAAGCAGCCCAGTACGTTACGGGGTTCTGCTGCCACAAATGATCTAAATGGCACACCATACATGCTAATTAACAGGAGGGGAGGAGTCCGTAAGACCATTCTCCTGCAGAACCCTCTTGGTAGTGATTGGATGCTGGGCAAGGACAGCGCTATTCTCATTGCTCAGGAGACCCTGTTAGATCAGTGGTTCTCAACCTGTGGGTCCCCAGATGTTCCTAGACCACTCGCTGTGCTGGAAGGGATTTCTGGGAGTTGTAGTCCAGGAACATCTGGGGACCCACAGGTTGAGAACCACTGGGTTAGATGATCATGCTCCAAGAGGGAAGCCTTATACCTTGCTTCCTTGCCCTTCATGGCACAAGAAATCCATTGCTTGAGTTGAGCAGGAACACCTTGCCATGTCCTACAAAAGGGTTCAATAGCAAAGGAGTATAAGGAACGATGAAAGGAAAAGAATGAAAGGTAAAGAGAGAAGGAATCCTGACATTTGGACATAGGGACAGAAGGAGGCCAGGCAAAACACAAATGCTGGTTTTGCAGGCATTGCTGTAACTATAGCTCTTGAGCTTTCTGGGCATATCACATGGGTTTGCTAGGCAAGGAACTATAGGATTTAATTTGTTGGGTTTATTTTAATTTAGTGGTGCTGATTGTAGCTTAGACATTGGGCACTCTTTCCCTCCCCTCCTTTTTCTTCTCTGCTCATTTTGATATAAAATGTAGACTCACCCACCCACTCATACTTGATAAACAAACAGGAAGTAAATGCTTTCTGAGCACATTCATGTTGAGTCTGGCCCTTAGAGTGCAGAATTCCGCTCCTGGGAATTACTGGAAGAATATATCTTCTTCCGGCGTCTCAGTCTGGTGAGAAGTTGTACAGATTTTATTTGGGTGAAGAAGCATATACAGGGATCATTAGGAGAATCTATATGGAGATATGTGTCCAGCACACCAATTAATTTTGAATAACAGCAGTCCAGCGGTCAGATTTTAGTGCCAAAGTGAAGGAAGAGTTTATATGTACAGTTTATAGTGAAGGCAGAAGTACCCCTGATTGGTGATGAAAGAATATTTTTTTCACCTTTTCAGGAGCTGTTTCTCCTTCCTCCACCATGAAACTTAGTTTCTGCTTCTGGCGCCTGCCATTTGGCTTCACATGACCAGTGTGGCCTGAGACTTCCTTTCATGTCTCTGACAATGTGTTGCATTGGATAGGGACTTCCCTTGAAACACACCGTTGACCCTCATTGCCAGCAGACACCGAATGGGATAACTTGATCTCTGACCTTGGTATATTCCCGCAAGGTGTTCGATTTAATGTGGCAAAGAGGAGGGCACAGACAGAACTGCAGTGGAACTTCTTCACCCAGTTGGTTATATTACTAGAACAGATAGGTAGACAGGTCATTGGGGGGGATTTTTGTTTAGGGGTGGAAGTGCAGGCAACCTGTCTTCCTCAGGCTGCTTGGTTCTCATTTCATTCTCCCCTCACAGGGCTTTTTCCGACGAACCATCCAGAAGAACCTGCACCCGACATACTCTTGCAAATACGATGGCTCCTGCATCATTGACAAGATCACCCGCAACCAGTGCCAGCTCTGCCGATTCAAGAAGTGCATTGCCGTTGGCATGGCCATGGACTGTAAGGGCATTGTGCCCACTATAGAGGGCTGCAGGGGTTGGAAAGAGGAGGAAGGGGATGATAACAGTACCTTATCCGAGACAGCATGAGAAGGAATAGGGCCAGGAATGGGCATGTGTTTGGGTGACCAGGGGTGGGAAGTCTGGTGCTTGGTGCATAGACTTTGAATTTTGATATATTCAGCCCTTGAAGGGTCGTGAGAACATCAAGCCACTTAGCAGATGCCCCAGAATTGTATAAGGTGTCACAGGATTCTCCCCATCAGAGTGCTTTCCCATAAGGCCGTTGGGCACACTGGTAGTGGCCTGAAGGGACTGCAGATGGCAACAGGTGCTTTCCAGAATTCTGGTTGGCTTTGTGTGAGGCCCCGCCCTCCATTCACACCTCTCCATTCTTCGCCACCTCCTAGTGGTGCTGGATGACTCCAAGAGGGTAGCCAAGCGGAAGCTGATCGAAGAGAATCGGGAGAGACGGCGCAAAGAAGAAATGTTGAAATCTCTTCAGCATCGGCCAGAGCCAAGCGCAGAGGAATGGGAGCTGATCCACATCGCCACGGAGGCACACCGCAGTACCAATGCCCAAGGCAGCCACTGGAAACAGAAGCGGAAATTCCTGGTAAGTGTGGCGGTGGATACCATGAGCGGTCTCCTGCCAGAGAGTTGTTCCTTGGAGGGTTTAGGACCACACAGCTGCAAGAACCATGCCCAGTGATGAGCCAGGGTGGCTTGATCTGTGGTTGTCAGAACTAGTGCTGTGCCTAGGCTCCCCACCCCCTGAATATTCTTGGTGAATGCCCTGGTTAGTTGGCACAGGTTAGTTACACCACTTGCCTCTTGATCCATACCAGCGTGTTGTGAAGAGGCAGGCCCCAAAGAGACAGGGAGGAGAAAAAGAACGTGAACCAGTTTGGGATTACTAGAACACCTGCCACTAAAAAGGAACTGATGCAAAGAACAATTCTGTATGTGAGAATATTCAGAAAGTATCAAATGGTACCAAAGTCTGGCCGCACTTCGCTTTCTTAACTATGCCCACTAATGTTGCTATGTGCTCTCGCTTTCGTACTGCCCTTATTTTCTTATTCTTGCAATTCTTGTAGCAGGTTCTGCAGTGATAATTTTGAAAAAAAAATAACACATTCTGTAGTCTCAGGGTGCAGGGGTAAACTCCCCAAAAAGGCTATCACAAAGATATTTTCTGCTTATCAAAATATAAGCAGTTGGCAGTGGGTGAGGAAAGAACAAAATGTTAACTTGGGGCCTTTTTACACGACCCCTAAGATCCGCTGGCCCCTTAAATTCGGACCAGAGATCTTAGGGGTTTGTCACTCTTCGTGCATCTCCACCCCTCCGTACTTCCTGGCTGCCGGCTGCGTGAGGGGAGGGAGGAAAAAAGGGACAGAAGAATAAATCCTTACCTCCCGGTGTTGGTGGACGCTGCCGGAGCTCCGGTCACTTCCTGGTTCCTCTTAAAGGGGCGGGAGGCAAAAAACAAAAACAAAAAGAAGCGAGGAGAGCCCAGCACATCCGTATCAAATTTTTTTCACCTCCCAAGAGCAGGTACAAGAAAAGTGCGCTGGGTCACACTTAGGTGGGCGGGGTCGCACTTAATTGTCTGCAAACTCCGGAGCTGGTGGGGAAACATTTTTAAGCTCCGGAGCTTGCAGCCATTTGCAGCGGAGCTTAGGGGTCGTGTATAAACGCCCTTTCAGGAGTTCACATCACTCACATCAGTGATAACCAATTTTTTAAAAAATAAAGTTTAGTAAAAAAATTTAAAAGTCAATAATTTACAACATAACAATTCAATCTATTTCCTGTTTTCAGGGAAAGATTTGCTTCTATTTGACTTCCTTTGTTTTAATTTTCATTAGCTAATTTCTGAGTTTTTGGGATTCACAGTTTTTCAAGCAGTTGTTTCAGAGCTAAACCATTCTGTTTCCATGCAGATCATTAGGCTTTCCTAGTAAAAAAACGAATATGCTTCCTGAAAGGGCCCTTCTACAAACAGATTGTCCTTTTTCCCTCCAAGAATATTTATTTGCTAGAAGCATAATGGAGCTTAGCTACCTGGATTGTTCAGCGAGCGAAAAGTTGAGAGTTTGCATTTCCACTGTGCCTTCCCGGAGACAAACCAGCCTGGGTAGCCCTGGGGCAAGCTGCACACAGTCCCAGGACACCCCAAGAAGAAGGGGATGGCCAAGTACTTCTGAGTACTCGTTATCTAGACATCCCTGAAAAGGGTCACTAACTCAGAACTGACTTGACAATGCATGATTATTACTTATGATAAAGCCTGTACATTTTGTGTACAACCTAATTAATATTAGTTTTGATGAGTAGAGCCTGTTGAAAGCCATGAAATTGCCATCTCTGGCTAGTCAATAAACTGTAGTTCACACATGAAAAGCCGCTGAAATAGTAAAATCTAAACACTTATTTATTTATTTATTTATTTAAGTACTTATATCCCGCTCCATCTTCCCAGCGGGAACTCTGGGCAGCTAACAACATAAAAAAACACACACTGGAGATGGAAAAGCCACTTTGCCCATAAAAATCAAACATATCAGGAAAAAGAATTGCAACCTTCATGTTGTTTTTGTTTTTGTTGTTATTTTTGTTTTTTGTTTTGTTTTTGTGACATGCTTGTTCTCCGTGCATGGAAAAACGGAACAATTAACCCATGAAGTTTTCCACTTTTAGTGCAAAACAGTATCATCCAGATTTATTATTATTAAAATGCTTTTTGTTTTCAACAAGGGCCTATGCGGTGCTAGCTTTAATTTAGAATGTGTTCTAGTGGAAAGATATCATTAGGATAAGGAGAATACATGCAAATGTATTATATGCATTAATTATGGGACAATATATTTCATATAATCTTTTCTGAAACTTTTTGAAAATGGGATCTGACAAAGATTGGACAAGGGCTTCAATTATGTGGTATTCCATAGGCTTCAGGGCAGATTATTTAGGTTAACATTTCTGCCTCAGGTAGTACTAGCCCTGTTTTGCCTAGAAGACAACTGTAAGAAAAATCTGCAGTTCTTGAACTGGGTTTGTGTCCCCAGAGACTTAACAGCAGTATGTGAGGTGGCCAATAAAAAGCAAGTCAGCCTTATTTTTCAACAAAAACTGAACAGGAATTCCCTCCTCCCCCAATGGCAACCCAATCAATTTGTCTAACACCTAGGTTACCCGAGGATGGCAACTACTAGTTTAGATAAAAGTCAAGCTCTTGCCTCTTTCTCTCAGAATGCACTTTTTAAAGCATTAGATGCGTCAATGAACAGAGGATTATTGGAGGTGGAGACTCTCTGGGCAAGGAGATTGAACTGAGTCTTTCTGAAGAGTAATTTAAAATCATAATTTAAATCAAACCTAGCTTGCTGGAAGCAAGCTTTCCTCTTCAAATACTTATTGAACGATGCCTTAATGACAACCAAATTAGTGGGACTGGAACCGTAGAGCGTACATTTTTCTTTCCCTTGATTAGAATTTGATAGGGCGCCAGGAGCTGGACAGTAGTGTTTTGAAGATCAAACACAGCCCATTGACCATTAGTTTACCACCCCTAGTTTTCCCCCCTTTCATTTTATCCTCATGTAGAGAGGCTCAAGGCAACTAACTCACAGCCAGATTTAAAATCCTCTCTCTCTCTCTCTCTCTCCAACTAACTCACAGCCAGATCTCTCTCTCCACACACTCTCTCACACACTCACACACACTAACACACAGCCACACACACACACACACACACACACACACACACACACACAACTCACACACACACACACACACCCCTAACTCACAGCCAGATTTAAAAGACACAGAGAGAGAGAGAGAGAGAGAGAGAGAGAGATAAACCAGTGAAATTATTTTTAAGTCAGTGGGACATATCTAAACATGTGTACGACTTTCTCAGTGAAATCAGTTTTATTTAGAAGTACATAATATCTGTTGTGCCTGTCAGTAATGTATATATTAGCATGAACTTTTAAAAAAACCCCGAGAAAATTAATCTTAGCACTTGTGACAAATGTTGAATCAGCTTATGTATGTGGTAATAGAACTAAAGCCACACAGAAGAGGTCTCCTCTTCTAGCAGCTCAGTAAATGCTCCAGGCCTGCCGAGTGGCCTTTAAAGGGTTAAACTGGCTGAGCAAAGGGACACAGCTGTGACCTCTTCTCTCTGTCCAAGGGCATATGGGCCAGAAAAGCCCCAACCCAGCCCCCTTCCACCCTCCCCCCCTTTTCTTAGCATGGCTATGATGGTTGACATGTAGTGCCCTCTGCTGGACACGATCTGCTAGTTCCAGGCCAGGTCAGGACATGGAGGTCATGAGGAAGTGGGGCTTTAGAGCAGGGAAAGGAAGCCAGAGGCAACAGGCTGAGTGGAAGAAGTATTCCTCTCTTGCAAACCTTTCTCTTCTCCAGTGGTTGAGACTGAGTGCTGAAGAAAATCTTGTCTAAATGTGGGAGGGTTGAAAATGGGTTGGGCGAAATGTTGTTCTGAAATTCAAGCCAGGGATGCAGCAAAAGATGTAAACCACTCTGTGCTCGGTTGTAAATGAGCAATTGACCTCATTGGCACTCCCAAGATTTCACCAGGATTTATTCCCCATCCTTCCAGGATCTTTGAGAGCACTGTTGGTCCTTAATAATAGCTGAGGAAGACCAGGACTCTGGCTTCCATCCCAGAACGATTCTTCTCCTATCCGGTCAAGCTCTGCTGAGCTCAATAACAGCCCCTGCCATCTTAACCCTCTCTTGTTCAGAGCTTAGAAATTACTCAGTTGGATGACAACTCCTGGAATATGGGTAAGGGGATTCTGGGATCAATAGTCCGAAAATAACCCCCAGCATTTCCTAGCCCTGGCTGTCCTTCTAAGGCCGTTGATGCTCCAGGGCCATCAGCCCTCGCTCTTCCCTCTGAGGAAGTCGGGGTGGGGGGGGGGAGCTTGTTTCATTGCTCAGCTTCCAAAGTGTTTTCTCCAAGAGGAAATTCCAAAAGCTGTCCTTTTAAAGCCCTTTGGGGCTTTTAATTTCTTGCCATCTAGTGCAGGGCTGGTTCAGTATGAGACGGGCAGGGCGGGGGGGGGGGGGGGACTGCAGCTGCGATTCCTCTGCAGCCTGGTCACAGACAGACATATATACAAACGGGGGTGGGGGTGGGGGTGGAGGAGAGAAGTGATGGAACTGGCTGACCGGTAGAAAGGCACACACTGGTGAATGGCAAAGAGGAACTTGAGCGGAGACACTGTCACAATCTGCAGCTTTTATACACACCGTTTAAAATAAAGGAACTTCTTGTTGCAGAGGAAAACATTTAGAAACAAAAAAATACCTTTCTCAGGAAAACAAAAATCCATGCTTCCATGTGCATCATGTAGTCTGCATTTTTAAAACTGATTTTAAACATGTTAAACCAGATTGAAAAGCACACATTTTCCCCCCCCCACCTATAACAGAGCTTTTCAGTGAAGTTGAACCAGGTTGAAGGTGAGAGACGAAATATTGAAGCTAGAATATCTGTGGACTGTTTTGAAATGCGGGTGGTTTTCCTATGGATGGGGAGATTGAAACCTTCCTTGCAATGGAGGCGTAATTCTGCTCATGTTCTCTTTTCACTCCCAGCCCGAAGACATTGGCCAGTCACCAATGGCCTCCATGCCTGATGGGGACAAAGTAGATTTGGAGGCATTCAGTGAGTTTACGAAGATCATCACCCCAGCCATCACCCGTGTAGTGGATTTTGCCAAAAAACTGCCCATGTTCTCAGAGGTAAGCAATGAGTGGGTCGTACCAGAATACCCAGTCATTGGAAGAACACAGGAGAAAATTGTTGTGATTTTTGAATACAATGAGAGAATCAGGAGCCTTCCCCTTGCACTGCTCCGAATCCTCTTGGTTGTTTACACCAAGATCAGCGCAGTGGCATAAATTACAGCAGTGAATTGCTATTAATGAGTCATGCTTGTATTCCTGCCCATGCGCCACTTGTGTGACTTGGCGCACAGTGAGAAATGCAAGTCGTGACTTGGTAACTAGTGCCAGTTTGCTGCCCTGATTTATGCCATAGCAATTACACTGGCATAAATTATGAATAAGATTCTTGTGAAGGGCAGAAAGGAGAATGACCACTCTTCTGGAGCCAGCCTTTTGCTTTCTCACACTCTTAATGCTTCTCAGAGATAAGTGCTAGCACAAAAGATTAAAACTATACATTTTTGCTCCATTCCTTCTACCTCCAAAACTGTGGCACCAGAAATTTTTTTCCTAGCTGCAATTTTTTACCTACCCTACCTTAGCATCTTGTTTTTCCTAATCTCTCTCTCTTCCTCCATTCGCAGCCATCATAGACCAAAGAAATGAAAAAAAAACAGTAGTCAGATTTTGGGGTGGGGGTTGGTTACTGACCGATGGTGTTTTGACAGGTATGTGTTCACTAGATCTTGTTATACAGCTTGTTCTGCAGGGCAGGTACAAAACATGTAGTTGGGAGCATGATGGATTTTGATCAATTAAAAAGGTTGAGTTGCTGATGGATTGAGCTGAACTGAAAAGGGAAGGCAGTTTTCATGATCATTTTTAGCCGTGACAAAAGATGCCTCTTCACTTTCAAATCAGAAGGTTTTTAAGGGCCTTTATACACGACCCCTAAGCTCCGCAGGAAATGGCTGCAAGGTCCGGACCTTACAAGTGTTTTCCCACCAGCTCCGGACTTTGCAGACAATTAAGTGTGACCCCGCCCACCTAAGTGCGACCCAGCTGCACTTTCTTGTACCTGCTTGAGGTGGGTGAAAATCCCCAGGTCCGGATTTAATCTGGTCAGTGCGGGGCTCTCCTGGCTTCTGCTTGTGTTTTTTTTGCCTCCTGTCCCTTTAAGAGAAGAGGTGGGAGGAAAAAAAGCAAGCAGAAGAGAAACGGAAGAGAAACGGAAGAGAAACAGAGCTCCGGGAGGCCCCTCCAGGTGAGCTGCATTTTTCCCCTCTTTCTCTGGTGGGGAGGAAGGAAGGGCAACGAACCCCTAAGATCTTTGGTCCGAATTTAAGGGACCAGCGGATCTTAGGGGTCGTGTGAAAAGGCCCAATCTTCCAATAAATGTTGCCTTCATCTTATTTTCTCATTGGAAAGGATCGGCCATATGATCAGTCCAAGATTGTCTACCCTCCCTTCAAATAGCTAAATTTGATTATCGTAATAGATGCACATTGTGTGGCTTCTGATCATCTGGAATCACTGTAGGAGGGAGAAAACCCTGGTCATGGGGAAAATAGCAATAGCTGAAAAATGGAATAAGCAGATTAGACAGTGAAAGAAAGAAAGAAAGAAAGAAAGAAAGAAAGAAAGAAAGAAAGATAGGAGTTTGTTTCGAGAAGCCTTTCAAACTGTCTCAAAATTCAGTGCATGACAGCTTAGTCCTGCCTTGGTGATGAGACTGAGAAAATCCAGAATTAGGAATTTCCTTATGAATTAAGACTCTGTTCTGAGCACCTCCCTTAACAAATGTGAAACTGGTTTTCTACTAAGGATGACTTTTTTTCAGCATTGACACTTAAGTTCTCAGCCCTTCAGAGAGTAGTTCTCTGTTTTTACTTTACTGTTACATTTAATTCGTTTTATGGAATCGCGTTCATTAGAAACACATTTTGTGTTTCATATGTCTGTGCAAATAGAAACTTCACATTTTTAGGCTGCCTTGTGTGCCTGTAGAGTGAAAGGATGGATACAAATATCCATAGGAAGCTAAGAAAAAGAACCAGGCAGATCAGTGCAAGGAACCAGGTCTCAGGGAAGTGCTGGGAGCAATGAATGGCCTTTTCACACGACCCCTAAACTCTGTGGCAAATGGCTCCCAGCTCCGGAGCTTAAAATTATTTCCCCACCAGCTCCGGAGTTTACAGATAATTAAGTGTGACCACGCCCACCTAAGCGCGTCCCAGCGCACTTTTCATGTACCTGCTCTCGGAGGGTGAAAATTCCTGATGCGGATATAACAGTAGTGACGGCCCGGCTCTCCTTGCTTCTGTTTGTTCTTTTTTTGCCCCCCGCCCCTTTAAGAGATCTGAATGCAGTGCCGGGACGGCAGAACGGAGGTGAGCGGCATTCTTTTCTTCCTTTTTCCCCCCCTCCCCTCACGCAGCCAGCAGCCAGGAGTGTGGAGGGGGTGGGAACGCAGGAACAGCGACAAACCCCTAAGATCTCTGGTCCGAATTTAAGTGGCCAGCGGATCTTAGGGGTCGTGTGAAAAGGCCCGAAGAAAGCAAAGAATGTGTGATACTGCTGTAACCTGCTACTCAGGCATGACTAGATGTTTGTCCTGGAAATGTTCAGTCCGCTTCCTAGCGAGAGGAGCTACTTAGTGATTTAACTAGAAGAGCAGCATCTCCTGCAGCCCAGGTGGCTTTAGAAAAGAAGAATCAAAAGTCCCCACTCCTGTTTGTGCTCTCCTGAGTGACATTTGATCTTGGACGTCCTTTGCTCCTCAAGTGAGATGTGATTCACACCCAAACGCTGTGTCCGTCTTGCTCCTGGGGTCACGGCTGCCTTGTTCTCTTGGGACCTCTGTCTTGGCTTCGGTCTTCCACCTTTGTCCCGCACAGTATGGAGAAAGCATCCTGTTCCTGTACAAGCCACCTCCCCTGCACAAAACTCTGCTGGTTGGGATGGCAACGCTGACTCCTGCCTCTCTTTGCCTCCCAGCTGCCTTGTGAGGACCAGATCATCCTTTTGAAGGGCTGCTGCATGGAGATCATGTCGCTGCGGGCAGCTGTGCGCTATGACCCTGAAAGCGAGACGCTGACGCTAAGCGGTGAGATGGCTGTCAAGCGGGAGCAGCTCAAGAACGGCGGCTTGGGCGTGGTGTCCGATGCCATCTTTGATCTCGGCAAGTCCCTTTCTGCCTTCAACCTGGACGACACGGAAGTGGCCCTGCTCCAGGCTGTACTGCTAATGTCCTCAGGTATGGCCCGCTGACTGGATATGCTTTTGGTATGTTCCCCTAGGAATACAGTAGGACCCCGGTATCTGCTGGGGATTGGTTCCAGGCAAAGTGTTCTGCTTATATACCGCCCCATACCACTATAAGTAGTCTCTGGGTGGTTTACAATTTTTTAATTACAGTGTGCAGGCTACACATTGCCCCCCTAGCACGCTGGGTACTCATTTTACCGACCTCGGAAGGATGGAAGGCAGAGTAAACCTTGAGCCTGCTACCAGGGATTGAACCCCAGGTCGCGAGCACAGTTTTACCTGCAGTACAGGCATTTAACCACTGCGCCACGAGGCTGCGCCACGAGGCCTTCCTATGGATAATGAAAACCGTGGATAAGAGAAAATGCCTATCCACCCATCTCCAAACTGCTGTTTCCTGACAGTAGCTCTCTTTATGACTGCTGTTTGTGACAGTAGCTTGCTTTACAGATGCTATTTGTGATAATAACTTGCTTTACAGCTGCTGTTTGTGACAATAGCTTGCTTTGTGGCTGCTGAATTATTTATTTGTTTTTCTCTGCCAACCGTGGATAACTGAATCAGTGGATAATGAATCATTGGATACGGGGGTCCTACTGTATACAGCACTACTTTAGACTTAGCCACTCCACAGTCTGTCCAACTGAGTGGTGTCTGGCATGGTTGGCACTACTTTTTTTAATGTGTCCTATCTTTCCCAGTTCTGTCTAGAAGATGCTGGAGATTTTGGCTTGTGGTTCTGTTGCATGTAATGCATGTGCTATCCCACAGAGACCTATAAAGGCCACAGGCTTGCCCTGGTTTGTGTCAAGGCTCCCGAAACACTACTGTAGGGCATATCTGGCATGTGCTTGGCGACTGGGTAGAGTCAGTGCAGACACGGATGAGCAAGAAAAAGGATAATTATAAGATAGAAAAGAATATCTCCACACTCAAAAAGGAATGTGTTTGTAAAGTTAAATTGGTCTTTGAACCAGTGGGTGTGCTTACTCTTCTACTTTGAGGTCCATGCAGGCCAGAAAGTTGGACATTGGCCTGTATTAATTAATCAATTATGGGGCGGGGGGGTTGCAACGAGGAGCTAGAGTGCAAGAAAAGTTGCACTTTCATGATCAGCTGTGTTTGTTGGAATTGTCTTGAAAGTTGGGCTACAAATGTTTTACTAGCCCAGGGTGCCAGCTCTCCACTGTTGAAAGAGGCTGGCAGCCAGAACATCATTTTTCAGCAATTGCCAGGGTTGACAAATCTCCTGAAGCTCAGACTCTTAAGATGCAGGTGATCCTTCCTGGACATAACAGGGAGGCAGGTGGGGAGGGTTGGTGGTCAAGTTTCCTGGTGCAAAAGAGCCTGCTGGGAAGACCCATGTGTTGCCCAGCCATCAGGGTGGATATCAAGTCGCCCGATATTTTTTAAAGCCAGGCCATGCGCGGAACAAATGTAGGAACACGTTCTTTCTTAATTCTGCCTCCTCAGTTCCAAAGTCATACATCTTTTTTCTGGTAACGAAAGATTGGGGGAGCTGAAATCCGCCTGACCCTCTTCCCCTTTTTCTGTTCTGCTTGCAGACCGCAGTGGGCTGATCTGCGTCGACAAGATTGAGAAATGCCAAGAGACCTACCTGCTGGCATTTGAACACTACATCAACTATCGCAAACACAACATTCCCCACTTCTGGCCCAAGCTCCTCATGAAGGTGACCGACTTGCGCATGATTGGGGCTTGTCATGCCAGCCGCTTCCTGCACATGAAGGTGGAATGCCCCACGGAGCTCTTTCCCCCGCTCTTCCTTGAGGTCTTCGAGGATCAGGAAGTCTAGGGTGTGGGGAAGGAAGGAAGGGGCAAACAGGGTGGCATGGGGAGAATTGGGGGCATGGGGGGGCAGTTTGGGGACTGGGGCGATGTCTGGACTTGGGCCACCGTGCCCCCACCCTCATCACCTCGGACATAACAGATTTTCAGTTGTTTTTTTCTCTCCTGTTTTCGTTTTTCTTTTCTTTTCTTTTTCATTGTGTTTTTTCTAAATATTGCACGTCGGCATCAGTGAATCACATGGATGGGGAGGCCAGGGAAATTGTTGATAGGGGTTGGGCCACCACAAAAAAAAAAGGCTGAAACGATACAAAACCTCCGTTGTAAGGTAGACTTGTGCAGTAGCCAACACTTTCTTTTGTCTAGGCAGACTTGGGGGAAAAAATAAGTGGGCCATGTGTTTCCTGCTACTCTTCCCTCCACCCCCCCACCCTCCACCCCATGTGTCTTGCTTCTTCTGAACCCATTTTGTCCCTAATTTACTTCTACAGGGTGAGAGATCTGTCTTTAATTTTGGCACAATATTAAGAGGAGGAATTCAAACCACATTTGCCCATTTCTCTCCAAACACACACACACATACACATACACACACACCTTTGTTCTTTTTTCCCCATCAAGAAAGATTTTCCCTGGCTCCACAGCACTGGAAACAGTTGGCACCTCTCTCCCTAAGCCCTGATCAAACCTCTCTCGTTGAAACGGACTTGATTACCAATATATATATAAATATATATATGTTTCTTTTGCACATAACAGTCCCAGGAAACGTCAGAGTGTGTTTGGTTGTTTTATTCTTGTCTTCATTTTCTTCTAGAACTTAGAGCATTTAGTTAACCCTCCCTGGGAGGCTAAAATATAAAAATGCACTTTTTTGTAAAAGAAATAAAACATTTTTTTAAAAAAGAAAGAAAGAACAGAGAGGAGAGAGAAATCCTATTAAATTATTGGGGGGGGGGGCAGGAGGCCAGGGGGAGGGAAGTCATAGGTTGTTTGGCAAATAAATAAATAAATCGCAAATTGAGGCTTAAGGTCCGAGGTGACGGACAAATGCACTTTGAAAAACAGAGACTTCCCCCTCCCCACTCCTCCCCTGTTGGTGACACAGGTGATTGAATAAGAAATCTATTTTATTTTGCTTTGACTCGCACTGCAGGGCTTGAGTCTGACAGGTGCCAGCTTTTCATGCCAGTGCTGAGGGATATATTCACCCAACCTTCTTCCCTGCCCTTGAACGCTGCCCACCCCCACCCCACCCCCAGGCTTCAGCCAATCTACCTCCATGTTGGGCAAGGCGGGTGGGAGGGTGGGTGATTCAGCTTCCCTGCCCTCCTGCCTCCCTCTTACGCTGCCTCCACCCCTACCCCCCCACCCCCAGCCAAAAGGCCACATGCAACGCTCCCACTGGGCTTTTAAGCGGCTCTTGCTCGTTCTTTGCACACGCTTTCCCACGCCACGTGGCGGTACACTTCTTGCTGCACTAGTGTCCTTGCTGCCCTGCCCTTCCTTGTATCCCCTTCTCTCTGGAGCAACTGTGAGCCAGAAATCCCGACTCAGCCATTCCTCCAAGAGAACGAGGGATACTTCTATTCTTTTTGTTTTGTTTTGTTTTGTTTTGTTTTGCAAATGGCACTTATCAATACAGAAGACAAGGAAAACCCGCTCACATTTGCAGAGAGAGAGAGAGCAGAACCCCCTCCTGCAACCCCGATTCCCTAGTCTCCTGAAATGACGAGCCCTGTGTCACCTCATGGGGGAAGGTGTCACGCTTGGTATTCTCTGCTTAGAAAACGTTCTCCTCTCCTATCTTATGCCCTATGTACCCGTAAACCTCCAGTTCTGTTCCAGCACCCGTTCTAGTCATGCCTATGGGAAGAAAGTCAGACCAGTCTTTTTAGCTGGCTCTTCCCCATGGCAAGGAACGGGAGCTCATCACTTTAGATGGGTTGTCTCTCCTGGATCCAATCTGTTTTGCTCTTTTGTAAGTGCACTGAATCAAAGAAATCGTGTTCTGATGCACTCCCCTACCAGGTGCCATCCCTCCTGCCCGCTCTTAATGCCATGGGCAGAGCCACACCCTTACCCTCCCTGGCCTCGGGTTGCGTGAACTCATGAGAGGGCATCCAACTGGGAGACTCAGGAGGGCCGCTTGTGTTGAGAGAGAGCTGAATTGGAACCAGCTGAGCCGACCAAGAGAGAGAAGCCCCCGCATTTTCAGATTTGGTCTCCCTGTTCTTTGGTGACATGTTTTTTTCCTTTTTTGCTTTCTGCTGATCTGTTTGTTATTGGTGGTTCGGGAAGCAGGCAGTGTCTCGGGTGCCCACGGCCCCCAGCGAGTTGAACGAGAGCAGCACTTTGAGGGTGGCGCCCAGCCAGGCCTTCTTCCCTTGCCCCAAAGAGGACGGCCAGTGGGTCCCCCATGACCACAGCCACCGGAATTGCGTTGCTCACAGCATCTCTTGCGGGAAGGGATGTCTGCGAGCGAGCCAGATCGGGTACTGAAACCTCCAGTGGTAGATTCCCGACTCCGAAGATTTCCAAGGGATGGGGGGCGGAGTTAGGATTATTTTTAAAGGGAAAAAAAAAGACCACCAGCTTCTCGCTTTCTTCCTCCTGTCTGTTTCACGCTTAATGCAAACCAGACTGTGATCACCTTAACACAAGTATTTTGGCACTTATAACATTGTTAATGGGTCAGTCACCTCGGCTGACCCAGTTCTTCTGTGATCGATTCCCTCTTCTGTCCTTCTGTTTAGCCAGACTTCTTTTTCAATTGTAATGTAATATTATAAGGGGAATGGGGTAAATTTTTTTTTTGCTCCCCACTTTCCTCCTTCCTCCTCC
This sequence comes from Phrynocephalus guinanensis, assembly GCA_037367245.1. Lineage (NCBI taxonomy): Eukaryota > Metazoa > Chordata > Lepidosauria > Squamata > Agamidae > Phrynocephalus > Phrynocephalus guinanensis. Next base: position 26,256,260 of record CM074743.1, on the reverse strand, counting down.
TCCTCCTCCTCACCCCCTCCACCCACTCCTCTGTCACTTGGTTTCTGTTCAGAAAAAAAAAGCAACCCTTTACCTCTTACCTCATTCAAGACGCCGCCGTGGGGAAAAGTCCTGTGTGAGTTCGGGTGCATGTCGGATGTACCGTTTGAAGGTTCAAGGGCCGGCGCATGGAGAACACAGCTCCAGTTTAAGCTAATATACATAAATATATATATAAGTATGTATAATTTTTTTTTAATTAAGAAGAAAAATCTTTGTACGGGTCTGTTCACAAAAAAGGAAAAAAAAAAAAAAAAAAAAATCACACAAACAAAATTGGGGTTGGAAGAAAAAAGTAGTGTTTTTTATTTTATTTTTTATTTTTTTATTGTTTGGTTGTTTAATCACCTTTCAATAACCTGGAATTTGTGGGGTTGTCATTGCTGAGCTGTTACTGAATACGGCCAGGGGTCCCAAATAATAGTTCAGCATGGCTGGGTTATATTCTGGGCTGTGATGTTTCCTGGAAGGATACAATTTGGTATTGGGCACAGACCTGAGAGTCTTATTTTAAAAAGAGAGAGGAAGAAAGAAAGAGAGAGCAAGTTTCTAGTACTTATTATGGCTATAAAGATACGTTTAAAATCCTGGTGAAATACCAAGCCAGGAGCATAGTATGATTTCTAATGGTGTAGAGTACAGGACTCCAGTGCAGGGGCAGAATATATTATGCAAAATAAGCAGACACATGCAGATTTGCTTAATTATTCTGCAGGTTTTTTTTATAAAAAAAACACCATTTTTTTCTTGATGTGGGATTTAGATGTTTGCTTTTAAAATGCCGAGCATCTGCAGCTTGGGTGGTCTTCTTACCAGCTGTCTCCCCCATGGAATGGCAGTTATTCTCCATTGAAGCCATTTATCTTGGGGGCATGTCATTTTAGACATCTTGCCTGGAAGATGCACTGACTCCTGGAAGTGTTGGAGAAGGGGGGGGGAAGCTTCTGGCAGTTGCTTCTTCAGGGTCAAAGGACATTTTGGTCCCATAGAGGGGTTGGCCAGTCTAGCCGGATCTGTTCCAAAAAGCTTAATGTCCATGTAATAATATTGGGGAAAGCATACATAGATAGAGGGATTCTTCAGTCTGGTTGGACAACCCATCAGCCTGGTGTATTCTCCTTATACAGTCCTTAAATTGTGACAGAGATATCCTGTACATAGATGCACATCGACACTGTGCCCCTGATAAACTGAAACATAGAGGTTCCTTCCTGCTCACTCAAGCATTTCCAGGAGAAACACTGAGAAGCAGACAGCTCACATGGCTCGCTGTAACGCTGCCCCTTGTTGCTGCAACCTCTCATTTTTAAAAAAAACCTCTTATGACCCCAACCAGCTAATGCAGCAGACCTTTTATAAACAAGCATTACAGAGATATTTTCACACTTAAAACTGTTCTCTTCTTGCATTAACACTTGTACAGTGCAATTATGAACTAAGTAGTGTGAGTGTGTTTGCTTGTGTGTATGGGTGTTTGTATGGGTGTGTGCGTGCGTGCCTGTGGGTGCACTTTTGTATTCTAGGACCTATCTTGACACAACTTCGCCTGCCCATCAAGCAGCGTGTCCCACTGAAATCAGCGAGACTTTCTTCTGAGTCACCAGACAAAGGATGTACGATACATGTGAAAGATCTGCATCTCATAGGAGAAGGTGCAGAACATCTGGAACTTTTGAATAATGAACCAAAGGCTCCCCATGTCCCAGAAGGGCCTGCCTTGTAGGGAACTGGTCAGCTGCCCCATCTGGCCGAACACTTTCTACTCTGGACAGGGGCAGCTCGCCCAGGTCTCCGGTAGAAATGGTTCCTATCCAAGCTGCCTGAGAGCTCAGTTTAGATGCAAGGCAGGACACGAGTGAAAATCTTGGTGTTCCTGGTTGTTGTTGTTTGTTTTGGTTTCATCATTCTGATCAGAATTTAATCAGAGGAGCAGCCAGGGCCAGAGCTGTTTTTTTAGTAAAAAAAACCCACCTTCTTCTTTTTCATCCAAAGAGGGAAGGATAGAGAGATTTTAAATTGGATATCCAGTAGCAGGCAATGGCTAGACCTGAAGCAAGGGCCTTAATTGTGCGATACGATGAGCAGAAACTCTCCTTGTAACAGAAGGTCTCACTTTGTTCCAAACTGGAACCGTCAGATGTCTGAAGTGTGTTTCTGCAGCAGGTTTTTGAAGAGTACATGATGTAAGCAGACATGTATTATACATACATTCAGAAAACCACTCCCTTCCCTTCTGGAAAACAGACCCTTTCACGCATACAGCCTTAATCTGCTTTTCCACTATGCAAGAACCTTCTTCCCTCCCTCGCACAGAACTTAGGGGCTCTCACTTCCTCTGTTTCCCCACAACCTTTCTCCCTGCCTGTTTCCATCTTCCTGGAACATCCAACGATACACGTCCCAGGCTAGCCGTCCTCTTCCTTCCACCAGAATTGTCCTGCAGAAGAAAAGAATGAGCGAGTTGGCAGAGCCAGCTATCCAGTCATGACGTAAACGACAGCTTCAGTGAGTTGGATCTCTATACGCTGGAGGATCAACCCATGAATTGCATCAGTCAAACGACTGCTAGCATCCATCCCGTGCTGTGTCCTGTCGACATATGGATATATAAAGTCACCTTCCACTGACAAGTCGGATGATTGTGAGCCCAGTTCAGTTTCCTCTGCCTGGCCATCCTCAGAAGTCTTGAAAGTTTTTTCTTCCTGAGATCCTTTCATTGAAGATGCTGGGAACTTCTCTACCCACTGTGGCTGACCTGCAGTCCTTCCTCACCTCTGCTCTTGATTTAATCAGTTTATATCATTGGGAAGCTCAGTTTTTCTAGCCTCAGAACTTAAGACCTGCTCCAGAAATTCCCAGATACGACTCAGAATTTGGTTTGAAATACAGGTTTTCCAAATACAGCACTGGATGAATTCTATATCCTTTAGAAGTAGGAAAGGTAGAATACAAAATCTGATTAGGCTTCAGTTTTGCAGTTTGAGAAAGTTTATTGTTGGGGGGTGTAGAATCTTAACTCCCAGAAACCCACAACTAGTATTACCCGTGGATAATGTGGCTGCTAGGGGTGTCTACAGCAGTAGTGGGGCACAGATTTCCCCCATGTTACCCAAGTCTCAAGGGATTTCCTTGTGTCCAAAAAGCCACAGTAACACTGGAATTATAATTAGTTGACAAACAGGAATTTCATCTTATATTTTTGTTTTAAAATAAATTAGATCCCTGATGTATGCATAGCACAAAAGAAGAGCTGGTTAGTATCCCTGCCCCATTGCAACAGTTACTATGAGATTGCCAGAAAAATGAAGACTGGCGTTTATTTTTTCAGCTACTCAGAAAGTGCGTTACTTTTCAGCCTTGTAGTTGCAGTGGTTGATGCACCATCAAGTGATAACTTATTATTTGTAACTAATCAATCAGCCAGCATGTTGAGTTTTCATGTTCCCACATCCATGAGAGATCTGATTGAATCAGTAGCCGGTCACTAAGTAATCAGCATGCATGTATGAACCATTTCCTGTTCTAGAAACAAATAGAAGTTTTAAGAGAGTGGCTGGGGAAAAATACGTCTTTTGTGCATATTCACACTTTGATCCTAATGTCACTTGTAAAAAGGTTTATGAAACAGTGAAAACGTACTTCAGCTGTGGCAGAAAATGTGTGTGTGTGTGTGGTACCTAAAATGATGTATCCCAGTTAATCAGGCAGTAGAGTATTTGAAACAACACATTTTTAAATACTTCTAACATGTGCACATAAGACCCAATTTTAAAAAAGACACCCGCCTTTCATCTCACACAGAAGGGAGTTGCCTGTTCTGACAGGTAACCACAACCACTATGATTAATTTCAGTTACACAACACTCTTAATAGTGTTTCAGCCAGCCCTGATTTGTTGTAGACATTACAAACAATAATTCCTTTCTAGAAGACACATCCAGTCTACCTCTCAACATCTGAAGGAGTTTGTGGCTCCATTGCATTTTAAATAGGAGCTATGTTGTCCTTATTGTGTGTTAACATTTTAAACAGTCCCCTTGAAATATTTGAAAGCCACTACCCTTCTTACTCATGTATTCATTCCCCTATCCCTTCTCACCCATCCACAGAGGAGAGGGGTGCCAGTCCTTGACTCTTAACAGCTGTTGGTTCACTAATCCCTGCAGCCATGCCCCACACCACCAGCTCCCACAGGTGTTCAGTTTTTGGTCTGGGGTTAATAACCTAAGAACAGCCTTGCTGGGACAGGCCACAGCCTATCCAGCCCAGCGTTCTGTCTCACACAGTGGCTCACCGTTTGCTTCAGGGTATTCCCAAGCAGATGTCTTCACCACTTACGATTCCCTGCAAATGGCAATGAGAGATATCCTGCCTATCTCTCCAACCCGGAGGATGTCCTTAGGCATCCATAATGAATTGATACCCTTGATGAAGGTAATGCCCCTTCATGCTTTGAGAGGAGGTGACCATAATCTGCCTTGCCTTGTTGCACTCAAAAGAAGCTCTGTCAAAAGAAGGTCTGTCCAGGTTCAAAAGCAATCTCAGTGCTGTTCGGCCACACTTTTACTACTCTGAAAAGGTGTCCAAGGACAAGGGCGGCTTGTGAGTGGGGGGGAAAGGAGAGATGTGAGGCATTTCCCTGCCGTGCTGAAGGGTAAGAGAGCTACATGCAGTGATCTTTGGCCCCTCTTCCCCTCAGTGTACGCAGAAAAGCTAGTGTCAGGTACCACCATGTCTCCCTAGCTCCATAGCATCTTCACTTGAAAGACTTGGCTGTTACCCACCTTGATGTGTCGTGAAGTACACTTGTCCCGCTTGCCTCTTGAAATGGCAGACTTTTGTTGACCTCTTGATAGGAGGCAGCCCATAAGGTTAACTAAAATCCTTTATTTGGGGGTTTGGCTGGGGACAAAGATAGAATCACCCCTGGTTACATGCATATTATCTGTACGTTCCTCAAGGAAGTGGCGCAGATGATACTCAAGGCTGGCTCTCCATCATCACCAGAAAATGAAGAATGATCAGAAAGAAGCTAGAAAGAATTGAGTTTTGTGCATTAACTACATGCACAGACTTGCTTCATCAAACTGGGAATATGCAAATACACGTAAGATGTGTCCAGGTATGTGCAAAGATACGTTTTTACGTATTGTGTGTGTCCACCTGGGCATCTGTATGTGCATCTGCCAGGCACAAATACCCAGACTTAAGAGCACTGTGTGTGTGCAGTGTTGATCAACTCAGGTGTGTGTGTGTGTGTGTGTAAAATAAGCAGTCTGTCCTTGTGTTTATATTTTCATTTTCTGTCAAGTGTCATATAATGGCAAGGCGAGTATACATTCACTCCTCCAGCTACGGAGACGGACTTGATACCTGTGTGAATGTTTGTATGTGCTCCTGGCTGCACAGTGTCTCAAGGTGCTGCACTTTCTCTCTTCTGCTTATTTCATACAGGAGTTTCTGCTCCCCTAACTTCAGACCCGTGTGCTTCATTATGTCAGCTGTGGCCAAGTCCGTGTGCTTGATGGTTGCAAATCCTAGGGCTGTGGCTTTTTCTCGCTTTTTGGCTATTGGGCCAAACCTTCACTCCTGCCCTTTCCCCTAGTAGTGGATGCTGTCTAGCCGTGTTGGACGGCTCCTGTCATGAAGGGGGGCTGGAGGTAGACAGCGTCACCGTACGGCAAGGCTGGTTTACAGAACTGTAGCAGAGCTGAACTAGGCACCATTTCAGTGTCCACTAATATGAATGTGGCCGCTTTCACAAACAAGGCCATTTCTGTGTTTGGTGTTTTTAATGTGTGTGTTGGCGGGAGTACCTTTGGTATCGCTACACCACCTGCTTTAAGTTTTTCGGTCTGTTTTGCCTAAAACACAGTCGGTTTCCCTTCACCTTTCTAACCCCATGTGTTCACTACCTTCACAGGAGAGTTAAGTGTTTGCTCTGTGAGCTCCAGTTCTGCCCCACTGCTAGAGCTATCTCCCACATGCTTCCTGTGTTTTCTGGAGGCCTTAATGCTATTCCTCAAGCAGCCAGCAGGGGCATGCTTCATATCCCAAGCAGTATACTGTACAGTCTCTCCTGGATTTGTAACTCTTGTAAATATTTTGTATATAACCAGAGAGTGTAGGTAAAGAACTGTCCAGAGAGGCATGACTGGGAACGTGTTTTGCTCTTGTACTGACAAGCTTATGAAGCTTTTGAAGACACCTCGATTATCAGGAAGGGAGAAGGGCAGGGTATTAATTCCTCATTGCCTTACACCAAATAATGACATCTTGTAAAATAATTCATTGATCTCCTCCTCCATTCACTTCCTATGCATATCCAATGGTAGGGACTTGGGGGAAACAGATTTAGAGGGAGGGTGGCTTTTAAAGCCTTGGGAAACTTGCCAGGATATGTTCCAGTTTGGAGCAAAATCCCTGTGTGTGTGTGAGAGAGAGAGAGAGAGAGAGAGTGTGTGTGTGTGTGCATGCGTGCATACGCATGCCAAGTGTGAAGTTTTCCTGTACTTGCTCCATGGAAGTCAACAGGACCTCTTATGAATTTCAATGGCATTTGTTCCAGAGAACTTTCTGCTTAACTGTATATATAACCACAGTTCCGTCAACAGCGTATGAATCAAAACACGCACATATTTCCTATGCATACTAAGTGTAAAGTCCCATTAACATACACAACCTGCTTTCAATAAGCCCTCTCAGACTGGCTGGGAGAGAAGAAAAGATACCTACCCTCCCTTTCTAGCACCTCTGGCTCCTTTTATTCTTCTCCCGTTGATGGAATCTGTTAACTTTCTTAAAACTCCCAATAGGCAGGAAGTTAAACTCCCAATAGGCAGGAAGTTAAACTCCCAATAGGCAGGAAGTTGTCCTGCTGAACTGGACACCGTTATGCATGATTTCATCTTGGGCCTTGATCCTGCTGCAGTAGGACTATTGTATCCCAAGGCATAAAATCATTTAGTCCCACTGTTTGACTACCACAATCTCCTAGAGCAGTGGTTCCCAACCTGGGAGTCGGGACACCTTTGGAGGTCAAACAACCATTTCACAGGGGTCGCCATGAGCCAGTGAAGACAAAGGCACAGTGTGTGTCTGGGGAGGGGAAGCGTGAGTTACAGCTTGATAAGTTGGAGGGGATGTCAGTCAATGGCACCGGAGGCTGCGATTGGTTGAGGGTGCCTGTAGAGAGGGAAGTTCTCTATGGCACCTGTGGCAGTGGCCGGCCAAAGGGGGCTTGTGGCCTCTTCCAAGCAGGGCAAGGGGTCACCACAACATGAGGAACTGTATTAAAGGGTCACAGCATTAGGAAGTTTGAGAACCACTGTCCTAGAGTAACCTTCAGCTACTTGTCCTTTTACTGTAGGGGAAGCAATTTGCCTTGGGGGATGGGAAGTTTTTATCCTATAAGACCTGATTGGCACATGCACACACTCATTGGTAGAGACAGGAGTTTGTGTATAAATAACCTCTCTCCATCACTACAGCTCTAACTCTCATGTCACTTGGTAAAAAGTATATATATTCTATATACCAAACTTTCTCTTAGGATTCAGTCTAAACATAGTGAATGGGAATGTGACCAGGTGATAGCAACCGTTTGGGCAGTTCACTTCTCGAACATCTCACTTATCAGTTTGCATCCCAGAAAAGTGGAGAAGAGAACAGGAAAACTAGGATTCCCTCAAGGACTTGCTGAGGTCACAAGGCTGTGGCATCTTAGCCAAAGAAAACACTTGCCCTTGGGACATATTAGTAGTTCAAAATGAGTCAACCCTACCAATCCATTTATACTCTCAACGGAATAAATCCATCTCCAAAGGACCAAATCAGCAGAGTAAACTGTTCCCCAAGATTCCACATACACCCCTGGTAGAATTCACATAAATACTTCAAAAGGATAAGACTAAACTCTGTGTTTGGAGTTTGTACCAGGGGACATTCACAGTACTTCCCCCTAAGAGATTCCTTGTCATCATTACGTTTTTTTACAGAGGGCACATTAAGCCATCCCCTAATGATAGCTAGGGTGTTTGTTCAAGGGAAGAAGATCTCAGGGTGAATCCCTTCCATACAACTCAAGATGCCTCAGGTGTTGTTCTCTCATCATCATGCCCACTCTCCCATATTTTGCCTTTTTGTGTTGTTGCCCAGGGCAAGGAAACGACAGACAGATGAGATCCTCCCCTCCTCACCTCTTGTGGGTCTCTCCAGTGGGTTGGTATCCAACCTCTCTGGAGAATCTTAAGCCTTTGGCAGCCAGTACGTAGCACATCTTGCGTGCGCCTCTCTAGGACACAGGGCCCCATTGCCGCTTCCTCCTGACTGTGACAATTGATGGATAGGAGCCAGCTTCCCCCACCCCCCAGGCCTGTGTAAGGGGAAGGAGGTACACTTCTTCCTGCTCCACCTCAGTATTCCTTTGCCAAGTACATACCTCATTTAGTTTCTGCAGATGGTACCCCACCGATCTCTTCTGCACTTCCCCACCACACCTGACCTTAGCTCTGCAAGGATTTTTCTCAAGGCATTGTAGTTTTGGATCCAGACTAGAAGGTTGGGGAGGAGTGAAAGCTATTTTCTCATGCTCTGGGGAGAGGACATTTCCAATAAGGGGGAAAACCCCATTAACCCCCCCATATACTATGCATTGTGGGGTTTTTTTCCCTCGCAGTCTGGAGTAGGGAAAGAAACTGTGAGCAGGGAGTTAGTGAATGTACCTTTGGGACAAGGGGTTTCAGTGTGTTATAGAAAAGGGTATTGGGAGGGCAGAGGGAGGGAAAAACCAGGTGGGAAAATTGTCTCCCTCCACCTCATCCTTATCCCCCCCTCTCCTCTTTTTCTTTTCTTTTTGTGTCTGGGAAGCAGGAAGCTGCTGATGTAAAAATACGACAATCACAATTTGTCTGTGACGTGCGATTTTGGAAAAAAAAACCTGAAAAGTCTGGGGCGGGGGAAAAAATAACCCTTTTTGTGTTTTTGGTCAGGATTTTAAAGAAAGATATTTTTATGGTAATTGTCGCTGGTCTATTTTACTATATATTTATGTAATAAATATATGATTAAAAAAAACCAAACAAACCTACCCTTAAAAAACACCAAAAAACAAAACAAAAACAAAACCCTCACAGCACCAACTGGCTTTTAGTGTCTCATTTCTGACTAATAGTAGTGGGCACAAATTCTTGTCTTTCAATGCCACAACATAGTAGTGTCTTTGTTTAAATAAGAATTCTAGGATTCTTGTTTCTTACAGCTGCATTCTTTTGACCCCATCCAACCCCTTCAAAACAAGTGTTTTCTCCATATTGATAAATAACTGCACCACAACTGTACAGGTTTTGAGGGAAGGGGTTGACACTACTGGAATGGGACACAGCAAAAATTGAGAAGGAAATTCAGTGGTGGGGGTGGATATTAAAGGAAAGGGACTTTAAAGAATTAATGTTGCCTGTAGTGTGACTCCTCGTTCCACATTCAACTCTGATAATGAAAGTGTTTTATGGAAGGAAAAGTCATTTTTTTTAAAAATGGCATAACTAGGGAGGACAATACAAAACAGGTGTATATAAAGCACACAATGGGAAGTGACATTTTCCTTCAAGCAGATACAAGTGTTAAAAATGCCTTATGCCTTGATATAGAAGCAAAGATCCAATGAGACCGATTGAACAAGGCAAAACCTTTTTAAGTTCCTGATTTCTATGGGGGGCTTATGCACATGTTTAACTTTCTCTATGGTGTGAACTAATGTCTTGTGCAAAATGAATGAAGCTTTTATGTATTAAGTTTCAAGGACTGCCCCAGTTGAATCTTCATTCTTCTCCCAAGATTGAAGTAACGTAGAGAAATCATTACTGGAGGTAAGGTACGAAGAGGCAGACAACACAAAGGACAGCCATCCAGCCATTTTGTTTTCAATATATTATTCCTGTGCAGTGTCACAGCAGGAAGGGATGCCATTCTATTCACACAACTCCAATATACATAGATATATTTACAAAAAAAATGGTGGTGCCACTTGCTTCTGAGCAGGTAGGGGGCAGCAGCTCTTACACCAGTATAAATAGCTGGGTCCATGCCCAGACAGCAGTCTGGTTAGTGCAAGAATACAAGGAGGAAAAAGGCAGCAGAAATGCATGCCTCCCACACCCTCATCTACTGAGCATCGATGCGAAATGACAGCAGCTTCTCAGAGTGCATGTTGTTGAGAGTACGCAAGTCTGGGAGCTTGAGCAGCAGTTTGGTGAAGCGGGACGTTTCCTGGGGGTGGTTCTTGAGAATGAGGGCCCTGAGGGCCCGGATAAGTGTCTCTTGCAGCTGCTCCACAGACGCCTGGTCCTCGATGCCAGAACGATCTACACCAAATAAGAAAGAGTAATAAGTAGCTGTTAAACAGAAGCATCAGGGGTCGAATTCTCCATTACACATTGTTAATTATAGGTTACGGAAGGGAGCAGGGCATCGCTTGGATGTAAGCCCATGGCCAAAGCTATGAATAGAAAGTTAGATCTGCAAAATAGGATGGCCATAACTATGGGGAGGTTTTTTTTTTTTATTTAAGGGCATGATCAAAAGATTCATGCTGCATGACAGATCCCCACCAATCCGCACTGAAGAGCCCGTACCTGCTGAGACCAGCACTACAGCAGTGAAGAGCCCCAATTCTTCTTCGGAAAGGTTCAAGGAAGTAAGTTTTTCACTGAACTCGAACATGGACGTAAGCAGGTCCCCCATGCCCATCCCCCACAGCTCCTCAAGGCTGTACTTGGTACGGCTCATGAATGTCACCGTCTGTTCCTTGACATTGAAGAGGGTGGCAAACCGGACCATCAGCACCTGGAGAAGAAGAGAGAAAGGACCAGGGGAAGAGGCCGGTAAGACTACAGGAAAGCTTCATGTCCACACAACCCAATCAAATGCCTGGTCTGTTGGCTTTGACATAATGAGGGTTCTTCCACGTACTTAATAAAGCTGGATAAAAATTCCTTGTTCTGAACTGATATTCCAGGCTGGAAAGGGATAATTACAAGTATTCTCCCCTCACCAAAAATGGAAAGGGGGACCGTGATGTCCTTGAAAATGTTATGTACCTGGTATGTTACTTCTAACATGTCATTTAAATCAGCTATTCTTGACCTCTCTAAGGTCATAGCCACATACACAATATGAAGAAAATGCAAGCTGAATTGGGACTGTGGCACAATGAACCTTATAAGATGGGTGTGTGAAAAATTGTTTCCATTCTATGGCTCCCTTCAAATGTGCCAAGCCACCACCCACCTCCATTGAGAATGGTAGGTTTATGTAACTGCAATCCTCCACCCATGTGGACAAATACATTCCACTGGTTTTGATACATAAAATAAACGAGACTATCTCAAGTCTGAACACCATGGTCAAGATCAAAAAACAGGCATGTACCCATGCCCGAGAGTTTCTGTGCCTATACCAGGCTTTGGATTATCCCCTTCAATTGCACCTCTGTATCCTGTTTTAGAAAGTAAAGCAAAGTGTTCTGCTTATATTCCGCCCCATAACACTTCAAGCACTCTCTAGGTGGTTTACAATTTATGCACTGCAGAGTTTGGGATTGATATTCTTTCAGGCAGAAGAGCCCACAAGGAGCTGGGGAGGGCAGGTTAGGGAACTCCGAACAAATTCTTTGGGGCCATTTACATAGCTTTGGAGATAGCATGTTACTATATCCTTAAAGTGTGCTACATCCTCTTCAGTCCTCTAATTTCTTCATATTTCCAAGATAAGCCAAGAAATCCTTTTTAGTACATTGTTACTATCTATCTATCTATCTATCTATCTATCTATTATCTATCTATCTATCTATCTATCTATCTATCTATCTATCTATCAGCACAGGTGTTTGTTGAGTTTTAGCATGGGGACAACATTCTCCTTCCTTCACAGAATAATTTAGGCAGCTCATAACCAGCAAGGAATCTATATGATAAGTGAAAGTTCCCCTACCTCAAAGGTGCCAGCTTTGAGTAGCGAGACCTGGTCATGCTGTGACAGGTCTTGGAAACCAGGGATATGTTTTGCGAATTCTACCACTTCTCGAACAGCAGGTGTGAAGCTCAGTGAGAAATCTTCCCAAATTTCCTGGACTGTCCGGCCGCTGCGACCATGAGGGTGACAATTCATAGGACACGCCTGTCAGGGTGGAACATAGTGAGCGGTGTTAGAGCAAGAACCCAAGAGCAGGAAAACTGAGTCACTGCAGCTAATCAGTCCCTATGCTTAGAAGATGCTTCCAGCTCCCCAGTTTCTACTGCTCTTGTCTATTTTTCTCAACCACAAGAAATGCTTCCCATCCAATTAATTAGTAGCTTGAGCCAATGCTGACTTTCACCTTGAAAAATCAATGAGAATGGTGATGCTCTTCAGACGCTAGCTTGCTACTTATGGCATTGATGTGACACTTGGTTAAAAAAAACAACCACAAACCCATGGCAAAGAAGAACAACCACAGCCAATTCGGTACTACCACAGGTGAACAATTTATATTGTGCATTTAATTCTTAACTTCAAAAAATAGCAAAAAAATGAGAGGAGCCTTTCTCTTTAAAGCCATCACTGCAAATACTGCGCATGCATGTTGCACAGAAACGTTTCTGTTTCACTGGCACTGTGTGCCACCCTGCTCTACCATTTTTTCCCAACTAAATGAATGCTCTTTAAGGATACGTGTGAAAATCAAAAGGATTCCTCCTACTTCAGATACATCGAGCACTACAGCAGATTCTCTGGACTTCTAAAAGAGAATATACAAGGGATGGACTTTCTACCACCATGAGATTTACTAATCCCTGCCTCTCTGGAAGTTGAGTCATGGCTACTGGACTTCTTTTTGAGAGATAGAAACGTTTCACTGTTCATCCAAACAGCTTCATCGGTCTGAATACAGCTAGTGCAAGTCCTCCATCCTAGTCAACTTTGACCTCTTGTCACCCTGGTCTGAATTAGGCTCATAAGATGAACAATGGCCTGAATAGGCTCGTTAGGGAGACAATAGTATCCATAGCTTTAAGGTGAACAATGGCCTAAGGTGCTGAAACCTATCAAGAATGGGTCCTTAGCTATGGCCTTGGTGGTGAAGGCTTTTTGATTTGTCTGGGTACTTTGGAAGGCACAGCCTGATAAGTAGCAGATAGACTATGCCTGAGGCCTAATCCCTGCCTCCTTTCTTCGTGCCCCTTGTGCACATTTATACAACAAAAGGTCTAGTGAATGTGATACTTCTGCATCCTCCCCTTCTTACACTCCCTCCTTCACACATTAGCACAGGGTATGCGAGGGGTAGGACATCATCTGCTTGTAGCTCACTAAGCTGTTAAAGCTATTCTTTTTAATTAGTGCAGTTTTAAGTAGGAGGCACTCACGTGTATCCACTAAACATGCACAATCTACTCCTAAACCTGTCTGCTTGGAAATTAACCAAGTTCCGCTAAATTGAAGGGGGGAAAATAGTTCCAAGTTCTTTGGCTGCTTGTTTTATTACACCAAATATATTCTTAACTGCTCTTCTATGGAGGATTCAGGAGAGTGTGTGCAATTAAAGCACAACAGAAGAATGAAGAAAAACCTCAAATAATTTGATTAAGGTAAGATAAATATAAATATAAGATCATACATAATCCAACTTCAGCCAGTAATAGAACTTGAATATGTGTATATAGGGCTGTAAAATGGCACTAGTAGCTAGGATACAACTACATCTTAATCAAAGGTCATTCCATGAACGAAGCGGCTGAGCTGTGGATTAAGAAATTTCCAGTTCACACTTTGTTCTTTTGAGTAGGCACGCAACTCCTAGAATATCAATATTTAACATCCTGGCCTGCAATGGGGCTCCTCCCCCCCGCCTCCGCCTCATACTCATTAGAGAAGGCACTGGACACTGAACAAATCTCCGCAGGCATATAGGAGTGTGCCTGGGAAGCGCTGTGGAGACTTACCAAGAGGATATCTCGGGCCTCGACCTGCCGTGGGCAGTCTCGTCCAATAGAGGGCTCTGCGTTTCCAGAAGGATAACCCGAGTGGCAAAAGCGGTGTCCATTGATGTTGTTCTGATGGCAAGTATTGCTGGGGACTGAGACAGAGTTCCAGTTATCGTTCTGTGGGGAGATCCCATTGCTGTGGCAGCCGTTGATCACCCAGCAGTTCTCCCAATGGCCGGAGCGGTCGTTCTCATTGGAAGGTGGGGGCCCTGTGGCCAGTTTGTCGTGCGCATAAACAAAGATCTCCTTGTGGGCCTTGGCCACTTGCGAGATGACATCCTCCATAACGTTGCCAGGGCTCGGCGAGCGAGGGGGTGTCAACTGCTGTGAAAACTGGGCAAAGCGAGGAGATGGCTGGGCTGGCAAGACAGTGTGGGGTGGCGAGGAGCAGGGCCCCACCTGGGGTTGGTGGCACATCAAGGGATTGTTGGCCTGTGGGTGTCCTGCTGAGAAGCTCTCCGGTGGGCACTGTGCAGTCAGTTGGTTATTGGCCATATTGTTCATGGCACTCTGCATCTCTGCCAGCATCCTTTGCTTTTCACGCTTGGGGATGCGCCCAAAACGGACCGCTGCAGAGATTGGGGGGGGAGAAAGAGGAGAAGACATGAAGCATTTGCAGAAAAGCCATTTAATAAAATAATACCTAAAATTCTGCTGGAGGTTGGGTTAGGGGAACAAACTCAGTGGCTGTCTTTTGACAAGCTTGTTGGTGCCAAAACAGGAAAGATCCTGCTGCCATGTGATGTCTTCCTTTCATGCCCGTACAACACGGCACAAGGGGGGGAGTGAGAAAGGCAGCTTGTTGGAAGCCTAGAAGTGTTGGAATACCTGGTCTGGCAAGGGGGGAGGGAGGGAAGAGGAGAGGACAGAAGTAGCTGCAAGGATCAAGAGAGCAGCAAGAGCTAATGAATGAACAAGACAAAGGAGGAAAGGGAACAGGTGGGTTGATTAATTGTGAAGGAATGGTAAAGGTTTGTGTCCAAATAAATCCTGAAGGACTCGGGGTATGGTGGGGGGCTCACTTTAGTTCCTCAAAAGACTCTCTCTCTGCACTTAAGGGTCTGACTGCTCACCAATGGAGGGGGATGACTACTCCTCCTCTCCCTAACTTATAAAAAGTGCCAGCCACCTAGCAGGGCAGGGACTCACCATCACGAGACATGCCAACCCCCGTGCACTTCTTGAAGCGGCATTGTTGGCACCGATTCCGGTTGATGCGGACGATGTTACAGGTTTCATTCTTGAGGCACTTTTTGTACTGGATGTTTTGCTGAATGCTGCGCCGGAAGAAACCCTGAAGCAAAGAGGAGAATAAGTTGGCATCAAGGACGGGAAAGGACGTGATCAAAACCCTAATGACCATGGATTGTCAACCCAGTTCCCAGAGACTGTGAGCCAGACGGCCACAAAACGCTTCTGAGCGGCAAAGGGGGGGGGAGGGCACTCTTGCTTACAAGAGTTATTCTAATGCTGAGATGGGGAAAAGGGCAGCACTCCAGCTGTTCCTGAGCTGTAGTCCCGTATGTTCTAGGCTGCAGAGTCAGTGGTGAGGGTGAGGATGGAAATGGTAACCCAGCAACACCTGGAGGGCCCATGTTCCCAACCTGGTTTTAACTTACTCTTGGGCAACTGCAAGTGTACCACTTGTGAAAAGGGAACTCCCTCACTGGGCTATGTGTCGCGCTCATTAGGGTGGAGAAAGGGTGCAATTTGGCCCTCAAGACATAAAAACAACCTGGACTGGGCCCACAACCTGCATTTTATGTCTCAAGGCCCACATGTTTTTTGACACACACAAAGAAGAAGAAGGAAGACAGAAAGGTGCTCACCTTACAGCCTTCACAAGCATGGACACCATAGTGGAACCCAGAGGCAACATCTCCACAGACTTTGCAGAGAAGGACCATTCCACTGAGTTCTGAAAGAGAGACAAGGGGGGAGGTTAATAAATCTGCTAACCAATGCTGGGATTTGTAGTTCTGTGCCTGCCAAACCTCCACCATTTCAATATACCATGGAGAAATTAAGGGTGCCAAACTAGGCAATAATCCAACAGACTTGCTGGCGGACGACCCCATAGCTCACCCTATCTCAGAATCCGCAATGTTCCCTTTCCCCAAAACACAGAGATTGGCATAATGCTCTTCTTTTCTTTTTTGACTACAACTCTCAGAATCTCTCAGCCAGAAGGACTCTTAGCATCCCGGAGGCTTCTCAAAATTGTAGTCTGCAGAAGTAATCCTCCCCAGGCTCTGGTCACTTACTTGTGATGCTGCTACTGGTGCTTTTGGTTGGGGAGATACGCCTCCCGTCCTCCACAGCCACCTGCAGGCCCACTGGGGAGTTTCCAGAGCCGCTGGAAGAGGAGGAGGAGGAGGAGGAGGAAGGTGAGGCGTCATCACGAAGTCCAGTCGAACTGTTCCCATAGGGACGGCTAGATTCCTGCCCTAGAGATCCAGTGGGTGAGGGCGGAAAGTAGCTGGGGAAGGTGGGTTGTGAAGACATCTGGCAACTGCCATTGGAACTGTCACTGCTGCAGAGAGAGACGGGGCTTGTGCGGCTGGGTGAAGACCCATTGGACCCAATATAGCTGATCACACCGCCTGTGGAGAGTTTAAAAAACAAAACCAGTGAGCATCACAAGCATCTCTCTGGCCACAGAGACATCTATAGAGTCCTACAAGTGCATAACGGCGGCAATCCGAAATACTTTCAAGGTGTCATATTGGAATCTTAAAACTTCTCAATGCTCTTCAGTAGGATAAGCTTCTAGTCCTCATTGTTGCAGAGAACATTCTAGCAGCGCAATTGTATTATAAAGCAGTATATCAAAAGGCATACACGAATGAGTTTTTCTGCAGTCAAAGAACTTAATGATTGTAAAAATATGGAAGGGGCTGAGAAAAGAGAGAGCAGGGAAGAAAATCCTAACGTTTCTGTAAGTGGATTAGCCTTTTAAAAAAAAGTTTAGTTTTTTTTGAAGCCATGGATCTCACGCCTGATGAGGTGGCTACACAGTACTGCAGCCCGAATAATCTCAACAAATCCACTATGTAAACTCAGAGTTGGCAGTTGTTTAAAGTACTGAGTGTATAAAGTACTGGACTAGATGACCTCCAAATGCCCTTTCAACTAAAGTTGTTATTCTTTCATTTTGTTCTTTGCCCAACTTCTCAGCTATGTAGAAGCAATAAATTTGGTAATAGCCACTTGGGTAAAGAGTCCACTTCAGTGTACAGAAAAGTTTGGGGGGCTCATTCCTCAGCCATCACAGCTGTAGGCTACACTAGCTGGTAGATTGTATGAGCTCTTCTCCGAGCACTTAAAATTTCCCCATTCTGAACATTCGCACGATCTTTTTTCCCTAGAGTGCACACAGAAATATCCCAAAGGAAGGGATCTCTCTCTCCCCACAACCAGTTTCTATACTCATCTCCTTGGCTTCTGCTTCGCCCATTCACTTTGTTCCAGAGGCAGACTCTTAGTATAAACAATTAGATCATCACATACACATGCAAAAGAAGGAAGAGAACACCTTAAAGAAGTTATAATTAATCAGTTCACACACGGGGCACGTGAGTTCTCCAAGCCATGTGGGAAAGAATTGGGAGAGGCAGGAGATCACATGGGAGCTGCTTTCCAGGACACGTGCTTGTTATCAGAGTCAGGCAGAGATTAAGGTAAACTGACTTGTCAGTAAAAACTATCATTGATAAAAAAAAATTTTTTAAAGGCAGCCCGGTACATGAGAACTCAAGTTTGTAGAAGTGGCTGTGTTTGGCTGTGGGAATCGGGAGCCTGTAGTTGAAAAATGTAACTCTTCTAAGCACTGGTGGGAACTACCTGAACAGCAGCCTTCTGTAGGACACAGCTGAGAGAGGTTTGCCCAGCTCTGTTTAATGGGTCACGAGGATTGCAAACTCTCAGACTCAGCCTGCCAAAATTCTCTTGCATATCCCATTGTCTTTCTGCCCTGACCTACATCTCACTATGACATGGGGGGGGGGGGACAAAACAGAGTGAAGGAAGAAAGCCAGGGGGGGGGGAGAAGGCTGCTGGGGAAATAGAGGATGGAAGCCAAACAACCCTGAGAGCTGGGAGGTTGGTGAAGCTGGGAACCTGAAGATGAAGAACAACAATAACAACAATAATAATATACACATGTGAGGGTTGTTGTTGTTTTTTAATATATCTGGGCCATTTGCCGAGGAGCAAGCATTGTAGGATTGGCTTCAAGCAAAGCAAAAAGAAAGCCATCAGTGCCAAAGGGATTATAAACAAGATCACGTGTGAGAGCCACGTTCAAGGCCCAGACAAGCCTTGAACACCAAGCCAGAGCTTTGGCCGGCACCTGGCAGCCCTTCTCTTCACTGGCTGGTTACCACTAGCTAATGACCTTTTCTCATGCGTGGCTCAAGGGACTAGAACTGCCCGGCTGGCAGATGCTGAAACAGACAAACCCCAGACAGCGGTATTTGGTATTCGCACAGCCTTTCCCCAACTGGATGCCTTCTAGAGGCATTGGCTTGCGGGGGGCGGGGGCGGGCTGGGAGTTGTCGTCCAACAGAGACATTAGGTCGGGCCCTCTGGATGTAGGTGGACCACAACTCCCAGAAATGCTACGCAGCAAAGGCAAAGGCTAGGAATGCTCAGAACAGCAAACCATCTGAAATACCACACTTGGCCCACCTCTCTCCTGGAAGTACAAATATCTCCCTCTAGATTTTATTGAACACCAACTAACAGCAGGAGACACAGAGGAATACTAGGCTAGCCCAAGTCATTTTAACAGCCAAGATAGGCAATACAAATAATAACCCCAGCCACCTGCAATAATACTTTTAAAAACCCAACAACAATAAACTACATTGGAATCTGGCTCCCATTCTTGCCTAGGCAGTCCATCTCATTCCTTCCGTATCAGCGTGTAGAACCTGAGACCACCCATCTCTCCAGCAGCACAAGGCCTGCAACTGGGCTCCTTAAACATTTGTGCCCTTCTGCATTCTTCATCTAGATGTGCATCACAGCTTCATCACACAACACAGGTTTCCCTCCTAGATTAATTAATGTCTTAGGCACCAGTGTCTTCCCCGCTGCTGTAACGCCTGTGTGCTCCATGCTATATATATTTAAAACACCACCTGACTCCACAACAGCAGCTCAGATGATGCATCACGGTCCAGCATCCATAACCTCATTTAAATCTCTTGCAAGATATAAAAACCTCCAGCCCAGAAAAGGTCTTAAGCTGAACTGGGTCATGCACTGGAACGGCATCCAAGGCAGGAAAGTTCTGTCCTCCGACCAAATAAGTGCACGGTGACCTGAAGAACTGCTCAGGACACAGGAGGGTGATTATTCAGACCTGCATCTTGGTTTGATCCAAGAGCTTCTTGGGTGGCAGAGGCTTGGGAACTGGTCAAGTATCAGCCTTGTTAAGGCAAATGTGATCATCCTGTCTGGCTTTTGAATGTGGACCTAGCACATGACCTTGTCAGTAATCACTTTGACACTGACAGGCCTTGTGCTTTCCTTTGCTCATGGCTTCTCCTGGAAAATCACTTCCCACGGCCCTTCCATTTGTGCTCTGAAGGTGCAGGGAAGCCCTGTTGCAGGAAGGTATGCACTCACATTGCTGTCTCCCTTCTCAGCTTGCAATTTATAGGTGTGCAGGCATTATTACACACAGACGGTGTTGAAAAGAGGGAATGTCCCAAGTAGGTCACCGAGAATGAGGAAAACTTGCCAGAAGGCTCAGGGCAAGGCTACGGAGCATGGCCAAGCCTCTAAATGGATGTGAAAGGGGAAGAGGCATGTGCTCTTCCCAGCCCTTGGTTCCTGACAGATAACTTGGGGGGGGGTGGCTAGCAAGACATATGGCATCTCTAACTACTGGCACGTGGTCATGAGGCCACAGGGAGGCCACTGATCCTCCCAAGGGAGGGAGCAGATTCAGATGGAAAGCCTTGGGAGTGTTCAGCAAAGATGGGCACTGAACACACTCACCCATGATCTATGTGCATTTGGGGTTGAACAGTGACTGAGTCTCATTCTGCAGTGGTGACAGATATCCAGTAAGGAGGGGGGAAGGAGGCTCACTTTTTACAAGGTAAAAGGTAGGGTGAATATTAAGCTAGCCGTAATTGGAGCAAGACGAGAAGAAGAGGAACAAGAAATTACTCAGGGTCAATTTGTGGCAAAACCAACAAAAGTATGGCTTTTATCCTGATCCCTCCACCAAAGTACTGGTCCATGGGGAGTCTCCCAACCAGCACAGGTTCAGAATTAGAGTACATGCACTCAGAAACCGTAAAGCACAGAAAACTCAAACCAGAGGATTACACATAGACAATCTGCAATCATATTCCCTATTCACGCATTCCTTCTTTCTTGCCAGTGCAAAACTCCAGGAACCCAAATAAGACCAGATTCTGCTAAAAAGACACTTAGGTTACTGGAGGTGAGGGTTTACTGAGTTAAAATGATTTTTAAGCTATCTACAAGCAGAGATGTAAGATTTCTCAAAATTTTGATACCACAGGGGGAAATTAAAAACTTTGGAGAAAAACAAGGAAGTTTTTTGCCCCTTCCCCCCACCCCAAAGTTTACAGAAATTTTACATCTCTACCTAAAAGTACAATGAAGAAAAAATAAAATACCACACATCCTTTCTAAGTAACCCAATGGTGACCAAAGAGTTGTCTAAACAAAAGACTTTATCTTCTAGTAGAAGGAGTGCAGCGACAGAGACATCCTCGTCTCTCTTAGCAGTGAATATCAGGACCTGGAACAGCTAACAAGAATGCCCTCTTGCCAGGCCTCACCAAACATGCCTACACCTTAAAAAAAGGTTTCCAAAGAAATTCCTAAGACTTGTATAGCCCCATGTAGGGAGATATGGTCTCTTAAATAGTCTTGACCCAACCCATATGTAGTTTTCTAAGTCACAACCAAAACACTGATTTCTTTGAAAATGGACCACATATGTATAGAACATTGGCAACAAATTGGGTTGTTTGCCACTCTGACCTTAATAAGTCTTGTGTGTGTGTGCGTGTTGTGTCGTTACAGTCGTGACCGACTCTACGTGACTCCATGTCCATGGAGTTTTCTACCCATGAATAAATATACCTAGAATTGGGATCTAGCAATATTCAAGCTACACAGTTCCAGAACTTTTGGGTGACCCTCACGATGCATATCTCACACAGGGGACCCACCGCAAATCTTACAACTGCAGAAACATCACAAACCAAATCATCTGAAAAGAATTCTCATAAATTCTGTGTGGTCAGAAAACGTTTCCAAACTTTAAACATATAGTTTTTTAAAAATGAAAATTGCTCTTTCTCCACTTTATATGTGTATATTTTTCTATTCAGGGGTGCACTCTGCACACTCAGAATTACACCACTTTTAACTGCTTCGAAACATAAAACTATGCTCTACACTGGCTCAGACATTGCATTATAAATTCCATCAGCACAGCAGGAACAAAGAATACTTTGTACACAATGAATAAGACACTATACTTGTCTTGCATCTTTTTCTAACTGGCAGAACTGTAAACAACTGGTTCCCCCCTGATAAAAAGGATTGTGCACACCTACAAAGGCAATGAACAAAACGTTCCAGAACGTTTGTAACATCAACAAAATCACAACCTGCCAGATAGAGGGTTGCCCAACGAGGGAGAGTGAAATTACTGTAGATCAGCGAGTTATGAGGTTGGAAGTTCGATTCCCCATTGTACATCCCAGGACCCCAGAATAAGGGAATGATCAACCTCTTCTGAGTATTTTCAAACTAGGGGGAAAAAACTCTGAAAAGGGGTCGCTGTAAGTCAGAATTTTTATTATTAATTAAGAGTGGGGTGGGAACTAAGACTCTCTTCACGACTCTGAGATACTGGTTAACTCGGACATCTACGCATTCCCACAGATGGTCTTCATTCCAGCCCGACGAGTTATCCATCCACGAGTTACAGACATCGAAAAGCCCTAAAACCGTTCCCGGTCCGACCTCAATGAGACGAGAGCCAAGTCGTAAGGGCTGGCAGGTCAGCCGGATCCCCTCCACGTGTCTCGTTTGCACATGGAACCTCCCCGCTTTCCCAGTCCTACCCATAACGCTTTGCGCCGCCTTTCGCCCACCTCTTCATTCCAGCTCCCCCCACTGGTTAAGGACGAGCCACACCACAGCCTCGCCCAGTGAGGAGGACGAGCACATCCTCCACGGTGACGTCACCCTAAAGGGCCGTGTCTAATGAGGTAACGGAGGTGGGACCGACCAATGGGAAACGGGGGGCGGGACCAGTAGGGAAAACAAACTTTGCACGTGGCCGAGCCGGCCAAAGGGACACGTGAGAGACTCAATGGGGGGAAACGGAACGGGGGAATCCCGAGAAAAGTAGGATTCCGAAGGGAGTGGCGGTGGCATTCCCAGGAGGAGAGACCCCCCCTCCAACCGACAGAGAAAGGAGCAAGATCCCACGGAAGGGAGACTAGGACATCCCATGAACACGAGGAGGCTATGTCAGGTGTTCAGGGGATCCACACTTTCTCTAGGACTTTTTCAGAGAAAACACGAGATCTGTGAAAATCAGCATGGAAGCGAAGCAGGCGACTCTTGTCGCCTCACAAACACCCTAATTCCTCCCCCCCCCGGCACATTTTCGCCAGGGCGTCGCCTGCGGCCAGTGGTGTCCCCGACTCTGCTCTTTCCCCGTACCAGAAAGAGAAAGAAGGTTGACCTGTTTCCCCGAAACTGACACCTATCCTGCTTTCCCTTCTTCCACCGCTCACCGATCCTCCAACGGGGAGAAGCAAAAAATAATGAAAAAATAAATCCGTCACCGGGTAGAGGTAGGGAAGCAGGACAGAACAAGGACAAGAGGAGAGTGATTGACGGCACTTTGCTAGTGTCTCCCAACTCCAGCACGCAAAACTTCTCCAAAAGGGTTCCATTCCTCAAGACCCTGGACGCCTGAAGAGACCAACACCACCTCCCCCATCTCAGCGCGGGGATAGTACTGAAGGAGGCAGGCACCCTGCCCGGGACCCTTTGCCTCCCGCCACTTTCCCTGAGGCACAGCAGGCATCCCACCCGCAGCAGAGGTGTTCGGAGAGCCGAAAACTCCACTGCACAGAGACTGAAATTAAATGCCAAACTTCTTCACTCGGGGACCTTCGTGGCAGGAAAAGGAAAAGGAGGCAAGCGAGCGGGTTTCTGATTCGTTTGCACGACTCCCAATGCAGGACAGGCAAGCCATCGTAAGCATCCCACCGTGGAAGAAAACAGGGGCTTACCTGGTGCGTTGTTGTTAGTATCCAGCGTGGCCATCCTGTTCAGCTGGCAGCTGTCATTCATGCCAGGAGATGCGGAGAGCCGAGGGTCTGTCGGCAAGGAGGGAGAGGAAGCGAGAGGCTGCCTCCTCCTCCTCTGGCTGCTTCTTGATCTCCCCAAAGTTACGCCAAAAAGGAACAAATAAAGCTCGTGAGCATCGGCTGAAGGGTGCGAGGAGGAGCCTGCCTTTGGAAAAGCACCTTTTCCGTAGCAACCCGGCGTGTCCGAGAAGGAAAGTCGCGAGGTCGCCGAGGTTTGCAAGGACAGCGCTCACAACAGCCCGGAGCTTGCCTGACTTGCACCCTCTCTCGTTGCCTGCAAAACCTTACTCTGCCAAGGAGCTGCCGCTGCCGGCTCCTTTCCGGCCGCGGCTGCGCAGACGCCCGCACGCGGCACTGGAGCATCCACCATGTGACTCCGAGGGAGAGCCTCGTGCCCCAGTGACACACTTTCGGATGCTGCGGCAGCGGCAGCAGCAACAGCCCGCACATGGGCGCTCGGCTCGGGGCATTTCGGGCGGGCGGGCGCGCGCGCGCGCGGCTTGCAGGGAGCTGTAGTTTCCGCGCACAGCGCCCCGCTCTAGGAGCATCCCTCCCTCCTCTTTTTGCGCGCGCATGGCGTGTCCTTGCCTCTATGTGTGTGTGTGTGTGTGTGTGTGTGGTGTGCATTCCTCAGGAGTGACTTGGCTTATTATTCATCTCTCTCCCCCCCCCATCCGTCCTCCTCCTGAGATCAAAAGAGGTTAAAGCTTAGAAGCACACAAGGGGGGGAGGTAGAAGATCCTTGAAAAACGTGATGCTTTAACGTGATGTTTGGAAAGAACCTGCTCTCCTTTTCAGCCACAGCTGGCTGCCGATTTCGAGCGCTAGCAAAAGGGAGGAACAGACGGTGGGGGAGAAATACGCCAGTGCCTTTCAAAAACAAGAGGGCTTCCCCCCACCCACCCCAGAACAGACTATGCTCACTCTCTTCTCAACCCAAACTCCCTCCTCCCTTCTCTGGAAAACATTATTTAATCCCCAGGTGATAGGGATTCCAAAACAGAGAGTCTTTGTGAATATTTTGGAATCAGTATGAACATATGTTAGTGATGGGGTAGAATATATTATTTAACTACTTTTTATTTAAATTGACAGAGAACAAGAATGGCCAGACTGGGTGAGAGAACTTGTTTTTGGACAACTTCAAGGGTCCCAAGTAGGCTGGAGAAACTTGTAGTTCAAAAAAAGGTAACTTTTCTAATGTCTGATGATGGAGTCTAGGTCTTTCACTGTTCTCTCACCACACTGGAAATTGAATGCTAAATTACCGTTCTTGTTCTGTGCACAACACCAGCTAATTTTGAACCTATTAGGTTAACTGGTATAAAAAAAGCAGAAAGGACAAGCTTTTTGTAATTTCCTATGTAGGCTGAGGATAGAAGGAGCAATCCAGGTAGGTGCATTATAAAGAAGTTACAAAACATGCACTGGGAATTCTTCCAACTGTGACAATTTCCAGATGTATTTCTTTACCCGTTCTTTAAAGTCAGAATAATTAGTAGCAATTATGCTTAGTAGTAGCAGAACCTCATTTTACAGATGGGACATCTGAACATCCACTCAACACGATGTTGGATTGGCCAGAAACTAAATTTAGCAAGCACTTCAATCAGGAGGTGGCACCTCTCCTCACCTTCTCTCCAGGGTCCTATAAAAAACATGCCCCAAAATACATCAGCTCGCATAACACTGCCAAGCAGTGCTGTATCAAAAATGGGCTAATGCGGCAGTAAAATGGACATTGAAAAATCTGGCCCAAAGGGTCACTCTGGGTGATGAACAAGATTTAGGACAAAAATACAAAAGTATTCAAATATGGCACACATTGTAGTCTTTTCTTCTAAGTATGCAATATTTGAGCTTGAAGACTACAGTTTTGCTCAAGAGTCTCCATACGGTCAGCTCACTGACTGTTTGCCTGCAGCCTTACAACACAACTAGTCACTGTGAGTGCTGCTGCTGGAGAAAGAAACATGAAGGTGTCTTTACTATGCGTAAACAGCAAGCTTCCCCGACCCCACTACATTAGTATTCTAAGCAGGAGCAGTCTATCTGAGCAATAAGAACATGGCATCATAGCAACCATACTCTTCAAGAGTGGCTGCAGCTCATAATTGTCTTGTTGCCACTGTTTGCAAGTCTTCCTGTTATTTCGTTGATGAAGATTTCAATAGGCAGTTTAACTCCCCCACAGAAAATGATGGGTTTTGAAAAGCACACTACAGCTAGACTCGTGCCCATGATGTTCCGCCCTATCACTCCAGCCTCACTCAGAACTAATTGTTTCCTAGAACTTTGTGGAATAAATGTCTGTCAGACTGGATCAATGGATTTTGGGTTAAACACATCCAATGAAAAGAGCTCTAAGAAAACTGCAACACTCTTTTGTTTTGTGCTTGTTAAAGTATCAGAGGAGTAAAGATGTTTGAGTATGCTGTAGTAACTCTTCTGTGTTCGGCACACTGCTTTTACTCATCTTGCAGCTAACTTGGAACATCCTCATAAAAGGGCTGGTACAGCTAGCAGAGGGGAATTTTTATCCTTATGTGCAAATTCCAATTGCTCTCAGGACACATTTCAAAATGCTACTATTCAAAAAAAATGGGAAAAGATAATATGGAGCTTCCAAGTGTTGTTGGACTACACATCCCATCATCCCCAACTAAAGGGCCACGGCTAATGGGAACTAGAATTCGACCTGGCAAAGTTTCTTCACTCCTGTTCTATAGGTTACAGAGCTAAAAACATTCAAATACTAAACATAAATTGATGCTACCAACATACAACCGCCCAGAGTAGCTTTTTTGCTAGATGGTTGCGGTATATAAATCAAACAAACAAACAAACAAACAAACAAGGGATATTAAGATAATGGTTTGGAAGAGCACTTCCATATGAAGGGCACAAATTTTTAAGGGACAAATTGGCTGTGCTGTCCAAATAGAAGCAACATTAGATTCACTGTAATGTCCAAACAAAAGTTTTTAAATGTGTAATTACTTTCCCCAGAGTCCTTAAAATGCATGACACCAACTTTTTTGGCTCTCTGGTTTGTTTTGTTTCATTTCTTCAGAGACAGGAAGGCCATTTTCTAACTTCTGGCTTGAGGCAGAGAGATTCACACCTCCCGTCCAAGAAGGGCATTATGGCCCATTTGCCATGTGCAGCAAGGAGGCTGGGTGGGTGGCTGCAACTCCTATTTAGGTCACGTAGTGCAAACAACCCTTCCTTGAGGGATATTGCTCACCTCAATACTACTGTCCAGAATGGTTGCTGAGTAAGAGAAACCAGTAGCTGAAGAACAAGTCATAGTGTGTCTAATATATCAAGCTCCACCTACTGTGGATATAGCTAACAATCATGCCTCCTTCTTTTGAAATTGGGAAGCCATCAGCTTTCTGATTTCTGCATGCTGGGGATTAATTGAACTGCAAACCAGTTGAACGAGACACAGATTTTTATTTGGAGAGACATTTCAGACAGCACCTGCTACAGAAGTGTGACTTGTAGAAAGTAACACAGTTCACACCTATTTTTAAAGTATGAACCTCGTCATCATCCTTATTAGTTACAACATATTTCAAATACACACAGTATTTCCTGTACAATATCTCAGGAACTCCGCAAGACAGCTCTACAAGGAAATTATGGCCATGTGGCAGAACAGGGACTGACACTCAGCAAGGAAAGGATAGCCTGGAACCATCTGGCAAATTTGTGGTAGGGCAAAAAAAATAAACCATAGATTTTTCCATAGATTACATTCAGAGTCCTATGCTACTACACTATCTGCAGCAACCATCTCCAAGACAGTTGCTATCTGTGGGAGTTTGCTGGAAAGTTCCAAATCAAACTGACATCGATTACAGAAAGGACACACACACACAGAGAGAGAGAGAGATGCCTTTTCAGCCAACTGATTAGACACATAGATAGACAAAGACTGTCTGTGCTCCTCCCAGAAGGCTTGATTTTATTAATCTTATCTAAGTTCATAAGCACACATTGGAGCATTAATGAAAACATTGCTTGTAATAGGAAGCAAGTGCCCTTTAGCCCTTTTAGCCCTGCCTCAAAGCAAAGGTGAAGAGGAAATAGAAGGTCACTTCCTTCCAGATATGCCAACATGGCAAAAGTCAGGAGAGTGTGCTGTCACTGAAACCTCCTCTGAAAAACATACCCTACAAAGAAAAGTCTCCACATCTGGTCAATGGGAAAGAGTGGGTCAAAATTACATCCTCAGATCAGATGTCACTTGTTATTTGGTCATCAATCACCAAAGCCAAAACTGAAGTCAAGGTACAGTTTCCCCAAAATCTCTGCTCCCTCCCCCCCAACAACCAGACTCCACTGGCTGTCCTAGAACTATGGGAGGCGAGCAAGGAGCTACTGGGTCACTGGTTGGAACCACATGACTTTCCACTGCCTGGCGAAGAACAACCTTGGACCGTATGGAAAGCATTAAACAGACAGTGTGCCACGTTTGGAAGATCAAAGGATAATTAGAGAAAATGTGGCTTCCCTATAGTAGACACCTTGTGTGAATGTGAAGAACAGCAAACCATCTGACACATGTTACAATCCATACGATGCCTTTTAACATGCACAGGGGAAGATCTTATGTTGTCAAGAGGGAATACTGTTGATGTGGTTCATTTTTTAAACTTTATTCATTTTATATAACTTTTTATATGTAATAATTTTATAACATTTATATTCTGTTTAGTAGTGTATGTTTATCTTTCAATATAATTTGTTAGAAAGAAAGAAAGAAAAAAAGAAGAAAAAAGAAAGAAAGAAAAGAAAGAAAGAAAGAAAGAAAAAGAAAGAAAGAAAGATGCTCACTGGATAGTAAGCCAACATATCCAGAGGGGACTGGGTTAAGGATTGTGGTACATGGAATGACTCTGGAAGTAACTGCAGAGATCTCACTGTTGTTTTGAAAACAGCTGCATGTTGTTGACAAATGTTCATCACACATGCATGTCAAGCTACAGGATATTTGCACATACCGCAGTGTCATCAAACATTCTTCCCATATGACAGGAGATATTGACCAAGCTCTAAATAAACTGTTCATGTATTTGGGAAAATGTCCTTTGTCTAAAACATGGAGGGAAGGGAGTTACACATGTTCTGGACACTTGCATTTGCTGAAATAGCATCTAGTTCCGTCTTGCCATCATTATCAGCCCTTTAGGTCTGCCAGTTCGTTTGCTCCTTTGCTAGTCAGAAGGCAAACCAGATGCAAGCGTAGCAAGCATGAAGGTCAAAACGCGTGTTTCCAAAATGTCTTGTCTTTTGCCCAACCTTGAAAAGGTTATTTTTGTTGACTGTGGCCAAGCTACCTGGGAGAATTCTAGGAGCTACAACTTTAAAAGCAAATTCTTCAACCTCTTCAGAGAAATAAGTGGGCTTTTGTTAAAGGATGGGTTTGTGGACAAAATAAAGGTTGTTCTTTTCTGCAACAATGTACATGGGACTGCTCTTGAATGCAGTTTAGAGAGAAGAAATTGCTTTTAACACATTTGGTGAGTTTTAGAGGAAGGCATTGACATCCAATTCATTTTCAGGTCTAATCTAAAGTGCCAGTTTTGATCTTTAAAGCCCCGTGCTGCTTTAAGTTGTCCATATTAGTGTTTTTCAATATTGTCCAGCAAAACAAAATCATCTTTTTCAACTCATGTGCTCCACTCTAAGTTGCATTTTCTTAATACAATACTCTTACTCCTGTCACTTCACCCATGCCAGCTTCACTTTTGAAGCCAGGTTTTAATTATAATATTTTTACATTTCGGTCCCATCCATTTTCTCTCCAGAAACACATTGATTCTTCTCCTAGTGCAGTGGTGGCAAACCTTCAGCACTCCAGATGTGGTCTAAAACATCTGGAATCCAAAGGTTTACCACCACTGTCCTAGTGTATACTCTCTCCCTTTCTGAAACACATGATCCGGAAAAAAAATTCCATACGTTTCAAAAGTCATTACCTTTTGTTCAACCTCTTCTTACTTTAACTTCACAAGTCAGTTTGTCCCTGATTGCCATATCCCACAATTCTCTACCAATGGTGAACCTTCAGCATGCCAGATGTTTTGGACTGCAACTCCCAGAATTCCAAGCCTGTGTTGCCAATGACAAAGGACTGTGGGAGTTGTGGTCCAAAATATCTGGAGTGCCAAAGGTTCGCCACCACTCCATTCTTCAATAGTTATCTGATTCTCACTTTTCCAGTTCTTTAGAAATAATAATCTTGCCACTGCGACCATTATACTCTGGATTTTTAGGATGCAAACTTATATATTGTTTCAATTTGGCCTCTTTAAAGTCTTCAAAAAAGTTATTCTGCCGAGATTAATTTTTAAAAACCCTCTTCTGTTTTTACACTGCTTTATGATTCTGTTGAGCTTTTTACTGTACTATTATAGTTTGAATTTTGGTAGGTTCTCAGTGAGGTTTTAAAATATAATAAACATATTAGATAAATATAATGGGGAATGCAGCTAGGGGAGATCAATTTAAAATTGTGATGGTGTGAAAATAAGGCATCCATCTAGTTCACGATCCTCTCTCTTGAGTTTCAGGATTTGGGGTTCTTTATCCAGGTTTCATTCTTTATCCCTGAAATGTCATGGGGGCGCTGCTCATTTGGCAATTCTGACCTGACTTGGGGTGTTTATTCTAACATGCTGTAGATCACCCAGAAATCTATTAAATGATCCAAATTTTCTCGTGTTCTATCTTGGTTTGCAAAAGTATTCCTTTTATGACTTTTTCACTGTGCTATAACATTGTCCTGCAAACATCTTCCCAAAGACCTTGCGAATATATTTTACTGGCCTCCAGAATGTTTGTCTACATCACTGGTTCTCAACCTGTGGGTCCCCTGATGTTCCTGGACTGCAACTCCCAGAAGTCCTCATCACTAGCTGAGCTGGCCAGGATTTCTGGGAGTTGCAGTCAAGGAACATCAGGGGACCCACAGGTTGAGAACCACTGGTCTACATTGTTTGTTTGATTGTTTCCCTTACATAGCTGTTGCTGAAGGCTCTGTCCTCATGGTGTCTCAAGGTCTTGGCATGGGATGCTGTTGACCTGGCAAACTGGCATGTGTGTCTACCAAGCCACTTAATTAGGGAAATTTGGGGCTTCCAATATTGGATAAAATCTCATTCCTTCTGATGCAGAGCCTGGAAGTGGTGTGAGCCTTTCCGAACCCAGAGTTTGGAGGCACAGTTAAGCTTGTAATCCAGTTCCAACACATCTGGGAGCAAGCCTTGGTGAACTCAGTGAAGCATGCATCCAAGTAGACTCAGACGTGCATCCAAGTAGACTATAGATAATAGAATTCCATTATTAGTCAAACAAATGGCTATGTAAAGCAGAAGGGCGTATTGAAGTTGCTGGTATTTCTTGCTTGTGTGCTTGTTACAATCTTATTGAATGGGGAACTTGAATCAGGAGATTCTGGACCACAGTGGGACACAACAGATGAAAAGAGCAAAGATTTCCAGAAAGGTGGGAAGGTAACACTAAATAGCGACACAGCCCATGGAGGCAACAAGTGGGTATGTCTTCTAGAAGTCGAACTGCGAGGGAAGTGGCAGGTACCTACAAATGGTGTGACCTGGAACAAGGGGCCCATATCCAGGACAGGTATGATGCAATTGCAGGATTGGGATACCTGTGCTCTCTGTGGTGTAACTACAAGTCCCATCATAGCTAGCCAATCTGACTCATGGCAAGCCCTCCTTCAGGGGCCCATTTGCATGCTGCTTTGGATTGGGTCTCATAACCAGTCGCATGACTGGTTTAAGTAGAGGTGACGGAGGGGAGGGGAGGTTGCAGGAGAAATGAGAATTCTCATACAGTTTTACACTCCAAGATATTGGCCCTAAAATACTGCAATAATACCATAAAATAGCAACCAGCAGAATTTTGACATCAAGATCAAAATAGCAACAGAGATTATGCTGAATAAAAATATTTTGGCATATAAATTAAACAATGAAAGCAACAATAACACAGAACAATGATAAAAACAGCATAAAATGTGAAGCTTATTTATCCTAAAAAGCGAGCAGAGGGGGTAATACTGACGTGACCATCTTCTAGAGTTTGGGAAAGACCGAGGAGAAAGAAAGCACCTTCCAATCCCAGGCATTAATCACCAAACAGTTTCATAAGGAGAAAAGCAGTCCCTTGCACAAACCAACCTCCCAAGCGGCTGCATGAGGAAAAGGAGCCATCATGCAACAAAAACTTTCATACAGCAGCACCAAAAACACGGGGGTTTTCATAGGGTCACACATTTACGGTACTTCTCAATCACAAACTGACCATTGATAAATATTGGCCAGAATCCTGCTATAGGATTACTACAGTAGGTCCATTGAATTCATGATGATTTGTTGAGTCAACTTCTCCATTAGTGCCATTGATTCAGATAGGGCTACTCTGTGACTTACTTTAGTATGGAAAGTCCCAGTTAGAATAGGGTTATTTGAATCAATGCAAGTTATGTAGGAATTGACTCACTTTATCCCCAGATTCATCTGGTCTGCTTCTCCTCCTCCTCCTCCTTTTTCTTCTTCCTGATTTATTACATTAATCAATTGAATTTGGGCCATTGGTAGAAGTCTTCTCAGATGTGAGATGAATAAATAGACGTTATTCCCAGGTACTTGTGAATAGGATTGTAACTGTGTGGCATGAAGACATCTATCATGCATATGCTGATAAGTATGGTTCATACATGCAAAGGATTCCTGTGGGCACAGCTAATGGGAAAAATGCTGCAATTAGACAAGTAACCATTGAGAAGAATATGTATCTATGGAACTTCCTGATGCATCTACAGATGCCATTTGTATTCGACATTACATGTCTAAACCATCCCTTGGTTACACTTTGTAAAAAATCCAAAATCTCAGTTCTACAGAGAGAAGCTAATGATCTGATGATGAAGTATGCAAACAAAAATCTTGCTCAGCCTTCAAATGGGTTAGCTTGCACAATACTGTACTATATTATTTCACCTAATCTATATCTTTAGGCATAATATAAGATGGTCGTATCTTGCTGCAGACCAAAGGCTGTTGAGAAATACATGTATACCTCCTGTAACACAGTTCTTGCAGGAGGCAAAGTTGTACTAATGTAGTGCTAAATACTAAATACTGTATGAGGATTGGGGGGGAAGTGTGAATATTCAATTGCCACATCACCTTAGACTGGAATGACTCCAAGCTACCATCTGCTGAATCATTGTGAAAACCCTCTGGCACTTCAGCACAACCTTGATGATTAAGAACAATTTGCCAGGAAGAGTACAGGAAACGGAACAGTAATAAACTGAGGCATCCCCTATCATTTGCCACCAGCTGGCTAAGGAACTAGGGCCATTCTGAGAAATCATGTTGATTGAGCACCCCTGGTTACTGTGAATACAACATGCATTTTCTTTGGCTATTTTTGTAGAACTGTTGGCTAGAGAGACATTTTGGGAGCCAGCTTTACATAGCAGATAGAATGTCAGAGTAAGACTTGGGGATGTCTGGTTTCAGGTCTCTGCTTAGTCATGGACACTCACTTGGGGGGAGGTTGTGGGCAGCTCTGGTAAAACCACTCCTTAAATATCTCCCATGCTTTGGACACCTTGCTTAGGTTACCGTAAGTTGGAATTGGCTTTACATCATTTAAAACACACATATGTAAATGTCAAGGTATTGAGTTCCTTACTCATGGGAGTTCTGCAGAACTGAAGCAGTGTTTTAATTCTTACAAACAGATTTGATTCTTCTCAAGCATGTTGTTGTAAGAGAAACCTGTTGACATGCCCTTCCACTGCAGCTTACGTGTGCATCTTCAAGGACAAGGACACAGCAGGACGTGGATAGAGCAAGAAACAGCAGGGTTTTTTTAGTACTGTACAGCAAAAACAAAAACACAAGGAATGTGTAAACAACCTCTTCCATCAAGCTGCTTCTCTGTTCTACAATAAATCACTCTTTCCAAAAACTGGTTTTTCCGGGACATTGGGTTCATTCAGCTTAATTGTTTTTTTTTTTTTTGTTAGATCTGTTTGCATATTAACCCATAGTTCAGAGTGTATGCAGCTCTTAACAGCTTCTAGTCCATAAAGTACGTGTCCTGTGATTTCACTTTATTTATCCAAATAGTGGGTCAATCTTTGTCACCTTCTTTGTCTTCTGATGCCCCTCACAAAAAAGGGAGACCACACAACCCTTTGAGTTACACAAGCGGTGGGAAAAGGCAAGTGGGCTGAACCAATTAGAGTGAATACAAAGAAGAATAAGAGTGATCTTGTCCACCTGATTAAAGTGTAGCATTTCTGTTTAGTAATATGGGGTAGATGGGTCTGAAAGATGTGTTCAAATGCAGCAAACAATTAACACATAGAAACAAGTTTCCCAGCCATGGGCAGATATAGGAGACAATTACCTGTAAATGGAAGCTCTGGTAATACAGTAACACATCTTTGACCTGGTCCTAAGAGATGCTCATATGCTCCCCTGTTTGCACCAGGCTGTTAAATGTGTCCATAAAATTTGGTCAGATAGATATGTATGCCATATACAGTATATATGTGTCTATGCCACAGAGATGCCAAATATATACATTCAAAGTTTGAGCCCTGAATTGGAGTCCTTCTTTGGGCATGAACAAGGCCTGGTAGGGGTAGCCCGGGGAAATCATTCTCCATGGAGTCACAGTTTCTTGTTTGCATATTAGGAATGATAATAGCCAGACTCTCAGGACAGAGACCATATATTGTGGCAAGTTTGACTGGCTTGATCTCTATGAATGGGTGCTTAGGCTCTCGACAAAAGAATGTTAATTTTGCTTAATGATTATGGTGGATCCCAAACTGAGTAATTTAGCCTGGAAGGTGGAGCTGAAGAAGGTAGAGTTTTGTAAAGGATGGATGAGTAACAAACAAATAGCATCTTGCAATTTAAATGGGCAGAGGCAGAAAAATATATAGTGATGCTAGGGCTGAAGAGTTTCTACTGTCAATGTATTCTCGAAGGCTTTCACAGCCAGGATCTGATAGTTGTTGTGAGTTTGTGCTGCTTGTGCAGTGTAACCTATATTCCTATTTTCTATCTCTCAAAAAGAAGTCCAGTAGCCATGACTCAACTTCCAGTTAAACTCACCTGGATGACTGATCTTCACAGACAACCTATATTCCTGTGTCCAAGCCCGAAAAACTCACAAGAACTATCAGTTTCTAATAGCAATTAGCTGAAACGGGGAGTGTAGCCTTATGGGGGCTACAGGTGTAGCTCTCCTGGGATCTGCAGTCAGTTGGGAAATGCTGCTTCTTAGACATATATTTATACTACTTTAATTATATTTATATTATTTTTATATATGCATATATTTTGTATTATACTTACATTATATTTAATAATCCAACTGGACTCCACAAGAGGACCAAGTCCTCTGTGGCC
This sequence comes from Phrynocephalus guinanensis, assembly GCA_037367245.1. Classification (NCBI taxonomy): domain Eukaryota; kingdom Metazoa; phylum Chordata; class Lepidosauria; order Squamata; family Agamidae; genus Phrynocephalus; species Phrynocephalus guinanensis. Next base: position 26,221,334 of record CM074743.1, on the reverse strand, counting down.
TTTTATCCAAATTGAACCCCACTTCATATATAAATGGGGTGGATGCAACACATTAGTAGGACTGCTACCTCTAGGAAGAGTGAGGCTCCTGCCTTAGGCTAAAAAGATGAGGGGCAGCATCTTCACATCCCCCCTTGTTCCTTCTGCCCTTCCTCTGCACCACTGTCCTCTATATAAAGGCAGACCTTTGCATGCCTCAACACTGTCTTTGTGACCCCAATGCAACTTTGGTACTGGTGACAAAACAGGTTTCAGATTCTAGTCCAAATGCAATCAGGTGGCTGGAAAGGCTTGCCTCCAGTCACATCAAAAAGGGTCACTTGGCAGGGAGTGATTTCACTTCAAGCGATCCTTCGGTCTGCTGGTGAATTGCTGCAGCACAGCTGCAAAAAGCAATAGCCCTATGGCTGGACCCAAACCATCCACCTTGGGCACAGATCAGGGTTGGATTGCAGTCCCCTTATGTCACGTGATTGCAGGAATATAGGTTACACCAGACCACTCCACAAGCAGCCCAAAATGCAAGATATTTCCCCATATGATCCTACCTTCAGTCAGCTTGTATCTCCCTTATCCTTTGCCTTGAGGGCTAAATATCCCAGTTTCACCCTGACACTAGGCAAGGACATTACTCTAGGTGGATGACAGTCATTGGTGGATCAACATTAATGCCTTGTGGAGAGATGGAATAAATGGCCCTTTAAATACTTAACATGGCTGAAGAAAACCAATGAGATAGTTGCTGTAGGTAAACAGAACATAATAAACAAACACCCTTGTGATCCATGCACTGAAAAACAGAAGCAAGATTAGTGGTATCAAGTCCACTAAAATACCACACATGTGGATTGCCATCAAGTTCTTCAAAACCTTGCTTCAAGTTGGTTGAAACGATATTTATAGGATGGAGGAAGAAAAAAGGAAAAGCCCCTCTCACAACTAACCAGGCGTTGGTCGGCCACTGTCTTCGTAAGCAGGACAGCAGACAGCAATGTCTCATATCTCAGTGCTGCAATGTCCAATTCTCCCAAGCTGAAGAACACAAAGGTGTCTCCATAATGTCCATGGCGCCTGGCCTGGGCAGGAGTGATGAGAGCCATCAGGCGTGTGAGACAGACTCAAGTGTACTGGAATGACCCCTGAACTGAGATGGGGAAGCTGTTGCTTAACCTGGCACAACCTGCTTTCTCACTACTGTTCTCACCTTCAGCAGGCCAGTGTAGCCTTCTCTCTCTAGCACCCAGCTGACTGACTCAGAGGATTTAGGCTTGGAGGCACATGCAGACAGGCAGTGGTCCAAGTCTAATTTTGCATCCAGGAAATAAGCCTGGATAAAAAGCCATGTGTGAAGGAGAAAAGGGTGAGGGAGGGAAGGAGCTGGACAGACAAACATGAAAAGGGGAGTGCCTACCCTATGGTGAATCATTTAGTAGAATGATTTGTTTGGATCTAAATACAACAACAATAACAATGACAACATGCAATTAATCTGCTGAAGGAATGCATTGCATTCACAGGCCAGGTTTGAGACTCAAAAGGGTCAGCCAGATAACTGGAAACTTCATGAGACTACAACCTCCAGAATGCCTCTGCCAGCATGGCCACTGGAATTCTGGAAGTTGCCGTTCAGCAAAGTAATGTTTCCAAGCTCTGCAAGGAGATATCAATGCAAATGTTTTGTGGATTTTTCAAGTTCAGAAATGTTTCTACTGGAATGTTTTTGTATATTCATTGGCCCAGGATCATTTAGTCCCAGTCACAAAAAGGATTTTTTATTCGCATTTGCAAACACATATATCACTCCCTATCAACAGTGATACCACATTTTAACAGTTCAGAGCACAAAAAAATAAAAAAAATAAAACAAGGACTAGCAGGTTGGTTGTAGGCTATAGTAACAATTCAGGAACCCAGAATAAGGAGAAGTCACCAGAAGGCACATAACAGCAGCACCTGTACTCTCATTCCAAGCAAATGCTGTAATGTGGCCATCACCAGATGGTCAATGCAGAAAGCAAATATATTATGTATGGTAACTAGAACCAGGAGATGGAGAAGCTGTATTATCTCTGTCAAAACAAGGCCAAGCAAAGCAAAAGGAACTGATACATCCAGAGAAGTCAGAATATGAATGGGAGACAGAGTCTCAGGATGTATAAAACTAGAAAACAAGACCAGGAGCAGATTGTGGTACTGATCCTTAATTAATATCCAATATTAAAGGTGAACAATCCTAAAAGAAATATTGTCCCAAAATATAATTTATGTAACATTTCTGATGAATTTAAAATCCATATCAAGATCAGATTTGCATTACTGAACTCAGCTGATCATGAACCAGAAGGAAAGTACACTTATCAGGGTGTGTTTTCCACAGTACCCAGACAAATCAAAAAGCCTTCACCACCAAGGCTATAGCTAATGACCCATTCTTGATAGGTTTCAACACCTTAGGCCATTGTTCACCTTAAGGCTATGGATACTATTGTCTACCTAACGAGCCTGTTCAGGCCATTGTTCATCTTATGAGCCTAATTCAGACCAGGGTGACAAGAGGTCAAAGCTGACTAATTACTGTATAAGATGGAGGACTCACACTAGCTGTATTCAGACTGATGAAGCTGTTTGGATGAGCAGCGAAACATTTCTATATCTCAAAAAGAAAAGAAAAAAAGAAGTCCAGTAGCCATGACTCAACTTCCAGATAACCAGAAGAAGAGTGGATTGCAACCAGGTTTTATTAAGCGAGAATACAGAAAGATAATTCTTGTGAAAAGAAAAACCAAGATGGATGACAAACTTAAAATTGTAAAGAACAGGCAAATGAAGAGCAACAGTAGAGTCAGAATCCTGAATGCAGTTTTATTTTGTTTTGTTTTGTTTGTTTGTTTTAATTACAGACTACCTTTCTCCCAATAGGGGCGTCAACATCATGTAGAGGCAAAGAGAACTATTGAAATAAATAAATAGAGAACAATGGGAGGAAGCACAGGAAATCTGTTCTAGAACATTCAATAAAGCAAAGGGAAATTTAAATCTTGTTTAGAAATGCTGCAATTCCAACAGGAAAACACACTATCATACCAGGAGAAAATAAAGAGAAACTGGAAACAGTATACTGTACTGAAAATCTACATGGAAGAGATTAAAGGATGACAGACTCCTTTGAAGAATGAAGAAAGAATGAAGAATCTCCTATGATGAAGAACCTAAAGTTTTAAAAAGTAAAGTGAAATCTGCTCTGAAAACACAGGGAGAAAATAAAGCATCTGGGTAGATGGATTACCAATAGAACTATTTCAAGCCAAATTGACTGAATCTCAAAATCCTAACAAGAATATACCAACAAACAGAAAACAAAACAACAGCCCACAGACTGGATACATTAAATATAGATTCTAGTCCCCAAGAAAGATGCTGAAGAGCTCAGTAACTATAGGACCATTAGTCTAATTTCTGATGGAAGTAAAGTGATACTCAAGAAGATGTTACAACAAAGGCTTTAGTATACATAGAATGTGAAATGACTAATGTTCAAGCTGAATCCTGAAAAGGAAGAAGCACTCATATTGCAGATAACTATTGGCTACAGGAGCTGCCTATTTCGGTCTCACCTGATTTCGGAAGCTAAGCAGGGTCGACCCTGGTTAGTACTTGGATGGGAGACCACCAGGGAATACCAGGTGCTGTAGGTGCCTGGAGTAGGAACTGGCAAACCACTCTAGTTAGTATTCCTGCCAAGAAAACCTCATGGACATGGGGTCACGAAGAGTCGGTCATGACTGTAAGGACACAACACACACACACACACACACACACACACACACACACACACACACACACACACACACACACTTTGGCTACAGGAGTGCACCAAGAAATTTCAGAAGAAAATAAGTCTATGCTTTGCAGGGGTCCTCAAAGTTTTCAAACAGCGGGCCGGTCCACCACCGCCCAGACACCACTGGGGGCCGGATCACAGTCCAAAAGCAGCTGCGGAGCTTGGCTTGCTCACAAAACAGGGGGTAGGTGGGGGGGTTGCAATTGGTCCCAGGGGCCGGATTCAGGACCTTGGGGGGCCGCATCCGGCCCCGGGGCCTTAGGTTGAGGACCCCTGCTTTAGAGACTATAGTAAAGCCTCTGACAGACCATGAGAAATTATGGCTTATTCTAAAAGAAAGGGCTGTACATTAGCACTTGACTTTACTGATATATAACTTGTATTGTGGACAAGGTACCACTAACAGAATATGGAAGATAGAATGGTTTCCTTTAAAGCAAAGGTGTCAGACAATGGTTCATTTTATTTTTATTTTTTCCGAACATATCATACGGAGTACTGGACAAGAGTCAGATCAAAGAGTGAAAATCGGTGAAAGAAACATAAATAATTTAACATATGTAGACGGCATCATCTTACTGGCAGAGAGCCAGAATGACACAAAACAAATTTGAGGGAAAGTGAAAGAAGAAAGTGTCAATAACTGCAGGAAAGGCAGCAAGAAAAGAGGAAGATCAAATATGATATGGATTTACTCCATTAAAGGACCACAGCTTTTAATTTATAAGAGCTCAGTGGGTCTGTTAAGTATAGGACATTTTTGCGGTCTCATATTCAGAGAGTTCCATTGACTGAAGGCAACTCAACACCAAAAAATAACAATAATAAATAATAACAGATAACAATAAAAATAAGCCACCTTGGGTCCTTTTCCAAGGAGAAATGTGTTTTAAAAATACTGTAAAATAAATAATAATAAATAATGCATGAATGCAATCATTCCAAGATGTGCTATAAATACGGTACCTATGACCAATACTTTTATTTAAGTACTGCAAAAATAATATTACAGAAATATTGTTTTTAATGTTGTAAGCAACAGGGACCCAAAATGCTGTTCCCAATTTTTTATGTTCATTTACTACCAGATTCATTTTCTGACACTACATAATTTTATTGTATGCAATTCACAAATTACTACCAGATTCATTTTCTGACACTACATAATTTTATTGTATGCAATTAACAAATTTAAAGTATGGCTTCAAATTCCCTAACAGGCAACCCCTTACACATATATCATACTCCAAAGGAGGACCCACTCAATTCCACTGGATTGACTCCCTGATAATTATGCAGAGAATTGCAATCTAACTCTGTAACCCTAAACACTAGGACCAGAAAGCGTCTACTGTTGACCTTACATGGACTTCTGAGAAACTCTGGGGCTTGCACTGGGCCTCAGTAGTAAATATTTACCCTCCCATAATACAGTGCCCCCCAAAAAGGAGGCAATTTTGTAATAACATTGTCATTACAACTACATCAACATCTTTTTCTACAAAGTAGGGCTCACATCTTTTACAATAATCCTCAAGCTTATACCAGTGCCAGCTCCTGAACAATGCAACACCTAATCTACAGCAAAAAGTTGCTGCCTGCTATCCCCTTTAAACAAATCATTCTGGAGACCAATTTAAACCTAAATCTTGCTTTCCTGATCAACAGCAGACAAAGCATCTTATTTTGAAAACATTCGTCCTTTTGAGAAACCTGCAGTGCCCTGACCAGGGTTGGGGGGAACCCTGGCAAAAGAAAGATATTTCTGTGATCTCAAGTTGAGTCATGGCAAACCAGGGCAAATAGAAAGATTTCATGTTTAATAAACAGCTTCATCGGTCTGCACGGTTGCTCCCTTTAATCGCATTACAGAAAGTTTCCTGCAGCGCAGCAGCCCTAATTCTGCCCAGCGTCCCTCGCCTGCAATGCAGTAGTCGACACCCACCGCAACGCACACACACCACCCCTGCAGTGTCCGTCCACGTCTACTGTCAAGTAACAGCTGGGTCCTATAATTGGTGGGTATTTCCACTCCTTCCAGGCCGTCCCTTCCAAGTAACCTACAACTTGGGGATCCTGAGATACAAGAACATGGAACTCCAGCGACGTCGGCGGCTGCTTTTCTCTACAAACCCCCCCCCCCAATTCCCGAGCCCGGTTCGCCGGCACCTAAGAGGTTGGGGCAGCTTGCGCAGAACCGACCATTCATGCCTGGCAGGGCACCCACCTCCCCACCTCCCGAAGCCTTCACTACCAAATAAAATAAAATAAAACCCAGGTGTATGTGAGTGTGGGCGCGTGCAGTGGAGGGAGATCAGAGGAGTTTGCAGCAAGCCTCGCCTGGGCGATTGGGGACCGCTGCCCAAAGAATTGGCTCGGCTTTTGGGCAACCCCTAGGCGAGCTGGCGTTTCTTTTCGGCAGGATGGGAGGCGGCGAGGGCAAAGGAGGACGCAGGGTCACCCGCAGTCGTTTGATCCCCCACCACCGCGCAGCGCTGCTCTTGTGCAAGGCACCCCCTGCAGCAGATGCCACCGCCATGCATGGAGGCAAGGGGAGAGGGGGGGCACATTTACAGACGCGCACTCTCTCCACCTCCTTCCCTCCCCGCCCCTGATCCTCTCCAAGACTGGGTCAAAGCAAGCCGCTGCCGCCGCCCCCACCAGCCCCCGTGAGCAAGGCGGCAAGGAAGTGGAGCATGGCGGCTGCCCCAGAAGCTCATGGCCGCCCTGCGTGAGCCCAGCCACGAACTTGGCAGGCGGGCGGGAGGGAGAGCTGGCCCAGCCGCGTGAAGGAGGCGCCTCTCGGCCTTCCTCCACCCGCTCGCAGCCCCGCTTACATAAACAAGGTGCCCGAGGAACAGCGGAGCGGCGCGCTCGCCTCCACTTTGCAACGGGGGTTGTGTGTGTGTGTGGGGGGGGGGGGGGGACGCGGGACTCCAGGCGGACGAACCGGTCTGGCTGGAAGCCCGAGTGGGAGAAAGGGAATTGTTGACCGGTATTGAAATAACGTGATCGCGCGCGCACACACACACTTTTTAAAGCCACTTGACTGATTTTTTATTTATTTCTTTAGTATTTAAAATTGCCTCCAGTCCTTCTTGCAAGCACCCGGTGAGTTAGGTCACTGTGTGACTGCCCCAAGGTCACCCCGTCAAGATTCCTGCCTAGGTGACAGAAGGGGCGTCAACATTTGTAACCTTCAGGACATCACTTGGGCTTGGGTTTGCCTGCAGGACAAGCAGAGAATAAATCATATGCAGTACTGTACTATGGACACTCTCCTCTCATTTATTCTAACTGTAAAGGCGTGGGGAGGATACATTGTAATAAAAAGGGAAATTAGGGCCCCCAAAGAGGCCGTATATTTACATTAAATGTGTGCAAATCTAAATGTAAGAGAAAGTGTGGCACAGTGGGTAGAATGTTGGACATATCCTTGCCCAGTCACGGAGGTGCTGGCAATAGTAAACCAATTCTGAATCGTCTCAGGAACCTCAACAACTCTCTTGCCGTCTCTGTAACGCTAAAGTATATAACAATCTTAATGTAAAATAGCTGCAACTGTAAATGTACATTTTGAAATTCTTGTCATTTAAACTGAAGACAAGTGCAGTTGACTACAGTGACCAGGTACAGTATCCTGTATAGCTGCTGAGTCTGCTGACCACATGCTTCCTTGATGGCCATATATTTATTATTATTATTATTATTATTATTATTATTATTATTATTATTATTATTATTATTATTATTATTATTATTATTATTATTATTAACAACAACAACAACAACAACAACAACAACAACAACAACAACAACAACAACAACAACAACAACAACAACAACAACAACAACAACAGCTGCCTGTTGTTTCTTCCAAGAAAGAAAGGCAGGGTAAAAATATTCAAAATAAAACAAAATAAATACTGTGAGGGGAACTTCTCTGATGGGAAGAGAGGGACCCCTGCACGCCCAGCTGAGGTGATGGAGGAACCAAAGAAACCTGAGAATCTGATGAACCTTTCACCTGTAGAGAGGTTCATGGCCCTGAAGGGGTACTATGATGCCCTTAGAGCTAAGGAGAAGGAAGAGAACCGGAGGGCGGAGGAAGAGAAAAAGAAGGACTTGGCGGGAAAGGGGAACCAATCCGCTCCCGTGGAGGTGGGGTTTGCAGCCTGTAAAAAGGGAGAGAAGAGAGAGCTCCCAGAGGGATGGGAATAGGTGTGGATGGAGAACCCATGGACGGGAGATTGGGAACAGATGATGATGCCACACAAAGAAGCTGAGAGCTACCGGCGCAGAGCACACTGTCAGAAGTGCTCTTACTGGGTGAGAGAGAATATAGAGAGTATAACCGCAAACTGAAAGAGATCCGAAAGGACTTAGAGTTGGAGAGATGGCTGGTAAAGATTCGGCAGGAGATCAAGGCCGGGACCTTGGATCCACGGGAGGAGCTGAGCAAGAGGCCCGACTACCCCTTGCGCACACCCAAACCGAAACCACGTGGGCCCAGATACACTTTGGAAGTTGGGATACAAGTGGGGACCCCCCCAAAACCTTCATGAAGGAGGTTGGGATGCAGGTGGAAGGGCTGAGGCTTTCGGAGAGGGGGGAAGAGAGCCATGGTGGAGCCGAATACCCACAGGTAGTGGTGGGGAATTTGATCACTTTCTAGAGACCCCTACCTATGGAGGAAAGAACCTGTTTATATCTGATGTTAAAGAAGTTGACTCTGTTGTTAGAAGAAAAACCTCGTTTGCTGTTGATGAACAAAATAAAAGTTCTGTTTCTTTGCTACGTGAGATGCCTTCTTTGAGACTGGAAGGGCGGGATGCCTGGGCAAAGACTGAACCCTCACAAATACTATTTACATCAGATTGGACTGCTCTTCACAAAGAAGTCCAACTAGGTAGGTCGTGAGAAATAAAACTGCACTGCTCTTGTTATTCTGGAGTTGCAGTAGGCATGGGACCACCAAAGCCTTATCTGTGACCCTCATTAATGGGTCCTACTGCTGTCAAATTTCCGTTGAGCTACTGATGCCTCCAGTCATCCCAGGTGAAGCTGGTGGGCGGCTTCCTCCCCCAGCCATGCCCAACAAGGGTCCACAGTACCATCAGTCTGAAGCAGAATAGAAATTGGGGGGGGTGTGATATTAAACACTCTCTGCCCACCAAACAATTCTCATTCTAATCTCCAGGTGTGTGTGTGTGTGTGTGTGTGTGTGTGTACACATGCATGCAAAACCCACTGCACAATCTCAAATATGGCCCTTCCAGATGAAAAAGCAGTGTGCTTTCTGCTTTGTAGCACAAGCTGTTGATGAAGATTATTTTCTGCTGCAAGGATAGATACTGGTTTTACATGAAATGCCCTGCATCCTGGTTATCTTATGGGCGGACTTTTCTTTTTTTTCTTTTTTTAATTAAGGACCATTCAGTTATATGAGCCGCCACCTTCATTGGAATTTGTACAGCTCACCAGACAGCTATAACCCTGCAATGGGAACTAGGACTAAATTTGGTAACGACTGAGGTCACAGCTAACCATGGAACTGAACTATGGACTTAACCATGCCAGAGTTCTATATAGTCACCTTTGCATTAGTATGCCACACACTGGCTATTTTCTGTGCCTTCTTTTTACACACAGAGAGTGAAGCCATCAGAAATCATTGGGGGAGAGGAGGTTTGAGTCCACAGGCAGAGGCACCCACTCTAGAACCGATTCTTTAATGGGGCAAGGTGGTGCTAGACAATAGGAAGGTCTCCTTGTTACTGGGTTTGAGAACAGAGGGCACATCCCTGTACCAAATATTCTTGCGAATCAGGCATGCCGTTGGAGACCTTACTTATTTCTGCTGCTGAGCCTTTGATGGGGTTAACAAATTCCTCTTTTTTTCTGTTGAATTGATTTAACTCATTTCTTGGATTTTACTGCATGACCCTGATTCAAGCAACTGAAATGGTTTATTTTCCTGTGTTTTATGAACTGTTTTATTGAGTCATTTGGCTTTATTACACACACACACACACACACACACACACACACACACACACACACACACACACACACACACACACACACACACACACACACACACACACACACACGTGGGAGGAGAGGAAGGGAGGGAAATATATTTTAGATACAGGAACATAAACTTAAATTGTTTTGTCCATGGAGGACAGCTCTGCGAAAAGGGATAAGAGTCTATGATCAATATTTACACCAGCCTTTCCCCAGTGAATTCAGAACGACATATCTAGATCAGGAATAGCCTGCTTTATCCTCACAACAACCCTATGAGGTAGGCTAGACCCATCCTGGGAAATGGATCAGTGAATTCAAAATCTCCCCAGCCAAACCTGAGCAGGCTAATATCTGTACTACAGGAGCTGGAGGGAAGAATGCCTAGAGCGGAATAGTGTATTTATGAAGAAGAGTGGGCTTTCTGAATTTTGGTAATGTTGGCTGAAAAGAAAACATGCTTATTGCTGTTGGCAGTTCCTTCAAGAACTGAGAGTCATTTGAACTTATGCTGGGTTGTGACTTCCATAGGTTATTGGGGGCCACTGGTTGTTTCTTGAGGGGACACAGTGGCATTTTCTAGATTTGTTTGTTTGTTGCATTTAAAAGAGAGTGATATGGGAGCATTTATACAGTGTATAATAGGCTTTATGTTGTAAGTCATAGTAACCTACGAAGTGCGTTGGTCCAAGAGGTGGGTTGATGACTCTGTATATATGTATGCATGTGTGTGTTTGTGTGTGTGTTTGTGTACACATGTGGGTGTTCTACAAAAGGTTTGCATTAGAAGATGGAATTCTCTGGGGTGCTTGTTATTTTGCTGTTTGTGAAACTCAGGTAGTCTGGAGTGCTGTGCAGTCTTTTCAAATTTAAGCTACCAGGCTGCACCTCCTTTAAAATGCATTCAAACCAAGTACAGCACTGCAGTTTTCCCTGCTGAGAGTTTTATGACCTTTCTTCCTAGGCAAAGCCAAGAGATCTGCTCTGTTTTCTCGCCGTACACATCCCTCTGCTCACTGCCTACTGTTGGTGCATTTGGCTTGATTTTTAAATGCAGCCGCACGTAAGGACAGAACAGTTGTGGAATACTAAATATCCATCAAGGTGTCAAGGACATTAGCACACCCTCTTTGCCTAGATTTCTCTCTTCACATTTGGCATGAAAGCACTGCAGAAGTATTTCAAAGACATAATCTTTATATTTGAGCCGGGCTAGAGTTCTTCTTAACCTAGTCTTTTTCTTCACTTGAGCAGAATGTGGGTTCTTTTACAGTGAGTCAGTATAATTATTGTTTGTTGTGGCTGTTTTAATTTTCCCAAGCACATTTATGTGGAAATCAAAGTAATCTTGTATGCAAATTGCAAACAGTTGTACTAAGGCACTTTGCCCAGCTGTTCCTGATAAATTCTAGCTACTGCCCACAGCTCTTGTTTGGACAATAAAAGTATTTTGCACAATGCACATATAGGGAAATATCTGGCCACAGTTAATGCTGTGCAACTGGTGATTTCCTTGCCCAGAGGCTGGCTGGCTTAAAGGAGCATGTTTGGCTGCTCTTTAATAACTTAGAAATTATTTGCTCTTAAATTGAGACAGACCAGTTGATTTACTAGTATGTTTCAGTGAATATATCTCTAGGATGCCAACTTCTCACCACATCATGGTAGCTCTGTCCTTTTTAACCAGAAGCCTGAGATTATTAAAGAATCAGACAGGCAATCAGGCAGTAATGATTATCCACATTCCATAAAGGTTGACTACTTGCTGCGTAAACGGTTACACAGATAAATAGCAGGTAACTGTCTTGGATGAAAGACACTAAGCAAACTATTTCTGTCTTGAGGGACAGAGACAGTCCATTGAGAACATTAACTACTGTGTCTTAGGTTACTTACCATGCTAAATGATTCCACCCCCTCCACCCCCAGTGGTAATGGAGCTACATGTTGCTCCAAAGGACCGCAGGGCAATCCAGCAGCCTGTGTCATGTCAATGGGAAGTCAAAAATGACAACATACTTTCCAGAAATAAGTTCCCACTGATCTCCGTGCAGTAGAAAGATATTAGGCCAGTCTTCAGCAAGACCTAAAATTAATGCACGGGTTTCAAAACCACCACTAAATGACTCTTTGGGATGAAAACCTATTATACCTGGAATATGACAATGAACATTATTAGGCAAACCAGGTCACCTAGACGAAAATACAATAAAGTGCTGGGAGAATAGGCAGTACAGTACAGTAAAAGGTCATTGATCAGAAAAGTTTACTTTGAAAGTTATAACTTTCAGGATCTACCAATCAATCCCTCCCCAAGGTGTCAAGAAATCAATTTAGAATCATGCATTTATTGCACTGCAGAAAGACAACTGCCTTTTAAAACCAGATGACTCCTTAAGCCTCTCCAGCTCATTGGTATAAAACAGGTGAGAGGGTCCCAGTCCCTAGCTTGAGAAAATGCCAAAGGACAAAAAAAGGAATATTCAGCACAGAATGTAGAAGGTGGAAGGTCCCTCATCTGAAAAGAGTTTTGGGGAGACCTCTCTTAAAAGCAACTTGAACGAGCAAAGGACAACCCTCACTGAACCATTCTCTGACTTTACGATTTAAAGGTGTTTATTTTGCCTGTGTGTTGTGCTAGTGTGTTGCTTTTGCTTCCAAGCCTGCTTTACTGGGTCAGGGCAGAATCAAAGGGCAGTGTGTGGGGGGCGGGGGGGGGGGAGAGCGAATAGGGAGCTCTCCTGTCTGGCAGAATCTTCTGCCATGTGCCTTTCTCAGGGTGTTTGCCTCCAAGCAGCTGGACGCTTGCCTTTTGCTAGTCGTTCCATGTGAGCTCCCGTCTTTCGGTTCCCTGTGTTTTCAAAAAGCCACATCCATTTGAGAAGGGCTGTTTGTTTAAAAAGGCTTGCCTCCCTCCCTCCCTCCCTCCCTCCCTCCCGCTCTCTCTCTCTCTCTGAGTCACATGCTGAGGACATGTGAGGCTTGTTCCATTTTTAGCCACAACTTCTTCACTAGACATCTCTGCTGCAGTGACATGTGCAAGGCCAAGAGGCGGGGATGCTGCACGTGTACGAACAGGATCTCAATTCTCTCTCTCTCTCTCTCTCTCTCTCTCTCTCTCTCTCTCTCTCTCTCTCTCTCTCTCTCTCTCTCTGTGTGTGTGTGTGTGTGTGTGTGTGTGTGTGTGTGTGTGTGTGTGTGTGTGTGTGTGTGTGTGTGTGTGTGTGTGTCGCTCTCTGGCTACAGGAAATTCCTGTTACAAACCAGGGCATGTTTTATTTTGCGGGCTGAAAGCAGGAGGAGGGATCTTCCCCCCTCCCTTCCAGGCCTTGCGGTGTGTGTGTGTGTGTGTGTGTGTGTGTGTGTGTGTGTGTGTGTGTGTGTGTGTGTGTGTGTGTGTGTGTGTGTGTGTGTGTGTGTGTGAAATTAACTTTTAGTAAACCAAGTTTGTGGGGAGAAGGCTTACGGCCGCCGCCCTCCCCAAATCCAGAGAGCTGCTTTCTGCTTGTTTTCAATATTCCCGCATCCCCCTAGCGGATATGAAAGGGAAAAGGGAGGTGGGGAGTTTGGCGAGGAAAGCCCTCATTGCAGAGGAACTGCAGTACAGCGGAATGGGTACCCATGTGATGTTTACATCTGCAGTGGGCTTTGGTGCCCTTTCTGTACTGGGGGAGAGACCGTACATTGCAGATGGACAATAAAGAGGAAGACGATTGAAACACAGAAATTATTCAAATCTTCAAGTTTTTCCAAGTGCAGGGTGCCAGTTTTGGAATCACACAACACTGTCTTACAGGATCATTAAAAAAAGGGGGAGGGAAATAAAAGGGTACAACTTCTGAGGTATTTTACGATAGATACACTTCAACTACTACATCCTTGGGCATGGATAAAGACCTACATTAAACCAGAGTCCCAATTCTAATCTACCTGGCATGGCTTTGTATGTGATTGTGAAAGAATCGTCAATGTATTTCATTGCTGGCAAACAGAGGAGGAAGTACCCCAGATAAGCAGGTCTGTCACCTTTTTCAGAATGAGTTTTGGTCAGCATAGGCTTTCCACAGACAAAGGACTGTTTATGAAGTACAGTGCAGCCAAATATATCTCAGGAACCTTTACACTTCCCGGTCAATATATTTCTTTCTCACCTTAATCCTATCCTATTTTTATTATTTTCTAGAATTGGAAAGAAAGCATATTTCCTGTCTACCCCAAAGGAGAAAAGTTGCTCCAGAACCACCATGTTTAGCTAGTACACAGGGAAACAACAGGGTTAATGAAGCCACTGCAGTGTTCAATGTTCGTCCACACAAGCCAGGAAAAAAAATAACCCCCCTGGGGCTGCTGTTAGAGAGTTCCCACAGGTCAGTTCCTGCATTCCAATGGCAACTCAGTGCTTGGAATGCAAAAGGCAATTCTTACCCCTAAAGTAGAAGTAACTTGCAAATTACTAATGGTCTGTTCTCTTGAAAGGGTAACTGTTTTGAGAAGTCTTTAAAAACTAAAGGTTTCTCTCCACCCCCCTTGTCTTTAGGTTTTCCGTTTATCCAAGAGGTTGGACATTCCTATGGAAGCCTTTGATAGGATCCATTCCCTGTGACAGTGTATATTGTTCATTTATTACACATTTTTCTACTACAGGTATCTGTGCATTTACAAATACAGTATGGTATTAAGCAGCAGGAGTGGGCCAAAAACCAAAAACAGAATTAATTCCCCCGAAGTATCTTAAAGCAGATGTTTTGCAATTTCCCCACTAGCCAGTATTCTTTGATTATAAGATTCCTAAGCACCCTAGTGAGCACAGCCAGTGATCAAGCCTTCTGGGAGTTGTAGTCTAAAAATATTGAGGTCCCAAAGTTTCAGAACCACTGTCTTCAGGCCTGCTGCCCTGTCTTGCCAGCCAGGTGTACAAATCCAAATATCTCCTTTTCACAGGCCGCAATCTGAATTCTAGGCTGTTTAATTGGGCCCCATTCAAGTAGGTAGAATGTCCTGTTCTAGTAACTAATAGTTGGAAAGTATCAAAGGTCATAATTGTTTACATCTCTCCAGTTAGTGAACAACAAAACAACCTTATAAGAAAAGTCATTTTGCATACAAGAATATATTTGCAGAAGCATTTATTTCTGATGCTGCCTTTCAAAAAGGCCCCTGAAAGGTTAGGTCCTATTAGGGCATAAGAATATGGGTGTGAAGTAACTATTCCCAGCCTAAAGCCAACATGATGTCGTGGACAGAGGGTTGAGCTGGCATGTGGGAGATTCAGGTTGTAGCCTTCACTCAGTCATGTAACTCTCTGGACTTTCTTTGCCAATTCAAGGATAAAGTGAGGAAGGGGGTTCGATTCCCCACGGTGCCTCCTTGACAGAGGCGTAACTCAGTGATCCATAAGGTCCCTTTCAACTCTGCAGTTCTAAGTTTATTATTGTATTATTATAAAAGAAGAGCCCATGTATATTGCTTTTAAGTAATCAGAGGAAAGGTGATTAGTTCAAAGTCTCTTCATTGTGGAAAGAAGGGTAATAGTGTGTAGATGAATCAGAAGCATAGCAGCCACTGCAGAAAAAGAATAATGTTTAACCTTTTGAGAGAAAAGCAAACACAGAAAGCATCTGGGACAACTTCCTGCATATGTTTAGCACATGAATTTCGACCTGGGGCAGTATTGTATTAAGAGAACAAAAGTGTTTAAGTGGATCAGTCAAACTTCAAATTGATGGGGAGGAAGAAATTAATAAGTTATTACCATTTATGATAATGAGGGTTACAACTGTTGCCCTAATATCTCAGTGTCACCTTGAATTAAGGTAACTATTTGAGGATGAAATCTCCTTCAGTCAGAAAATGGTGTATCCTCCTAGCTTTAATCATAGGGATCCCCAGGTACTGATTATGGAAGCACAACTGTGTGGAAGCCCCACTACTGCAAAAAAGGCATGTTCGTAAACTCTGCCCATGCAGTAAATATCAGTTCTAGGAGCATTATGCTCAGCTAACAGTGAACAGATTTCTAGCCTGAATGTCAGCAGAGAATTTGGTGGTTACTGCAGAAATTGATTTGTTTATAAAGATTTCTGCTCCAACCAGTAAGACTGAGCATGACAATTTATATAACATAAAGTTGCACAAAAATAATTTCATAATGTGGTCAGAAATATTTACCTATATCTAGAAAACTAATGAGCAGCAGAAGCACAAGCAAAAATGAATTCGTGCTCACTCCCTATTCATACAGCTACATCTGACTACCAGCTGTGGGAGATAAACAGTGGAAACTAATTGCACTCTGCTTGTGAACTTCCTTGAGGCATCTGTTAGGAACAGTGTCCACTGGCCAAGCTAGCAAACTTTTCAACACTTAGTGCCTGGGAAGCCCTAGCCTAGGGCAAAACAGGAGGATACAACTTTTTTCAGATTAAAAGACATCCAATGTAATGGATTCAGACCCTGCTGGGCTTGTTTTTCCAGCTCTGGAAAACAGATGAAAAAAGTCTGGCAAACTCTTCCCAAACCTAATTGCCTTCCAGATGTGTTGGGCTACAATACCCAAGTTCCTTGGGGACAATGGAAGTTGTAGTGAAGAAAGAAATCATATGGCAGCTGAAAAAAACAGGGGGCACAGCTGTGGTCCCTAAATTCACTTTGGTTGGGATGCAACTGGAGTGGCCCTGATGTAATGGAAGAGGTCACTGTACCTGCATCGTTGCAAATGCGAGGCAGCCAAGGGAGCTCTGCTGACCAAGTTGCAGCAGCTGCACCAAACTGACTTCAGGAGCCACCTAGTGGCCAGTGTTTGCAACTGCTGAGCAATGATGCCATGGACTGGCAACATCAGTTTAAATGCTGTGAAACCATTTCACTAACGAAACATGTTGCACAAATAAATAATGGTAGTTGAAGAGTGTTCCACAGCAAAGCACATCATGGCGATAGTTTTGAAGGGCAAGTGCCTATTAGCCTGTTATGGCAAAAGAGGGGGTAAGAGTGCCCCAAAGGATCTGTAAATGTTACTTATTTTGTATTGCCGCTCTCAGAATCTCACGGTCACCATGGTTAATGATTTCACTGGTTGTAGGATTCTGGGAGTTGTAAGGAATAATCACAATGTTTCCAGTCACTTATATGTCTTGGTGTATGGATGATTTCCAGCATCATGATAATCCAGAACCCTGTACTGAATGCAAAGCAGCAGAGTCTAGAATATTAGTCTCCCATTGCTGAATTGCTATCCATTATCACAAAAGCAGCTCAAGTATCTTGTGCCCTCTCTTTGGTATTTTGCCCCCAACGAGTCAGAGGAAGGCTCCAAGGTAACTTCTGAACCACATTCAAGAGCAACCGTGCACACAATACTTTACAGTTGTCTAACCAAAATGTTAACAAATCATTTTTGGCTCATTGTTGCCAGGCTGTTGCAACTACACTGGCTGTGATTTGATTTGCAGTCTGTATTATGGGTGAATTCACAGTCAGATCAGTCTGATTTATGGGGAGGTTACTGGGCCACTGTGGCACCTGTCGTTCCAATATTCATATTCATATCCTAAGGATACAAATACGAATAGCCCAAGTCAACTATTAACAGTGACGCACCTAAGCAATATTAAACTGGTCTTACTGAGTTGGGTGGTATGTTCTCCCTTTGGGGAGAAAGGCGGCATAAAAATAAAGTTATTATTATTATTGGTAAGGAAATGAAATGGATCTGTGTATTACAGAACAAGTATTTTTCTTCCTACCATCCCAATCACATCCTTCACCTCTGATTCTGTATCTGTGACATATCAAAGCAAACGAGTACTGTTTCATGGAACTGAGGGAACCTGAACTCTTTTAATGTAAAGTTTGATAAAGTTACTTTATTTAACTCCTTGCGACAGGATGTGGTGATGGCATCTGGCCCTGATGCCTTTAAAAGGATATTGGACAGGTTTCTGGAGGAAAAGTCTGTCGCAGGTTATCTCCAGGTTTAAAAGGACGGTATCTCAAAGGGCTAGATGCAGGGGGGTGGTATCGGAAGACCGGTATCTAGTTGTCTCATATGTTCCTAGAGGCATCTGGTGGGGCCACTGTGAAATACAGGAAGCTGAACTTGATGGACCCCTGGCCTGATCCAGCAAGACTCTTCTTATGTTCTTATGTTCTGAGAGCCGGTTGGACTGCTGGCATAACTGGCACAACAATGATGATGACGGCTGTGTACAGTAATACATTGGTTTATTAGCATAATTCATTCTGGAAACATGCTTGTGAACAAAACACTGTTATATCAAAGCAAAATTCCCCATAATAGTGGAAACTCAGATGATTTGTTCTGGAGTCCCATTTTGTACACACAAAATGCCAAAACTTACAAAAAATGTTGGTTAGAAGTTCACATCCACATGGTTTAGGTACCTGGCTCTGGAATCTGTTCTGGTTGGGACTAGTAAGTGGATTTTACTCTGTATGTGACAATAATAAAATGCAATTTGTAGCCCTACACACACTTGATTATCTGCCCATTACTAGAAATGACTTTAGTAGGAGAAGCATTCAATTACTTAGATGTTTCATATCTTTTTTCTACAGGGTTCCAGATATTAGTTTTGCACATCAGACAGGCTCTTGATAAAGGTCATGAAATGAGTGAGGTAGTATATGAGAAATAAGCTCAGAGCTCGTTGAGACTACTGAGAGACTGTCTATTTCAAGCATTATTAAGAGCCAAACATGGAGATTTGATTTATGAATACAGCAGCAGCTAGAGCACATAATTATGAACGTGGATGCACCACCAATTGTTGTGAGAGGAGTAAGTGAGAAAGATGAGACTATAGAGCTATCAGAGTGTCCACATCTCAGTTTCCCTCCATGGGGTTGAACATGGAGGGGGAACACTGCAGTGACTGATCACACAAGAGCTGCAGACTGATTTAGGAATTCAGCCTACAAACTACAATCACAGCAAATCCTACAGTATTTTGTTATGTCGTCACAAACCCTAGTAAGTGTATGTGTTCCCCCTTTATGGTACAGTTGAAATGAAACCTCTGTTAGCAGTGCCTATTCTGTTTTATACAGCCAGCCTACAATTCTGCAAGAAAAACGTACTTGGGGTGTCTAGTTTGGAGGGGCAACAATTGAGCAGAATGTTGTGCTTTTATTTTCAAAGGCAGATGTTTGTGCTGTGGAGATATATTAAAGCAATTCAGTTCACCTTTCACAGATAGTGGCCACGAGGGACCAAATTAAAGCCCATTACCTCAATGAATATATTGCCCAATATATCTAACTAACTGGAATAGACCAGAGACTGTTATAGGTAGTTCTGTGTTAGAACATTCATGAGATCCTCCCATTTCAAGTTATCTCCTGGAATCTCCAGAGCAAAGTTTGGTATTTGGTGCCTGTGACATCCCATTCAAGTACATGTTAAGAGTTAAACATATAGAAAGGCTAAGAAATGTCTCCAGCTCTTAAAGAGTTCTCTAAAGAAAGGCTATTTTAAGCTAAAATTTCCTTTTGTTTACAAAGTGCTCTCTCTACAGTTTCCTGCCTCAAAAGTTCCTTCTTTTGAAATTGCATGCCCAATACAGGACCTGAGAGAAACTGGCCCCATAAGACACATCCTGTCATCTGTGTAATAGCTTCCCTGTGTGGTTACACCATGTAACACCAGAGCCACAGTCTTGTCATGGCAATATGTACAGTATAAGGAAATTGCCAGTCTGAGGGCAGCTTGTTAAAATTTCCCTCTCCATTTTAAACTGAAGGCCAATGTAAAATCACAGTTAGTAAAAGCACAACAATGGAGAGCAGGACTATTTGATTTAATGTTATAGTGTAATCCTTATAATGTCCCCATCTCTTTGGCTCTGACATCTTGCTTGTTTCAAGAGCCAAAATGTTCCACCACTGTTAAGTCTGATTTTGTGCTGGTGGTATGTTTTTGCTGGTGGTGGCCAATCTGGTTTTCTGTTAGCAGACTGTCGCTTCTGTGATTATTCTTCAAACTGCAAAGCTGGAGGGGATCCTATGGATCACTGAGTGCTGCCCCTGTCAAAAAGGCACACTGGAGAATTGAACTCTCAACCTCTAAGCCACTGAGCTATTCAGCAGTTCATAGAAACTGGTGGCCCCCAATATGGAGTCCATTACCAATTCAGTCCTGTGGACACTTCTGTGGTACCTAGGAGATTCTCTGTCCTTTCTCTGTGTCTGCATGGGTGCAGGCATATTTATGTGTGCATGTGCTTTTATATATGCTATTAAAACAAGTAACTGGAAAGCCAGTATGCTGAAGAGTAAAATCTTCTGTC
Source organism: Phrynocephalus guinanensis (assembly GCA_037367245.1). Classification (NCBI taxonomy): domain Eukaryota; kingdom Metazoa; phylum Chordata; class Lepidosauria; order Squamata; family Agamidae; genus Phrynocephalus; species Phrynocephalus guinanensis. The sequence goes on along the minus strand of CM074743.1, from coordinate 26,201,156 downwards.
TTTGGCATGATCATTATTTTCAATAATGCCTGTGAGCCAGATGTGGGTCTCATATATGCGATTTTAGAAAATAGAAATGGTGAATGTTGCAGTCCGGTATGGTTTGAAGCAGACCCAGCCACAGAAACAAAAGAAAAAAAGTGTGTTGCTGCTATGAAGCATCTTAAGGAATACAGCACTAGAGCGGTGTTTTATTGGTATTAAGTGCACATTTGCAGGTGCTTGTTTTGTTGAAGTGTGGGTTTTGGCAAAACATGGCAGGCAGTAATGGCGGTGGGGTGTCATTTTGCCTCATTCTATCAGCATTTATGGGTTTCTCTGAGCAACACTAATTTACTTTCTGCGAAATGGGTATTGCTATGTGCTTAGTTGTAGCAAATATTACTTGTCATGTACAACTCAGACCTAAACATACCCTGTTTCTTGTTGAACAATCTTATCTCTGAACCTCATGTTTGTGAATATTCCAATCTCAGTTATCCAGGTGAGTTTATCTGGAAGTTGAGTCATGGCAACTGGTCTTCTTTTTCTTAAGAGACTGAAACATTTCGCTGCTCATCCAAACAGCTTCGTCAGTCTTAAGAAAGCTAGTTGTGAGTCCTCCATTTTATAGTTCACTTTGACCTCTTGTCACCCTGGGCTGAAATAGGCTCATAAGACGAACAATGGCCTGAATAGGCTCGTTAGACTCTACATTGGAGAAACTAAACAGCCATTAAACAGAAGGATGGCCCAACATAGAAGGGGTAACAGCTCAGGCCCAGAATCAGCAGTACACCTCTACTAGAAACACAAAGGGCACTCATTCAAAGATGAGGACCTACACATATTAGACAGAGAAGATAGGTGGTTTGAGAGAGGGGTCAGGGAAGCCATTCATGACAGCATTGAAAACCCCTCTCTCAATAGAGGTGGGAGGCTCAGGCACAGTCTAATTGCCACTTATAAGGCTGTGCTTTCAACAATACCTAGACAAATAAAAAATACTTCATGCCTTCACCACCAAGGCCATAGCTAACAACCCATACTTTATGGTTTTCAGCACTTTAGGCCATTGTTCACCTTAATGCTATTGAGACTGTTGTCTACCTAACGAGCCTATTCAGGCCACTGTTCATCTGAGCTTATTTCAGACCAGGGTGACAAGAGGTCAAAGTGAACTATAAAATGGAAGACTCACAACTAGCTTTCTTCAGACTGACGAACCTGTTTGGATGAGCAGTGAAACATATCAATCTCTGAATCTCATCAATTTGTCTTCTATAACAGAGGTGCTGGGGTGGAAAACTGGGTTCAAAAGAATGGCTTTGTGTTTCAGACTCTCCTAATTCTGCTTTGTTCCAGGGTTCTTGGGCAAGTTCCATCTACTGTATTTCATTCTCATCAGTTTGCGTTCTGAAAAAATGGGTATGTATTTTGCAACTTACTCTGCCCATATCGGTAGCCATTTTGTGAAATGATTGCAGTCCCTTGGCAGCCATTTTGTGTCAACACTCCATCAGTCTTTGTTGCCAAGAATCAAAAGACTGGGAGCCCCTGCTACAGTCTAATTGTCACTTACTAATGAAAGAACGGACACCTTATTCTAGTTCTCCAGGGGCAGGAATATTTCTTATGGTGTCCTTAAATTCACTACAGGCTTGTCATCCTTCCTTGTTCCCTTTTTTGCACTTGCTTCTGGTCTAAGAAGAAAGGTGCTATGCTTTTATTACACATAGCTACCTATGCAGCATCTATTTTATTTATTTGCCTTGAAATTATTTCAGCGAAGACAACCTCAGATATATAGGGTAACTGCTATGTATTCCTAGGGAGGACAGGAAAAGGAAAATCCCTTGCTGCACTATAAAGTTCCTGCTTCCTGGGCGGAGTGCTTCTCTTTCTCCTAAGCTAACTTTTAACCCTAACATGATTTATTAATTCCCTGAAGAGGTAACTATAATATATCCTTGGCATGTTTGCCTTCTCAGTATCTTTTACAACAAGATTAGGAAGAGTGACAATGATTTCATTTGCATTATTTTATACTGACCCTGTATTTCAAAAGGTGCAGAAGCTTGGTACTGTATTATAATGCACCTAGTCCAGAAGAGACTGTAGCACCGAGAACAGCAGGATTGAACAATAAAGTGCTTTTGCACAAATAGTCAGAGAATTAAAGAATAATTTGGTAAAAACAAACAGCTGAAGTGAGTTAATCTCAGATCATCAGAATGGACACCTCGGTCCCTAATGTTTCCTATTAATGTAACATAACTTAAGATTTATGTTATTTGCAATCCAAAAAACATCTGGAAGAGCACAGCTGTCCATATCTCCTATTAAAGAAATATCTCTGATTTCTGCCTTATAATCTAGGGTAGTCTGGTAGTGGGAGAAAACTTCTCAGTCATCTTGGAGTAAACATTTACTGAAGTTGCTAGTCATACAAAACCAGCCGTAATAGTATTGGGATAATTTTCATTTTATATGAAAAGCAAAATAATTAAAACATTCACTTGAAATCATGGCAAGATACAGTAATGACGTATCAGTAATTGCCACTGATCAATGATCTTATAATCAATTGCAATGATCATCTTAAAACAAATATTACCACTGCAAGTAATTACTGCAAATTATTAATCTTATTAACACTGAAGTTTAAACCATGTCATTGATCATTATTTTGGCCATCTACCATTCACAATTTTCTGTTAAATTGCAACCAGAGTTAGTCCATGTGAATCAACTGAACTTAAAAGAATTGACTCACTAGATCCCCTTATTTAGTGGGCTTACTCTAATGCAATTTACTACCTTAACAAGATTTCAGTCACCGAAAGGTAACTTCTTGAAAGGTAACTTTGGCATAATGTAAATTTTGTATCATCTTTTTCATTCACTGTTGCAGAAGTGCATTAGAGGAAAACTGTTTAAAATAGGCATATTAACATACTATGGCTGTAGCAGATTAATGTACCAACTAAACTTTGCATGAACTATATGGTCATTGATAAATGATCACTGACAAATGTAGTAGGTGATACCTTATTTAGATAACGAAAAACCAAACAATCAGTAAGCTTTTGTGGGTCATGTGCACTTCTTCAGGCAGGCTGTGTACCAATAGTTTGTGGATGGTACAGAAAAATCATTAGAACCCTAAAAATTCACAGCAGGTGTTTGTATACTTAATCCAGCAGGTCTCACATGCTTGAACATCACTGATTCAGGCAACAAGTGCTACTGTGCACATTCCTGTCCTGTGCTTCAGCCAAACATGTCCTTCTCCATAATATTCAATAAGGTAACATTGTCCTTTGCACTTTTTTACTGCCCTCAGTCCACCCCTGTTGTGTAGGCTGGATCCTCCTTATGCTGTGTAGGGGAGCTCAGCATTTACCTCCCCCTCCTCCTTTTTTTAAATACTTGTGCTAACCTTGGGTTGAAAGACCTCCAGTCAAGGTAGTAAAGGCCCTTTAAAACCCCTTTAAAATTCTTTGAATGGTGTCACTCATGGAGTCGCAGAGTACTGAAAAGTGGACCAAATATCTAGCTTTTTATTTGCTACAAAAATTTAAAGATTTTTAGGGGACCGATTTAAAATTTCTGAATGGAGCAGCAGACTTTCTGCGTTGCATAGTTTACACATCCTGCCAGTACATTGTTCCTGAATCCTTGTTTTGTCTTTATTATTCAATAAACATTAGACATTTGTAAGAGCATGATTTCTTTGAGCTGCTGTGTCCCTATTGGGGGGTCTGCCACAATAATGGCTATTAGATGCCTTTTGTGGGAGACGCAATGCCTTTGCCGTTTCCAATTTTCTATTACAGCATTTGGGCTATTATGCCTGATCTCAGCCGTTCCTTGGCTCCTCCTTCTCCGCGCGTCATCACATATTAGCCCCGCCCCACGCGAAGGTGCCTCACTTCTCTTCCGTCCCCTCAATGGCGGTTGGCGCATGCGTATTAGCGAGAAGTGGCCTGGGCCATGGCGGCCGTTTAAAGGTAACCGATATTAAGCCAAACCGGAGCGGTGGATTTTTGTACTGAGTCCCCCCCCCCCGTTCTCCTTTTCCACGCCCTCCCCTCCTATCAGCGGTGACGAGATCCAGGATTAGGTTTCCAGGGAGGAGAAACGGCCGAAGGGGAGACGTCCTAGAAATCGCGCGCCTCCCTTGTAAGCCGAAGGCCCCTTTGCCCTCCATAACTTGGGAGGAGGGAAGGCAGATTCCCTGCTTAAGCTTTACAAGAGGAGTCCTATCCCTCCCTTGCCTCCTGTCGTTAACGAGATCCCGTCTGTATAATTTCAGCCCCCCCTCCTCTAATTAGGAACGAGAGAGCTACAAGTCGAACGTCCCTCCCCAACCCCATTAATCTTGGATTTCCTCGAGCCTTTTACAAAGCGAGGAAGCCATTATTTTTAGCCACCATCACTAAAAGGACCTTGTGAATTAATGGGGACGTCTCGTCCCGAGAAGGCACTGAGAAAAATCTCGTAGGTGATGTGTTTGGCAGGACACGTGTTCGTTTCCAGGGTAGGGAAGGCCCCACAATGTACCGAAAACCACTAATGCTCATAATTTTGGAAGGGTCCCTTTCCCAGTGATAAGAGGGGGAAAAACATCTTCAGACCAGAGGTATCCAATAGATAGGAACCCCAAATTCACTTCCCCCGCCTTTTAGGCAAGTGGAGGGAATAACTCGAGAGCCGGGGTGGCCAAAACAGACGAGTCCAATCTTCGTCATTGTTCTTGCCAGCCCCCTTTAAAAAAAAAACACGTTCCCACAGAGGAAAGAAAATTGAAACTAGCACCCCCATTCCTCCTTCCAAAGGAGTCTTTTGGGACAAGGGGATTCTTCTCATACCAGAGGTGGGGAGCCAAACGTGAACCCCACTCCTTGCAGCAAAAATGCGAGGCTGCACTAGGCAAAACAACCCCATTTGATCCTTGCATTGCGGGTGGGAAGGAGCATAATTACAAATGAACCCCAATATGAGAGGCGGAGATCCAGTAACGTAAAGAATCCAAGATATTTTTTCCATTTTTTTTTCTAGTAAGAGACAAGTTTGCAAGCAAGTTATCCACCCACTCCTTGAGCGGATCCCCATATTTCTCCTTTTCATGCAGGCTCGGGAGTAGCGAGTGCCCCGTTTGCCTCTTTCCCCTGCCTGAATCGGGGGGGGGGGTGTGCATAGAAAGAGAGATGCTTTTTGCGGGGAAGAGGCAAAGGCTGCTGAGCCAGTGAGACCCACCGGGGGAAGGTGGTGCAGGAAGAAAGGAGGGCGATGGGTCTTGGTGGGGCGGGCGACGACGGTGGCGGCGCCCCCCGAGGGGTCCAGGTGCCGGATTCGGACCGAGCGCGGAGAGGAGGAGGAGGAGGAGGAGGAGGAAGAAGAAGAAGAGGCGGCGGCGGTGCCTCGGGCGCCGCCGCTCCCGCAGAATCCGGGGCCTGAAAGCGCCGCATCGCCATGAGATCCACCGTCTACAAAGCAACCGCGGCGCCCGCGACTACGACGACGACGGGGCCGGGCTTGCTGGAGCCTGGCCTGGAGGAAGAGGAGGAGCCGCCGCCGCCGCCGCCGCATCTTCGCCAGCCTCCGCCTTCCCCGCAGAACCAGATCCCCGTGGCGGCGGCGGCGGCGGCGGGCCCTAAAGGCCGGGCGACCGTCCCGGCGGCTGCCGCGGCCGCAACCCCTGGGCAGCCGCAGCAGCAACAAGAAGGTGGCGGCGGCGGCGGCGGCGGCTGCTGCTGGGGCGGCCTGGTCCCCTCTCCGTGCCCGCCAGGCAGCACCCGGCAGGCGGGCGTGGGCGATGCCGCCGGCAGCTCCCGCCCTTCCAAGTACCAGGCGGTGCTGCCCGGACACACCGCAGCTGCCGCTGCCGCCGCCGCCGCCAGAGACGGCAAGCGCGGCGGCCCAAACGCCGGGCCCGGAGGAGGTCCAGCCTCTCTTGCTCCCCTCGCTCCGCCGCTGCCGTCGTCGGCTTCCGCCACGGCGGAACCTGGGCAGCCTCCTCCTCCTCCTCCTCCTCCTCCCCCGGCGGCGGCAGCAGCAGCAGCATCGGCGGTGGCCGCAGGGTCTCCGGCCCCTTCGGAGCCGAGTGGCAAGTGGAAAAGCGGCAGCACTACCAGCAGCAGCAGCAGCTCCGGTGGTGGCGGCGGCGGCGGCGGAAGCAGCCTTCGGAAGAGCCCCATGGGGGCCGGCGGGGGCGCCTCCAGCCAGGCGGCCTGCCTTAAGCAGATCCTGCTGCTCCAACTGGACCTTATTGAGCAGCAGCAGCAACAGTTGCAGGCCAAGGAGAAGGAGATCGAGGAGCTCAAGGCCGAGCGGGACACTGTGAGTTTGGACGCTTGGAAGCGGGGCGGAAGGGGTTAAGGTGCATCAGGTGGGAGGGAGTGGAGTTTGGTCGAAGGAGGCGGCAGCTCAAGGGTTAAGAAGAAGAAGAAGAAGGCGGCTCGGCGCAGGCCGGTTTTTTTAGGGTTAACGGAGAGCATGGCTGGCGTTGGGAGCCTAGTGTTCACAAGTGGGAGGGGTTAATGTAAATAACCGCAGAGGCATATGGGGGCGAATGGAGTGGGGGGGGGTGTCCGCCTTTCGGTGCTCCGAGGGAACGAAATCAAGGCACGATCGGCCAGACTCAACTCCCACTATGACTGGCACTGCTCTGTGACTTTGGAGCCTGCTCAAGAGAAGGGTTAATGGCTGACCACGCCTGGGTGGCGCCGTGCTGGCTCAGGGGGTTGTCACTGGAAGATGGGGTCAGGAATGTAAGTGGAAGGAAGTGTGTGTTATTAGGGGGACGAAAATGGCAACCCAAAGAGAAGTATGATAGAATTCAACAAGGTGGCCTTGCTGTGGATGGGCCACTCTGTAAGCATTAGGGTCAGATGAGAGAGTTAATAGGCGAGTGGGAAATGGGAGGAGAAAGTCATGGTGGCCAAAGGAAAGGGTTGACAACCTGAGGGTTAAGTTGCAGGGCCTGCTGGGTAGCTGGATTAGCTGATAGGTGGAGTTCAGGGGCTGAAACCAACCACCCAAGCACGGAGTAGGGCTCTGGGTGAGGTTATAGTCATCGAGGAGTTAATCAGCAACTGGCCAGGCAAGGCAGGGTGTCCACCTTGTGAGGCCCCTGGAGCTCAAAGAGGACTGTTTTGCAAGGAGGGTTAAATTAAGCCACAGTCATGTGCTATTGAGCAATGTGTGGTACAAATAGGGTTAATTTAAAGGGACCCTGTCTGGGAATGGCATGATTTGGAGGGGGAGAGGAGGAGAGCAGTTGGAACAAAACAATCAGCTGCAGTGTGTGCTATGTGGACAGCAGGGGAGGGTGTTCGAACTGGTGTTTTTTAAAAAAGGAATAGAGCCATTTCAGATTCAGCACCAGTCACCCATTCCCTGGTCTTCTCCTGATGCTTTCTCTCTGCTCCCTTTTCACTCAAGTACTATCCCACTTTTTATTACTGCTGTTGCAAAATGATTCCCCGTGTGTTGTTGTACTTGTGAGAGGTGCTCCTCTCCACCCTTGCCTGGACACTTTGCAAGCCAAGCTTGTCTTCCCCATGTCTGGCAGAATCCAGTTGTTCATTCCCTGACGCGTGCAATGTGAGCCAGTCTAATGGAGAGTTTTGCTGCTACATAGAGACTACCTCTATAATGTGATGTTTACAGCAAGCACAAGGGTGGGGAAAATGCTCCCTAGCCCCTTTAATCTGTTACCATAAGAGCTGAATGGGACACAGGGTGAAGATTGGGGGAGATCTTCAAGATCAGCTGCAGATGAAGGTTGGTTTCTTTAATTCTTTTTTTAAGATTCACTGCTGCTTGAAGCAAAGGTAGTGCAGTGAATAATGCACATTTCTGAATTGCCGATTTAGAAATAGCTGTTTGGTAGACCTTCTGTCCCAGCCCCTGTCCCCAAATTGCCACAAAGGGTTTATAATCTAGGCCTGTATGCATGGCACGTCTGCAGCCTAAAAATAGCCCCCTCTTTCAAGTTTCTGCAGCTGCTGCACCCATTATTATCAAGGAAAGAAGTACTGTATTTCTCCTTCCTCCTTCTCTAGGGATGATCTTCAGGGTCTGCCTTTGAAGTGAGGAGGGGTGGTAGTGATAGCTCCTGATAGCAGGAAGCCATGGCAGTTGAATCTTTTACAGTTCTGTAGCAGAAATATGCGATTTCTGTCTCCCATCAGGCCTGTGTAACAGCTAACCAATATGGAGGTGCCAGCTGCCGTTTTGCAGTCAAGGATGTGGTGATGGCAGACGGAGTATTTTGCATGCTCTTGTAAAGATTTAAAGACAAGGGGTGGAAGCAAACCAAACACATGCCTACCCGGAGGAGCTAGAATACACATAGGGCAGATAAATGCAAAGTTTGGGAGTCAGGCTGTTACTAAAACTGCTGGATTCGTTGCTGTTGCCTTGCTGACTGCAGATTTACAAAATACCTGCAGTGGTTCTTCTCACCATGTGCCACTCGCCTGCCCCCCTTGTTTTTCATATGGAATAGTGCCAAAGTCATTATCACTTGAATTAAGTATTTTGGTTTTATTTGTCCAAATACTTGAACAGTCTTTGGATTACACCTTCCAGAGTGATCCTCTCCATTTCTTACATGTTCTTTGCAGCACTGGGATCTAAAATGGAGGCTTTGCAGAAACTATTCTAGATGATTTGGCAGCACTTTTGTAGATCAGTATAAACCTGAGACGCTCTGGATGCAGCACTGTACCATTAGCATTTCTGTTATACTTCACATTGTGATCTCTGCTGTCCTTCTGCTCGTTTTTCTTTTACATTCCAGTTTGAAGGCTTTGTAATCTTCAGTCACCCATACAGCTGCCTCTCAGTATTAAAGATTTATTTAATGACTGCAGTGTGCCAGGTAACCTAGAAAATACAGTGATATAGCTGTCTGGTTGAGGAAAAGGGGACAAAAACAGAATTTAGGGCTTTGACTGCTGGGAACTGTGAAAGGGTAGGGATGACCTTTTAAAGTGGACCACTTTCAGCCCCTATTTTATATCAGAAGATTCATGTTGAATTCATGGCTGAGTTTGGGGTGTATCTTGAAGTCAATAGATAGTGCTACAGCCCTGTTGTGAATGGCTCTGTATTTTGTCCTCATTCTGTGTTTCTGCTTAGAGATTACTCTCTCCCCTTGTTGGATGAAGAGCTTGAGATGCAAATGCTGAATGTAACCCATTGGGATTGGTTCAGAATGCATGGGTTTAGAACGATGGGAATAGGATATATTCCTGATACTGTTGAATGCACATGAGCTGGGCAAAAGGTGGAAAACATCATTTTGTTTTTTTTCTAACCAAGGACATGAGGAAATACCTGGTGTCCCATAGCTTGGAAACAAAAAAAATCTCATCTCCCAAACTGGATTTCAGCCTTTGAAATCCAAACATACCTATGTGTATTATTCAAAATGAATATATATATATATATATGGGTTGGGTTATATTTACATCAAGGGAATGACAGAAGTTGTAACTACATTGGTCATTACATCCTTACTATCTGTTCCATGCATGTCGTAGAAGACACCATAGATTTACTTTATAAAGAGGAAGTAGACATTTTGTCTGTGATAAACAAAGGCATCCTAGCAAAGAAGTACTGTATAGTGTTTCCTAATCTGATAACATTGTCACACAACAGTCAAAATATGCTATCCCTGGTGATGTCTGTTAAAAATGATGGTGGGGAGGAGTGGCAGTTCTGCTTTGGAAAATAGTATCATGAGGAATAGGCATGTCCAAGTAGATCCCAGTGCTGTCAAGATTTGTGTTTGTATGTGGAAGAAGCATCAGCACTCACTGGTAAATCTTGTAAGATTAATTGTATTTGAAGACTGGCATTTCTACAGAACTATCAAACTGTTTCTCTCAAGGGCCGATGCAGAGTGAATTTTAGTAACTAGAAACGTCGTCTTCAGCTGAGGGGATGCCAGCTTTAACATTCATCTTTGCAATGTTGTGTTCACAGCTCCTTGCTCGAATTGAGCGTATGGAAAGGAGGATGCAGCTGGTGAAGAAGGACAATGAGCGTGAGAAACACAAGATATTTCAAGGCTATGAAACGGAGGAAAAGGTTGACCCTGAAGTACCAGTACCAGAGAAGTTGCCTATAGAATGCCCACCACAAGAGCTTCTGGAGACCTCTCAATCGCTGCCTTTGAAACACTTCCCATATGGAAGGAATGGGAAGGGTCACAAAAGGTAGAGCCAGAGTTACTGTTACATGCTTTCAGCTCTGATCTTCTGGAGATTTCCATCCATGGAAACCACATCCTGTGAAATGGCTCAGGGTTTCTGGCAAAGAAGTATGACATCCTGGAGCAATATAGTTTATCTCTTATTTGCAGGAAGTCTCGGTGGTGAACCTGGGCATGCTTTCTTAAGTACAGTGACTCACGAGAAGTATTTCTCTGAATTGTCTTTGAATTTAAAATACTGTAGTAACTGGGAGTGGATGCTAATTAGAAATGCCTCCTTCCTTCCTCTCCTTTTTCTACTCTTTTAAATTGGATGAAACATGGTATCATTTGGTGGTGTAGCATGTACTTTTGCTATAGGGAAATATCTGTGCGATCCCTGTTAATTTCTTGCAAGCATCTTGGGTATCAAGATGAGGAAAGAAGTGCCCTGAAAGACTGATTATAGTTGTTAGTCGGGGGGGGGGAGATAGTAACTGGCGAGAAGATTAAGAGGAACCACAATTAGTATTTTGTCATGCTTTTGAGTATTTGAAATGTTCCACAGTCTATTCTAATCCTTGTGACACCCCTATAAAGAAGGCTTAATCTTATCTCCTAATTGGAAAAGTGGAAGTTAGTAATAGCTCTGATGGAATTTCAAGCAGCAATTTTCTGCGTCCAGGTTCTTCAAGCAATTGGTCAATAGTTTGAGAAGGTTACTTCAGTCAAGCTTGTATTTTTGTACCAGATGTGTTGCATTGATGCCTTTATGCTTTGCTCTTGGCAGAAACCATAACAGAGTTTTTGCTGTAGTCTGTCATGTTCCCTTGCAAGACTTTGATGGTACCACTGAACTTTTTTTGTTAATAATTCAGGTCATTAAAAACTGTATGACCTGGGGGGGCTGATGAGTTAGCTTTTAATGACTATTGCTGCTTGACCCTAGATAACTCCTGAACAGGCTTCTAGCTTGGCTTACTTGCTCTTGGTGTTCCTGCAGAAAGTCTCCATTTGGAAGCGCAGAGAGGAAAACTCCGGTAAAGAAGCTGGTGGCTGAATTCTCAAAAGTCAAGTGCAAAACACCAAAGGCTTCTCCGTTGAAAGATGAACCCAGCAGTTCTTTAACTGAATCAGTTAGTAGGCGGGAACTGCGAAGTCAAGAGACTCCTGAGAAAGCCCAGCCCTTGGGGGATACGCCACTGAAATCCTCCACTTCTTTGAAAGGAACGGGGTGCCATTCAAAGGACAAGAATTCCGGCAGTGAAATAGAAGACTTGCCCTACCTTTCCACCACGGAAATGTACTTATGCCGGTGGCACCAGCCGCCTCCTTCGCCATTGCGAGAACCTTCTCCCAAGAAGGAGGAGACTGTAGCAAGTAAGAGGCTTGCTTGTGCCTTTGTGGTGGTTGGCCTTTGGTGGGGTGGTGGGGGCATGGAGCTCATTTTCATTTATTGGGGTCTGCATAGGAGCCTTTGCATATCCGAAGAGAGATGGAGGGCCCCTTTTGCTTTCTGGGTGATGCTGTTACAGGGTCCTAGACCTCTGGCTGGCTAATATGGAAACCTTCCAAACCCACACCATTCTAGAACAGGTTTGGGCAATGTATGAAGAAGATCAGCCACAAGGTCTAGGGAGCTTAGTGATGTTTCTAAATTACCTTGACATTTGTGGCTTACTGTGTGTGCTCACGGTGTGCGTTATGACCCTCCATTATTGTCGACAAGCTGCTCCCCTTCACAGTCTCTTAATGTGGTAGGCTGGCTGCGTAGGAAAAATAGAAGTTGTTAGTCAACCTGTTTGTTTGTGGAATGACAGAAAACAGCCCAGTGCTGAAATATGTACGCTTGCTGGAGTGGCAAAGAGTTCTGGTAAGGCTGAAGAGTTCCAAAATAATAATTTAAGATTCTTTTTATCTTTTCTCTGACAACTGTTGGTTTATAAACGTATTTGGGCTGCATTTCTAAGAAATGTTTCTTTGCATGCAATGAATATCGCGTTCCATAATGATTTTTGTGCTGCTGTAGTACATACAAGTTACATACTATGAAGCATGCTGTAGTTCACTTTGAACCTTGGCCTGCCTAGTCTGTCAGGATGTTGGTCTTCAGAGGGAGTTATGATCCCCGATTTGAACATTGACCTGAGAAAGGTTGCTCCAGGGGCACTGTTGCCTTTTAAGGAGGAGGAGGAGGAGGAGGAGGAGGAGGAGGAGAAGAAGAAGAAAAGTAGAACTGAGAGAGTGAGTAAACTACAGTACAAACGTCCATGGTTAAAAATGGAAAAGCTGATCTCACATTACAGGTTGAGCCTGCAGAACAATTGGACAAGAAGACTTGCATCACCAAACAGAAGTCTGATGTCATGTGCAGCTTCCTTATGTGTGCATGTGCCATTTTTGATTGCAACAACAAAAAAAGATGGGGAAGAAAACAAATCACAGACCCTGTACTGTCAATATGTTGTTGTATGCTTTATGACACTGTTTACTGATAAGTAAATTGTAGTGAGGTCTAAATACAGTGTAGGTTGAAAGAAAAGGAGTTCTAAAATTGATTTTTACATTAAAAGGGGATATTCTGCATGTAGAAAGACTTATGTAAATGAATACTGTACCACGTGTGCTGATTTTGATTTTATGTTTATCTCACTATGCTCAGTTTCTTTTTTGTTTGGTTTACAAAATTCAGTACTTTAATTTTTTTTAAAATGTGGTATTTTGTCCACTACTGTTTCTCCTCCAGAAAAAGAGTGCTGGTGATAGAAAGGGGTCGCTATGTAATAAGGAGCTGAGTGTTTGTTACCATTAGATGGCTAAAGGTTTTGAATAAGGGACGTAAGGGGCAAAGTGTTCCTTGTATAATTATGTTATAAACCACCCGTAGAATGCTCTTGCGGTATGGGGTAATATATAAACTGAAAAGACAACAATAACGTGTTGTCTTTGCCGCCGAGAGACCATTTGGTAGTGGGGTGGCTAAAAAATCTGTAAACAAACAAATAAACTTAGCTATAAAACGTGTGCAAATCCAGCATCTGAGCACTTATCTCAGGTATTATTTCATACGCTCATCCTTCCATATTACATTCAGAGCTCTATCCTTCCCTAATCCCTCAAGCCATTCTGGGCAGATACAACATGTGCCATGCTTTGTGTTCTCAGAATATTATTCTAAACAGGACAGAGTGGACTAAAGATTCTCAGAATCTCCCAGCAAAACCGAAGACGCCGCAGATGTATAAATTTATTCTTTGTTGTCAAGTGTCTGGTATTGACTTGGACATGAACTGGTTCGAATCAAGCTGTCTTGCAATCTTGTAGTTTTTTTGTTTTGTTTTTAATGTGATGGAAAACATGGCCTATTTTTTTTTAGAGAAGTTGTGCAGCAATTTCCTTCTGGAGATTGAGCAAGTAATTTTTATTTCATCTTTACGGGATATTGTGGAATTGTTTTCTGCTTGCTTGCAACCAGTCTTCCGTCCTTTTCTTCCACAATGGAGTTGTCTGCTTGATCTGTTTTTGTTATCTTGCAGTAAGCATGAAGAGCAGTTGGAAGAATGATCTCGATTGTTTTAATAAGCGTGTTAAAACTTAAAAAAATGTTTGTAGACCTGATCAAAGCTCTGTCCACTCTGGCAGTCTGCTTTCAACTGCAGCCAGCCTGTTGTTCCTGGAAACCATACTTATTATGTGCCACAAATAATCAGTTGTATAGTGTCTTCAAATAGAGATTTCTCACCTGATTATTGTGGTGAATCACTTTTATTCTTCCTGAGTCTCTGTAATCCTTTTCAAATCTGCCCTGGTGGCCTTTACAACATCCTGCAACATAGAGGATACTGCAAGATTTGTAAGCTTGTTTGTAGTCCTTCAAGTGGTACTAAGGCTCCTTTAAACTCTCGAAACACTGGATAGACTGGACATGAAGGAGCATTGTGCCAAGGCACCAATTACCTTGAACGGTCAGCATACCCAGATCTATGGTCAGCAGGGCTGCACTGAGAGCAAATATCCTTCAAGATGCTAAACTCTAGGGCTCTCTGAAAGCTGCCAATCAGGTGGAAAATGTGATGCTGGTTTAGAGAATAGCCAGTAGAGGATTAAAGCAGGCTTTTAAAAGAGGTGCTCACCCAGTTGAGGGTGGCAAATAAAGGGTGAGCCTTAGGGAACAAGACAGAACTTTGTGTCAAGTGGAAGAAAAAATTGACTTCCTTGGCCTTTCATGCTATTGATATTGTACATTATGAATAATACTGTTATATGTAGCAGCAGATGGATAGTTATAGACAAATAACTCCCTGGTGATTCCTGGTGTACTGAATAGACTAGGATTCTGGGGAACACGGTTTGAATTCCTGCTCATCCTTGGAAACTGACTTGCGGAGTGGAACTGGTAAAACTACTCCTTAAATCTCTCACCTTGAAAGCCCTGTTAGACTCTCTGCAACTTGGTTCCCACTTGATGGCACAGCACACACAAAACCCAGTTTCATGGACTTGATATGTAAGGCTGTGCTAACGCCAGCCCTTCACAGATGCCTGTAACTAAATGTTCCCTGAAAAAGAGGACTTCTTTTGAGTGTTTTGGGGTAACACCTCCTATTTTGAGGGGAAAGTTGGTCATTAAAAAGAGCAGTGGCCATATTTGATTAGGACACAACAGCATGCCAGCTACCAGAAGGAGCAAACCTTGCCATTCAAGTCTGAATTGTTGGTATTGGGAGTGATAGTAAGCAATGTCTTGATTTTTCAACTTGCTCATGTACTGCACTTCAATTAAATGTTACTTGGTATTACTGTATTTCCACACACAGTAGCTCTTAATTGTTTAAGCCAAGATATTACAAAAGCCAGGGTTTTCTTTCAGCCAAATAGCAATGTTCTCACAATGAAATACAGAGTATGAACATTGGGAATTGAAAACATCGGCCACAAAACTCATTAGGAAACTTGAGGCAAATCCTTTTGACGTCAAAGGCTGTTTGGATATAACATCAAATGGGAATGTGAAACTCAACTAGAGCCCTCGGAAAGAACTTGGTGAAAGCAATTTAAGTATGGAAACTGTGAACAACAAATACAATAATCCTGTGGCCAAAGCTCTGAGATGATGGTGATTTGCTATGTTGTCTGATTTTGACTTCTCTGTGTAAGTTTCTCTTTAAAATCAGCAGTTTTAACACTTTTCTTCCCTTTCCAGTTCCATCATGGAGGGACCACGCGGTAGAGCCTTTGAGAGACCTGAATCCTTCAGAACATTTGGAGGTATGTTAGCAAAGGAATAGGGTGGGGACACGACATGAGAAATATAGCGGTGCCACATTCTAATGGTTAATTGGGAACAGAAAGACATGCAGCAAGTGGTGGAAGAAGGGAAGGAGCTATGCAGGTCTCCATTTCAGCCACTAGGAGGGTGGGCAGCTACACCACTGCTTTGAACACTCACCAGGCATTTTCTGTATGTTTACCAGCCACTCTTTACAGTGCTAACGGAATTTCATACAGGAGGACTTCTGGATTTCTGCATCAAGACTGGGAGGCAGCCATTTTGTATTCATTCAAACACAATGTTTTGTTCCCTGTGGGAAGTGTTTCAGAGGTTGTTTTTTTTTAACATCTGGCAACGATCAGACAGGTGGTTTGTTTGTTTGTTTTTGTTTTTTGAATTGTTGGTCAAGTAACTGGATTTCACACATCCAACGTATAAATAATGAGAATTAAGAGAAGGTAGTGATGGACAGAGGCTCAGTTGCCAACACTTGAGGTATAATCAGCATATTTCTTACAATGTGGTTAGGCTTAAGTTATTAATAACTCCTGTTAATTCTGAGACTGGCAATTGGCTGCTACGCCAGATAGTTCTCTTGTTTTGAATAAATGAGTCCTTCCACCTGTGGGAATAGCTAAGTAGTCCCATAATAATTTGCTAGTAGGCAAAATGCCATTAACATAAGGTGCTTAATGAACCAAGTTTGACTGGTGCTTTATAAATCAAGTTTGCTCTGTCCCCATTATAGGATTCTAGGATTTTTTTTCTTGATTGTTTTATATTCCCTTATTGTTTGTTTACACAGTTTACTGTAAGCTCACTTGTGAAGGAGATTTTTTGCAAGGCAATATTATTTTACATTGATTTCTAGACTTTGCTGGAGAGCTGGCCAATTGTCCTGTAGAGATTTTTTATTAAGCTGCTGTCCAAAACTCCATTTTGAGAGCAGAACACATATGTTCATAGTTACCTTTTTGCAGTTCACTTATTTGCTTTATCACTCTCTATATACAGCATTTCACACCTATTAAAATATTGTTCTTTTTATACAACTTCTCACAGAATTTAGATGACAGTGTCTTCTCCAAACGGCATGCAAAGCTGGAATTGGATGAGAAGAGGAGGAAAAGGTGAGGGAGAAATGCATGCCGCCATAACTCTCTAGGAAGCTTTAGCAGCTACTTTTCTTTGAACAAGCAACACATCTAAAACATTCTCTCAATAAGACTGATACCCATTAAAGAGAGTGGTGGGGAGCATGGAGTGTGAAATAAAATGAAAAGCTTCACCCGTGGGTGCTGAAATCCTCTTGCACAATTTCAGGAATGTTGAAACTTTTAGACTAAATTGCCATAAATTAAGAAGTCCCTATAGATACGATCAGTTACATACTAAATTGCATAACTAAGTCATGCTGAGTCAGTGTGGAGGAGGTAATGTTTATGGAGATGTCTTTGCTAATGGCAAGCTATACTGTTTGGGTAACTGTGTGACAGATTTGAATTGTCTGTCTTTCATTTGGCTCTTAGGGTTACATGTTGAGGGCTTTGGGGAGAGGATCTAGACCAGTGATGGTGAACCTTTTAGCGACTGAGTGCCCAAACTGCAATTTTAAACCCACTATTTTTTCACAAAGTGCCCATACAGCAATTTAACCTGAATACAGGTGGCTGTGAAGAGGCGACGTCAGGTGCCCACAGAAAGGGTTCCGAGTGCCACCTTTGGCACCTGTGTCACAGGTTTGCCAACACTGGTCTAGACTGAGGGTGCCATGGCAGCTACATCTTGGAAGTAGAAATAGAAGTCCTGCCATTCATGTTGGTAATACAACAACTCAGGATAGCTGATTAATTGTTTGAATTGTTTATTTTGATTGTCAGCTGCCCAGAGACCTTTGGGTAGTGGGCGGCATACAAGCTAAATAAATAAATAAATAAAATTTGGCATGAATTTAACACGAAAACAAACACTTCCCTATACAAACTTGCAAACTCCTAGCCGCAGATGCTGTGTCAGATTTTTCTTTTACATGGCGCTGAGGGTTGTAGTCTTAGCCTTGCTTTTATTAACTCCACTGAACTTAAAAACTTCATCTCCTCCCTCCTTCTCCTGCTCTCCTTCCAAAGGTGGGATATTCAGCGGATCCGAGAGCAAAGAATTTTGCAGCGACTGCAGCTCAGAATGTATAAAAAGAAAGGAATTCAGGAATCTGAACCTGAAGTTACCTCATTTTTCCCGGAGTCAGATGATGGTGAGTGCTTTAGATATACGAGTAGTTTCTGCCCCATCCTTGTAAAGGCTTGGACTAGCCAGGAAAACCCTGTTGTTGTCAGGATAGGCGGTGTCCAAATACAATTCCTGCGTGAATGAATGATGCCGCTAGATGGGTAACATTCGCCTCTATTCTTTCTCCCTTTTAGTTGAAAGCTTGCTGATCACCCCGTACTTGCCTGTTGTAGCATTTGGCCGACCGTTACCAAAATTAACCCCACAGTAAGTACAACCATGTACATTAAAAAGGGGACAAGACAGCCCCCCAGAAAGTTAAGGATCCCTCAAATGAGGTGGCTTGACATATATCTTTCTTTTTCAGGAGGTAGTCTTGTTCCTGCTTATGCGCATATTGCTTGCTTACCTGTGTTCTAGATCTCAGGGTGGTTTTCCAGTTAAATCAGAACTGAGAGTTAGGATTTGCAACCTCTCATCATAGGAATAAATATCCAGTGTAGTTTATGCTGTAAGGATTGCTACATGGTTGCTAACAACAGTTAGAGTAGACCCATTACGGAAATGATTCATCCCATTCATTTACCTGCTCTACTCTTGTTTACACTACTGTTTGATATTTTATTTTATTTTATTTTATTTTATTTTATTTTATTTTATTTTATTTATTTTATTTATTTATTTAGCTTGTATGCCGCCCACTACCCAAAGGTCTCTGGGCGGCTCACAATCAAAATAAACAATTCAAACAATTAAAAACATCAAAATTAAAATAAAATAAAATTGTCTTTAAGGTGCCACAACCTTTTTATTTCTTTATTAATGTATAGCCCACTATTTTCAAATACAGAATGCTACGTAGTTCTAGCATAGTAGTTGTAGGAAACATAAAAGCAACAGCCAGTCCTGTCCTGTTGCCACACTGAGGGGCTTTCAAGGGGATGGGCCTCCCTGTTGCATCAAGTAAGGAGGGAAATGGTAGTGCCCATCGTTATGCCAAATGAAGGCAGAACTGGGAGGAGTTATGTTTACATCTCAGACCAATTCATTCTCAGAAGGCTGCAGTGTTAGGGTTACGAAAGGTGGGAGTAGTTTCCCATATTATTTTTTAAAACCGTCACACTTTAAAGTCTTGGTATGGCCTTAAATACCAAGTCCTTATACAGAATCTGAAAGCTGAGTTGCTCGGCCATTTTGCTTCCTTCACTGTCTCTAACCATTTTCCATGGGGCACTTCTTTCTTGGTAGGAATTTTGAACTGCCGTGGCTGGATGAGCGAAGCCGCTGCCGGTTAGAGATGCAGAAGAAACACACACCTCACAGGACATGCAGAAAATAGGTGTGTCCAGCTCGGAAAACCCTCTGCTTCAGTGGTTGGCCTGTGCTAGATGCAGCAAATGGCAGAGAACTGTATGTGTTCTGTCATGTCAGTCTCTCCAGCCCCACCTTGTTGTATGTTCTTGTTCACTATAAATATTTTTTTAAATGCTTACATGTGCTCTCCTCTCTCTCTCCCCCCCCCCCATCTCTTCACACATTTTCCACAGTTTCTTTTACTTGGGAGAAAGTACTGGGGGTTGTATAGGGGCCAAGGTTGACAACTGGTTGAACTGTAATTGTCCATGTCCATTTACAGACTATAAAAAGGTGAGGAAGCATAAAAATGTAATGAAACTGTTCTCTTTGGTAAGTTACCACACACATGAAACCCACTTCTACTTTCATACGGTTCTTTAAAATATTTAGCCTGCTTGTTAAGGCAATAAAATGGAGGAGAATGTTGTGCATTCAAGTCCATAGGGCAAAGAGAGATTTCCACTTTGGCCTGCTGCCTGTTAACTGGTCCTCTGTAAAGTATCTGCATATAGAGCCATGCTTTTCCTCCTGCCTTATTTGGTTCCTTCACGTGTTCCTGTGGCTTTTTAATTTTTAAAATGGGCTTATCTTGATCATGCCTTCTGCTTCTGATTAAAGGACAGTGGGGCATGTACTCTTGGCTTCGTAACACTGATTGTAAAGGGCTGTGTGCCTGACTAGTATGCCACACCGTTAGTTCTGTTGTATCCGGAATCAATAATGCCGTGTCATCTTGCCTTCACATTCTTTTTGGTTTGCTTTACCAGCAATGTCTTTAAATAGTTTTCTGTCAGACTATAGTGATGCCTAAATGACAAAGTTTTAAACAAAAGAATCAAACATCGTACAATTCTTGTTTCTTAACAGATACATGGAGTGTCAGTATTGCTAGATACACTGGCTTTTGAAGCCTGGTCAGCATAGGTAGATAACTGACACATGGTATTGCCAAGATGCACAAATTACATCCTAAAATGTGACCTTTCCTGGTACAGCAAAACACCATGTTTCTTTGCAAGAGGGACAAGCAACTTCCATGTGCTTTTGTTCCCAAACTAGGTAACCTGCTGCTGTGAGGAAGGATAGACATGAGAGAGAGAAAGAAAGATGGGTAGAGTCTGTCCTCCCATCCAGAAATAGCGATTTATCCTCACAATGCTTCTTGTAGAGAATTGTTTTCTTCTTTCAACTTGAAGTCCACTGCAGTGTTGTTTATAGCTTTTAGCAAGGATCTAACCCATTGGAGAGGAAATTATGTCTCCGCACTTGACTAGACTGAGTAACTTCTACTGATGGCAACCAACCTTCTGCTCCTTTTTTAAAACACAAGTTAAACCACTGTAACAGCTAAAGCTTTGATTTATAACTTTGAAGCGTGGCTGGCATTTCTTAAGTAAGTCCCAAGTGTGGTGATATTTTCAATAACTGGAGATAAAAAACCTCCACTCTCTCCTGGAGGGAGGAAGCATGCTCATTTGCTTGTTTCACAGGAAGCTGCCCATTCCTCTGTATGCACACATGTGCTTTAAGGAGCACTGGAACTTACATCTCTTTGTATTGATTGACACTTTCATATAAATGGAAGGAAAGTTCTTGGTATCACTTGATTGGATTATTGAAGATCCCAGTGCAGGGTAATGTGCGTTCTCCTTGTATCCTAAGAATATTAAGCAGGAAGGACACTCATCCACCATTTTTGTTCTTCTTTCCTAACTTCTAAATATTTCCCTAGTTGGAGGGGGGGAAGGTTGCACATTCACACATGAACTGAGTTGTAAGGTCACAAGTATGACTGACTTTCAGACAAAAACAGATCCTCTTTTGCCAAGTAGCCTGTGTAGTAAAGGTAGTACACAATGCTTGCCTAATTTTGTTTTAAATGAAGCTGTATTCAGATTGTTTGCTTTTTTAGCATGGCCGCATGCATCCTCAAGTGGTTTTTTTTTACCTTCCTCTTGTTACACCTGGATGTATAAAATGAGCAAGCCTTAAGTAGAGGCTTCTTGAAAGTGTTTTTTTTTTAAACTTCAGAGCTATTCTGCTGATACTTCAGCCTACTTCCTACTCTTAAGCACAAAAGGTTTGTGATATCAGTTCTTGGTTCTAGATCCCATTTGGGGCAAGGGGAGGGGAATGCTTTTGCTTAACCCAAAAACACATCTTTTAACAGAAATGCCAGCCTATGATCCTGAAATACAGTAGTGAAATGTACCTGTTCCAGCTTCAGTCAGCAGAATACTGACTTTCAAGAAAAAGAATCCACTTAATATTTAACACACAAAACACACATACAGTATATATAAAGAGAAGGGGTAGGTATGCGGAAGTAGGTAGGGGTTGTACGAAGAGTTTGCAGTGGATTTTAGCTAGAAAGAGGGGTGGAGGGAATAGTCTTTCTCCCCTTAGGGGGTACAGCACTGTGAAATTCATATTTTAAAATAGCCCTTGCAAATTAGATCTGATGGTCAGTTAAAAATTACTTTCTTCAACCAAGTTATTGCTAGGTCTAAAAAAGAAGTAACCCCCCACCCCTTGTTTTTCTGCCCGTTGACATGTGGTTGTCTGCAAATGCATCCTTTTTGATACCATTTTAAATATGTAAAATCAGTTGTCTTGTAAATATCTTATAAAGGAAAAAAGTTTGTAAATACAAATCTGTGGCTGTTAATGTTTTTGGTTTTTTTTTAATTTGTTGCTTCAGTTCATTTAGGTTTAACAGTGTTAACAGAGAAATTCTGCTTGTATGTTTAAACAAAATTGAAACAATTTTTTTACAATAAAATGAAAATAATATTGATGCTTTTCTAAGGAGTTGTGCCTTGTTTAACAGATGGTATAAAATGATGATGACTAAAATCAGCTTCTACTAACATCTGTCAGATGTAGAGGGCTGTAGTGGCTTTCCCTTTGCTAGATATATGTTAAGATGATATCCTAGCACAGTGGTTCCCCACCTGGGGGTCGGTATCCCTTTGGGTGTTGAATGACCATTTCACAGAGGTCGCCATGAGCCAGTGAAGAAAAAGACACAAACTACTTGGGTCTGGAGGTGAAGGGGGAGGAAGGGGGAAAGAGTGAGTTACAGCTTGATAGGTTGGAGGGAATGTCAGTCAGTGGCACCGGAGGCCACGATCAGCTGAGGGTGCCTGTAGAGAGTTCTCTATGGCACCTGTGGCAATGGCCTGCCAAAGGGGGCTTGTGGCCTCTTCCAAGCAGGGCAAGGGGGGAACCACAACATGAGGAACTGTATTAAAGGGTCACAACATTAGGAAGGTTGAGAACCACTGTCCTAGCTGAAGTCTGAAGCATGGGTGCAAAAAAACAAAATGCAAAAAGTAGCAGCAGGTTTGACAGCTTTATACATAGTGCCAAAATACAAACAATACAGAAACCCACAGCACCACTGGGCACAAGATTACATTTCATTTTATCCATTTTTAACTTGAAAATGATAGTTATTGTCTTCAATAGGGAGCTTAGACCCAAGCATATTCAAATTAAGATCAAAATTCTTCACTGAACACTGCTTAGGCAGCTTTAGATAGTTCTTCATTCTTAGGTCTTTGATTTGTCATCAGTGTTTTGAAGTCATGCTGTGGACCCTAGACAATTAAGAATTTTTTAAAATCATATTTGTCTGCCCCTCAGCATTGTCACTCCCAGAAAGCAGAAAAAATGAAAGCAAATGCTATGGTTGGGAAAAAAAACAGATCTACATCTGGTGAAAGAAAGATGTGAGTTTGTTTCTAACCAGTTTTTCTGTCAGAGATTATCCAAAAGCTTATCTTGGCAATATGCTCTTTGCAGCAGGTGTGGAAAGGGGCAAATTTCATGGTAAGGATCATTAGGGAAGAGATAAGAATAAAAATTGCCATCACTAAAAAAAAATAGCTTTAAGTGCGCACTCTTATTCTCCATGGATTTATCTACCAGTGTCTCCAATACAGTATGTCCTGGTAGTGAACTATTTCCAGGGCCAGTAAGAGAGAATGATTGACTTCATGTCCTGATTGTCAACTGATGGGCCATTGTGGGGAACAATAATACTGGACTTGGTAGATAAAATTAAAAGGGCAAGTTTCCTATGAAGACAGACAAACTGTTGTGATGCTGAAAAGATAGTGGGCTCAGTTTGAATTTTTGTGGATCAAAATCCAGTGATTTTTTACCCCCTTTTCGATAACATGTCTGGATCTTTGGAAACAACAAAGACAGATTCAATACTGAGTTGGTTTCTGATTTGCCATGTCTGATGTGCCTTCATTCTTTTTTTTCCAAAGGACGAGCAGCTTGTCTCAATAGCACAAGTGAGGGAGGCGAATGATTTTCCATCGATGTTAGTCCTAATGCTAATCAGCAGTAACACATTAATAGCTGCTAATGCTACCTGTTCCTGTCAAGGGAACTGTCCGAATATTAGAGAAGTCGGGTGCTGGAAACTTTGCTGGAGTCCTGCACCATTTCCTGAATTTATATATTTATAATTGATTATATTTCTATACCGCACATTTGGCAACCGGGCCACTGAACGGTGTCTGGTACTTTCATAGGCCCACCGAGTAATTGCTCTGCACCATTTCTGGCATTTATTACTCCCTCCGAGACCTGAAGGATGCTCAGCCTCGACTCCTTCTCTACTGCAGGATAAACAGGGATGATGTCACCGTGAAAACGTCACGGAGCACGAAGGGTGCTTTTTCCCGCGCCGCATCGCCTCTCCCCCCTCCCCTTCAGAACACGTAGCACGTGATGCTGTTACCAGGGCTTCCTTCTCAGCCCTGTTAACAGGGCAGACCCTGCCCGTGACGTCAATTCCCCAGCACGCTTGGATTGGACTTGCGTTGCCAAGCCCCGCCCCCCCGTTCTCCGACTTGTTGCGCGAGCTCGGCCATCCAAGGCCCAAGATTCCTGGTGAGCCGGGAACGCGCCGCGCCCCCCCCCCGCGGTGTATGCCGGGAGTTGCAGTCTTTCGGAAGCCCTGCGTCACCCGTCCTTACCCGTCGTCCCTCTTCCGGCGCCGCCGCCTCCGCCTTATAACCGTTTCGCTTCTTGTTTCTCCTCGGGGGTTCCTGTCAAGATGGCGGACCGTCGGAGGCAACGCGCCTCGCAGGACAGCAGCGAGGAGGACGAGTCGGACTCGCCTCCCGGGAGCGCCGGGGCCCCTTCCCCGCGTGGCTCCCACCGCCTTGGCTTGGCGGGGCCCGGCGTGGGCGGCGGCGTGGGCGGCAGTATCAGCGGAGGAGGCGTTATTGGCGGAGGCGATGATGCCGAAAGCGCGGAAGCGGCGGCGGCGGCGGCAGCGGCGACGGTTGGAGGTAGCCCGGCCGACTCGGAGTGTGTAAGTGGAGAGGCCGGTGAGGGAAGGGGAACACCGGATGAACCCCATCGCCATACCTTGGTCGCAGTGGGGCTTATTTTATTTATTTATTTATAGTTATATTTCTATACCTCCAGATTCTCCCAGACGGGAACTCAGTGCGGTTTACAAGGAAAGCTTACAACAATATAGAAACAGAAACCAACAAATACTAATAACAAGAAACCTGGCCAGATAAGGACATAGTACTGGATGATTTCAACTCTTTCACAACGAGGGCCATCCCAGGGGGTGGACCTGGGAGACAAAAGGGGGGTTTGGGGGATAATGGTATCAACGACCCTGAAAATTCAAATCCACAGTGAAATCTCCTTTGAGACAGCTGGCCATGGCAGTAATAACGAACAACAGAGAGTCAGTAGGAGGTCCGTACTGATCATAAATGTATACTTACCTCCCACTTCCAGTTTACCTTCAGGGCCCACCTTCGGATCTGCCGGAGAATATATACAAAGCAAGAAGGAGGGAAAGTACAGTGGTACCTTGTATAAAGGAATTAATTCGTTCCAAATGAAATTATGTTAAGAAGATTTTCCTTTATACAAATTCCCATAGGAGCGCATTGAAAATGGAGTAATCCCATTTTATGTTGTACGGATTCTCCCCATAGGCAATTCTGTTAAGCAAATTTCCCCTATCTCCGGAATTTTTTTATGTTGTACAGATTTTATGTTATACAAGCTGTTGTTATACAAGGGTCCACTGTACTAAGTGTGGCGCTCGGTCCCAGTCAGGCCACTGCGCCCCAATGTTGCAAATTCAAAGGTTGAAATTTTGCGACAGATGTGCCCTGTCGTCCTTGTTCTTGCTTAGGTTCCCCCATCAAACAATAACAGTAATAAAGAAATCCACCAGTTTTCTTCTAATCCGAAAAGCGCATATGCAGTTATGATTCTTTTAGCACATACTCACTAAATCTAATTCTCAGGTACCGGTAGTTTGGTTTTGAGATAAAAAATTGAGAACAAAGGCTAGGTTTTTAAGGTAAGTTTTCCCCATTAGTGTTACTCTTGGGTCTTGTTTTCTACTGCTAAAAGTCTAATTTAAAGACTATTCCTATGGTCTGTAGTAGTTGGCAGTCTTTTAAAAGCCTTGTATTTGTCTTTCCAACTACCTTATGTATATGTCTTAATGAAACAGTGTGGCCCTTCAACAAACTGCATCTATGTGAAGGTTATTTAATGATTGTCAGTGGTTTGTGCCAGCATATTTGAGTATGACATACTTAAATATGCAAAAACAACAATATAATGATTCAGAGTAACACAGTTACACTTTGAAAAATACTTTTGGCTCTATTGAAATAGGCACTAACTTGAAGAGTTGAGGAGCTAAGAGTTGAGCTAAGAATTTGGACTGAACCCTTGCCCAGCTTTATGACTACTGCAAGATTTGCAGATTGTCCAAGACTCCTTTCATTTTGCTATGCTTTCAACAAATCTAACTATTCAGGGTGATTTTTTAAATCACTTGAAATAACAGAACACCTCTCAGTTTTCATTCTTTCCCCCAAAAGCAATACTGTTACTATGTTTTAAATTTGGAGGGTTTCTTGAATTTAAAGGGATAAATTTCACAACAAATTACCAATTTATTTTGTGCCATTGGGTTATATTGCTAGTGTGGACATTGCTGCAATGAGAATTATTTAATTACGCTTGCTAGATGGTAATCAAGACCTTACATGCTACTGTCACATGTTTTTTGAATTCCACATTCATTTAAATGTATGGTTTTCAAGATATTGAGGTCACCAGTTTTCTTAAGGGAAGCCAGATGGTTGTAGGTGCTTGGGGAGACACAGAAGAAATGAAGAGGGCGGCATTGCAAAACACAATAAAGCTGAAAGGGTGCAAATGGGTAGAGGAAGTAGATCTTCAAAACCAACAGTTACGGTTCTGATGTGTTGCAAGGATTAGCAGCCCTTTCTTGCAGCTCTTGTCCCAGAGGCACCTGTTGACCTCTGCAGTAATGGCATTCTTGATTTCAAAATGAGTGTGGACATCAGGCACTTGTTCTCCTCAAAACAGAAGGAAAAAGAGGCCCTTTTCTTCCTTGAGTTTGCAGTCCACATAAAGAGAAACAGAAGTCAGTGTTCCAGCTTGCCCATTTAAGTGATAACTCCCAGCTCCTTACTTAGGCGATGATCAGATTTGTTAACCAACCAATTGCTGCTGTTTCTGAAAACTGAGAGCCCCCACCAGAGTGAAGCACTCCTGTTTCCCCGTTCGGTGAGAAAACCACTAACCCAAACACTTAATGTCATTAGCATTGCTGTGAAAAGCAGTATGTTTTCCATAGATGTATCACAGCAAGGTTTTAATGGGAGCAGTCATTTCAGTCTATGGTAGTGTAAACAACAAAGAGATGAGACTAGGTTTTTTTCTGGACAACAGCCTGCCTCAGTGGGCTGCTGTCTATGAAAGCAGTACACTAGTCTGATCCCCTTCCCCTCTGCCTCCTTGACAGGGACAACATTTGATTCATGGGGTACCTTCCAGATTATTAAAGAAAGATTATTAAATAAAATGTCTCAGACTTTAAACAGTTGCAGCTGTTTTCATAAGAAAAGTGATAGTGTAAACATACCAAAGAATAAGCTAGTCGATGAGGGAAGAGCAAGCCAGAGGTAGATGAATCGTGTATAGGAAGGGAAGAGAAAAATTAAGTTGTTCCAGGCAAAGCAGAATTTTGAGAATACATACAAATATAATGTCTTAAGTGTAGGTCTGGGTCTTGACTCAACCTCTCTTCTCTGCACATCCTCTGAAATACTTACGTAAAATGAAGGGTAGCAGTATTCTTGCTGTTACTACTTTGTATGCAAAGAGATTAATAATTTGGTTAATAGAGAGGAGAGCCTACTGCTATATATTTTTGCACCAGAGGGTTTTCTTTAATGTCTTTAGATATTTGTAGTTTACATTTACAATTAAACATTAGTGTAATTTTTTTCCTCATATGGAAGATCAAGTTACTTTTCATTTCTCTGTGTGTAACTATTTGTCTTTTAAAAACAGGAAAGTGAAGATGGCATAGAAGGAGATGGTAAGTTCTATTTTGTTTTGTTTTTCATGTAAGCAGTTGGGAATGGTGATATGATTGGTGTAAGGTTGAGTTAATGGATGTTCTCAAACATAACATTCAAATCCTGCAAAACAAAAGCATACTCTTTTCCATACACTGTTTCTTACACTTCTTATGCTTTGGGTTTGGGGAGCATCCCAGCACCTTTTGTTATTAGAGATGACCAATTTGGATCAAAAAGTTAGCAAGATGAGATGTTTTCCTATGAAGAGCCATGTTTTAATGTGGTACCGAAGTGAGCTCAGTGTCAGTATTGGTCAGGCTTCAAATAGACCACTACATAGTTGAGTACCTCTGTGTGTCTAAAAATTGGGGAATGTCATCATCACATGATAAGTCTTCCCCACATTTGCCACTGAATGAATTGACAGTGTATATGAGTAATCTGTGGCAGATACCCTTCACTGGGAATGAAATTGCCCCCAAGCTGTAGAATATAATGTAGCACTGTCTAAGGAACAGCTTACTAGGTTCACTTAACACTTTGTCCCATCCTGTGGCCTATGTATTTTTAAATTAATTAAAGAGAACATAGATATGCTTCCCAGCTGCACTCTCAACTGACTGACTGTACATTTGCCATTGGTGTGAATGGGCTATTCATATGTGTGCACTGCAATATTTGTTTATTTATTAGACTTGTATACCGCACCATTTGGCAACAAAGGCCACTCTGGGTGGTTTATCAATAGGATATAAGGCATTGTGTCAAAACATAATGTCAGCTTTGAAGAGGAATGGATGGTAGAGATCGGGGCAATGTAATTTAAGTTTTCCAAGCATAAAGTCAAGCAGGAAGTGTAAATCAGTTAAGAGAACCAGAAATCCATAGCAGGCATAAGGTGATAGATTTAGTGAATGGTGTATTTAATGACATAGCTGCAAATGAAAAAGGCAAGGCAAGATTATGGGAGGGAGATTAAAGATAAGGATGAATAGTTGTTGTGAGCTTTTCGGGCTGTTTGGCTGTGTCCTGAAAGTTTTTTCCCTGATGTTTTGCCAGACTCTGTGGCTGGCATCTTCAGGGGCAAGGAGATCAGGGAACTAGGAATTCTCTGCGCTCTGGAGTATAGGGTGAGTGAGACTGGTGTTTTTTAAGTTGTGGAAAAGAGGAAACTTGTCCTATGTAAGAGAATAGGTGTTAGTCATTGTATTGTGATGAAGGGATTAAGAAGTTTCAATGCAATCAGGGGTAGCAACAATCCTACTGTGTAGTTTATGGGTGTCTACAAGGTCTACAGAAAATCCACCCACCCAGGTTTTACATACATAAAAATTCCAACCACCACTCACAAACAAAAGAAGCATAATCAAAACTCTTGTGGACCATGCAAACCGAAACTGTGAAGCTGAATTCCTCAACATTGAACTCAAAATTGGGATCCTAAATTGGGCTGTAGAGGCAAATGGCTATTCCAAGAATGAAATCAAAAGAGCCATCAAACCAAAAAAACAATGCCAAACTGAAGAAGAAAAACAACCTCCAACAAAGTATTTCTGCCATACATAAAAGGTGTCAGGGACCTCATGGACAAAGTGTTGAAAAAAACACAACCTAAAAACAGTATTTAGACCATCCACAAAAATACAACAGATGCTATGGTCAGCAAAGGACAACAGGAATCCACTTGCCACTGCAGGAGTATAGTGGATACCTTGTAGTTATGGCCTGGTATATATTGGGACCATAACGCGCAGCATCCAGACCAGAATCAAAGAACATGAAAGACACTGCACACTAAAACAACCAGAAAAATGAGCAGTAGTGGAACACACCCTGAAATAAACAGGACATGAAATCCTCTTCCACGACACAGAGGTACTGGACAACATTCCCATTAACTATGTCAGACTACACGGGGAAGCTATTGAAATCCACAAACATAAGCACAGTTTCAACAAAAAAGAAAGTCTAAAAATCAACAAAGCCTGGCTTCCAGTACTAAAAGCTGCAGAGTGCAAAAGGTCAAAACTCAGTGATTCCCACCCAGCCACAAGCAAGAGTGCTCATTTAGCACGCTAGAAAGCTAACGACATCCATAAACTACACAGAAGGATTGTTGCTACCCCTGATTACATTGAAACTGGTTAATCCCTTCATCACAATAAATGACTAACACCTATTCTCCTGCATAGGACAAGTTTCCTCTTTCCCACAACTTTAAAAGCTCCAGTCTCACTCGCTCTATACTCTAGAGTGCAGAGAGAACTCCTAGTTCCCTGGGCTCCTTTCCCTCTGAAGATGCCAGCCACAGAGTCTAGCGAAAGGCCAGGAAGAAAAACTTCAGAACATGGCCAAACAGTCTGAAAAACTCACAACAACTATTCATCCTTACCTTTTAATCTCCCTCCCATAATCTTGCCTTGCCTTTTTCATTTGCAGCCATGTCATTAAATACACCACTAAATCTATCAGCACAACTATCAGATCCCGGATGTGAAAGCCTTTGAGAATACATTAAGGATGAATACTTTGTGCTGTATCCAGCAACATGCAAGAAGCCATTATAAGGATGAAAATTTGGTGCCATTATAAGGATGAAAATTTTGTTGCATTGTGCAAGGCGTATTGCATCATCAACCATGGCAGTTTTTCAGAAGGCTGCTTTGATATCCCTTTCATTGTGGGAAAACCATTTGACACCTCGGGACTTAGGGTACAAATCTTTAATTCTCCCAAACCTCCATCAAATGAATGATTTTGCCACCAGTGATATTGGGGGGGGGGTGTAATTTTTTAAAGAAACCATCCTTCCTGCAGCCCCCAATAGCTTCCTCATAATAGAAGGGAGCTCTGATGGGAGTATCATTGGAAAATGCTAATTTCTAAAAAATCACAAAGGTTGAAATCCTGTTGACATAATTATGCCTGTAAAATGTACCCGTTGATTTTCATTTCTGCTATGCGGAGATGTTCTGTGCTGGGGTGTGCCTTATGCTCGTGTTTACACCCCACCTATCCCCACAGGTTATGTCACAATTAGAACAGAAACAGTCACAACTGGTCTGTGGGGTAGGAAAAGCTCTCTGTATAAGGGAGCAGAGGCATGCACGCCTGCACCTTAGAAGGAACCTCCTCGTATGCCATGGATCCCTTGGTTTTCACACTGTTAAATGGATTTTTGCAGGTTGGGCATGCATGGGAGAGAAGGGGAAAATTCTGCTAATTACTGAAAAATCCCTCTGCTGTGGTATCATCTCTCTTTCACAGGCATAGTTATGTCAACACAATTTCAGCCAATAGGTGCGTAAGATCACTCTAAGCAGATGAACAGAGCAGAATTTTAGATGAAAGCAAGACGACTGAAATATCAGAACATCGGAGAAGTGTCTAGTAGTTGTGAAAAATGCTTGAGTGTGAATTTTTTTTTATTTTTTGCAGAAAGAGTGGGTGGTGTGAACAGCATTTTCACAGTTTTACAGGAGGAAATGGTGTGAATTGGTGACAGGAAGAATACTGGAAGCAAAGGAGAATTTAAAGATAACATGGGTTTATTTCTGATCAGTTTGCTTGGTAATTGTTAGTGAATATAAAGAGTGTATAGGAGGAGGTAGAGAATTAAAAGAAAAATGAAAATTTGGTCTTGGACATACTGGATTTGAAATGATGCATCTAATCTGAAAAAATATCTTTATTTTTAAGCTGTTCTCTCTGACTATGAAAGTGCTGAAGACTCAGAGGTAAGCCGGGGTGTTTTTCCAGGCAAATACAAATATTTTTGCTGCTGTTTAATCTGTGAATATAACACTCTAACCAGCTCAGTGAATTCTAAAAAAACACATCAAAGAACTTATAAAATCTATGAAATTCTCTGGGATCTTCACCCAGGTCATTTATGAATCTACCGCCTTCCATTGGATGAATCGGGGCATGGAAAGCTGCCTGACTCCTTTGTTATGAAATTTTGCATAGAGGCATAAGCCTTCCAGATACTGTTGAATCTCATCTCCCATTACCCATAACTACTGGCTCTGCTATCTGGAGCTGCGCCATCCAAGGTTCCCTCTAAGCTGCACAAATGTTTGTCATTCTGTCCTTCTCCACACAGCATTCCTCATCCTTGATGCATCCACATGGATGGTTTCCAGCTGCTTTGACTCTGGTTGCATCGGAGCCCTGCATGATGTGGTCGTGGAGTTGCATGTTCAGGGGAGGAGCATTGCCCAGCGAGGCTGAAAATTAGGACTTTGGTGTGGTCCGTCATCATTTAAAGGGCTGCAGATTTCTCGCTGCTGCTTCAGAAAACATTTATCCCTCTTCCCAGTATTTCAGACTTGCTTTCCAGGCCTAATGACTTGAAATGTTTGCATTTACTTTTTGCTACTGTTAGGAAAACTTAACAGGTTTTACGCATAAGAATGTTTCGGGAGGCAGAATGAGGTGCAGGGTGGAAATGCATCTTTATGCCATTCATTGAGTTGGACTGAATGTTTGTTTCAGGCTGAGGAAGGGGACTATAGTGAGGAGGAAGCATCCAAAGTGGAATTGAAGCGGGAAAGTAATGACACAGAATTGACCACAAAAGCAAACAAAGGGAATGAAAAGCCACACTCAAAAGGCACTGTGGCAGGCGAGAGGCAGAGCGGAGATGGGCAAGTAAGTCTTGCTGAATGCTCAATATATGTACTAATCAATCTGGATAACGGGTTGTTATTCTTTTCAACTAATAAACATGATCATGTATTTTTAAAGCAGTAGCTTGCATTTTAAGGCATTAACATTTTAGTAGATGCTTCTCTGACACAGTATTATTTTTACCATTAAAGTAGTATATTGTTTACATTTCCACCTTGCCTTTCCGCTACCAGGTAGTGCTCAAGGTGGCTTATAATAATTGTAAAACAGAAAAGTAAAAAAAAAGCATTAAGTGGTAGAATTAGAAAAATCAGATGAAGCTAAATATGACTATAAAAAGCAATGAGATAATAATCAATAAGCAGTTGAAATCATCATAATAAATAAACACATATTGTCAAGCTTAATTCTAAAGGTGTGTCTTCGTAACTTTCCTGAATGCAGTAAGACTGGAAACTAATTGCACTTACGAGAGAACAAATTTGTATTTTCTTGTTGTCAGCTGGGAGGGTTATTTGTCTCCAGTATTGTAGCTCTGTTTTTTGGAATCATATCAGTACTTCATGTTTATTCTGCATTCTTTATCCATGTAAATTGAGAAGTAACAATATACCTACTTTTCAATCAACCATCAACTTGATTGCAGGTGATGTATATTTTTCAGGTATTGTGAGCAGTTCAAGCTGTAACTGTTTAAATTAAGGAAGAAATATACCACCTCAACAGCATTTTGTAATAATCCTCTGTAATATACAAAGGAAATAGAACTCTCGGCATATATTTCTTGAGCTTGTAGTATTACGGTATTCGGCAGCAATATGCCGTCTAAACTGTGGGGGCGCATGACATCTTCATCAGGCGTGCCCAGCTACCTTCAGTGTTTTGGCCCACTGGCTTCTGGTTGTGACCGGAATCCCCTGTAAAGAGGGCAGAGCTGCCACAGAGCGCCCCGGAGAATTAGAGGGAATGTTATTTGGAGCACTTTAAGGACGGTTGGTTCTGTGACCATTGACTATGATTTTCAGTAGTGGGAATGTGAAAAGGTGCTTGGTTTTCTTGGTTTTCAGGAAAGCACTGAACCCTCAGAGAACAAAGTTGGCAAAAAACTTCCTAAACACCTGGATGATGATGAGGACCGGAAGAACCCGGCATACATCCCTCGCAAAGGTCTTTTCTTCGAACATGACCTTCGTGGACAAACCCAGGAGGAGGAAGTCCGGTATGAGACATCATTAACATAGAGGGGTTGGGGTGAGCCTCTCAGACAGGAAACCATGGCATCAGACATGTTGATTGTGGACTTGTCTAACACTTGGGTCTGAAAGAGTTGTCTAATGCTTGAGTAGACTGAAAGAAAAGATCTGGCTTCACAGACAAATAAATACAAACTCATGGAAAAACCCATATTTTAGCTTATTGTCTTTGTGTGATACTGCACGTTATGCATTCATGTAAGGAAATGGAAGAAATCTGTGGGACAGCCACTTTTCAGTATTTCAATGACCACAGGGTATTTGTATAGCTTTGAGCAGCCATCTATAGAAAATTAACTTTCTCTGGAAGCATGCTTTGCTTTTCAGAAGGCATTAGGCTCATTTCCTCAGCTTTCTGGAGCAAAAACTTCTTAATCATGGCATTCTTCTCTTTCCAATTTCTCCTTCTCTGCTTTGCCAAAGTGATTTTTGTTGTTAAGAGTTTGGTTCGATTAGAATGTTCTCTAAACTGCATTATTGCTTGTATGGCTCTATTGTATTCTGGCTTTCAGCCCATCGGGGCCCCTGTATTCTCCCAAAAGAGAGGGGTAGACATTAATCAACTCTCACTGGTTTTTAACCCATAAGGCCTAAAGGGCGTCAGCGTAAGCTGTGGAAAGATGAGGGCCGGTGGGAGCATGATAAGTTCCGGGAAGATGAGCAAGCCCCCAAAACACGACAGGAGCTGATTGCTCTTTATGGCTATGATATCCGCTCTGCACACAACCCTGAAGACATCAAACCCAGGAGAGTCCGTAAACCGAGGTACGTTAGCAGGGACACACTTTGTGGATATGCACTTGTTGTGGAATAGTATTATGAGAGCCTGGATTTATCTCTGGCTCATAGGGGTGGTGGTGGTGGAGGAGAGTTGGAATCTCAACACTTGAAATAGCTTTGAGGGTTCATTTCTACCCTGTGGCATTTTATCTCCACTCAGATTTGAGAGTCCACCTCAGAGAGAGCCGAACTGGTCTAACGAACGGCCTAGTAAGCCGCCACGACACCAGAGCCTAGACAGTACTCCTGTGCCACCCCGGACATTCATCAATCGGAACTCAGCAGGGACCGGGCGGATGCCTCCACCAAGGGCTTTCCCAAGGTCCAACAGCTATAAAGAGACCCGCCCAAATTATCGTGCGGCGGAGGTGAACAGTCAGCATGCACCCCGCTTCAGCGAGCCATCCAAGCATGAGAGCGGTTACCGGATGAGACGCTCAGAGCCAACTTCTGTTCGCGAACCTTCTCCCGAGGTAGAGACCCCACATGCTTGCAGCAGCCCTGATAAAAAGGAAGAGGTGGTTCCAGATGTCCAAAGCACTACTGCAGATGCTCTTCAGGTGCCACCTGACAAGCCTGTGGAAAAGAAGTCCTACTCTCGGGCAAGGAGGAGTCGGACCAAAGCCGGTGAGACAGGGAAATTGGCGGACGAAGTCCCACCTCCGTTGGGATTGACACCTGCACCACTGAAGACGGCAGAAGTTGTCCCGTCCCCTTCACCAGCAAAGACTGGTAACTGGGAGGTGCCTGTTGAAGCCAGTTTAGATGGTCTTGAGCAGGACATGACCCAGATGAATATTACAGAACAGAACTGGAACCAAGGGCAGCCACAGTTCATACAGCCTCAGGGTAAGTGGCTGGGTGGTATGCTGAAACAGAATGGCATCAGGCCCATTCAGTTACATTCAATCCACCCTGGAAAAAAAGAAGTGCAGAAAGATTAGTAAAGAATGAAATGTTTACCAGCAGCTGCAAAAAGCAGCATGGTAAAGCCTGAAAAGTTCATCTGGTTATGGGGAGTAGCTAGCAGACTTACAGCTTGAAACAGTTCCTTGGTTAAACTTTTTAATATTTTTTGTGAAATGTTGCATAATTTGATCATGTCCATCTTAGACCAAAGCCAACGTTTCAGGTACAGCTTCCAGAGAGGATTTCCCTCATGTAGTGGCTTGCCCAGTCAAGGTTAAAAACTACAAAGAGATAAGAATAAGAGGCTGCTAAATGTTTTTAAAATGCTTATATCTGTATCTTGTGATTTTTCTCTAGAATGGCTGAGGAGGTACCATTATACTAAGCATGCTATTTGCCAATGCCAGAATGTTTGTTATCAATAGCAATTCTTTTGCAAATGGCCACAGTTTAGAATATGACTATTGCTGTCTTCATTTGCAGATGTTTTTAGAGTTTGCAGCCGTCCCCAGTTGTGTCAGTCTGTAACTCAGACAACACTTCATGCATTCAACTTAAGTATAGACTCTAGCTCGTGATAGCTTATGTCATAAGATATATATTACTCTTTTAGATTCTTGTGTTAAATATGCAAGTCTACCATGTCAAGTAGAAGGCTAGGCTAGTTTTCTCCTCTCTTCTTCTAGAGTTCTGTGTCCAGGGATCTCTTCTATAGAAAACCATTCAATTAGATCACCCTCACATGCAGCATTGGGTGGCAGATCCCACAGAGAAGTTCACCAGGTTTGCAGTTTGTAAGAACTAGGCCTTAGGGGAAAGTAGGCTGTCCCTATGTAACTTGCTGCTGTTGAACAGAGATTTGCCTGCTTAAGTGAACTTTTCAAATTTATACCTCTTCACCTTAAGACTACTGAAATGCTGCTAAGTCCAGATTCTGTAGTACTGTATAAAGTGCTTCATTTATCTCTGGTACAAGTTAAGTCAGGACATTCACTTGAACTTTCCTGAGCTCCAAACAGGAATTCTTGGAGGTGGCTCTCCCTTTCATTCATTCTCCATTCTTTCTTTCCAGCAGGCATTCCCAATCAGATGCATATTGGAGCAGCCCCACCCCCTCAATTCAACAGGATTGATGAGATGGTAAAGTCCCTTGTCTCTTTCTTCTTTCTCTCATGGTGCGAGGTTCCTGATTTTGAAAAAACATCAAAGCTTGCTAAGCAAGTAGAAGAGTATTTATTCTTTCCCATCTCCTATGAAACCTAGACACTGTTGTGCTTCTTTTAGGGTGTTCAGGGGGGCCGTGCAAAGCGTTACTCATCACAGCGTCAGAGGCCTGTCCCAGAACCTGCTCCACCTGTTCACATAAGCATAATGGATGGGCACTACTATGATACACGTAAGTGCTCATGGCTGCTTGAGTCTTCTTTTGATGTAGGTCTTGACGTGGTTTCCCTGCTTTCTAGAGTGTGAAAGACCCACTGCATTTAATCTTTTAATGACCATCTGGATTACTTAAAGAAGACAGATTCATGTGTACCAGAATAATGCGGGGAAATATATCTCAGATATTAGAGAGGCAATTGTCCGAAGCACTGAGGTGCTGAGGCAGGTGGGTTTGTGGACGTGCGGTTTTCACTTCCTTGGACCAAAATTGGCCCTTTTCTATGTGGAAATACTGTATTTCAGTAAACTTACTAGGCTTATTGTTGATTGGGGATCCCCCCCCCCTGCTCTGCATGATGGCTCTCGGATAGTTTTTTACTATGATGGCGCTCAAGCCAGATGGATCTGTTAAACTTGATAGCTTAGTGGGAATTTGAACTCATGTTTCATCAGTCCAAGTCAATGGTATGCTTCTACCAGCTAGTGTGCCAAACTGTTTTGTAGTCTCTAAATTGTGCTCCATACCAGTGGCAGTTGCAGCTTTTAAAAAACTGGGATTACAGTATGTTGTTGGTAAATTATCCATGTACAAAGAATAAGGACAATAGTTAATGCTTTATCATTACAGTACAATTCCAGGGACCAATATACACACATAGTGAGAATCCTGCACCACTACCTCCTCAGGGGGTGATTGTTCAGCCAGAAATGCATCTTCCCCATCCAGGTAGGATGGCGTCACAGTGTGGCCTGCTTTCCTCTTAGCCTTTCTCTCACCCTCCACCCAATCCCTCCCTCCATTGAATCTCTTCTGACACAAAAGAAATGAGGGAAGCTTACCTACTGTAAATGTAAGCATACAAGTGTGTTCTTTGAGAGAGATTGGGAGTTAAGTCTAAGGGGCCAACACATGAGATTGATCTCTACCTTAAATCTGCATCAAGAAACATACCGATCAGAAGAGGTACATTTTGACTGTTTTCCCTCCCCCATTGTTGGATGATGCCACATTTCCATTTCATTTGTGTAAGACCTCAATTGTCTGTAAAACTTTTCCATTATTTTAAAGTTGTGGATTCCAATCTTGTCATTTTATTGTGTAGAAAAATCTGTTGTAAATACCTATCAGATGCAAAGTAAGTCTTGCTAGCTTAGAATTGGGGGAGACAGTGAATTTTGTTTCTTCCTCCCTTCTTTTAACTCAGTGAAATCAAAACTAGGAGAAATAACTTGTTGTTTTAAATAATCAGATTTAGTGCCACATGAATCCTTATACCAATGAAATTGGAGCAATTCCTAGTTCACTTGTGATAACATTAAGCAATCCTTAGTTCACTTGTGATAACATTAAGAATTGCATATCTTAAGGGCACAGATATGCTCATTGATCAAAGAGGCTATATTTGAGGATGCTCTGTTTCCTCTTATGATGGAATGTGCCGTCTGCTGCCCTCCAGCTGGTATTGAGCTGTCGCCCTTTCACCATGGGCCTTGCTGACTAGGGCTGACATGAATTAGAATTTAACATATTGTTTTGTCTTGCCTAAGGAAGAGACCATTCTGAATCAAGTGGCTGCTCTTGTGAGGTTCTGGAGACAAGAGGTTTTTTTTTTTTGATAACTTGCTTTTACTCCTGTAGGAAAGCTGCTGCACCCATTTCACTTCCTGCCTCAGACAAGAGAACAATGTTGTACACACTCTGCTCTGAACCCTTTTCTTTTCTTCCCTGTCAAGCACCTTCCTGTCTGGGCAAGGAAGACAAAGAAACTTGGAGCTTAATTTGAATCAAAGGTGGTGGTGGGGTGAGGTGGGGGTTGGATTGATGCAGTGCCAGCTTTCTTAATATTATTGTTAACATGCCATCAAGTCATATCTGACTCATAGCAAACCTAAGAGGGTTTTCAAGCTGATTAGGGTGATTAAGGAACAGATTTACCATTTCCACTCAACCACCTACCCCAGTGAAGTTACTATGGCTTAGTGGGGATGCCAACCCAGATACCCTGAGTTCTAACCCGTCGCTAGTCCAGTATCCGCTCCCACAAGTGGAAAGCAGCTGCCTGTGAAATGCCTGGCACAAAAAATGCTCCAGATCGTATGCCGTGTCCTAGAGACACAGAAATGAATGTTTTCCCCTATTGTATCTTCTTTGTTCATGTGGCATAGTTCTTCAAACTGAGATTTAGTTCGCCACCTTTTTCCGGTGGCATTTTGTTTTCAGAAGTACTGTAGTTGTTTGACTACACTGTTTCCATGTGTCTCCCAGGGTTACATCCTCACCAAACGCCTGCACCTTTGGCCAACCCTGGGTTATATCCTCCCCCGGTTTCCATGGCCCCTGGACAACAGCCTCCTCCGCCTCCACCACCCCAACAGTTGCTAGCACCAACCTACTTCTCTCCTCCCCCTGGAGTGATGAATTTTGGCAGTCCCAGTTATCCTTATCCTCCAGGAGCACTTCCGCCACCTCCACCTCCTCATCTCTATCCCAACACTCAAGTAAGTTTGCTCTCGTTTGATTTTTTAATGCGGGTGCATAAATTGGATGATGGCAAAGAAGCAAACCATTGACATGTCCTGTCATAACAACTGTCAGAGTGAGATTTCATCCTGTTACTAGAGCTCTTTGGCAGGCACTCTGTAAAATGGGCGACAAATTAAGTTCCTTAGTTCTCAGAAGGAATATGCAAGGGTGATCATTCAGGTGCCAAGTAACGAGAGCAATACAGTAGTATACCTTGTAAGACAAATACCCTTTAATATGAAAAACTCGTAAGACCAATGAAATTTCTGTGAATAGGGAAACCTCATAAGATGAATTTTTTGTACAACAAATTGACCCATAGAAGAAATTAATTTTTTTAATTAAAAAAAACCCTGGGGAAAACAGGTTTTTTTCTGAGCTTCAAAATTTCTGGAAATTTTACATCTCTAATTATGATTGCCTGAATTATGAAATTTCAAATTACAAAGGGAAATCCTCCATCGGTATGGGGGCAGGATCGGCCTAATGGGGGAGTGGGCGAAGGGTGAGTCCGCCACTTGTCCCTTTATTGGGTCGGGGCTGCTGGCTCTTGGCTGCCTGACTCAAGAAGAGGTTGAGTGGGCGAGGGGTGGAGTCACCCCTCGCGCTCTCGCCCCGCCGCTGGGTTGGAGAAGCCAGGAAAAAACCTTTCCCAAAGATGAGAAAGGGCTTTTGCTGTATTTTGAGGGGGTGGGGTTGAAACCTACAGCGCTTTCAACCCCCTCCCCGAAAGATGACAAAAGGCCTTTCTCGTCTTTGGGGGCAGAGGGTTTTTGAAAGCTTTCCCCAACCCAGCAAAGAAGGGGAAAAGCCTCCCTGCATTGCTGGGTTGGGGAAAACTCCCTCAATCAACCCTCGCAGCCCAACCCCCAGCTGATTTTGACAGCTCTGAGTAGTCAAAATCAGCTGGGGGTTGGGCTGCCAGGAGCAGCATTCAGGTACTGGTTGATTGAGGAGGTTTCCCCCCAGCTCAGCAAAGCGGGGAAGCTTTCCCCCTGCTTTGCTGGGTCAAGGCATGCTTTCAAAAACCCACTGCTTCAAAAGGCGGCAAAAGACCTTTCCAGTCTTTGGGGAAGAGGGTTTCCGACACCCCTCCATCCCTCTTTGCGATTGGGCCTGTCAATGACCCAACGCCACCAAAGAGGGGAAAAGGCTGGTCCCCTCTTTGGTGGCATTGGGACAGCCTTCTCATAAGCATTAATGTACTGTAATCTGTCCCCACTTTTTTTTTACTGTTTTCTGACCTCAGGAACAGATTAATTAGTTTTCAGTGCATTCCTATGGGAAACTGCTTTTCGTGGTATGAAAATTTAGAGTTGAGAAAATCCCATTGGAATGGATTAATTTTATATCTCGAGGCACCACTGGATTGAAAAGGTTACTTGGTGCACTGCCAGCTTTCTTAATCATATGGACTGATTTGAACCAATTTTAGCAGTGTAGACGTTGCTGAATTGACTATAAATAAAGCATTTCAGGTAGCTAATCCATGGTAGGTAAAGAGAAATCCGATTTTATAAAAATTGTTGCTCCCTCTGATTAAGGCGGAGGAAGGAAATTTTATTGTTATCCTTACCTTTGCTAATACAGAGAGGAAATGTTCTGTACACACCATAATTTTAAAAAAATACTCATGTGCAGCTCTTTGTACTAAAAATCCTTAATATGCAAGCTGGCATTCTTTTGTTGAACAATCCATCGTGCACTATTTTTAAATAAACTTCTAAACTATATCTATTGAAGTGTTGGTTTATTATACTTGTGTCTCTTTGTTTTTATTTTCGCTCAAAAATCAGGTAGTGTGAGCACTCTGAAATCTGTGATTTCCCTTTTTCTGGTTTGCAGGCCCAGTCTCAGGTGTATGGAGGGGTCACCTATTACAACACGGTCCAACAGCAAGTGCAGCCCAAGCCTTCACCACCACGAAGAACATCACAGCCAGTCACCATCAAACCACCACCCCCGGAGGTATCAACCACTTTCTGTCACCTGTTTTTCTCTGTTGTGATCACGTGTACTTCCATGAGCAGGGAGTTCACAATTCACAATCCCCTTCCCCTCTACCCACAAAGAGTGGTTTGGGAGAGCAGGAAATATCCACATGTTTATTGTTCTGATGTGTTGCAAACTCTAGATTCTCGTTGCAGGTTGTAAACAGGGTTCCAGTTAACATATCTAAACACTTTTGAAGGTGAGCTTAGCAGATAAGAACAGATTTCATATGTGGCCCCTGTTTAAGTAAACAACAAAATGCCGAAGTCCGTCTTGTTAACTGCAACTTCACTGTATGGGAAGCTGTTTCTCTTTTTGGTATGGTCAATGTGAAAAGACACCTTTATTTATTTTGGAACAAACCCATATTTTCAGCTTTCGTTTTGTGTTTCTCTTTATTTTGAACATGTTTTTGTGCCACGTGAAAAAATGTTGCTTTTCATCACTCTAAATTACCGTAAAAACAATTCTTCAAGAGTTGAGGTCTAACTGAAAGATGGAACAAACCCTGTTACTTGGTTGTACCACCTCACACAACATGTAGAGGGGTTAAGTTATATAAAGTTCTTTCGTGTAAAACAGTTTCCCCAAAAGAGACAACTAACATGCCAGAGAAGAATGAGATAAAATTATCCTGTCTTATAATGATTTCTATAGGCAGGATTCTTTTGGTATTGTATCCCATGCAGGTATTTGGGTTTTGTATCCTGTAACATACATTTCATAGTCTATCATATGAATTTCTCCACTTTTGGAATAAAGCGGTATCACTGTGACATAGGATTGCCTCTTCAGCTACAATGCAGTTGCCCTAAATTTGGAATGTCCAAAGATAAGCAGAAATATGTTATATCTAATTTAAGGAATCTGTCTTAAAGTGGAATGAATTGCCTAGGTTTAAGCTGAGATTCCCTCTCTAGTCTATTCACTTGGCCCACTGGGTTACAACTGAGTCTTAATCCAAATAGGAATACCAACCCTTGTCATCATTACAAAGGGTACTGATTAACAAAAAAGTTAATAAGGGGTCTGACCAAGACATTGGTTGTTTATTGGGTCACAGTAGAACTTGGCTTATCCTATCTATAGGTTACAAGAGTGATAGAGAACTTGTGCCCCCCCCATGTTTTCATCTCTGACCAGTGGCAGAGCTGGTAGGAAGGGGAGTTTGGAGTCCCTGGCTTCCCCACCCCTGCTGGCTTCACTATGGGTGAAACGTGATCAAACGCAGGCACAGCAATAGTGTAAAGAATTAATTATTGTTCACACCTAAA
The DNA here is from genome assembly GCA_037367245.1 of Phrynocephalus guinanensis. Classification (NCBI taxonomy): domain Eukaryota; kingdom Metazoa; phylum Chordata; class Lepidosauria; order Squamata; family Agamidae; genus Phrynocephalus; species Phrynocephalus guinanensis. Next base: position 26,158,955 of record CM074743.1, on the reverse strand, counting down.
CAACATTAATCCCAGCTCTCCTCTCTTTATCTCGCTTGTTTTTCCCCTGTAGGATGGCAGAAGCGAAAAATCCAAAGAGAGGAGCAACACTTGAAAGGACTCTGCACTTTGCTGATTTCAGTGAAGTAGCCGAGTGGGCAGCTGTGGCAAGCAGAAGGCAGCTTCTCCTGGGTAGAGTCTCTCTTCTCCTTTCCCTTGGCGATAGGCGATGCACATGGAATTGGGGCACCCCCTCCAGCACCAAACCATGTCCGTATCGTGCTGAGGCCAGGCTGCCCAATTAGGAGGGCATCAGTGATACTGCATATCTTTTCAGTCTTTCTCTTCCTGAGGCCAAGAAGCTATACAAACATTATCAGATGCAAGATTCCTCTGCTCTGTGAGGGAGAAACGGGGTCGCCTCATTCTATTCTTTTAAGTGTGAGTGTTTTGACATGTCGATCTAAAATTTCCCACTTTCTCCTTATGTTGATTTCCTGTTTGAAGACTTGACCTTGCTTTATTTTTCTTCTGTTTAACTTGTCTCTGTTAACTTGAGTTGTGTGAATTTGTTCTCTTTGGCTGACTTCTTTCTCAGTAATTTGATCTTAAAATGCGTAATACTTGTGCACACTCTTCTTAGTCTTTTGGATTGGATTTCTAGAGGAATGGAAGGAAGGTCAACCTGTCTGCCAGTGAAAGTTGCCTTGGGGTCCCACTTTTTACTTTCATTTCCTAGAAAAAGGGCCCTTAATTTAGAATTAGTCTCAGGGCAAATGTTTGCTTTCAATCATGAGCTGGAAAAAATATTCAGATGTCCTAGACTAGGTGCCTCTTTATTTAGTGTCCTGAAAAAATGGAAAAGTTATGAATTAATCCCCATTAAGGAATACATAGGAGGCACTGTATTTCAAAATCTCCAATAAGCATTGGCAGAGAGTTTCTGTGACTCATTGCCCAAAAATGTTTGGGTGATCATGTTTGCCCCTTAGAACAGCATCAGCTTTTCTTCAGCTTGTATGCCTATACTCTGCAGCTTAGATTGTGCCTGCCAAGCTGTATGGCTTCTACTAAACCCGTCTGCACTTTGTATGTATTTCTAGTTCTTTAGAAAACCACTACTAGGGGGTGACCAACCAGCAACTATGTACGCTGGAGGAACCAAGACTGACCCTGGCCACACAGGGTGCTTGGACCCACCTCCACTTTTCCTCATGCATGTGTCGCTTCCTCCTTGAAGTATTAGAAGTTGTGTTTCTTTTAAAATTTGATAACTCTTTTAATTTAATTTGTTTTTAAGTTCAGCAGGCAATTGGAGAAGGAGCCCTTTATGTTGTAAATGTATTGTTTCCCTCTGCCTTAACGTTTGACATTTATCCTTCTAACATATCAGTCTTGAAATCTTAGACCTGATGACACTGTGATAGCTAATTTTTGTTAATAAATTTTTGTTTGTTTCTGTCCTCCTCAGAGTGCTCTCATTTGTACACGATGGTACTTACTGTAACTGCTTGATGTAGGAGGATACAGTGAATGGCAGAAATGACTTGGTAGCCGTCTTTTGGCTTCCTGTGCCTTAAAGGAATCTGCATATCATATTCTGCAGCTTGAAACTGATGTTGGAAAAGTAAGAGGATTGATGAGAATATTTTCTATGTGCTTGTTGGGGTATTTTGGCTTCCAGAAGATCTGCAAACCTAGAGTGGAAACAAAGTAAATGATTTTTGTGGGTCAGCAGGGAGAATATTAGATATGAGAAAAGTGAACGCCATTGTGGAAAGGTATATCTAGTACTAGACTAACGTGGCTATTCTCCTTTGGCCATTTTTGCTTTTCTCCTTCTGTTCTTCAAGTCTTCTCCAGAGGCTAATCTCACTGTTGCACATATTTCTGTAAAGATAGCAAGCCTCTTTCTGCTAATTTTACATACACAACACATATGTACACACATTTACCTAGTTGGTTCTTATTTTGGGTGAATGGCACAGGGCATGCAGTATTCTGGTGCATCTCTTAAGAGCTGTCAACATCAGTGTCTCACCACCACAAGTTGAACGCTACTCTCCCTGATACAGCTCATCCCAGCAGTAAGCAACAGAGTCAATGGGTTAAGCCAGGCCTGTCCAAAGTCCGGCCCGGGGGCCAAATCCGGCCCGTCAGGCCATTCTGAGTGGCCCGCAGCTGGCTGGCCTGCCCCTCCCTCCCCCTCCTTCACCTCATTTTTTTTAAAGAAAGTGGGTGGGGTGGCAGGGTTGGGGAGCAACCGGCCCCTGACACATTCTCAGCCACCAAATCTGGCCCTCCTTACAAAAAGTTTGGGCACCCCTGGGTTAAGCCATTTGCTCTGATTAACAACCAGTCCAGTAGGGGGCAGCACAATAACCGAGTCACACCAAACCTTTATTTGGGCTATCATTTGTAAGTGACAGCTGTCAGCCTTGACAGCTTTAAGAAAGGATTGGATAAGTTCATGGAGAACAAGGGTATCAATGGCTATCATTATGGATGACTAACGACAACCTCTGGGTTGGAGAGATAGGCAGGATATCTCTCAATGCCATTTGCAGGGAATCGTAAGCAGGTGAAGACATCTGCTTGGGAATACCCTGAAGCAAATGGTGAGCCACCATGTGAGATAGAATGCTGGACTGGATGAGCTGTGACCTGTTCCGGCAAGGCTGTTCTTATGTATTTATGTAAGTGGTTCTTTTAAAACCTGAAACTTCATAGATCCCGATCATATCTCCAGTGTATGAGGGCAGGGAGTGGGAAGAGTAACCTTCCTTCTTCAAATTCCAGTCCGGCGAGATGTTGGTACAGTATTTGGGCCATGATTAAATATGACTGACTATATGCCACAAAGATGGGCAGGCATTTGAGCACATCTCTTTGCATCATGCTCACACCAGCTAGTGAGGAATATGGGCAACTGCTAATCTTGTGCCATCTGTGACAATTGCTGGCAGTGCCAGTGCTTCTGTATGAAAGAGGAACACTAATAATTGACAGATATGGCCAGTTAAGATGTCTTCTTTGCCCAGGTATCTCTTGTTAGTAGAGGAAGGTAAGTGTATTCATTACTAAAGAACAATACTTCGTTGTCCTTTGGGAGATGCTCTAATGCTTCTCCAATTTACAAAATGTTCTACCTTGAGTGGGCATATATTATATTAGGGGGGGAGCAGTCTTGTGCCCTTTCTCTCACCCACTCACTCACTTGGCTGCTTAAATTAATTTTTAATTTCAATTTATTTTACTTTTGTACTGCCCATCTAGCCCTAGGTCTATTCTGGGTGGCTTTACAACATAAAATAGCATAACAAAATAACAAAGTAACACATTTAATAAACCAAAATGCAAACAACATAATATAAGGAAGATATACATAAATCAACAACAATAAAGTAAAGTAAAGCTAAAATGAAAGTAAAAATAGCCAGGAGACTGCTAAATTTAAAAAAGGTGGAAAAAGAAGATAGATGAAAAGAAAATAGTGTCTTACTAGATGTTTGTGAAATCAAGGAAGGCTATTCTATACAACCAAGTTTTCAATAGTTTTTAAAAAGTTTTTAAATCTCTTCTCAAAGTATCGCCCCCCTTTCTTGATGTTTGACACCAAGGAGATATAGTATGCCTGGCTAGCTATGCTTATGTTGGCATTTCCCTGCAATAGCATGCATGTTTTAAACCAGCAAATAATGGATTGTTTTTGTTTCATATTTTTATTCAACCCTGGCCATATCTGAAGCTTACCCATGCACTAGAGCAACTTATTGCCTTTATGGGTAACTGTGATGACACTCCTACATCACAAACATAGTATATTCCTCCAGATATTGGGAACAGAGAATGCTGCCTTATGCTAAATGAGATTGTTAGTACATCTAATCTAGTATTGCCAGCTCTGACAGGCAGCAGCAGCTCAGGTTTATAGGCAGAAATCTTCCCATCCAGAAAAATTCCAGGTTTTCCCCAGTGGTACCTTCCAGGGCCAACTACTGCATGATGGTTTATGGTATTTTGAGGCCAATGGTGTACAGTAGTCCCCCACCACAACACAGTTCATATGTTAGGGTCTCAGTATATCACAGTTTTTTTTCTTGAGAGAAGCAGGCTTCCAATGAGAGGATTTTAACCACCTCCTGGCACCTCAGCAAACACTTGGGGCTGCTCCTGCTGGCTGTGCTTGCAAAGAGAGGTTTTAAATCCCCTCCTGACTAGAGATGGGCACGAAACGCCAAAATACACCAACAGAAATTTCTGTTTCATTTTATTTTGTTTCTCTTCCAGAGTGGGGTTCGTTATTCGTTTCATTAGGGAACGAAACAAATAACGAATTAAAAATTATTATTTTTGCCCATCTCTACTCTTGACACCTCAGCAAACAGACCTTGAGTTCCTAGCAGCAAGGTTTGCTGAGGTGTCAGGAGGGGGTTCAAAACCTCTCTTTGCAAGCAAAGCAGGCAGGAGCAGCCCAAGGTCAGTTTGCTAAGGCGTCTGCATTTCACTTCCAAAGAGAGGCTTTTAACCCCCTCCTGACACCTCAACAAACAGAGCTGGGGCTGCTCCTGCCGGCTGTGCTTGCAAAGAAAGGTTTTAAATCCCCTCCTGACACCTCAGCGAACAGACCTTGAGCTCCTGGCAGCAAGGTTTGCTGAAGTGTCAGGAGGGGGTTAAAAAAACTCTCTTTGGAAATGCAGCCCAAGATCAGTTTACTGAGACATCTGCATTTCAGGTATTTTCCTTTATTGCGGGTGGATCAGGCACCAAACTCCCTCAATAAACTGGGGAGTACTGTACTTCAAAGGATAGATGTTCTCCAACTTTGATTCATACCCATGGTATAGTCAGTGTCTATGAAGCTCAACAGCATTCAGTTCAGTGCCCCAAATAACAGCAACATCAGTATCTCTGTGAAGATTCGCAAAGCAAAGCAAAGTGGTCTGCTTATATACCGCCCCATACCACTTCAAGTAGTCTCTGGGCGGTTTACAGTTTTAATTACAGTATGCAGGCTACACATTGCCCCCCCCCAGCAAGCTGGGAACTCATTTTACCGACCTTGGAAGGATGGAAGGCTGAGTCAACCATGAGCCTGCTACCTGGGATTGAACCCCAGGTCGTGAACCCCGGTTTAAGACTGGAGATTACTCATCTCCATCATGGTTTGTAACCTGTGATGGACTTTTCCTCCAGGAATCTGTCCAATCCCCTTTTGAAGGCATCCAGGCCAGATGCCATCACCACATCCTGTGGCAGGGAGTTCCACAGACTAACAACGCGCTGGGTGAAAAAATATTTTCTTTTGTCTGTTCTTACTCTCCCAGCCCTTAATTTGAGTGTATGTCCCCTTAGCAACTAGAAATGATGATGGGAGAGATTTCTCCCTAAAACCCATGAGAGCTGCTGCCACATAGTGTTAACAGCAATAGGCTAGTGGGGGGGAGTGTTGATGTACAAATGGTAGATTGTTGTTATGACAATTTGACATATCTCACTTTCTGTCTGGCCTGGTGCATTGGAGGTTCAAGGTAAATTAGGGAGCGGCCATCACACAGTGGCAGAGTGTTTGCTTTGCACACAAAAGCCAAAGCTGTAGAATCACTTACAAAAACTTGTTATGTAGCTTGTTACAAAGCTTGTCCACTCATAAGTGTTTGCAATTAGTTACAGTTAATGCTACCGCCTTCGTTTACCCAGTTTCCTTCAGCAATTCAGCACTAATTGCTTGCTTTAATTTCTTTTGCCCTGCCATGCACACAAAGAGATCCCCTTAGGATTGATATGAAAAAATAAAATGTGAGCAATGCTATTCATGATACGTCTAAAAATACCTAAAGTTGCACCTTAAGGGCCAGAAATCTTGTGACGCTGCTTGAGCATAGGAGGGCGATCGCATAAATAATTTTAGAGGCTGTCCCTTGCACATTTGCTGATGTCCTGATTATGATTTTAAAGGAGGCTGTCACTGATTAAAAAAAAAACAGGCTTTAGAAAAGCCAAGACAGCAGAGGAAGGGTAAGTGAGGTTTGTTTCTTTGTTACTTTACTCACAGAAGCGGTTCTGGAGTTGAGAAAAGAGGAAGCATTACAAAAGATAGAGCTTGTCCGCAGGATGCAATCCATTGCCTTCCCTGGGACTCACCTTGTCTCCTCTTGAAAATGGGAATCATATCCAGTAGTGACAGTTTGTATGCTTGGTATTAATAATGAGTGCGACAAACTGTAAAGGAAGAGGATGGAGCCCCTGTCAGCAGGCTGTCCAGTCACTCCAAAAGACCCAACTCCCCAGTCGACTTGGAAGAAGCTATGATGGACTGGTGGGTGGGGTTGGGTAAGGAACTGGAAGAGAACTTGGGAGGCGATAGCGGTCTCAACAAGGAAGGAGGAGTGGGAAAAGGAGAAAAGTCAAAAGAAGTGGGAGAGGGCTTGTGGGAAATGAGGGACATAAATGAGGAACTGGCAGGAGTCAAGGAAATGAGGAAAGCAATGTGCTGGATGGAGCAACGGAAGGCTTTGGAGCAGCAAATGAATCAAAGAGAAAAATGCCCAGGGCCTTGTGAGGAAAAAGGAGAAGGTCCAAGCAGAGGAGGAGGGCACATGAGAAGAGGTTGCAGAAACTCAGGGTGCAGAGTAAAAAAATGACATGGGCACTTGCTATGATATCCTGTTAATTGCTGGTGTTGACAGTGTACTCATTCACTCCAACTTGTTCCTTTGCATGAAACCAAGACTTCTCTTACCAAACCAGTAAGGGATTAAAACGATCCTCATAGCCACCTTGGAACTGGCTGGGTAAATCGCATTCACCTTATTACCTTGCTTGTGATTTTGAACAGTGGTTGGCTGTGGGGATGAATAAAAATCATGGTGTTGCCTGGAGGAGTGGGGATATCGTTGCCTAATTTTGGTTAGTTCTGAACAGAAGACTACATTGGACAAGTGGAATTTGAGCTATGGCACACCTAAGAAGTAATAACAGCTTTCCTCTGGGCATGTACAAAATTGGTTTTCTGTGAACCTTAGATAATTATGGTCACCATGCATTTGGGACTGGGTCAGGATTGCACCATCAACATATGTGGCTTCCAGCGAAGTTAAGACCTCGGTGTCTCTTGCTATGAGTCAACATTAGCTTTCAATACTATACTGGTATTACTATACTGGATGAGCAGCAAAATGTTTCCATCGCTCAAGAAAAAGAAGTCCAATTGCCATGACTCCACTTCCAGATAAACTCACCTGGGTGACTGAGAATCTTCACAGATATAATGCAAATGATCACTTCTCTTACAGTTTCTTTTCCTGCTCAGCTCACCTTCCCTTCTTTTAGCATCCTTGACCTTCACAGATGAAAATGGGAACAAATTTCATGTAACACCACAAATGTACAATATGCACATACACAACAACCCTACCAATCAGACATTGCTACAGCCTGTTCTCCATCTGTGTATGTACAATATTCCTTCTCTCCACTACAGTGCTTTAAAAGCACAGATTTTTTTCTTCTTGTTCCATTTACAAATATGCTGTTATGGCTCCATAAGTCTCTTCTCACTTAAGATAACCTAATAGGATCCTCAATATAGGAGAGATGTTTAAGGAGTGAGTTTCCTAAGATGAGCAAGGATTTGAATTTAGGTTTCTTGAGTCCTGATCTAATGCTGAATTGATTATACTACACTTTCTAAAGCTATGCCAGGAAATGGTAAAGGCTCCATCTTATGTATTGTGCAGTAGTTGTGAGTTTCTGTGCAGGTTTCCATACAGTGTATCAGAAGATGCAGAGAAAAGATGTAACTTCTGGACATCCACTACCACAAAGAACTGAAATTGTTCAGTCCAGCAAATCTTACAAACAGCATTCATGAAAGGCATCCCACAAAAGGCAAAATAAAGGTTACTGTTTAACGATGAAAGCTTACTAGATTCTGGTGTGGAAATGGGTTAATGTTCACATACGTGCTTAGATACAGATGCTCTCTCACTCCTTTTCAGAAACAGTATTTTTTTCTCTCCGAATGCCATGTAATTTGTCACTCCCACACATGGTCTGTTTGGCAGTGCTGTCACCAAGGTTTTACACATGGCATCTAGCTGCTCAGGCTGTCAGGAGGAGAACTGAAAAACCCTTTGTAATAAAATAGAAATGAAATGTAATTACAGGGAAAGGAGAGGGAGAGGAAGGAGAACTTGGAGTACCTGATCATTGTCTATTCAACATGTGCAAGGTTTCAAAAAGGGTAGTCTCTCTCTCCTTGGCCCCACTGTTTATCATTATACAAGCTGAGGGTCTTCAGTGCTGAAAAATATTCTTAACCAGTGATGGTTATAATAGGTTTCCTATTAAAATAAAGGGTATGTGTGTGGTCCAGAGAAAATAAATTTTCTACTGTTAGTGCTGCTGGTCCTACCTCCTGTGTGCCCAGTGGCCAAAGTGTCCCCAAACAACAACTCGGTGGGTTCCAGCTTGGGTTCTTGAATTGTAATGGCTTTTATTAACCAAACAGTACTTGTACCAATTGTCCCCTCTCTCACATTCACAGGGGCCGAGTTTCCACCACAAAATACCCCGGTGCTGTCTGTCCAAGTGAGGCCCTATTTGACTTCACTGGGGCATGTGAAAGTCCAGGTCCAGCAAAGCTGGGTGGAGGAATGAGACTGAGATCAGGTTGCAGTCTTTTTAAGGCTATCCCAAAGAGCCAAGTGAGGGCAACTAATATTTGCTGTGTAAGTCCACCAGAAGCCTCCTTAGATGCTCCCGTTGGCAGAGGCACCGCAGGCCTGGCAGCAGGGGGGCAATGGAGGGTCCCCCAGCCTCTGCCATGGCCAAACAGGCTGCACAGAAGGTGGTGATGTCACACATACTCTATTCTACCTTGGATCTCTGCAGTGGTGCAAAAGATGGGGTGCCACTCCTTGACTGCCTCTCTTTAGCTCTCATGCTCCAATTATGACGGCCACCTTGATTTCTCTGGCTCCAGCCTCTTTATCCCAACTGGTGCTTCTCCTCCAGTTGTCCTGCATCAACCTCTGGCAATGCTTCCCTGCCTGCTCTCTTTCTCTAGGTTTGTGAGGGAGCCCCATGGCCAGCCAGGGGTGCCTGAGGCAACACTCTTACACAGATAAATAAAGCTGCCGGATAAAGGTGCATTTCCCCCTTGTTCAGTCTGCAAACACAACATGTCATAGTGAAAGCCAGACTGGCCAGAAAGGCACAGGGAGAATCAAGATTGAACTACTTAGCTCGTAAAAATGATGAAACTGAGACTTATATTTTGGACGCACCTTGAGAAGTCAAGATTATCTGGAAAAAACAATGCTGAGAGAGGCTGCAGGCAGTAGGAAAAGACAAAGATCAAATACAAGATGGATTGACTTAATCAAGGAAGCCACAACCTTGAATTTATACTGTACTTTTGAGAACAAAACATTTTGAAAACTGCTCATTCATAATGTCACCATAAGTTGGAGGCAATTTGATGGTGTATAACTACAAATCATCTCTGTAAGAGGCATCTCTTTCTCTGCAGGAACATATGGTGAAAGAAAGAATCATAGAGTTTGACACCCAAATGCTGATTAAATTTGGAAGTACCTATAGTAGGATGGAAGGGAAGTACATTTATCTGGGCCTAAGTCTCATTTCACCTAACGGGATTTGCATCTGAATCAAGCACATCCGATCTTTGCCTGATTTCCCTTAGCTAAGCTCAGGTTTTCACCTGTTAGTACTTGGATGAGAATCCCACCAGGGAATGCATGTGCTGTAGGATTTATGGAGTAGGAATTGGCAAATTTACTCCAGTATTTATGCCATTTATATGACCTCCATGGACTGTCTCACGAAGGCTTCTCACGACTGTAACACCACCCATAACAACATGTCCCTCCCAGATTGGGCTGTCTTTGCCTGTTCAAGGGAAGCCCTTACTTACTACCTCAGTTTTTCTCCTGTAACACCCTGTTAAGAGAATCCTTGGAGATCCTTCCCATTCTGCAGGTCTCTAAGGAACACCTGAAGACTGGCTATTCAAAATGGCTTTATTTACCTGTTTTTGTAAACTTTATTTGCCTTTGTTCTGTTTTTAGGGCATCTTGGATTTATTTATTATAATTTTTATTTACCTACAGATTAGTATATTTGTTTCATGTTGGATTTTACCTTTATAACACCACCCATAACACTTGTCCCTCCCAGGTGGGTTATCTCAGGGTGTCGACACTGAGGGAAGCCCTTAAAACAACTACTAGGAATCGGGCTTTCTTGGTGGTGACACCCTGTCTCGGGAATCAACTTCCCCCAGAGATCCTGGCTCCCATGCTGCAGGTCTTTAAGGAACACCTGAAGACCTGGCTATTCAAAATGGCTTTCCACCACTGCTGCTGACCTGTTTTTGTAAACTTTATTTGTCTTTGTCCTCTGTTTTAGGGCATCTTGGATTCTACTTTGCTTATAATTTTGATTTTACCTACAGATTGGTATGTTTGTTTCATGTTTGATGTTATGCTTTATAATGTGTTTGATGTATTTACCTTAAAATTTTGTAACCCGCCCAGAGTGGCATTTCTGCCAGATGATGTGGTATAGAAATGCAATGAATAAATAGACAGACAGACAGACAGACAGACAGACATTTGCACCACCCATCTGAGATCTATGGCTAATCTGGATGGCTTACAACAGGGTCTATTTGTTTTTTAATGGCATAAACTTGCACAAATTAAATACCATTGTATCTGGCCATCTTAATCATTAATGGTTATGTTGACATTAGTTTGCATTGTACAGTGTAATTGACTGTTGATATTACGGAACAGTGACAACTCAGGCTAACTTGTTTTGAATTAAAAGAATGAAAAACTGGAATGCCAATAATGGTTGTAGCTCCAGTTAATGTTTATTTCTTATCATCATCACCATCATTGTTTTAAAGGGCCTTTTCACACGACCCCTAAGATCCACTGGCCACTTAAATTCGGACCAGAGATCTTAGGGGTTTGTCGCAGTTCCTGCGTTCCCACCCCCTCCACACTCCTGGCTGCTGGCTGCGTAAGGGGAGGGAGAAAAAACAGGAAGAAAAGAGACGTGGCTCACTTCTGTTCTGCCTCTCGCTCTTGCCGTGGCAACATTCCAGTCTCTTAAGTAGCTCTTAAAGGGGCGGGAGCCAAAAAACAACAAACAGAAGCGAGGAGAGCCCTGCACTCACTATCGTTACACCGCATCAAAGAATTTTCACCTCCAGAGAGCAGGTACTTGAAAGGTGCACTGGGACGCGCTAAAGTGGGTGTGGTCGCATTTAATTTCCTGTAAACTCCGGAGCTGGTGGGGAAACATTTTTAAGCTCCGGAACTGGGAGCCATTTGCCCCGGAGTTTAGGGGTCGTGTATAAACGCCCAAAGACGAGGAGCAGTTGTAGGACAAGCTAAGTCGCTTCTTTCTTAACATTAAAAAGTATTGGTGGAGGGTTTTTTTGAGCATTTAGATTTGACTCATCTCCTTATTCTGCCCCACTTCCCTCTTCTCTTGGTTATATGACAGACAGGGAGGTGTTTCCAAATTTGTTTCCCTCTAGACTAAAGGGGTACTGGGAACCCTTCCCATGCTCCCTTGTGCCAGCTGCCAGCCAAGCTGTCGCTTTGGTTCCAACTGGTTGCCATCTAACGGCAGGAGTACACGATTTTTGGCACGAATTCCTCCCTTGCCTACCATCATTGTCAAGGACAGAAGAATGCTTTTCTCTCTCTCCCCTTTCCTAAATGTTATCTGTCTGCCTAGAATCTCCAGAGAAGACCTTGCCAATTCTATTCTCTTCCTTTACATTCCTAACTCAGTTCAAAACAGAACTGGTGCACTTATCCTATGTATCTTTTCATTATATCCATTTCCCTTGTGTCACACCTGGTCCTCTGAAGTCAGGATGCCAAAATAACAGTTCTCCCTCATCCCCTTCCAATATTATTTTCTGCGCAGCTCTAGTAAATGGCTGAGATAACAAGAATAGTCTTATTATCTTAAAATTTTGATTTGTTTTTAATATTTACCTATATTTCACTTCCATCCATAATTTTAAATTGTGCAGTGCTCTGATACAAAGAAAGAAAGTAAGTTTCAAAGAAAAATATAACAAAAAAGCTAGTAAGTTCCAAATTGTGCTTGAAAACAGTTTGAAAATCTAACACAGAGCAAGGACTCTGAGAAGTATAAAGAAGGAACTGTTCAAGTCATCAAAATGTCTCTTCATACTAAGCTATTGGAGAAGTACTAGAGCTGTCTATTGCTTTGCAGTTCAGATTCACTGGGGAAAGTTTAAGCTTCTGGACCCATATACTAGTTCTAGATTGGGTACAGCCTTGTTAATGATACACAGATCTGAATTGACAATGGTCATTATATTCTGTTGATCCTACTGTATGCTCCACCAGTAGCATTTGATACTCCATAGAACAAGATATTGACAACACAGACAACTGTGGAATGGTCCTACTCTCTCTTGGTTGGAACTCTCTCTATATGGTGTTGGACTGCAGCTCCTATCAATCCTAGACACTACATCCAATGGTTAAGGGATGATGGGAGTTGCAGTTCAACAGCAACTGGAGTGGCATCAATTGCTGTAGGGAACCCTTCCCACTAAACCAAAGCTGCCTGATAGAATTCCATGCGAAATCTGAAGGAAATCATCTTCCATATACGCAGCTTTTTCTGAGTATCCTTTGGGTTTGCTGGTTTAAAATATTCAGTTATAGGGAGTTCAGCCACCACTATGCCCTGGACAGGGCCAAACTAATAAAAATACAACCCAGGCAATCCCATCATATTGCAATGGTGTTAATAAGTAAACCCAGACCTGGCCACGCAATCTTTCCAATGGTGTTCCATCTGGTTTTCGAAAAGCCAAGGGAATTTGGCTGAGATGGCACTATGAGAACAAAAGATGGATTGTCTTGAGCTGAGCTCAGCAAGAAGCTGGGTCCCTCAGGCTTCCTTTGGTGTTTGCTGCTGCTGCTGCTGCCTGACCATGTGGTTTCGCCTCTCTCTTTCCTGTGCAAAGCCATCTGGACAAGAAATGACAGGTTGATGGCTATAGGGCAATGGTGGCGAACCTTCGGCACTCCAGATGTTTTGGACCACAACTCCCAGAATTTCGAACCTAGATTGCCAGTGACAAAGGGCTGTAGGATTTGTGGTCCAAAACATCTGGAGTGCTGAAGGTTCACCACCACTGCTACAGAGTGGCCACAATTTACTTATTGTTCACATGCTATTAAAAGATAGCCAGCTTTAGGACTGAATTGTGTTGTTACATTCTGTGAAGTCAGTTTATGGCAACCCTATGAGTGATCGATCTCCAAAATGTCCTGTCTTCAACACCCTGATGAGCTCTTGTAAAATAAAGGCTGTAGTTTCTTTAAAGAGTCAATCCTGCTCATATTTGTTTCCCCCCCGATTCCTTCAAGTTTCCCTAACATTATTTCATTTCCCAGATAATCTTATGTTCTTAGGATGCATCCAAGGTATGACAGCCACTCTCTTGTTAATCTTTCTGGAAATACCAGGTATCACTAACATCGTGTAGTTCTTCAGTGGTCATCATTTTTATCTTCTTAATGTTCAACTGTAGTCTTGCTTTGCACTTTCTTTAATTTCCCCCAAAAGTTGTTTGAAGTCATTGCCGCTTTTTGCCACTAAGATGGTGTCAACTGCATATCTTAAATTATTGACGTTTCTTCCACCAATTTTCACTTCGTCTTCATCCGAATCTAGTCCAGTTTAGGGAGACTAAAATGTACCTATATGAAACCATTCTGTCTCTCCTTATTCTGTCCTAACTATAGCTACTTGTGCTCGATACAGGTTATGCATTAGGACAATCAAGTGCTGAAGCACATCCATTTCCTTCAAAACAATCCAAAGTCTCACATGATCCACGTAGTCAAAGACTTTAATCTATAAAGCATAGACTGATCTTCTTCTGAAATTCTTTGGTGCACTCTGGAAGTCAGTGGATATTTGCAATTATGATCTTAAATGCCTGTTCTGTTTTGGAATCTAGCTTGAACTTCAGGAATTTCTTGCTCCATATAAGGTAAAAGCTCTTTTGACAAAAACCTGAGCATCACTTTGCTTTCATGGAAGATTAGAGCAACAGTCCTGTAGATACTGTATTGCTTGGCATCTCTTTTTTTCTTTTTCTTTTTACTATTAGCATGTACATTGAACATTTGCAGTGTCTGGGCTGTTGTTTTGTTTTTCATATTTCTTGTCATATTCTTGTTAGGATTTTAACAGATTCAGTTTCTGTGACTTAAAACAGTTTTTTCAGCATTCCATCTACTCTGGTGATATATTTCTTCCTAGGGCTTTCAGAGCAGCACTCCTGTAATTAATACACTCCTTGGCATCTTCTTTCTTGGAATGTTAACTCGAGGGCTAAATTTACATCGTGTTTAATCGAATGCCCATCCTCTGTTCCAAAATACTTTACATGTGAAAGCATATGTGTAACAAAGTAGCTCTGAACCATTAAACACAATTTAAAGCACTGTCATTAGTAAAATATTACTAACAGCATATTGTGGTGCTCTTGGAAGTCATTTCCCTTTACTCTATTGGAGGCTCAATAATGCTATAATCTCTGTTGAATGTCTCTGTATGGCGAGTGCTTTGATATTTAAAACAATGTATCCATGCATGCACTGGACTGATGACTATAATTATGACTTGAGTGCAAAACTAGCATGTTATTAGAATTATGTTGTGTCACTCAGGGCGTTTATACACGACCCCTAAGCTCCGCTGCAAATGGCTCCCAGCTCCGGAGCTTAAAAATGTTTCCCCACCAGCTCTGGAGCTAACAGAAAATTAAGTGCGACCCCGCCCACCTAAGCCCGACCCAGCGCAGCTTTTAAGTACCTGCTCTGGGAGAGTGAAAAATTTTGATGCAGAGAGTGCCAGGCTCTCCTCGCTTCTTTTTGTTGTTGTTTTTTTGCCTCCCGCCCCTTTAAGAGGAACCAGGAAGTGACCGGGGCTCGGAGCAACTTCCACCAGCACCGGACGTAAGGCTTTATTCTTTTGTCCCTTTTTAAGGCTTTTTTTCCTCCCTCCCCTCACTCAGACAGAAGCAAGGAAGTGTGGAGTGGTGGGGAGGAAGGAAGAGCAACGAACCCCCAAGATCTCTGGTCCGAATTTAAGGGGCCAACAGATCTTAGGGGTCGTGTGAAAAGGCCCTTAGAGTGATATTACAAAAAGAAGATGATGAAAATAGAGGAGAGGGTTTCTCCCTCTTCCTTTAACATCACAACCCACCTAATATATCACCTCAGAAAATGCCACTTACAGCTCCATTTGGATGTGGAAGAGCCATCAACACAGCCTACACAACAGGATAATTAGGCCTGTGCTGAATTGTTCCCTAAAATATTCAGAAGTCCCTTGCACCTGTGGCAGGAAGGAGCAGGAGAGCTCTTAAAATGCCAGGATGGGTCAGTCTAAGTAGAATCACTTGTGGATGCCATCATTTGGTTCAAACCAAGCTACAACTATAGCAAATTCAGCAGCAATCTATATATCTGTCTGGAGAGGCCCCAAGGCACAGGCCAGTGGCTGGTCCTATGTCTTCTGGCAAATATCCCAGTTTAATTAACCAGTGGTCAGAATCCTGCAGTTGTTCACATAATGTTTGCATAACTATCCTAAGGTAACTGATGTGGTAACAAGGCATATATTGTTTATACAAGCAGGCACATGACTAGGCATGCAACTGAGATGCTCTCTGGTACAGGGTTAATTAGCCACAGCACATTATGCAAATCTTATGTGAACGGCAACAGGATTCTAACTTATGTGTAAAGAAACACTTGTACTTTCTCGGAATTCCACAACAGCCTCAGCAGTGACTGTGGGCTTTTGAAAGAGGGAGAAAGGCCACTTCTTACTCATTTTTCTCCACAACAATTTTGTAAAATGGTGGGTGTTGCAAAGAAAGAGAATAAAGAATGGTTGTTTTGTCACATCTCCCCTTATTGGCTTCAAACATCCTCAAAATCTGTGGCTGCAACTCATAGGGTAGCTGTTTCTATTGGTTTTATTTGCAGTCTCGCTTGCTGTCTGCAGCTTGAGTGACTTGAAATGACGTTTTCTGGGCTGTGGTTATTGTCTATTGTGAGGGTTCGACATCCAAGCTGATGCATGAATGATCGGCTTCCAATAAAGGATTCATTTGTGGTAAAACAGAACTTGGTTTATTTAACAATTCTTCGTTCAAAACAAACAACTCCAACTTAGGTTGAACTTTCTCGGAAGGCCCTTTCGGTGTGAGGAAGGGGTTTGTGGGATTCTCCTTTAATAAGTCCAAAAACAAATTATTATTTTCTGGTTCCAGTCCCGAAACAAACTCTGTCCATATCAGCTGTCCTCCGTGGGTGTCTAGGTTCTCTTCCATCTCTGCTCCTTCTTCTCCTACGGGCTGGTTCCATGGTCTGTGGTCTTCAATCCCCTGCCACATCCTCTCCCTTCTAGAATAACCCGTTCCTGGCAAACGGCTGGTTTCAATGCTCGACTAGTTGGTGAGTACCCTAACGCCCACAATTCCTCTCAGGCGAAGGCTTTCCCCCTCTCTATTTGCAACCTGATTTTGCTTTCTCCTATATTCCTGAGCCTCCTGTTTGCCCCAATATGAACAACCCAGGAGATGGGCTCATCTCTGGTAGCTTTCTTCCTCCTTCTTGGGCATTATTAACTTCCCCCAATTACCGGTGTTGGGGTATTCCATCCAGACATAGTCCCAATGCCGGTAGAACCCTTGTCTCCTCCCATTTATATCCCATTCCCTTAGCCGTTTTTTCCTCCTTCAAATCTCCTATGCCTTTCCCCCCTCCTATTTCTACGCACCCTAACTCCTGCCTTACAACTTCCACCTGGCCCTTGCACACAAGAAAGGGAATGTTAACCCCTTTCTTCTTCTGCTTTGATTTGCCTGGAGGTGGCACTCCCATATTTCTGGACTCCTTTATAGTCGTTCTCCACATCTACCCAGCACCAACCAATTGTTCCTTCCGGACTTTGAATTCAAGTCTCTCTGCCGAGTGTTCTTTTCCCTTTGTTCCTTGGGTTGGTGGCAGTTGTTTGCTGTTGATATGTTTGGTTGGTTACTACGTATGTGTGCAGTAAAGAAATCAACATACACAAATTTCAAGCAATTACCCAAAACCAAGCCCGCACCACCAGTCCAGCCTTTTAAATGTTTTTTTTTTGTTTCAGCATCTTTTCCACCTCGACAAAAAAGTCATTTTTGAGCTCAAGAATGCATTGGCTTACTGCTGAGAAATATTTGAAGGGGATTCCAGCACAAGAAAACAGGGTCCAAGTGGGAGAAATATATAGTACTGTAGCAGCTTTGCTCTTCAAAGCCTAATCTTTCCCTTATTTAAGAACAACAGATTCAGCTGTGAGAAAGAGCCAATGCACATTTGTCTGTTCACTAACTTTGGGGAAGGTGGGTGAAAAGGGTGAAAACTGATGAACGCTGTTTCAAAATGGGTGACACCACTCCCTTGTCTTCTCTTCCCCCTACCCCCTCACAACCTTTGCAAGGCAATAATGTGAAGCAAAATGGGTGGAAAACAGCATCTTGTTTTCTTTGTGCAATCATTGCCATCCCAAATTTTAGCCAGAGAACAGGTTGCCAGGCAACCGGCTTTAACATAGCAACACACAGAAAGGCGCCAGGAGCTGATGTAGGCCCCATCCTCCCTCTTGACATGGCAATGCACATTTTGTTCCCACATCACAGGATTCATTCTACCAAGCTTTGTTTTTCTTTTACTTCTTAGAAACAGAGCTCTAGTGGACATCTCCCGGCAAAACCCCAAAGGGGAGAACCATGTTTAGGGCTTGCTGTTGAGTTGGAGTTAAATCTTAACAGGTGAAGTGGTCTATGCTGCATGTTATACAGCATTCTGAATTGGTACTGACTGAGTTTTACCATTGCAAAGCCTTGCATTGAACCTGTCAGGTACATAATTGTTGTTTTCCTTTTCCTGGCAAAAAGATGAGGCTGAAAGAGACTGGCCTGGTTCTGAAACCAGATGAGAACTGGCTCACGATATTTCAAAGTCTGAGGCAAAAGACCAAGGTTCCTTAACCCTAATTCTGGTATGGAATAAAAACTTAGTGATAGTGGAATTTTACTTCAACAGCTAGAGTGGGATGATTATCTTTTGCTGCTTTTGAGGTCAGCAGGCCCGTTTAAGAGCCACCACAGAGGTGAGGTGAAGCAAATAGCGTTGTCTTTCAACAGGGGGACACAGCATGGCATTGAGACTGAGAAGGAATTATGAAAGAGGGGCAACTTATTCCAATTGCATCGGCCGCCTCAGGCAATTACCTCAGAATGACAAGAGTAGGACTATCATGATTATCATTTAATGGTAAATGGAGATGTAGAACCTTGATTCAAACCACGTTTCCATCTGCCCCACTCTTAATGGTAGGTGGCAAGGATTACCTAAATTGAGTCTCCACAGTCCACAGAGACAAACTTCCATGTATAGTGTGTCCCAACAATAATGCTTCTTCTCCCCATGAAACCAGAGGGTAATCACATTTAAAAAAGAATATACTTCAAAATAACATTTGACACAAAAGGCCATCAAGAACCCCCTCTCTCATGTCTTACCAAATATGCAGCTGAGGAGGGCTGGAAGCAAGGGAAACACCCCTGAAGATCCAGCTAGACTCGCTGGTGTGGAAAACATGGTGCTTCAAATGCCTCTGATTCAAAAACATAAACTTTATAATCTCCTGTTCATGTCTCATGGAAAGTAGCAGAAAAGAAGTGTGAGTGTATGGGAGGAAGGGTCAGTCCTCTTTAGGAATCAGGGCTTGAGTTGCAGGGCTTGCTGTTGAGTTGGAGTTAAATCACACTGGCAACTTGACTTGGACTCAACTCAGGTCCCCCCGCCCCAATGACTTATACCCAACTCATTACTCGGGCTCATTTTTCTGAGTTGCATTTTCAAGTCCCCATATACATATTAACAGTATGTATATGTCCTAATAGTATTAAATAACTACAATCTTTGTTCACAAAATTTGGTAAGATACCTAATAGATATATTTCTGGTTTAAATTCTAAGTTTTGTTTTGTCATTTGTTTTAGCCATGTATAAACCAGAAGAAGTTTTGTGATGCTCACTGTAAGATGCAGGAGAGCCAGGCAAATAGTGGTGGAGGATGAAGCAAGCAGGAAGAGGGTTTCAAGGGGGTGGACGGGTGAGAGAAGATGAGGCAGGCTCAGTGTTCCCCTTCCTCCTGTATGGGCCACAACTCTGAGCAGAAGGTTGGACTGGGCAAGGAGAAGGGAGCCCATCCACCTGTCCTTTTTTCGGGGGGGGGGGTGTTTTTAATAGGGATTTGGGACTTGGTTCCAAAGACTCAGATTAAGACATGGTAGTTGGTACCAAAGACTCAGACAAAGAATTGGAACCTAAACCCAAAGAATTGTCAACATCCCTGGCATTTTTCTGTCCAGTTTTCTTGTGAGTGGAGAATATTCTCTGTGTGTTCCTTGTAAAATCTATTTGTTTACAAATGTTAAAATGGCCGCAAGTACACAACCAAATTGTATACTTTCCACCAAGAGCAATACTTGGAGCTCCCAAAATGGTAGTAACCATGATGCTAATCTCTTCCAGAGGCCACTTTCCTTCCATCAAATTTTATTTCCTAGCAAAGCAGGTGGCAGTGGAAGCAGCAGAAAGCTGCCTCTAGCCTTCAGAAATTACTAAACAAGCAGCTTCACCTGCTGAGGACAGACCAAAGAGGGGAGGGATTACATATGCTGTATCCAAAATGTGGCTTGAAACAAAAGGATTTTATACTCTTTCCATGTGCATTCAAACGGCAGAAAAGAAAAGAAAAGTGCACAAAACTCTTACAGAAAAAGAAGAATTATTCATACGTCTGCTGTCTTGCTTTTGTCCTTAATTTGTTCGTTTGTTGGATTCTGGAACTGCAGATTGAAGCTCAGCTGTTCAAGGGAAGGTGACCTGCTGTCACAGATTTGTGACAAAAAGCCTCAGGGAGCAGGGGATAAATTTGCCAGTTTTTAACTCTGACTTTTCCAGGGCTGATGAAAAAGACAAGTATGCTCTTCATTAAACATGCCATTTTGAAAATACAGTATTTAAACAACAAAATAAGAGATCTGTGAAACTTGCTTGTCCTTTTAACCTTGGAAGCGCAGAAGGCTTGGCTATTGCTGCACACTGGGAAACCACCAGGGGGAAAATCTGTCACACTGGCTATGTTCTGAAAGCCTCACCTTTCCAGTCACTTTATGGCTGCAACACCCAACCATGGCAAACCACTGTGAACACACAGGGTCAACAAGTGAGCCAGAGCTGCTTCAGAAGCACAAGAAGCCCATGCAAAAGGGGAAGATTTAGCACAGGTATGTCCAAACTTCGGCCCTCCAGATGTTTTGGACCACAACTCCCACAGTCCTTTGGCATTGGAAATACAGGCTTGGAATTCTGGGAGTTGGGGGGTGGGCAAAAGATCTGGAGGGCCGAAGTTTGGATATACCTGATCTAGCATTATTTTGAGCTCTGAATGCCATGTCCTTCCTGTCCACGTTGCTTTGAGGACAAACATGTAGCAGCCATAGCGCTATGACTACTCTTGTGGCCCCCTCAGGTAGAAGAGCCTGACATGCACTCTCTCCTAAGTAATCAGACAGCTCGAGAGATTCTTAACAGAAAGAGTGTTGAATTTGCAGTCATTATCTTGGGCTCTAATGTCAAGGGTGCCAGCCTTTACAAGGTTGCACACAAACATGTCTAACAAGAAGAGAGGAAAAGAAGCTTTTATCTTAGATTTTAAGATGTAGAAAATCCAGGTCATTTCATTGTGGATTTTGCTTGCTTGTCACATGTACATACATGTGTGTGTATCTGTGCCTATGCCTGCAAGTGAGTCACACAATTCGTCTCTTTCCTCCCCGTCCCCTTTGCTAACAGCTCTTTCCCTCACTCTGCATGGATGCTCTCAACTGCTTAGCCATGCAGAGGAACATTTCTGAGAGGAAGCCAGCCAGTGAAGGGCTTGGAAGAAGCTTTGAAATAGCCATTGCAAATGCTGGATCACATACACACCTGAGAAACAGCTCCTGTATAAATGCAGCCTTGTGATAACTATCACCCATCTCAACCGAAATCTTAGGCACCCATTCTCTGAGATATTAACAGAACAACAAACCAATGAAGACCTTGCTTAATGTTTTATTCTCATTATACAGAGTGATCTGGATTATTTTCAATGTTAAATCTCAGTCCTGGAGCAAGCTGTGAGCTGCTAAGGCAGCCTCCCTCAACCTGCCATCTTCCAGATGTGTTGGGCAAGCTGGGGGATTCTGGAAATTGTATTATTGCACACCTGGAAGGTACCGCCTTGGGGAAGACAGTGCTTAGGATTTCTGAGCACACACAAAAAATACTCTTACTGATGAGTAATTTATTACAACCAGCCCCATCTCTCTGAAATCAAGAGGCAGGCTGGAACATTCTTATACCAAACTGCACTCATATACAAGATATAATCAAAAATCAAAATGGGTTTGATTATCTGTGTATGTTTAGCACATTATAAAAATGGCATACATTTACAGCCTAGAATACTCTTTAGTTTGCTTAACAAAATATACTTATACAATAGAACTTGTAGTGATGAATGAAGGAACATCAGAATTGGTTGTGCAGAGACCAGGTTATATGCTCTGAAATATTATTTTTCTAGTACCATTGGTCCATTTATTGAATGGGACCACTGGTGTGTGATTTATTACATTAAGCAACAAGATTTTAGCTCTTATGCATTTATTAAATAAAACATTGGTATACTAAGCCTGTACAGAAGACTAGAGTGATTGTGTAGTACAGTATTATCTTAGCATGATTCCCATCAAATAAAATTTAGGCCTTGTTTTACGAACTACTCCTCAGTTAAGAGGTTTGTTGTGTTTTGTTTTGATTAATTCATGAGCTTTTGCATTCTAAACCCAAAGGTGCTATAAATGAGTCCCAAGAAACATAGTGTGTTCTTTGGTACAATAAACAAATTGTGAAGGCAATCACTTATATTCATACTGACCTAGACTCCAGATTGAGAGTAGATTCTGTAGATTTTGTTGAGGTAATCACTCAGTTTATATACACATGTTCCAGTGTATTCAACCTGTTGATGTTGAAATGTTGCTTGGAAAATAGCTTAGGGGAGTGAAGCCAACTTCATCAGAACTTTGTTTGTCCTGGCAATGAAGGACTGCTAATCTTGGGTTGGTCAGTTGGGTAGTAGAGGCTATGAGCGCTTCTCTGAAAGAGGGTTTAGTTCCAGTGGTGAATCCTTCTGCTGTGTGTGTGGTGGTGGTGGGGGGGGAACGACCCATATTTAACTTCCTGCTTTAGGCAACTGTTGGCCAGCATCTAATCTTGGAAACCAATCTGTTGTCTTCAACATATTTGTCTGAATCTGGAAACTAAGCAGGGTTGGGCAAGTGTTAGTGCTTAGATTAGAGACCACAAGGGAACACTGGGAATGTATTGCAGTGGAGCTTCAAACAGATGGTAGACACCTGTTTTGCATACCGAAAGTCACATATTAAACCTCCACCCCACCCAGCATGTGCAGGTAAGGCTAGGAATGAATCTTGCATAAGAACCTGGAAAGCTGATGCGGTAGCTCAACCAGCCTGAACCATTGTTAAAGACCCCTTCCTCTCTTCCCGTGCTTCCTGTGTTCCTATCTTAAGGTTTTAAATGGAAGACTTGGACCACACAGGTGACAACACAGTTCCAAGCCTTGTTGGATGAAGCTGATCACCTGTAGCCATCCAATTAATTTCACCATAGTGATCCGTGCCTTAATTACAACATTAATCTACTGTAATGTAGACTATAGGTTTCTTTCTGCTGGCCTCTATCCCTCCACGGTTTAGTGGTGCTCCTGTTTACTTTCTTAGGGCACCGGCTGTTATGTTAAAGCTTCTGCCCATAATTCAACAGTGCAAAGTAAGAATTAAGAATAACATAACATTAGAGAACATTGCAGCATAAACATGAAGGTTTCAAAATGGTGGGCAGAGAAGCTAGCAAGAATGGGAAGAGAGAGTGAAAAGGGAGGAGAGTATGTAGAGGAGACAGACAAAAGAGGACAACTATCTGCGTTGAGAATGAGCCCTCAGAGAGTGAATCTGGATTTTATGGACAAGCAGTACAGGGATGGCCCAGCGTATCCCATTACTTCCAACAGCATACCCCCTTCCCATCTATAGATAATCAGGCTGAAACCAGCTGTTCAAATCTCATACAAACAAAACAAAACAAAAAAACAGTCAAACCAGAATGACTCAGAACAATGGGAGAAACCACAAGTGTCAATGAGCACTTAGGGAAGAGACATGTTGGCTGTATTTCCAAGATGCAACCATGAACTAGGATTCATAACACTTTCTCACTTCAATGTATTTCTCCAGTACATACTGGCATTTATATTTTCGTAGAAGAGGAAATCCATGTGTGATTTCTTTTCAAAAGCAAAGTGTTCTTGGCTAAGCGTTCTGATGTTCAGAGACTGAATCCACAAATTAACTTGGCTATACAAGCTTTGCCAATACCTGCATGTCCGGGTCTGTCCTTTCTACCATTTGACTGTTCCCTGGGAAAGTTGGGCAGTATATAAATAGCAATAATAAATTAAATAAACAAAAGGATCCCCCCTCTCATGGTGGGTCTGGTGAACTTGCGCCATGGGAACCTTTGTGTTGTCTCTATCAAGAGAACCATTTTGAGTGTTGTGGTTTATGTGGTTTCCTCAGAAATGATGCTGTGAGAAGTAAATGCACAAAAGGGTTTGGATTCCTATCCACAAGGGAGCCAGGGAACTCATAACAACATAATCACTGATGCTTATGACCCTTTTGTTTCACTTTAGTCTTCATCAGAATGTAGAGCAATTTGTAAGATCCAAATGTGGAATCTATCATCAGAACAAACATCCTAATTATGAAGGTGCTTTGGTATTATTGTATGTGTTGTAGTGCAGGAAAAAAAGTCATAGAGGTGTGTATTTCTCATTGCAAGTTAATTGGCTATCTCTATTTGTTGCTCTCATGCTCTCTGATTTGTTGACACCATCACCCAACTTGGACATTGGGTGCATAATTTCTTTGATGGTTTCCAGTGGTGTAGGTTTCCCTCCTCCATTCTCAGCTTAGCTACAACTTCACAATAGCTGGAAAATAAATTGATTTTCCTAGTAAGGCTATCTGTGTTGCATTGCAAAACATTTGAGGGTGGTTTTGGTTTTGAATGAGCAATGAACAAGTTTGCCAGAAGAGCTGCTCCAGATATGATAATATGGACCAACCCAGTTGTTTGTATTCTGGGACTTTCTTTTCCTGACAGTGTTGAGAATAGTATGCACAGATCACCAAACTACAGTTACTAGTATTATTTGGAAGAAGCTATGTTTGTTAATAGAAATCTAATAAACAGGCATTTCATACGCATAGGTGTACATATGAAGCCAGGGACTGGAAAAGGACTTGCCCAAGGTTGCTCAGGGAATCCTAGCCTTCTACAAACAATGCTAGTTTTCCCAGTCCTGCCTACTCATTATGTCTCCATTCTGTGATCTGCCTCTACTTGGCATTACCACTTTTCCCATTAGCCTGGCCTAGCACATCTGTCTTGTATGGCTTGCTGGGGCTTGCTGGCCGTGTTAGTCATCCACCTTGACATTCCAGTTCCCACCCCCATGCCCTGCCCCATAGGGGCAGGTAGCCACCTGTTCGGTTTGGCTCTGTTCATCTTGTGGAAGAGGAAAGCCCAGAAGCCAATGAGAGAAGCTAGGGCTGAGAACAGAGCTGCCCAAACCTGCTGTCTGGTTGAGAGATGTGCTGGAAAGGCCAAAGAAACAGTAACTGCAGGAGGAGAGCCAGTTTATAGAATCTCACTATGGAAGACATTTTCAAATTCAGGTGTGCCTTTGTGTCTGTGCAGGACAAAGGACTTAAAATGGAAACCAAGTTGGCCCACACTGCAGTTTCCACCAAATAAATTTGTCTGGTTTGCCCTGCTACCATTTGTAGGAAAGACGGTAGATATTATGCCGCTAGATTTTCTGATTCAAATTGTAATACAGGGTGTTTCTTTCTCCCAACACTGTTTTTCTCTTCTGCTTTATCAACCATTTTATATTTCATTGTAATTTAGCAGGTCTCAAAGCAGCCCTGCGTCCAAGTGCCAGTGCATAAACCTAACTGTAAAACATAATATAATAAAATTATAAGTTATGTGGTTGTTTTCTTAAATATACTGTAGTTAGGATACGGGAGGGTTTTATTTCTGTGTTTCAATTATTTCTGTGTTTCAATTTATATTTATTTAATTGTAAGTTTGTTTATGTCGTGGCTTGCCACAAGATGGGCAGAGGAGAAGTTTAATAAATAAATGAAATAGATAATAAATGAAATAATATTTGCACATGGAGGCCTCTATTTTTGACAGCAAGAGAGGAAAAGAGCTGTGTTGAACAGTACAGTACTTGATTCAGGATGAACAAAAAGAACAGAAACAAAAGGTAGACCATCAAACAGTGCTTAGAAAAGTAATTATGCTCCATGCTGTTGTGCAAAGTTCCCTCACTAATGGTTCATTTGTAGGCAAAGTGCAACATTCTGGATGCTATTTGAATGGAACTTCTGTCAACCTCAGCATATAGTCAACGAGGAAGAATGCTAGGAATTGCATTCAAACAATATCTGGAGCAGAACTTTGAATACCATCTTTGTAAACAAACAAAGCAACGTGGGGCGTTATTCTTACTTTGTGACACCCAAGTTATTGTTTACAATATCTGAATTCTGTCTGCCAATATTTTTTTACCGCAATTGTGCTGCATCTTATTAATACATTGTGCTGTAGTTTTCGATAGGTCTGAAAACCCCTTAGTAAGTCACCACTAGAGAAGGCCCACTGAATCAACAGAACCTATGGAGTAGGTGAATCAACAAATCTCTACTGGTTCAATGGGGCCACTCCACTTATGACTTACTAGTGGATTTCAGCCACTGTCTGATATTACACCTTGATACCCCAGCAGGCAAAACATACTTGCAGCATGCCTTTCAAAGAACTATTCCATTTTAGGGTTGGACAACACACTGTGCCTTCAATACAATATGGTTTTAAAGTGCTCCCTTTTGCTTTCTTCAACGGAAATGCATGCACACCCTTCCAAGCAAATGAGAAAAGTTTTTTTTAAAGTATACATGAGAATATTACACGATCAAGATGTGAAAAAGCTATATATTGTAGGTGATCCAGACAATTAGAATTAAGTGTGTGTCAAGCTGCATAACACCATTCTGGGCTCTGTTTCTCTTTCTACTGCGACATAGATGTGGAAAGGTGAATGGATACATGAATGAGAATTGTTTGCTCAGAGTTATATGCTATTTGAGCAGTCATTTCCATGCTGTGGCACTGCTAGGATAAATTGCCACGGTAAAAAGTTAAGTCGTCAACGGTATTAATTCTGGTCATGATGGGAAAAACTCTTGAAATATCTGTTGCATTGCATCCTGATTCTAATAACTGGATGAGAATGAGGATCACAAAGTTAAAAACAGAGGGTACCTAAGGGTTACAATGAAATTTAAAACTGGGTGTGTACATCTTACTCTGTTCCTTTTGCAGGTGCGGGCATGTAAAAATTGTGTTCCTTGTTATGTTCAGAATTCAAGAAGGAAATTAGGAATAGGACACTCACATTCATTTTACCTGTTGTTGTTCTCCATCTCTGTTGATCTCTTTCTTATCTTCCTTTGCTTATAGATGCAGTTTGTAAAACCTTTTATCTCACTTATCTCACCAGGAACCTTTTTACATGACCCCTAAACTCCGCCGCAAATGGCTCCCAGCTCCGGAGCTTAAAATTGTTTACCCACCAGCTTCGGAGTTTACTGAAAATTAAGTGCGACCACGCCCACCTAAGCGGGTCCCAGCGCACTTTTCTTGTACCTGCCCTCCAAGAGTGAAAAATCTTGATGCGGATGTGCCGGGCTCTCCTCGCTTCTTTTTGTTGTTGTTTTTTGCCTCCCGCCCCTTTAAGAGAAGGAACCAGGAAGTGACGGGGCTCCGGAGGTAAGCCTTTATTCTTTTGTCCCTTTTTTGCTCCCTCCCCTCAGGCAGCCAGCAGCCAGGAAGTGCGGAGGGGTGGGGACGCACAAAGAGCGACAAACCCCTAAGATCTTTGGTCCGAATTTAAGTGACCAGCGGATCTTAGGGGTTGTGTAAAAGCGCCCCAAGGGTCTTAAAGAAGGAAAAGGCAGAAGCAGTGGGGGGAAAGCTGCTGAAATGGGAAACAGTAATACTGGATCAATCAGCACTCTGTTTATGTTACACTCAGGAGTTTTTGCACATCATTTCTTGGAATCCAACCAGAAATGTTCCTTGTGGTAGAAAAAAAAGCAAGGAAATAAATCAGGAACTGCACCAGAGCACTGCCATGCTCTTGTACTGCCCCCACTAATTTCAGGGAGGATAATTTTCAGATTGCATTATATTTTTAAGGTTCATCTCTAAAAGAGCCAGGGCTAAAATGGATCAAACATGCAGTTTTGAATGGCCCAAGCAAGTGTGCTTTACATATACAGTAGTACGATACATACAGTGTTAAGGAGTAAGAGCTTGAAAAGGGGTAGTTTTTATTTTATTTATTTATTTATTTTTGGCCAGCATGGTCAAGGAGGAACTGTGGCATCCATGGCCTCAAAAAAGTAACTTTTCCAAGTGGTGAAAGGGAAGAGACTTGAAATTATTTCCCTGCAGTGCATAATTTATGAATTGTTGGGTGTTGGTAAGCTCATAAAGGTGGGTGTTGGGAAGATCATAAATGTGGGCCATTGTCCACCTAATGAGCCTATTGAGCCTATTGTCCATGTAATGAGCCTATTCAGGCCATTGTTCATCTTATGAGCCTATTTCAGACCAGGGTGACATGGGGTCAAAGTGAACTATAAAATGGAGGACTCGCAACTAGCTTTCCTCAGACTGAAGAAGCTGTTTGGATGAGCAGCAAAACATTTCAATCTCTCAAGAAAAGAAGTCCAGTTGCCATGACTAAACTTCCAGATTATTTATGAAGAAAACATAGAATACCTTTATTTGTCCCTCATCAAATTGCAAATTATACCTATATCATTTTAAATTGCCCCTATAAGAGTCTTTGCTTTGTTTGTTTGTTTTTTGGCTTGTATAACTCTGACAGCATCCTTAAATTTTTATTGTTAAATGCCCCTGTTCTCAGATGTATTAAATTCCTCTGAATTCTTACCATTTCCATGTTCTCCAGTTCTTTGCCTTTTGCCATTGTTTCTGCTATAATTCTATTATATTAATCTGTCGTATATTTTATTTCCAACAACTGTACTCCATCTTCAAGCATTTTGTATGATTTTCTTCTGCTTTTTTGAAGTTGTGTGATTCCGGAATATCCATTACTCTTATTAATTTCATAGTGTCCCACATATCAGTCCTGCACAATCTGTCGACCGCGGGCAACCGGTAGCCTGCAGGCCATCAGAAGTCACCCGCCAGGTCCCTGCCAACATTACTAAACACCCCTTTTCAAGTCACAGTTATCTATAACTAAGAAATTGTGTTTCTATTCCATCTGGGTTGTCCATAAAGGATTGAGTCATCTATAAAGAAGTCTAAATCTTTTTGTTGGTAGTAGCAAGATCAATATTATTAATGAGACACTAGCAATGAAACACTTTGCTCTTTACATAATATTAGCAGAATAACACAGGAACATTACCTGTAGATGAAACAAATGACAAAACAGGTTTAAAAAAAAACCCAAAAGGAAACAGACAAAAGGTTTAATCAGTACATTGTGTTGTTTCATTAGACACAAAGATACAAGCAACCATCATTTTAAAACCCAAGGTGTTTCCAGATAACTTTTTGTAAGGGATCTTTATTCTCATATGTTAATTATAGGAGAGAATGAAAAGCTTAATGCCATTTTGAATTGTCCTCTAGGTTTATTACATTGTTATGCTATTTGTAATTGATTTTCTTGTTTATATAATCAAAAGCAAAAGGAAGGAGAGAGTGCTGCAGGCTGTATCTTCCAAGATCTAAAGCGAGGTAGCACTTGCCAGTCTGGATCTCCTGCCTGTCCACAACTTGTCTCTATTTACATTCTATTTGCACAGCTGTAATTAAAGGAAATATTATAAAAACGCCATAAATCTTCAGAGCTCATGTGAAGAAAAACAAGCCCCACCTCTAGAACCTCCGATACTCAGCAATATGTTAAAGGCAAGATAATATACAAGCTGGAAACAACAGAGATACCTTTATGCAGTTTGGAATTAAATGTAAGGCCTGCAGGTGGAAGGCAACTGTCCTAGGAGGATGACTAGATGTAAGGGAAAATAGAGCTTTGCATTATTTTTTAGAAAGCTATCAGTATACAGATGTGATGGGCTGAGATTATCTCTACTCAGTGGTGATGCTCAGCGGGTACTCTTGGACCAATATTTCTCTCTCAGCCTACCATGCAGGGATTGTTGTGAAATTTAAGAGTGGCCATGTATGCCATCTCAAGGTAAGACAAAAACGTAAGAAATTAATCAATTGAATTTTTCAGGATAGGTTTTTTCTCTTTTGCCTTTCCTTTTCCTAGGAGGGTTTCTTAGGAGGGTACCTAGTAATCTCCACAAGGTCCTGTTTTTACATATGGAGTAGTATAGCTATGCAAAGCTACTTTATTTGGGCCACGAGGTTGAATTAGGATGGCTTTTAATCCTTGGATTTCCGATTCCCAGTTTGCAATCATGTCTCCTGTGACAAAGTGTCAAGTTTGCTTTTGCTTTATCTATTTCGCCACTGAGATTCCCTTAGCAAATAACCTTGTTCCAACTAATGCCAAACAATTGCAGCATGGGATGGTGGTGGTGAAAGACTCATGCACAGTTCTTTTCTGGAGGGCCGGGCAACCTGGAAAGGGAGAAGATTTTTATTTCTCACAAGCATGCTGTGATTTCCTTTTTTTTTTTTTAAATCAAAGAACAGTATCAAAATTTGCTTGTTAGTTGACTATATTTCATATCCTACATTTCTACAAAATGGAACTCCTTTTTCTCTTCTGGTGGCTGAAGACAGAGCCCAGCATTCTCTTCAATATTTGTATGTGCAAAGCCCTGAACACTGAAACTGTCACGGTCATCTGATAAGGTGCCAATGTCATTCCTCATAGCATGAGATGGTTGGATGGCTGTGTCACCTTCTGCATTTGTAGTTCTGAATGTGTAAATATTGAGCTGGATATTGGCCATAAACCCACCTCCCTCAATCTGCAAACTAGCTTCCTTCTTTTGTGATTGGTCATTGGAAGGTAAACACAGGCTTTAAGGGCAGGCATGATTGCTCAGACACACAAGGCTACTGGAACCACATTCCCCCTATATTAGCATGGTTTCAGCTTTTAATGATATGTTATCTGAACTTATAATTTAACCCTGATAGATGCATGAACCCTCATTCACCTGTGTGGGTGACTGTAGTAGTTTTAAGGTACAGAACCTTAGCCAGCACAGCTGGTGGTTTGAAGCCTTCTAGGAATTGAAGTCCAAGATCATCTGAGTTACTCAATGTTGGGAACCACTGGTATAGAAGACAAAAAACACAACAACTGTTCTTGAGACCCCCTTCCCCACTGTGAATTTAAACTGAAATATACACAGGATTGTGTATTGTCTGCATCACTTCCTTCACCCCCAAATTTCTATTGTTCCTGTTCCTGCTGCACAAAGAGTCCTAGCATTTCTGCTTTGCTGGATCTGGTTCCATTAAAATGCTAGTCTTAGATCAGCTCTATGAAGAGTAGACCAAGGTTAGGAAACATGTTTTGGCTGGAGAGCCAAATTCAGATGAATTTGGTAACGATGGTTGCATTCGTCGGGCAGTCATGGCCCAATTGTATAAGTCAAGTCCGGGAGCAAAATTCCAATACAGTATATTTTGTCTTGAAGTGCTTACTTGCTGTAACTAAGCTCTAGGAAAGATATTGCATCAACGTTTTAGAATGATGGAAAAAACACAAACTCTGCAAAGCTCCTAATAGTGCAACGGTGAAGGTGCAAATAAGTGACCTCCCAAGGATCTCTGGGGGGGCCACTTTGAAACCATACTCCTCAGCCCTGGAGTAGATGATGTTGGACTACAAATATCATTGGGGCCAGGAGTTGGGGGGACAACCATAGCCCAAATATAAGCCACAAGGGTCAGGTTGAAGCCAGTAGAGGTGAAAAGATACCTGTCTCAAACCTTAAGACAGTTGTTAAGTGTTGGTCAGCACAGTGAATAGAAACAATCATGTAATACTGTAGTCCACTTCCTCTGTTTCTTCTCATGTTCATCTATGCACCACCTAAAACATCTCCATAAAGCTAATAAGCAGAAGAGAATTGGGGGTGGGGGTGGGGTGGGGGTGGGGGCGGGAACTGATATGTACACATGTCTGCATATGCAGAAATGGTGGTGAGTCAGCCCTACTTAGCAATCAGACATTTACACACTGGACTGGAGGAAAGCAGACAGCCTTGTGGAAGATTTCTGCTGAAGAGATATGCATAATAGCCTCCTTTAGGGATATAAAACTGATCCAGTTTTTTTTATTTAAAATTTTACTTAATAAGAAACAATACTTGAGTGCTTATTCAGCCTAAACAAATAGTTAATTCACCATGGAGGTGAAAATGTGTGATGCACATTGAGAATAACCCATGAGTCTTATTATGGCTCCCTAAAAGCAAAAAGCTGCAGCCTTACACTTCTGAGCAGACATGCCTAGGAACTACACTTTCTTTCTTTCTTTCTTTCTTTCTTTCTTTCTTTCTTTCTTTCTTTCTTTCTTTCTTTCTTTCTTTCTTTCTTTCTTTCTTGTTCCCTAGACGTTTTGTAGGCAATAGCTCTTTTTTGTCAATGCATGGAATCCTCTTCTGATTTTCTTTACATATTGCCTGAATTTCAAAGAGTACAGTTTGCTAGAAAGGGCGAGAGGGGATCTGACACTATTAATGACCTGCACCCATTCAAACGCTTAATAAAATTTAAAAAGTCAATGTTTTCTCTCTCCCACCCACCCCGTTTGTGGTTCGTTTTTTTTGCGTAAAAATTAATCATTCGGGCAGGCTCGGATCTATAGTACAGTAGTATGAAACTAATGATGAAGCTTAAACTTCAAGTACCCTAATCCCGAAGGGACCCCAGAAACTAGTTTAGTCCACAATTAAAAACAAAAACAAAAACTGCGGCGATCCATTCTGGAGCAACCCCACTCAAGAGGATCACAGCGCGGCTGGAATGCAAAAAGCGTTCAAGCTTCAGGGCCTCCAAAAATGTTAAGTCTCCCTCTGCCTTCGGGAGACCGAAACGACGTGAGCCGATTTGCCTCAAAATGCAAATCAACTTCAGTTGAAAAAAGGCCAACATCAACCAGAAAATAATTATTTCTGATCGGCATCGGCTCATGGTTTTGTTTTGAAAAAAATCTAGTTAAGACCCACGAATAAGGTGTATGTCTCGACTTCTTCTTTCCCCTTGGACTCCGTGCAACAAGTGCAAGCCAAAAACATCGAGCGAGCGAGCGAGCGAGCACGGGGGCGTGCAAGGGAAGAAGAGGAGGGCTGGAGGAAAGGGGCGGGGCTTGGAGCCGGCAGGCCCCTCGCGCCGGGTGGAGGCGGCGGCGGCGGCGGCGAGCAGGAGAGAGAGAGAGAGAGAGAGAGAGAGAGAGAGAGAGAGAGAGAGAGAGAGAGAGAGAGAGAGAGAGAGAGAGAGAGAGAGGAGAGACCGACGCGCCACTTCTGAAGGAAGCCTGCAAGGTCCGCGATTCTTCGGCTGCTGCTCCTTTCCAAGCCGGGGCACACAGAGAAGCGGGGTGCCTCTAGTCTAGGAGGACGGGGGTCTCTCCCCTCGGGAAACAGAGAGAGAGAGAGAGAGAGAGAGAGAGAGAGAGAGAGAGAGAGAGAGAGAGAGAGAGAGAGAGGCTGGCTGGCTTCAGCCTCCCGGGATCCTGCTGGCTGCCAGGCGCTGCCTCCCCCGGCTGTCATGATGAGCATCCCTAAAGGAAGACGGGGCTTACCGCTGTAGCCGCCGCCGCCGCCGCCGCCGGGCGAGGAGCTTCGCCTGGCCAGGCGGGCTGAAGAGGTCGGTCCCCTGCCGGAGCGAGCCGAGGGGCTGCGTGCGTGCCTGCCTCTCCTTTTTTGCAAAGGGGCAGAGCTGCGGGCGGCGGGGGATCGCCCCCCACCCCACCCCACCCCACCCCCCGAGAGGGGCTGGACCACCACGCCACGCGACTGGGCTGGGGGTTAGGGGGGAGGCGAGTGGCCGGAGCCCTTAAGACCTCCGCTTTACCTTTGGAGCCCTCCCGCAGCCTCGGGGGTCGCCAGGCTTGAGAAGGGGCCGGGAAGACGCCGCTCCTCTCTCCCTCGTGAGACGGGCTGAAGCTGCTCCTCGGCTGCCGTCGACTAAGGAGGGGAGTCCCCGCCGTCGTCTTCTTCCTCCCCTTTCCCCCCCCCCACCACCACACCCCCATCCTCACCTTGCTTTCTCCCCCAACCCGACGTCTGACACCGCAGCCATGGCGCTCTGATCCTCCGCCCCCTCCCCGTCTCCAGCCCGTTCTCCAGCGCCCTCCACCACCACCACCACCACACTTCCAATTCCCCCCCCCAACACCAGGTTTCGTCGGAGGCTGAAAAGGGCGCGTTGGATCACCCTCCCCCCTCGTCCTGGGGCCCGGCCGCCCCCCTGGCTGGCCCCGGCGTGGCCGGCGGGATGAAGCCGTTGGAGAAATTCCTCAAGAAGCAGGGCTCCCACTTGGCTGCTGCCGCCGCCGCCCGGGCTAGCGCGGGCCCCGCGGGCCAATTGACTCGCCGGCAGAGCGTCTCCAACAAGATCCTGCTGCCGGGCTTCCTCAAGGAGCCGCCCGAAGAGCCGCCCGAAGCGGGCACGGAGAGCTCGGGCGACGGGCGCTGGCTGGAGCTGCGGCCCCCCGACGCCACCCTGCGCTCGCCCACGTCTTTCTCCTCCGAGGAGCTCTCGCCAGGCGGAGGAGGAGGAGGAGGAGGAGGAGGGAGCGGAGGAGGTGGGGGCGAGAGCCAGCTCAGCCCGGAGGCTTTGCCCACCTGCTGCTGGACCCCGCTGGCCGACCCCGAGAGCCCCGACGGGTTGCTGGCCAGGCTGCTGGAGAGGCTGGGCGGGGACCCGACGGCCCCGCACGGGCACGGCTGTGGCACAGGTAAGGGGCATTGAGCGGCGGGGAAATGCCCGGGGGCAGAGCGGGGGCGCCACTGGTACCGCTGCAGTGGGAGAAGAGGAGGGTGGGTGGGTGGGTGTGCCAGTGTCACCGGGAGACTGGGTGCGGGGGGGGCAGAGCTAGACAGGGACTGATGGCAGGGGTAGAATGGTGGAATAGATCATCATTTGAGCCCTGGAAGCTTGATCACCTGCCGGAGAGAATGGGTGGCATCCTGACTGAAGTGGGAAAGGGCATCTCTGAGTATGTGCAAAGGGTCATTCCCAGTACCCTCTCTCTCTCTCTCTCTCTCTCTCTCTCTCTCTCTCTCTCTTTCTTTAGCTTGTTTGCTGCCCAGCCAGAATGCAGAGCTGCAAGATCTAAAGGTGTGATTGGCAAGCAAGCAAGAGCCCCACCCTGTCCTTTTTCCAAAGGGAGAGTCAATGTGATAATAACCTTTGTGTAGCAGAATCTGGTGTGGAACATGCAGCCTTTGGGGCAATGTGGCTTCCATTTCACTCCATTTTCTCCGCCTGGTCCATTTGCCTGCATAAACTGGGAGCAGCCTGGTCTACTCTGGTGCCCTTCAGATGTGCTGCTCTGCTACAACTCACCTTATAGACACATGGCCCCAGGTGATCTATTGGCCGTCTTGTCTAGAGTGAGTGATATGGGTGTGTGTGCATTGTCCAACACATGTGGAACGCTCTGGTTTGTGGACATCTGGGTCTGGAAGAAAGAACAGGCCTATCATGGAGGGATACCTTTTTGAGGACTGTCAGAAGGAAGAAAATATTTATTGCAGACGATGAAGGCAAATGTGAGGCACAGGCACCTTGCAGAGAAAGAACATTTTCTGTTCACAGGATTGCAAGAGATGAAGTGAAAAATAGGCAGAAAGGTAAAAGGCATAACAGGAGGTCATAATCATGTTTTTTGGGGGGGGGGCTGGAAGGGAGTTTCCTTGTGGAACTGCCTCCTTGTGGAGGAGGTGAGTTGGGGGAGGAGATCAACCTTCCAGGAATTTCCAGGAGGGAAAGGCAGCCAATGCTACTGCAGTCCCATAGAATTTAACATTAAAAAGGTGAGGTTTCTGCTTTGTGCAAAAGAGAGCATGGAGAAGATGTTACTTTTGAAGACAATGGTCATGATTTCTCCCCAACCCTATGGTTAGTTTTGCCAAGTTCTGGGTTTCACTGGCATCAAAGGTTGATGAGATGTGATTATGGATCAGGGAGATGAGAGGCTTCTCATAGTTGAGTAGGGTAGCTAGGGGGATTGTAACAGAAAGGAATTACCTCCAGAGATTTGGACAGCTCCCATTATCTGACAGACATCAGGGTGAGGGAAGTCTTCATTTCAGACCTCCAGAAGTTAGCCTGTTGGTGAACAACATAATTTCTGATCCGATTCAAATGTTATTTCAGTTTTTTCAAAGGACCATTTGCTCAGCTGCTGTCTTCCTGATTGTGAAAATAAAGATCACAGCCCCAGATAATTGTACTGGTCCATTGTGCCTTGGTGTAATCATGTGGAAAGGTCTTTGCTTGAGCAAACATACTACATAAAGTGTAAATATTACAATATTTATTTATTTAGAACAAGCGTAAACAATATTTTGCAGCATCTGGCCCTGAAACAACCTTTCACCCCCTCATGGGAGAGGTTGGTTTTATTGCAGGCTTGTAAAGAGCTACATGTCTGGTTACCTGTGGAATCAAGAATTGTTTCCAGGTGGCCAGACAGGGAAAACTATTTCCTTGGAAGATGAGAGCATCTTCCAAGGAAATAGAATTGGAGAACTCATTAAATATATGGACTAGTCACGTCTGTTAATTTATTATCAAGGCTGTTTTGCAAATGAACTGAGAGTGACAGAAGGTGACTTGCCCAGATTCCACCGAGGAAGTCCATTTCTGAGAAAGGATTAGCACTTGGGTTAGTTCACACATGCACAGGCATCATTTAATTGCTTTGTGCTGAGTCACTGGGAGCTAATTATATTAAAAAATTCTACCCCAAAGGGTGATGCAAATGAGATGCACATTCTTTCCTTTGTATTATCTTTACTGGTCTTTCCATGGGTAACAGTTGTTGGCTGGATGCTGCTGTCATCAAGTGATGAGCATACACTTAAGAACAAAGCCCATAATGGGTTAGGACCTCATATGTTAGATTTCTAAATAAGAAGTAGTGCTACCCATTAGTTTGGTCCTTTTTCTTACTTTCCCTCAAAGTAGCCTTTCCATCCTATGGATGCTCTCGCCCACAACTTCCATGATTGTCAGCCAGTGGGGATGATGGCAGCAGTTGTGAAAAACATTTTATCCCTGTTGGGTTTGAATTCATTTGAAAGTAAGCATGTTTAGGATTGCAGCCTGATTTTGTTTCCTGGTGTTTTATTCTGTTATGGTTTACACAAGAGATACAGTATATTTCCCCCCCCCCTTCAGCTTTACCACAAGAGCACAGCAGTGGGATGGAGGGTAAGCTCTCTGTCTGGTAGAGAATTTGCCACTTTCACCCCTTCCACAGTGGGAGCTGTAGTGCAATAGCTCTACATGTTGCATGCTGATAGCTCTATATCTTTAGGGAAGACCAAAATCAAGATAGTATTGAGCAGGGATTGGAGATGTGTTGCGGGGAGGCCAAATGACAACTCCCATAACCCTCTAGCCAAATTAGGCTGTGATAGCTACCCTGAATATAACGATGTGATTCTTGTAAATACTGGACTTTCAAATAGTTGCAATACTTTACTTCAGGCATGTCCAAACTTCGACACCCCTGATGTTCTGGACAACCTCTCCCAGAATTCTAAGCTTAGACTGCCAATGACAAAGGACTGTGGGAGTTGTGGTCCAAAACATTTGGAGGGCCGAAATTTGGACACGCCTGCTTTAGTTTATTTAAAATACTTTACTTGAGCCATAAAGATGTAAATGTGCACAATGGTAGCCAACACTGAGCTCCAAATAAGGCATCAACCCGCAACCCGCAACCAAACGGCGCATAGAGCAGTGCTACAAGCAACTTATTATTCCTATTGCTAAACCAAGGTCATGGAGGATGTAATATCAGAATGCTTATAAATATATTTTGTTTTTTGTCCTAATACATACTGTTGGATTCAGATGCACCTCCTGTATTGTGTTAACTACATCATTTGTAACTGATTAATTGCAAGGTCTGGTACCATGGTCATGCACAATCTTATCTTTCCCTCTTTGTCTGTCCAAGCAAGAAGAGGGAGGAGACTAAATGGGTGAGTGAATGAGTGAGTGAGTGCATGGTTGACCAAGGAGTTGTATGCACACCTCTTGTTTTATGGCAGTGCCACACGAACTGCTGGATAATTTAGGCATCTGGCAGCAGAACCATAGGTTGGGAGTTTGATTCCTTACCATGACTCCTTGTTAGGGGCTGGATACAATAATCTATAGATAGGGTCCATTACATTTCTGTTGTTGTTGCTGTTGTTGCTGTTGTTGTTGTTGTTGTCGTCGTCGTCGTCATCGTTGTTGTTGTCATTGTCATTGTCGTCGTTGTCGTCCAACAGAAAATATGCGCACAGGCATCAGAATAACCAGGAGAGAATAATGGATAGTACTGTGTGTGTGTGTTACGTCGTTACAGTCGTGACCGACCCTTCGTGACCCCATGTCCATGGAGTTTTCTTGGCAGGAATACTGGAGTGGCTTGCCAGTTCCTACTCCAGGCGCCTACAGCACCTGGTATTCCCTAGTGGTCTCCCATCCAAGTACTAACCAGGGCCGACCCTGCTTAGCTTCCGAAATCAAGCGAGATCAGATGTGCTTAGGGCATCTAGGCAGCTCTGGATAGTACTGTATATCCTTGCAAAATGAGAGGAGCCTGGAGAGGATGAGTTCCTCAGAGTGACTGGACCTGCATGGCTTTGTTCCTTAGGTTGGCTGGACTGCCACCCCCCAATATCTGGACTCCTACACTACCTAGGATTGAGGGGTACACTAGTCCAGCAGTGTCTGGGCTTTACATGTTTGCTACTCTTGGTTTAAGAAGTGCAAGAGCTCTCCTTGTAGGTATGTTAGAGAAAGAGAGAGAAAGAGAGAGAGGCAGTCAATGGGAATAATGTTCATTATTATGCAGGACAAATATACAGTGGTACCTTGTATAAAGGAATTAATTCGTTCCAAATGAAGTTATGTTAAGCAAAGTTTCCTTTATACAAATTTCCCATAGGAATGCATCGAAAACAGAGTACAGTGGCACCTTGTATAAAGGAATTAATTCATTGCAAATGAAATTCTGTTAAGCAAATTTTCCTTTATACAAATTTCCCATAGGAATGCATGAAAACAGAGCAATCCTTTATCGTGACCACTTTTATATTGTACGGATTCGCCCCATAGGCGATTCTGTTAAGCAAATTTCCCCTAACTTTGGACTTGTTATGTTGTACAGATTTTATGTTATACAAACTATTTGTTATACAAGGGTCTACTGTAGTTAGTACATTAATACATATAGAATAGCACAATGATCTTCTCTAGTAACATTGAATAATAATATTAACGCAATATAGAATAATGTAATAATCTCTCACCCTATTTCCTTCTTGGGGGGTTGCCCTACATGATTGTTGAAAGGGTCTTGTTGGAAAGATATGCAGTGGTATATATGAGAGTGTAACGAAGATTTGCACACAACTGTAGTCTCACACTTAGGCAAAACCAGGCATTTCTGGCTCCCTTTTTGACACAGGTTTTATTATTGGTGGTTTCCTGAACAATACAATGTACAATTATGCCAACTTAATCCCTGCAAAGTGCTAGAGAGGTTTTTCCATTTCACCACAAAACTGGCAAGAGGCAGCAAGAAAAGCTCGCATGAGATGCTCTGATCCATGTTTCTGATTTGGATTCTGATTTCCATGTTTGTGATCATTGGAGATTCATATTATGATCATTTGATTTACCTGTGTTTTTCTGTCTATAAGATGTTCTCATGTATAAGACACGCCCCAGTTTTCCAACCCAAAATCACAGTTTCACAACCACATGGTTCCCTCCTCGGTTTACTTCCATGTATAAGATGACCCTCAATTTTTTAGTCTAAGACGTTAAGACAAAAATATAGTCTTATACATGGAAAAATACTGTACATCTTACCTTTCTCTCTGTGGAAAGACTCAAGGTGACTTTCAACTGGTTATTAATAGTATTGTGGCACACAGATTTCGGGTATGATGGCATGGGGAAATAAATCACAATTTGGATCAGTTTAGAAGTGATCTAGTGGGATTTATTTATTTATTTATTTATTTATTTATTTATTTATTTATTTATTTATTTATTTAATATTTGTATACTGCAATCTGATTTTCTTCAAACAGGAACTCTGGGCAGTTAACAACAATGACTTATCAGACGTCCCTGCAGTCACACAATATAGGTGGAAATGCCTGCATTAAAGCCTTAAACGAAGGCTGTAAAGTAACACAAAGGTTAGCACAATGTTGTACATAAATCTCTCAATTTCTCTATACAGGTTTGTTTGGGGGGTGCTGGACAGTTTACACAGGCCTTCTGAAGTGAGGTGGCCTCCAGATTTATTTCACCATAGCTCCCAGATTTTCCCGTTCGGCTGTCCAAACCATGTGATACAGGAAGCCTGTTTTTTGCATTTGAAACACCCATGTAAGATGCTGAAGGAGCTTATCTAAAGCCACTCATATGATCTTCACTTCCCCAGAATTGGACAGATAAAACCAGCAGAGCTTAGAAGAGTCGCTTTTTGGCCTAAAACTTAAAGAATCTCCCAGCCAGCATGGCCATCTTCAGTTGGACTCTTCTTGTGAGGACTCAAGCTGGATTCAATGTACAGGCAAACTTCAACCCCCCCTCCCCGCCATATCAGTACACTTGGAGTAGGGGCAAGTTCTGAATGCCTGCATATTTCAACACAGTTGGTGACGTTTAGTTCAAACTAGTTTAGAAACAAGGCAGTGGAAGAATTGAAATAAAAAAGACCTGATGTCATCACTCCTTCAGATAATATTGGGCATGCCATGAAGTTATCATGCCATGTACTGTGGAGCGGACTTTGGAATAGTGTTAAATACTGTAGTTTGTAAAACAGATTATAGAGGTGAAAGGTTTCTAGAGCTCTCTGTTAATTTTTAACACCACTCCAGTAGTAGACCTAGCTAGGATGGGAAGAAGAAGTTAAGAAGATACCTGAAGTGGTCCATACCGGGTCTTGGGAGGGGTGCATACAGGCTCCTCTTGTATGATAGTTGTCCACCTGTTAGCAGACTTTTTGGGGCGTGGTGGCTCAGTGGACTAAGGCTGCAAAACCTGTTGCCTGTAAAGTCGGCAGCTCTGTGGTTCAAATCCTGGGTACCATGCAGTGGAGCGAGCTCCCGCTGTTAAGCTCATCTCCTGCCAACCTAGCAGTTCGAAAGCATATAAATTCAAGTACTATAGATAAATAGGTACCGCCGTAAAAAGCAGCAGGAAGGTAAAACAGTGTTTCCTTGCAGCCATGCCGGCCACGTGGCCATGGACTTGCACAACACTGGCTCTTTTGGCTTGAATTCGAAGATGAGAACCGCCCCTAGAGTTGGACATGACTAGCACGCATGTGCGGGGGGAACATTTACGTTTTTTTAAAGTCTACTACAGAACTCAACTCAATGCAGAGTGGTGCTTTGCAAAGTAGATGCACATCCTTCTTTAAATGGCAAGTGATTAAGGCAAGACACAAGAACTATAAGCAGGCTATATTATGCACTGTAGCCCCCACCCATCTATGAGGTATGCCTGAGAAAGAAGCAACTGTTGCTACTGGCTCCAAGTACAATCATACCCCCTTTCCAGATAATATATACAACTTGATAGCGAATGAAAGTTATCCTCTTATGACTTTGTGTCAGATGGAGTGTAACAAGAGCAAAATTGGATTCCGTTCTGTATATAACTTGAACATAACAATCTCAAGTATCCTAATGGGAGATTGTGGTCTTTAACCTTATCCAGGTAGATAAAACTTTCACTGAGTGGCTGCTGCAGTATTTTTGCATCCCATGGGATTCCTACTTATTGGTTATCAAAAGGGCTAGTTTTATGAGTGGGTTAGGGCTAAGAGGGTTTGTATTTTCTGCTTCTTAGTAGCATGACATACTGAAAACTTAGGGAGGGGTGTTTTTGGTCCCCATAGGTTTGCAGGGGAAATGCTTTTGAGCTCTTTCTTTTTCTTGGAAGAAAATACTTGCACACACAATTATGTGCCAAATGGTTTCTAATTCTAAGGCAAGATGTAGTACTGGCACTTAGAGGCTATAATGTAAGGTTTGATCAGTCAGACTGCATGGAAAACCCATCCACGTAGCTATCGTTCAAGTCTATCCTTCAAATGCTGATGCTGAAAAAACAAAACAAAATTGAAAGCTTTTAGGCAAGCACCCAAGAAGAAACTGATCACACACTAAAGCGAGAAATGCTAACAATCATAGGTGACAGGGACACAAAAGTAGAGAAAAAAAGCTGAACCAGATGAAGCATTTGGCCTAGGGGACAGAAATGATGCAGGAGGATAACTCACATAATTTTGTGACACCAACAATCTGTTTATTGCAAATACCTGCTCCCAGCAGCTGAACCGATGGCTGTACATGAGAACATCACAAACTAGTCAATATAGAAATCAAATAGACTGTTTAATTGGAAGCAGGAGATGGAGAAGCTATAGTCTCTCTGCCCAAACAAGGCCAAGAGCAGATTGCGATAACGCTCATATATTGGTAATATCCAATATTAGAGTAAAGCTGGAAAAGAAAACAAATTATTGTACTGTGGTACCAAAACATAAGTTAAACAACATTCCAGAGGAATTTACTTTCCGCGTAAGGAATAGCTTTTCATTACTAACTGTGAAACAGAAGAACTGTAGATTGAAACTAGAGATATTATTAGGGAAGAACATAAAGAGACAAATCCTGTAGTAAAAAGAAAAGAAAAATCCCGACGGATGATGGCAGAAACACTTAAAATTTTAAAGGACAAAAAATGAAAAGTAAAAAGAATTGGGTCAAAACCATGAATGCAGTTTTACAGCTACTATCATGTAGAGAGAAAAAGAATGATTACAATAACCAGTACAATCTAATAGAAAACAGCAAAGGGGGAAATCCAGAAGATTTAAGAAATCGAAGGGCAATTTAAGCCTCAATTATGAATGCTGAATGACCAATGGGAAACACACTATCTAACCACGAGAAACTAAAGAGAAGGTAGAAACTTTATATTGAAGACCAATACAGAAGAGATAAAAGGATGATAGACTTCTCTGTGGAGGAATCATATGAAAAAGAATCTGCAGTTCTAGAAAGTGAAGTGAAAGCTGTCTGAAAACACAAGTGGTTGCATCACAAGGGGTAGTAGATGATAGTAGGAAGAGAACTGATTCAAGGCACTCTGTGTCTTGAATCTGTCAAAAAACAATTCTAATATGAATATACTAACAAATATGAAAAATAAAACAATGGTCCACAGACTTACAATGTTCAATATACATTCCAGTCCCCAAGAAAGGAAATGCCAAGAAGTGTAGGAACTATAAACAATTGCTTTACTTTCCCATGTAGGCAAACTCATGCTCAAGGTACTGCAAAAAAGGTCTTTGCCTTATATGCAGTGAGAAATGCCTGATCTTCAAGCTGGATTCTGAAAAGGAAGAATCACGTAGGATATTATTACAAATATCTGCTGTCTGCTGGAGCTCACCACAGTATTTATTTATTTATTTATTTATTTTATTATTGAATTTCTACCCCGCCCATCTTCCCGAGGGAACTCTGGGCAGCTTACAATAAGCTGATCCATTCAGCAAGACACAATACAAAATAGACAAGACAAATTTAAACAGTATAAAAATAAAACAGGTAGCACCCTTGGCATAGGACATATGAGGCTCAACAACAGAGCACCTCACTAGTTAGACTAGTTAACGGATGGCGGGCAAAAAAACCCAACAAACTAAACTTGGTCACCAAAGGCCTCGCAAAATAGCAAGGTTTTCAATGCTCTGCGAAAGGCCAGCAGGGACTCTGCAGAGCGCACTTCGCTTGGTAGGCTGTTCCACATCGAAGGGGCAGCCACTGAGAAGGCCCAGTTACGGGTGGAAGTTTTCCAGGCCTCTCTGGGGGTGACAACCCAAAGCGAGTGCGCTCGCGACTGCCGAACTGGTTGGGCCAAGGTTGATCGCTAGGCGATCCGCTCTGCCAGGTAATCCGGGCCCAAGCCATGGAGGGTTTTATAAACTAAAACCAAGACCTTGAATCTGATCCGGGACGCAACGGGCAACCAATGCAGGCGAGCCAGGACTGGGGTGATGTGGTCATGACGGCGCACGCCCAC
This sequence comes from Phrynocephalus guinanensis, assembly GCA_037367245.1. NCBI lineage: Eukaryota > Metazoa > Chordata > Lepidosauria > Squamata > Agamidae > Phrynocephalus > Phrynocephalus guinanensis. Next base: position 26,115,201 of record CM074743.1, on the reverse strand, counting down.
CACCAGCCTGGCTGCCGCATTTTGTACCCGCTGCAGGCGCCGGAGGAGAGTCAAGGGCAACCCCATGTAGAGAGCGTTGCAGTAGTCTAGCCTCAAGATCACCAGCGCTTGCAGAACTGTTCTCAGGGAGTTGCCGTCTAGGTATGGGCGGATTTGGGCAATTTGGCGCAGGTGGTAAAACACGGTTCGGGTCACGGCAGCCACCTGGGCATCCAAGGATAGCGCCGGATCCAGAACCACGCTCAGATTCCGAACCCTGTCCGCCAGTTGCAGGGAAACACCCTCCAAACTGGGGAGAGGGCCTCCATATCCAGACGGAGAGCTCCCGAAGAACATCACCTCAGTCTTCTCAGGGTTGAGTTTGAGCCTGTTGGCCCTGGTCCAAGCCATGACCGCCTCCAGACACTGGTCGGATCTGGGCGGATCTGGGCAATTTGGCGAAGATGGTAAAAAGCGGTTTGGGTCATGGCAGCCACCTGGGCTTCCATAGAGAGGGCTGGATCCAGAACCACGCCCAGATTCCGAACCCTGTCCGTCAGCTGGAGGGAAACGCCGGACAGCTTCCACTGTAGAGGTGGAAAAGGAGAGATAGAGCTGCTTGTCATCAGCGTACTGATGACAGCAGACTCCAAATCTCCGAATGACCCCAGCCAGCGGTCTTACATAGATATTGAACAACAAGGGGGAGAGAGACAAGCCCTGCGGAACCCCACAAGGGAGTGTCCACGGGACCGACAACTCTCCACCATGTTACACATACTGGGGCCGACCCTCCAGGAAGGACTGGAGCCAACTGCGAGCAGTGCCTCCGATACCTACCTCAGAGAGCCGGTCCAGTAAGATACCGTGGTCGACGGTATCGAAGGCCGCTGACAAATCCAAGAGAACCAATAGGTGTACATTTAAAAAGATCAGTCTATGGTGTACATTTAAAAAGATCAGTCTATGGTTTAGAGACTTTGGCAAAGCCTTTGACTGTTTGGGTCATGAGAAACTGTGGGCTGTTCTGAAAGAAATGAGTGTGCCTTGGGGCTTGATTATCTTGATGCTTAACCTGTATTGTGGAAAAGAAGCTACTATCAGAATAAGGAGAAAGAGAATGGTTTACTTTAGGCAGAAATTTTAGACAAGGGTGCATTTTATTTCCTTTTTCGTTCCATCTGTATGAAGGACATATCATAAAGAAAGCTAAACTAGATTCAGATAAAGGAGGGAAAACTGGTGGAAGAAACATCCATAATTTTAGATCTGCAGATGGCACCATCTTAATGGGAGAAAGTGGCAATGACTTGAAACAACTTTTAGTGAAAGTGAAAGAAGAAAGTGTCAAAGCAGGATGGCAGTTGAACATTAAAAGAAAAATCATGGTTACAGAAGAACTACACAAGCTTAATGCTGACAATAAAGAAATGGAAATTCTTCAATTTGGTTTAATTACCAAAATGTTGGCTGCAAAGTCAGCAGCTCGGCGGTTCGAATCCTGGGTGCTGCACAGTGAAGTGAGCTCCCACTTTGACCTCAGCTCCTGCCAACTTATCAGTTCAAAAGCATGTATAGTAAATGCAAGTAGATAACTAGGTAGCGCCATAAAAAAGCAGGAAGGTAAACAGTGTTCTGTGTGCAGAAATGCATTTAGCTATGCTGGCCACATGGTCACGGACTTGCACAACATTGGCTCTTTGTCTTGGAAATGGAGATGAGCACCGCCCCTAGAGTCGGACATGACTAGCACGCATGTGCGAGAGAAACCTTTAACTTTTCCTTTAAAAGGAAAATGGAGCCAAGCAATCAGAATTTGACTAAGGGTGCCCTTCCTTGGGCACTTCATGAGCGGGCAGGACTCACTGGAAAAGACAATAAGGCAGAGAAAGGACGAAGATAGCAGGAAAAGGGGGAAGACCAAATATGGATTGACTCTCTAAAGCAGTGGTTCCCAGATGTTCTTGGACTTCAAGTCCTTGAAGCCTTTACCACTAACTGTGCTGGTCAGGATTTCCCAAGAACATCTGGTGACCCAAGGTTGGGAACCACTGTTGTAAAGGAAGTGACAAGCTTGAGTCTATTAGAGCTGAGCAGGGCTGCTGAGAACAGGACCTTTTTGGCAATTGCTCATTCATTAGGTTGCCATATGTGGACGGCGACTTGATTACAGCAGCAGCATTTTGTGAAAAGAGGCAGAATTGTTTGAAAACATATTTGCACTTTTAGCAAAGAGATGTTTGGTTTTTTCCTGGCATCTTGAGGACAAGAAGCTTTTTCCTTTTTAATGACAGAAATAATAAAAACTGAAATCCATAAGTTTCTAACATATGCAAATGAGGTTGCAAAATGAGAGCCTCTGCAATGGGGAACTGGCTTTATTTTCCTTGTGGGGCAGCTGGCAACTAACACAAGTGTTGATCTTCAAGATTCAGTCTTGTGGGAAATTATTTTTATAGATCTCCACCCCAGCCTGGGGCTATTAAACAAGTGGGTTCCTAGTCCTCTACTGGAACGGTTTGTAGTGAATCAGAAAACCAGCTATCTGAGCTGATATAAACAGTTCTTTCTCAGCCCTGCTGTTTTAGGACATCTAAAAGGGTCTTCTAGCTACAAAAGCCCAGTCTTGTTTGCTGCCTTCTCCCTTTCCAACTATCATCAGTTTCACCATGGGAGCAAAACATTCTGAAGGCTGCTCTGTCCAGGTAGCCTTTCCATGTGAACCAAGACCTGTGGGAAGGGGTGGGGCAGGATCCTGGACAGGGCTGTGGAGTCGGAGTCGGAGTCGAGTCGAGTCGGAGTCGGAGGAATTCTTGAGTACCTGGAGTTGGAGTCGGAGTTGGAAGTACAAAAAAAACTTAGGAGTTGGAGTCAGAGTCGGAGTTGGAACATTTATCTACCGACTCCACAGCGCTGAGCAAGGCTATGGAGTCGTCGGAGTCAGAGTCAAGGAGTGAGTCGGAGTCGGAGGAAATTTTGGGTATCTGGAGTCGGAGTCGGAGTCGGAAGTACAAAAAACTTAGGAGTCGGAGTCAGAACATTTATCTACCGACTCCACAGCCCTGATCCTGGATTTACATGGAATTTTTAAGGTATAGCAGCCTCCCTCTCCTCTTCATTTTGCTTTACTTCTGTGATTAAAATGACAAGGGAACAGGTGGGTCTACTCCACTCCACTCATTACATGGGGGTTCCGAATGTACACTGAATGACTGAACAGGATTATTGGCTTTCAGACATGCATACCTGGTTGGCTGAAAGAAGGTATGAGCTCCATAGGCAATCCTCACCAACGTGGTGCCCTGCAAATGTGTGGGATTGCTACTCCTGCCCTCCCAAACAAATGGGGACTATCCCTCAGTAGTCCCAATCAACATGGCCACATTCCTAATCACCCTCCTGGAATGATAGGACATGTAATCCAGCATGTGCAGAAGGCATAAGGATGTTTCTTAATTGTTAAAATTCAAGCAGATGTTCTCTCTTTTCACAAACAGGGGGGAACCACCGAAGGCCAGCTGACGCGCTGGGGGGGAGATTAAAAAAAATTAAAAGCGCTGACCAGCCCCAGGGCCAGCTGGTCGGCACTAGGGAAAAATAAAAAAATTAAAAAGTCAAAAACACAGATCATATGCACCCCCACGGACTTTTGGCTCCGAAAATATGTGCATTTTAAGCGGAGTAAAAAATACCCAACATCTCCCGTAGGTCTTGGAAAGCTCGCTAGAACCCGCTAAAGGTAGCGTTACCATTTTTTTTAAAGCCCGATGACTGTGGGGACAAGATTTTCAGAAATGGTTTATCTGTAAATTAGATCAGGATTTTAAAGGATGTGTGATAGAGCTCTAAGTGGCTGAGGAGATGGGGATTGGGAGCAAGCAGCTCCTTTGCTGGGGTTGTGACCATCTCTAGCTGTGTGTAGTGTGTGCCAACACATTTTAATTAAGAAATCACATGTGTTTCTTCAAGATCTCTGTGTGTGGCTTGAAGAGAGCATGGAAAAGTTATTTCCCCTTCCCCCCATGATGATGCCTAGAATACTTTAGCCAGGATTCCATAGTCCAGGAAAGTAATGTTTCTCTAAGTGTTGGTCTTGAGCTTCTTTTGTGGAAACAAACAATTGTCTATTCCCATAAGTTTCCAGTACAACAATACTTGCTTTCCTTCCTTTCCTTCCCCCCCCCCCCCCCCCCCCCCTCAATTTAGTGGCCTGGTCAACATCTTTGGTCCTTTGTCAAGGGATGTGCAACCAAGGCAGTACTGTCAGCTTGTGAGCTCATTAGAATCCAGTCATTTTGGCTTCCAGCTTGCCATTCTGACCGTTGGAGACACAACCTCCTTTCATGTCACTCTCAGCCTTAGGATATAATTATATGTCCTTTCCTCCCCACCCCCTTCCCCCCACAGAAAAGGAAAGGCTCATAGGCTGTTGAGAGAGGCTGAAAAAGTTGCACAGGCCTGCGGAGCCTAAGGAGAAAAAAAGGAGAGGCTTGCTTCTCTCTCTCTCCCCCACCCCCCCTTCCGTTATTGTTGTGTTTTGCTAATTGCAGGACCACCCCAGCTGGAGAGCTTGGTTCCCCATTGTGCCAAGGATTTCCTTAATCCTCCCTTCTCCTCATCACCCCTCCTGCCGCCACTTGTAGAAAATCCCTTCCCCTCCAAGAAGACTGGAGTCGCTTTGATCGGAGCTTGAGGGCCAGGCCTATGTTGTCTGTGTGTGTTTTCTTTTCTCTCTCTGCTAGAGCACCGGTTTCCCAGAATCCACTGCTTCCTTCCCTCCATTGTGTCTCTCATCTGCATCAGGGAAGATGGCAGCCCTTCTCCTTCTATACAGCAAGAGAACGCAACCATCCTTCTGCTAAATCAGACCAAAAGTCACACACACACAATCAACTGCCCCAGAGAACCCCCAAAATAGGGCATGTTGGAAATAGTCTCGAGGGAAAAGAACAAAGGGCAGATATTTGTAGGGTGCATCCATCTTCTAGACTCGGAAGTCCTATTCCTAGTTACGATGGCTTGTCCTTCTCCTTGCAAGTTATCCTTAGCCCTTGACTCCTTGCAGAGTCATTTACTCCTAATTTTTCATGTGCTTTCCATTTCTGGTATTCGGCTCCCTTCTTAGCACTGGACTCTCCCCTCATCCTTCTAAGCAAGTGTACCCTGCAATAGGTTGCAAAAATTAAGGCTAGCTCCTCTTAAAATGCTTTCTAGCTCCTGCTTGAAGTCTCAGGAAAGTATTTCTCAGCTGCCATGAGAAATCAGGCAGGTGTCTAGTTTGCAAACCTGTCTGACATAACTTTTGATTCTCAATAACATATAATCCATCGCTTCCCTTTGCTTCTTTGCCCTAGATTTGTATTGGTTCATTTTCTCTAGGTTTTTTTCCCCACCCAACAGTTTTTCCTCTTCATCAGTCTGCCTTCCTATGTGATTTTTGGTTCCTTCCTTGAGCCTCTTTCTTCACCAAAACTCTTCATGAACAACCTTAAGTTCACTTTGCCAGGAGTGATAATTGCCAGGCAGATAATTGTCACTTGACAATTATCTGCCTCACCCTCATGACTCATTTGCTCTTCTATCACTACCTCATCCTCCAATTTGTCCTGGGCATTATCTGGCTCAGGACTTGGTTACATGTGGCAGAAACCAGTTTTTGAATCCAGTTTAGTTATGCTTGAAATTAATTTAAAAAATTCTGACTACAAGAAGCACAGGGAAGCACAGATTTTTTTGCATAGGAAGTGTGGGTCTTTATTGGAAAGGCTGTTCATCTTGTCAATTCCTGTAAGTTTGTCACTCACTGGTATGCCTTCCCTTTGGCCAGCCTCAGCTGCTGGTTCAGTTGCTCCTTCTCCTTCTCTGTGTGTGACTGTCTCCATGTGCTTGTGTCAGGTTGCAGGGAAGGCTTGCATTCTGATATGTTTTAATCTTTTTCTGTCTGTTATATTGAACTAGTGCTATAGTGGCATACCTGGGGGGGGGGGCAAGGGGGACATCTGTCCCTGGGCATAACATCAGGGGATGCCAAATTGGGCTCCAACTGGCTCCCCGCCCAGGAGCTGCAGGAAGGCTTGTCACAGGTGACCTGCCAGTGCTCACGTGGAGGGCTTCCTGGCTGCCATTGTTGCCTTCTCTGCAGCACCTTAGCCCCTCCCCATCCCTTGGGGAGCATGAAAACCTCAGCTATGCCTCTGTAGTGCTATGCCAGACTGCAAGAAATAATTAAAACAACAACAACAACAAAGCAGCTACCACAAGGGCAGACAGGTGGGCACAAGGCAAAGCCTCAAATACAACAATTATAAAAGCCTGGGTAGCCCCCTAGACCAGTCTTGGTTAACCGATGGCATGGGTGCCAAAGGTGGCACTCGGTGCCCTTTCCGTGGGTATCCAGCATTGCCCCTTCACAGCCAGCTGTATTCAGGTTAAATTGCTGTATTGGCACTTTGCGAATAATTAGTGGGTTTTGAATCGCAGTTTGGGCACTCAGTCTCTGAAAGGTTCGCCTAGACCAATACACAACACAGTTTAAAAACAGATTAGACATGTTCCCATGAAGGCACACATGCAATCCCAATTAAGCAAGTGATTATCACATGACTGTTCCCCAGCATCTGCTGCCTGATATATGCAGACACTTTGCCCAATGGTAAGACCAGCCCTATTGTGTGCCCTAAGAGGACCTCATGATTTATGTGACCTGTATAGCACTGGACATTTGGTGCTAACCGCTCAGAAACTGTTTGGCAGAAATTAAAATGTTTTTGTGTTGCTTTCCCTTTTCATCCAGTCTTGACTATCTTTCTCCTCCTCAGATCCTTCCCTTGAGCAAATGAAGCTATCAGCATTCTTTGGAGTTGGGTTCTGTGCCCTATGGGTCATTGTTCCTTGTGGTGAAGGGCAGCTCTGTGACATGTTTTCTTCAGCTAATCCCTTCTTGTATAGGAGTCGTGGGAGCCAGTTGGCTGGTTTCCCCATCTCTTAGCAGTTTCTCCTGGCAGAGCTAATTGGCTGTTTTGGATAAATTCTTTTTGTGTTAATTCCATGGGCTTGCATTGCTGAGTTAAGAATGCAAACTCTGTGACTATCAGCCCTTTCTCTGATTTATGTAACACATTGATACGTTTGCTTGCTGTTGCTCTTGTCATGCCATCCATTCCCCTTCTCTCTGCTCTGCCTGCTTTGCTCCACTGTCTATTCCTTTTAAACTGGCTACCCTTCTGCAGTTTGACACCCTTGATGTGTTGAACTATATCCCCTATTGTCCCCATCCATGCTGTCTGTCTGTCACTGGAAATGTCATAGCTAGTCACCAGGCTGTTGGAATCCATCATGCCAAAGATACCCTGTCTCTCCAGTGCCTGAAGAAATGTTTTTCTGGTGTTTTATCTGTAATAAAATAAAATAAAATAAATCATTTTGGGAAGCTGGAGCATTTGGGGAAAACACGGCATATTGTTGATGATTGGTACTGCTGTGGAAGGTCAGTATAATGGAGTAGTTGAAGAGACTGACCGTCCAGTTTCATTTGTAAACACACACACACACACACACACACACACACACACATCTTTATATCAGTTTTAGCATGTTTTAAATCAGTTTAAATTTTGCCAAATTTACAGCATGTTCACAAGCACAGATTAATTTGACAGGGAATTGGGTTTTTTTCTGTATGGTAGCCAGTTTTTTAAGGCTTCTGTCAGAGATCAGTTTATCGTACAGTGGATCCTCATATAACAGGCAGTTTGTTTAACAATTTCTGGAGATAGGGACAAATTGCTTAACAGAATTGCCTATGGGATGTACAACAGAAAAACGGTCGCGATTAGGGATTAATCTGTTTTCAATGCATCCCTATGGGAAATTTGTACAAAGGAAAATTTGCTTAACATAATTTCATTTGGAATGAATTAATTTCTTTATAAAAGATACCACTGTAATTGATTCCATATACGAACAACTCTGTCTGCACTAACTTTAGAGGACCCTCCCTGTCTGCACTAACTTTAGAGGACCCTCCCTCTGGCTGCCTCTCACAGCCACTTGTTCCTGCTGTTCTTGTGCTGTATTATTATTATTTTAAAATTCCTACTATCTAATACAGTGCTATGCCAGATAGCAACAATTTAAAAAACCCCCACAGAACTTTGCTCCTATCAGCTGATTGGGCGACCAGCCCCAAGAAGCCTTGAGAAGCTGTGGGGCCATGTTCCCCAGCTGGGAACAGGGCCCTCTCTGCCATCCCTCAAAAAATAGGCTAGCTGGTGGTGGTGGTGGTGGTGGGGAACCAGCATTGGGAAGGTTAGGAGTGGAGGAGATAGGGCAGCCATGTGCCCCTGGGGAGAGGATCCCAACCTAACTGCCCTCATTGTGCTCTTGGGGCCACTAATGCTACCACTGAATCACTCCCTATCATTTAAACAGGGTTTTATCCCCCTCCCCATAGTGACCTACTATAGCACTTGAAGCAGTGATCGGAGGGGCCCTCTTTCCAGCTGGGGAGGGGGGGGTTCAGTGTTGTGGTTTCTCATTTATGTCACACCATGCTGCGTTCTGAATGATCCAAATGCCACGTGACTATCACATGATTTGAAACTGGTTTCATTTAGAATGCAACACATTGCAGGATAGATGTGAAGTGTCCTCAGGCTCTGAGCTGTGAATAAAAAGAGTCTGGATGAAATCTTGCTATATAGCCAAGAAAACCTCACACAGTTTCAGCCTGATAAGGATATAAGCCTAATTTACAAGGCTGTTTGAGAAGCCGCTGAGATGATCTGTTTTGAACACGGTGAATTACTTCTTCAGTACTGTCCAAAATCTTGTGGTACAGTGCCATTGCATCTGACAGAGTGGCGGAACTGTTTTGTGAAATCATGGCATGGTGGAAGCCACATAGTCCTTGTTGCCTGAGTGTAATGCCTGCCATCACTTGAGCAGGTGTAACTTCATGTTATGTGAAGATAAATGGGATTCCAGTCAATAGGTATTATAATTATTATTACTATTCTTTCTTATATTGTGCTCTTTCTGTACAAAGTACCAATGGCAGGATAAAAATGGGGCATTTCTTGTTTAAACTCTCTTTCAGCTCATATTTACTTAAAATTTAAACCTCCAAGGTTGATACAAACTCAAGGCCAAGGTTGTCCTATCTCCTGTGACCAGTGAAGCCCAACAGATAAAAATATTGGGTCACAGATTACAGTGCTGTGTAGGGATGGCCTATTCCACAAACAGAGAAATTCAGCAGAGGCACACAGCTTGTCTTGCAAACAACACCTGCTGAAATCCCTTCTGCAGATCTCCAGAGCTCTATCTATGATAAGTTGTTGTTTGTTGCAATTGAAGTTCCATCAATAAGTTTTTTTGGGTTTGTTTGTTTTTCCATCTGTTTTCCTATCCATTAAGTAGCATATGAAGTGGTCTACACAGTCCATAAAGACTTATGTCATATTAAGCATGCTAGTCGTTAAGGTGCCACAAGACTATCCTCTTCTAGACAGCTATGAAAGAAGCATAAGCCCAATATTCTTTTGTGCCTGACCACCCCAATTTAAGAACTGATTGCAGAGCACAAAAGGTAAGCATCAGGTGCTCCTATGGTTATTATTCAATTTACAATCTGTGCTTCTTCTTTGGAGACTAGGGCAGCAAGTAACCAACCCCTATTAAATCATAGAGAATAAATATTTAGAGTTACATTTTACAAGTCTCTGCAAAATACAAATAATACCAGTAGAAACAAACAAGAAACAGTAAAAAGGAAAGGAAAGCAAAAGCAAACCCAGCATCTTCTGTGAATGCAAAAAGTGTTTATATATTATACTCCAGCTATTGATACCTGTTGTAGACAAACCATATCAATTAGTCCAAAGCAAATGAAACATGACATGGATAACAGATGGGATGCTTTCCAGCACTTGATATTACTTTAAAAAGCAATGGCAGAGGTTTCTACATTTTATCACTGAATGGAAGAGGGAGGTCGGAATGACCTCTTTCTCCATGACCTCTTTCAGTGCCAAGATGTGGGGAACCTTTCTTTGAGGGGCATGTTTCCTGGGGGATGTTGCAGTAGCAGAGAAAGCTCTCCTGACTTTCCCTACCTTGCAGCCCTGAGGGGAAGTGACCTTCTATTCCCTTTCACCTTTGCTTTGAGGCAGGACAAAGAAGGCTAAAGGGCAACTGCTCCCTATTAGAGGCAATGTTTTCATAAAATGCTCCAATCTGTGCTTATGAACTTGATGAATAAAAGCAGGTCTTCTGGAGGGGCCAGACACTTCTTGTCTGTCTGTGTCCTGACCAGCTGGTCTGGAAAAGGCACCTCTCTCTCTCTCTCTCTCTCTCTTTCTGTAACTGACCAGTTTGCTTGGGTCAAACTCCCACACCAAAATCTAGGATAAATAAGCCCTCTCCTTCAGCTTTTACATGAAGGACATGTAACCATTGTCTTTCTTAAAAAGTGACGGTAAGGTTGAGTGACAATTAATGGCTGGTGGAAATGATTTTGTGGGGCCCAATAGCAGAAGATTGCAGATGCATTTGGAAATAAAACACCTAATTTTTACAATATCCATTCAAGAGTAACAAGTTGGTCAATGGATTTTGCCATCATCTTTATGAGCTGGCTGGACAGCTCCGTAATTTAAGTACATCTGGCGGTGGAGTCAGAGGACAGGGGTTCAGTCCTCTACTGTGGAAATGAGCCTTCTCGTGTGGCCTTGGGCCAGCTGCACAGTCCCAGGACATCCCCAGAAGAAGGGAATGATGAACTACTTCTGATAATTCTCTGCCTTGAAAACCCTGGAAAAAAAAGGTCTCCATACCTCTGACTTGGCTTGATGGCACATGGTGATAATTAGCAGGACCGCCCCATTAAAAAGAGGGCAGGGCTTCTGTACTTATAATAAAAAGGTAAAGGTCTCCTCCCCTCCTGCACATGTGTGCTAGTTGTGTACTTATCATAGTTCTGTATAAAAATAAACGTCAGTAGGTGTCGTCAAATGCTTCCTTCCACTGTTACAAATCCAGGTGCATTGTCTTCATTTTCATGCGGCAACCCTAGGGCTTGTTATGGAAATTACACCTCCTGAAATTTCCTCTCCTACACAACTATTAAATGGGCAGGAGCACTGTTTTCTTTTCTATGGTTGCTGTAATTTTGATAGATCTGGGATTAAGCAGAGGGGACAATGGGAATGATTCCCCCCCCCGCTACCTATATTTGAATGCTAGCACCTCCCATTGAGATTGCATAGGGTGGGGTTGGGGGGCTTCTCCAGATTTGCACCCTCCAAACAAGTTGGTATTGCAGATCTTACCACCCCCTGCTAGCGCTGCGATTGTTGAGCACATCTACAAAATGCCATGTCATGTTGGGGAAAGCTGAATAATGCAAAGGAAAACCTTGGGCCTTTTCATACGACCCCCAAGATCCGCTGGCCACTTACATTCGGACCAGAGATCTTAGGGGTTTGTCGCTGTTCCTGCGTTCCCACCCCCTCCGCACTCCTGGCTGCTGGCTGTATGTGGGGAGGGAGAAAAAAAGGAAGAAAAGAATGCCGCTCACCTCCGTTCTGCCGTCCCAGCACTGCATTCAGATCTCTTAAAGGGGCGGGGGGCAAAAAAAGAACAAACAGAAGCAAGGAGAGCCGGGCAGTCACTATGTTATATCCGCATCAGGAATTTTCACCTCCAGAGAGCAGGTACCTGAAAAGTGCACTGGGACGCGCTTAGGTGGGCGTGGTCGCACTTAATTATCTGTAAACTCCGGAGCTGGTGGGGAAACAATTTTAAGCTCCGGAGCTGGGAGCCATTTGCGGCGGAGTTTAGGGGTCGTGTACAAAGGGCCCTTGGAGAGCTCTTCAGCATTTCCCCCACTCCCTACTGAGATTTGCAAAGAAGCCACATCCAGTGGGATTTATATTGCATAATCAAAGGCCAGTGGGGTGTGTTTGAATATTTAATGTACTACAGTAGCTTTGCTGTCTAGTTAGAATGAACATGGAAACTCCCAGTGGAGTGTCCTGAAAGCAGAGGTCTTTTGTTTGTTTGTTTTTTGTTTTAAATCAAAGGCCTGGGCTGAGCTCCAAGGTGTGGCATAAACGGGCATGCCTAATTGGGGAAGTGCACAACTGCCTTGCTTCTGTCATGGCTCCCGCCTTCTGGATAGGGCGGTCAGAGGCAAAAGAAGACAATAGAAGGAAAGATTTTTGGACAGGGGAAGCTTGACATGCAGAGGAGGCCCGCTGAAATGCCTTCTTCCAGTCAGCTGTTAAAACGTTCAGGAGTTCTAGTGATTTTGGCACCCAGTCACCGTGCTGGAGAAAGTTTGGAAAATCTCCCTCCCCACTAAGCCAGCATAGCTGCTTAATAAGCTATACTGAGAGATTTTGGTAGCTATATTCCAGAAAAGACAACTGCTTGCAGCTCTTCTTCTAGAGAGCAAGACTTGGGGGTTGGCCGGATAGAGGAAAAGGTATCTCCAATATTAGGTAGGTACTTTCCTATGTATTACATGCTACTTTAAGATTCATGTGTGGCCAGAGAAGCCAATCCGGAGACACAGTGTTGCCTGTCCTGCAACCGTGGCTCTCATAACCTGAACAGTAGTAGTGATGTGCTAGTAAGTCTACATCCCTAGTTTTGCTGTCTAAAACCATCATTTCAGAAAACCTATTGAACCTGTTTGGTTTTTACAGGGCTGTTCTATTATAATTACAACAAATGGTATGCTTTCTAATGCTGGTGATACAATTCCAGGAACTCCACAATTTCCCCAGGGATTCTGGGTGTTGTAGTAGCAAAAAATGTTTCCAAAATTTGGCTTCACTTTTCAGCTGTACCTCCAGCCATAAGGGTGAATGTTCAGGGCCATTTTGCTGCTTGAAGCAATGGAGAAGATGGCATCCATCCCCACATCATTCAACTTACAGAAACTGATTGGATTACCAGTTCAGTTCTGGAAATGAATTGGCATCCACCCCATACATGAGGGTAGCAGGCCAGTCTGCAGAGCCAGGGCAGAATGTATGCAGCATACACCAAATGCCAAGGGACTCTGGAGGTTCCACATCATCTGTTGCCTGAGGTAGATGCCTCCTTTTGACTAAAGATAGATCAGCTCTAGTCCAAGAGGATGAAGATGTAATCCAAAACATCTGGACCATACTAGGATGGGGATGCCTGCATTAATTTGACACCCTTCTGTGGATCTCCTTCCATTCTCATCAACCTTCCCAGCCCCCTTCTTCCAGGGAACCAAAAAAGCATGGAAATGGCAGCGCATTAGTAGATATATAAAAAAGGGGGAAACCCACAGAAAATCTACAGAGGACCATATAGACAGCATGAGAAAGATTACCATGGGATTTAAATTCATACTAAACTCTTTTTTTTTGCTGGTGAATAAGATTGATTCATGCATTTTGTTTAAATCATGCTTCTCATATTTCCATGGCTTAAATCATGCTTCTCATATTTCCATGGCTAGAGCTTTCTTCAGAGACTATGTACCAAATTTTAGAAAAAGAAACATCACACACATACAGTTTAAACAATAATTGCTAGTGTAAAGCAGCCGTTTTAGAGGGCCAGATGTTTTCTTAACAGCCTGGGGCTTTTGCATCGTCTCTGGACATCTGTAAGAGGGAATAATCGTTGTTGAATCCAGCTCCTCTTGCCACAATAGAAACAGCAAAGATCCCATGGATCCAGCTAAATGGAGCAACAAGAGTCAGCGGCACAGTTAGATAATTTTATTTCATGGATTTCATAGACCTGTGAGGGGCAGTGGTCCTGCGCATTCCATCCAAATGGAAGCAAGGCTGCCCACTGAGGAGCCCTTCTCATTTTGCTAAGTGGGGCCTTGGACTTCTGCCCAAAGTACTGCCTTAGTGCTGCTGCTAAATCATACTTATGCCTTTCTTCGAAGAAGTCATGTATTTAGCTGAAAAAGAAGTTCTGTCTTTCTGCCTGCCTGGCTGCCTCTCTCTTTTGCTGGTGTTATTTGAAAAGAAGTGTTTTACACGACCCCTAAGCTCCGCTGCAAATGGCTGCAAGCTCCGGAGCTTAAAAATGTTTCCCCACCAGCTCCGGAGTTTGCAGACAATTAAGTGCGACCCCGCCCACTTTAGTGCGACCCAGCGCACTTTTCTTGTACCTTCTCTCTGGAAGTGAAAAATCTTTGATGCGGTGCAACGATAGTGAGTGCGGGGCTCTCCTCGCTTCTGTTTGCTGCTTTTTGGCTCCCGCCCCTTTAAGAGCTACTTTTACAGAGACGAGAGGCAGAACAGAGGTGAGCGGCATGCTTTTGTTTCTCTTTTTCTCCCTCCCCAACGCAGCCAGCAACCAGGAAGTGCGGAGGGGGGTGGGAACGCCCGAAGAGCAACGAACCCCTAAGATCTCTGGTCCGAATTTAAGTGGCCAGTGGATCTTAGGGGTCGTGTAAAAAGGCCCTTAGTCTGCTTTAATGAGAATCCTTATATTAGAGTAGCATGTGGCATAGATCCTGGCTGATACTAGGAGGCATCCCATTGTTACTGACCATACTAGGGCTGGGGAAGCCTTGCCCACTTGATAAAATGTGCCCCTGGACCTTAAACACCACCACCCCCCGCACACACATCAGACAACATCACTAGCTGTCTGGTGCTGAGGAAGCAGGGAAGCCTCCATAGCATCAGTTCCAACGGCCCCACCCCTGCTGCATGTCAAGCCTTGATCTCAGTCTTATCTGTGGCTGGGAAGCTTTCCCAATACTGGCTGCCTGGGAAGAAAGCCTTGGTGTGGTTTAGAAATGGTGCCAGCGTGCACTTAAATAACAACAACCACCTCACCAAGGTTTTACTATCATGTGCAATAACTGAAGTCATTCTGAAGTGACTCTACTGCAGTCCATCCTAAAAATGTAGTTGCAGCCTAGAACTCATAACACATTATAAGTCCCCTAGGCCCCGGTCACACGACCGTTTTGGTGCTGTGTTTGCTGTGAATGACTGCGCAGCAAAAGATCGTGCCTCCAAGGCGCAGCATTTTTGCATCCCAGCCGACCATCCCCCCCTGAAGCGCACTTTAACCACATCATCTTATACCACCACTAGGGGTTCAATCAAATTACTCCTCTTAATGATGCACAGTTTTTACCACAGCAATTGCAGTGCGACTGGTGAAAATTTGCACCATTTCAGCCCCCCCCCCCCCTTTCTGCCTCTTTCTGCTGTCCTACTTTCAATTGCTGGCATTTCAGTAACTGAGCACTTCTACAAGCTGCAAATTACCTGGTACAGTGACCAATGGAAAAGGAAGTGAGAAATGAGAGAAAAACAAAGGAGTTACTATAAAGGCGCTCTGGTACTAGGGATACACTGCCATATTCTCAAACTTTCACATGAACTCTTGTAGTAATACTAGAAAGCCGACATGCAGGTAATTGACAAGCAAATCAGCATGATGGAGAAAAGCAGATCAATAAACAGGGAAAATATGCACATTTGGCAAGACGGGATGCACAGAAAGAAGTCTAAGGGCGCTTTTACACGACCCCTAAAATCCAAGGCAAAGAGCTCCCAGATGCAGGGCTTAAAATTGTTTTCCCGCCAGCTCCGGACTTTAAAAAAAATAAGTACGACCACGCCCACTTAAGCGCGCCCCAGCACATTTTCCAAGTACCTGGTCTCCGGAGGTAAAAAAATTCCGGTGCAGACTATAAAGCTGTGGATGCCGGGCTCTCCTCGCCTTTTGTTGTCCTTCCGCCCCTTTAAAAGCCTGGAATGCCTACGAGGCTGCTCCAACCGGCAGACGGAGGTGAGCCTGCATTTTTTTCTCCCTTTTTTTCTCCTTCCCTTCACGCAGAGTGTGGAGGGGTGGGAACACAGAAAGCAGAACAAACCCCTACGATCTCTGGTCCAAATTTAAGTTGCCAGCGGATCTTAGGGGTTGTGTAAAAGCACCCTACACTTCTGCCGTTGGGGCGTTAACTGCACACTAAACGTCCGCGATTTTAGTATGCATCAAAATATGATGTGCAGTTAATAGCCGTGCGACCGAGGCCCTAGTGACCTGTATCAGGATATGCATTTGGTGAGAAGGATGCAGTGAAGTTATATTTCAGAAGCAAGGTGATGAATTGGAATTAAATGGCTTTAACATCGTAAAACAGGTTTCCGGTTACTTTCCAAAAAGCTTTAAAGGGTCAATGACTCGTTAAAGTTTTATGCTGTCCTCTTACCAGGCTTAAGGTTTCCCATTTAAGCAGTGAAAACTGGCCCCCTTCATCTCCCAGAACAACAATGAGCCACACAATGAATAACAAAATTAGTTATTATTTCCTTGCTGCGGGGAATAATGGCAGCAAATTATCTTTCAGAGACTGTAACAGAAACAGGAACAAATGGCTTCCATTCTCATCTAGGTAAATGGGACATTGCTACCTCAAAGGTCCAAGCTACCTCAAAGTTGGAATCTTGCAATAAGAACCAGCTAGGGTGCTAAGGTCACCAGGAGAGGCCTTCACAGGTGCATCTCATAAAACACATGAAAGGGCCTTCTCTGTTGCTGCTCTCAGATTTTGGAACTCCCACTAGAGGCCAGGACTGCCCCGTCCCTGCTGTATTTATGGAAGCAGGCAAAGGGCGTTTATACATGACCCCTAAGCTCCGCCGCAAATGGCTGCAATGTCCGGACCTTAAAAATGTTTACCCACCAGCTCCGGACTTTGCAGACAATTAAGTGCGACCCCGCCCACTTTAGCGCGACCAAACAGCAGTTTTCTTGTACCTGCTTTTTGGATTTGACAAATATTTGATCCGGTGTAAGGATAGTGAGTGCGGGGCTCTCCTGGCTTCTGTTTGTTCTTTTTTTGCGCCCCGCCCCTTTAAGAGATCTGAATGCTGCCGGGAACAAAACGGAGGTAAGCCAGCATTCTTTTCTTTCTTTTTTCTCCCTCCCTCAGGCAGCCAGCAACCAGGAAGTGCGGAGGGGGGTGGGGACAGAGGAAGAGCGAGGAACCCCTAAGATCTCTGGTCCGAATTTAAGTGGCCAGCGGATCTTAGGGGTCGTGTAAAAAGGCCCAAAGACCTCCCTCTTCAGGCAAGTTTTCCCTAAATGATGGACTTACCTGTTATGTGACTTTTAGATGGATTACCATGCATGAGTGCATTGAGTGATCCCATAAGAACACCAGTGTTTTCATGCTAGTTTCCATCTGTTATAATGGATTTCTTTTTCTTTTTGTGTGTTCTTGGTAGCTTTAATGTTACCTTTTAATGTTGTAAGATGCCTCTTCTAATTCCCTATTCTTAACTTGAATATGTTTTGAATGTTCTGGGCTATATAATTATCCCTAATTATTGTAAGCCGCCTTGGGTCCTTTCAAAATAAATAAATAAATAAATAAATAAATAAATAAATAAATAAATAAATAGTACCCCAGACTCACGTTTTGTTGTTGATTTCTTGCAGAACTCAACCTACAGGAAAGACATTTCATGAGAGCATCCCTATGTTTCAGTAACTTGCTGCGCACATTAATTGTTGGTGTTCACAGGAAGAAAACAAGTGAGATGAAAAATTGTCTCAGCAATTTTGCCACATGTTGCAATTCAGCTGACTTGTTTGTTTGAACCAATGTAAAGTAGTGGGACAAAAAAAAATCCTGTGTTATTTTTATTGCCGCTAAGCCACAACACTGAGCAACAGAAGTTATGCAGTCTGGTTTTTGGTAGGGTGGCCCCATTCAGAAAGGATGTTGGAAATCTCTCAACACATTCAGGAGATCCATGACCCACTAATGCTACTGCTAAATGTAACCTGAGCCCAAACCCATCTGCTAACTCTTGATATATTGGAATTTCCACAGGGTCACGATATGCCATAAACCTATTAAAACAATATTTTATTAGTTTATTCTGCCTCAATGAGGGTTAAATTTCCAAGTTCAGGGAGGGAGATGTAGGGTCAGAGGAATTCTCAAAAGGTAATCAAGGTCAGTCGTAATTTCACTTTGTGTTTACTAGAGGTGGGCATGAACCACTGGTTCTGTGCTTCCATGCGGTTCGTTTCCCAACTGAACAGCTGATCCATGGTTTGGTATCCCATCCCCTCCAGCAGGAAACCACTCCACAGCAGTACCCAGAGGAGGCGGGGCAGGGCACTGCTGTAGAATGAGCACCCGCTGGAGGGTGGCAAATGCAGAACCAGAGATCAGCTGTTTGGCTAGGAAATGAACCATGCTGAAACTCCAAAATGGTGGCTCATGCCTGTCTCTAGTGCTTGCTCTAACCTCAGCAAGGTTTTTTTTTGAGAAGCATCTTACCTCTTCCCCGAGTGTATTCACGTATTTGGGTTAGTTGAAAAGTGCTACTTTGCCATGAGAAAATATGTTGCAATAGAATATTGATTTTTGTCATGAGAAAATTAGGGTGAAAAGTTCTAACTACCAGATATACTCCACCTGGACTTGATGTTTCAGGTTGCCTGCTGTATTACTGCATTATCTGCTGAGTCTGGTCTCAATGAGAGATGGGCATAAACCACCAGTTTGGATGTTTACGCTGGTTCGTTTGTCAGCCAAGCAGGCGTTTGGTGCTTTGCAGCCCTGCCTCTCCAGTGGGTGCCCCTCATTCTGCCTTGGACGTTCTAATAGAATTCTGGGAGTTGGAGTCCAAAAGCATAAAATAGTGTATACCCGTATGTGTGTGTGTGTGTGTGTGTGTGTGTGTGTGTGTGTGTGTGTCGTTACAGTCGTGACCGACCCTTCATGACTCCACATCCATGGAGTTCTCTTGACAGGAAGTGGCTTGCCAGTTCCTACTCCAGGTGCCTACAGCACCTGGTATTCCCTGGTGGTCTCCCATCCAAGTACAGTGGTACCTTGAACAAAGGAATTAATTCGTTCCAAATGAAAGTATGTTAAGCAAATTTTCCTTTATACAAATTCCCATAGGAATGCACTGAAATGGAGTAATCCCATTTTTATGTTGTACGGATTTTCCCCATAGGCGATTATTTTAAGCAAATTTCCCCTATCTCCGGAATTTTTTATGTTGTACAAATTTTATGTTATACAAGCTGTTTTGTTATACAAGGGTCCACTGTACTTACCAGGGCCGAACCTGCTTAGCTTCCGAAATCAGGTGAGATCGGATGTGCTTAGGACATCTATGCAACTCTATATACCCCTACAAAGGAGTAGTAAAATAGCTTTAAAATTAGATCCATCTTCTCTTCAACATCAATTTGCTGTATTGTAGCTGCTAAGCTGGTGTGTTTAGTGGAGCTGAAGGAGGTGAAGCGGGTGTCAGTGACAAGGCATTATTTTCTCTATTGCTAATCTACACCCTAGCCAGTTTGGATTCTCGCCTCACACTGGCTTCTTCCCTCCTTTCTTTCTGGGGTGCTCCCTGGCACAAGAGAGAGAAGGATTTCTTACCCAGTCTCACTCTCTATGGACCAGTTTCCTTCTCCTATTAATTAAGGCTTAGCTCAGTGGCAGGCAGAGAGCCAGCTTGGCAAGCCTGCTGGATTGCAGAGTTTGCAACGAGCTCTGTTCGATGAATGGTGCTTAGCTGTAGCCAGCGCCTGCCCTGAGGATTTGTGCCTTGTGTGTTGTCCTGACCGAAGAACAAGCAAAAGAGGAGGGCTTAATCCATTTATAAGTTGCTTCCGATATCCAAGATAATTTTTTTTAATAAATTTTTATTGGATTTTTAAGGGGGGGACAAAGGGAAGGAGTAAGGGTAAGAGGAAAAAGAAAAAAAGGGGGGGGAATACAGTTTTTTAAGACTTACATTGAGTATATCAAGCAAAATAGAAATAGTAATTAGACATATTGCTAAAATTGCCAGATGTTATCACAATACTAATAAATTTGTTACTTCTTGCCATCTTTCCCGAAAAATCTCGTCGTAGTCTCCCTTTAGATAACCAGAGAGTTTATCAATTTCGATGCATTCTCTTATCTTTCCATGAAGATCCTTCTCTGTTGGCGTGATTGGTTGTTTCCAAAGTTTCGCGTACAGTATTCTTGCAGCAACAATTACATGATGAAGTACATATCTCTGATCATAGGAAATATTTATATCTACTATATTTAACAGAAATAGTTCTGGTCTAAACTCTATTTTAATTTTCAAAGATCTTTCTAAGAAAAGTTTTACCATGTTCCAATACGCCTTAGCTTCTTTACAAGTCCACCACATATGATAAAAGGTTCCACAGTCATAATTACATTTCCAACATTTAGGTGAACAATTGTACATCTTGGATAAACGATGAGGCGCGAAATGCCATCTATAAAACATCTTATAACAATTTTCCTTGAACGAAATAGATTTAAAGATTTTAACTGTGTTCCACAGAGAGTCCCATTTATTTAAATGAATAGTATAGCCTAAGTTTTCTGCCCATCTTATCATACAGTCTTTAACCAGTGTATCAATCATTTTTTCATTTAACAATATGCTATAGAATTTACTAAGAAGCTTGGAGTCACCAGAAGAAAGTATTTTATCAAATGAGGTATCAGTAGTCATAAAACCACCCTCTTTGGAAAGCTCTTTGAAGTGTGAATGTATTTGTTGATATTTCCACCAATCCAGATTATAACCCTCTGATACTAATTTCCCTAGTGGTTTCAATGAGAAGTCATCATTCAGAAGGTGTCTGTAAGTTATAACATTTGAGATTCCACTTGCCTGGGAGCTGTAAATTGCTCCCAGTGGGGATAGCCACATAGGTGCTTTGAAATAAAATTGTTTTTTGATCATTAACCATATTTTAACTAAGGCATTCCTTATCCAGTGCTTTTTAAAGAGGGTAGGTAAATTTCCCCTATGCCACAAATAGTGATGCCAGCCCTTATCAAGACCATAACTCTCAAGCTGCGATATTCTTTTATTTGTCATCAAGATCCAATCCTTAATCCAAGTCAAGGCGGCAGCCTTGTAGTATAGTACCAAATTAGGAAGGGCAAAACCACCAAATTTGGTTCTATCCTGCAAATAAATATTTTTAATCCTTGCTTTTTTCTTTTGCCATATAAATATACGTATACTTTTTTCCAGATCTGAAATAATCTTAAAGTTTGGCAATATAGGCAGAGATTGAAACAAAAAAAGCAGTTTAGGTAAGACATTCATTTTAACTGCAGCGATTCTGCCCATTAAGGATAGCTGAAG
The DNA here is from genome assembly GCA_037367245.1 of Phrynocephalus guinanensis. Lineage (NCBI taxonomy): Eukaryota > Metazoa > Chordata > Lepidosauria > Squamata > Agamidae > Phrynocephalus > Phrynocephalus guinanensis. Next base: position 26,094,037 of record CM074743.1, on the reverse strand, counting down.
TCTTGACCAAGTTTCGAGGTCAGCTTTGATTGTTTTTATAACATTGACATAATTGTCTTTGAATAAAGAATTACATCGGTTAGATATAGTAATACCCAAGTATTTTACCCTATTTGAATGTTGAAAACCAGATTGATTTACCAGTTTTTGAATCATGAATGGAGTCATATTTTTAGTTAGAACCAATGTTTTTTCTCTATTCACCTTTAATCCAGAGATTTTAGAATATGCCTCCAGAGTCTTTAGAAGTTCTCCGGAGGATGTCTGAGGGTTCTCCATGATAACCATCAGGTCATCTGCAAAGGCTTGTACCTTGTAAACTTCTCCCTTGTTTTGTAGGCCTTGAATGTCAGGGTTTTCCCTTATAACATGAAGAAGAACTTCCAGAGTAGTTATAAACAAAAGAGGGGAAAGGGGACATCCTTGCCTAGTACCTTTGTGTATATTTACTTTGTCTGTAAGGTGACCATTGACTACAATCCTGGTATTTTGAGTAGAATAGATTTGTTCAATAGCTCGCAACATTCTATGGCCACACTGAAGGTAATCTAATTGAGTTTTAAGTAAAGACCAGGATACATTATCGAAGGCTTTCTCAGCATCGATGAATGCAAAAGCTACTTGCTTCTCGGGGTGAGATTCGTAATATTCCAACACATTGAGAAAAGTTCTAATATTGGATTGGAGATTCCTTTTCGGAAGGAAACCAGTCTGGTCGCGTGGTATCAGAGAAGGTAAAATCATCCGCCATCTATTAGCCAGAATGGTTGCAAAAATTTTGTAATCCACATTTAGGAGGGCAATTGGCCTGTAATTCTGTATCAAATCTTTGGATTTCCCTTCTTTGGGAATCAGTGTCGTATGTGATGATTTCCAGGAATCTGGTATATCTTCGCCTTCAAATATAGATGTAAAAAGATTTTTCATATTTCCAGAGATTGTCTCTGAAATTTTTTTGTAAAATATGGCTGGTATTTGGTCAGGTCCAGGCGCTTTATTCAATTTTTGATGATTAATAGCTTCTGTTATTTCCATCATTGTGATAGGAGGATTCGTCTGGGCTCTCTGTTCTTCAGTAAGTTTTGGAAAAGTTGGCTTGTTCAAGATATTGGAAGATAGCATCTTTGTCAATCATCTCCGGCTTGAATAATCTTTGGTAATATTCCTCTATGATTTTTTGGATTAGTAGTTGCTCTGTCTGATTTTCCCCAGTTTTGTCTTTGAGTGAAAATATGAATTTTTGTGATTGTACCTTTTTTTTAACCTATACGCTAACCATCTACCTGGTTTGTTTGCATTTTCCACAAAATTCAGTTTGGCCAGCTTAATTTTGTGAGCTATATCTGCAGTCAGGATCAGGTTGAGTTCATGCCTACAAGAGGCCAAGTCTTTGTTCAGCTTGTCATTACGGGGGTCTTGTGTTAAGTCCATTTCAAGCTTTTTCATCATATTAAGAATTGATTCATATTTCTTTTTCCTCTCTTTATTCCGTTTTGCCATATATTGGATAACAAATCCTCTGAAGTATGGTTTAAAGGCGTCCCATACTGTTTTGAGTGGTGTACCCTTATTTAGATTAGTTTCGAAATACAAGTTCAGATCTCTAGCAGCCTCTGAAATGAATTCTTTATCGGTCCAAAGTGTAGAGTTAATTTTCCAGTGCCTGGGCATACCTGAAGATTTCAATGTCCATAAAATAGCATTGTGGTCAGATAACATTCGGGGTAAGGTTTCTATATCCCTTGTATTTAGTAGAAGATCAGATGTGGCCCAACACATATCTATACGGGAGAAGGAAGCATGTTGTCTTGAGTAAAAGGTGTAACCATCTTTTAGTGGATTTTTCCTTCTCCAGATGTCATGAAGCTCTAAAATATCGGACATGTCCAAGAACGATTTGGGCAGTGTGGAAGATGAAGTCTTGAATTTTTTCCCTTTTGGTGTTTTCCTATCTACTGAGGAAATATGTACAGCATTAAAATCTCCCAATATTATAAGCTGATGATTCCCATATTGCAACAGTTTCTGAGCCAGTTGTTCAAAAAGGGTTTGTCTTCCGTGTTTATCGTTGGGGGCGTATATACCAGCGATAGTTATTTCTTTAGATTGAATTTTAACTTGGACAAGAATCCATCTGCCTGATTCATCCTTTTCCAGAAGGGTTGGGGAAAGCTCTGGTTTAATATACAGTGCCACCCCATTTTGCTTCTTTTCTTTGTTTGATGTGGAAAATAGCTTTCCCAATTTATTTTGTATTAAATAATGTTCATGTTTTCTCAATATGTGGGTTTCCTGTAAACAGATGATTGAACATTGTTGTTTTTGGAGGAAATTGAAAGTTTTCCGACGTTTCTGCGGGGTGTTCAAACCATTGATATTCCATGTTAGAATTTTTTGAGCCATCTTACTACTTCCAGCGATATTTCTTCTTCCCTGATTTTGGCCTGAGATAATGCTTCGGCCTGGCGCCTCCCACTGCGCCACAAGAATCTTGGTCATGCTTTGAAATCTCTTGTTTCGAAGTCTGATTGTCACGGTTGTCTTCTTTGGTAGTGGTTTGAGTTCCGGTCGTGTCCTCACCTTCAGTGGAGGATGATGAAGAAGAAGAGGGGGAGTAACCCAACTTCCTTGCATTTTTTTCAACGAAGGCTCTAGCTTTCTGATGGGATTCAATTTTCTGTAGTTTACCTTCCCATTGGAAGGACAGGCCTTGGGGGTAGAGCCACTTATATCTTATGTCATGCTTGAGCAGAAGTTTGGTAAGAAATGTATATTCTTTCCGCAGTTGGCGAACCTCCCAAGGGACATCTTTTAGTATTGTCACTTTGGATTTATTGATTTCCACCTCCTTATCCTGAGTAGCCTTAAGGATGCAATCACGAGTGTATCTTCTAACCAATTTGACTATTACCTCAGGAGGGAGTTTGTTTCTTCTGGTATAAGCCGTTGGTTGACGGTAGATCAAGTCTACCTCGCGAAGAAAGTCTTCAACAGGTGCCTCTAGTAGGGTGGCCAGGCTGTTTCCAACTGTGGTGTAGAGATTTTCATCTTTGTCCACAGTAAGGTTTTGAATTCTTAGAATTTTGGAAGAGGCTTCAATTTCCTGTGTAAGTACCAGTCTACTTGTTGATTCCATTGTGGCTTCAATTTCTCCAAGACGAAAGTCAGTGACAGTCATGTTCTCTTCCAATGCTTGTAAACAACCACCAAAAGTTTCTAGTTTTGCGTCCACATTCGAGAAACCCTCTTTCATCCAAGATAATTCAGCCCCATGTACGACGTATACAGGATTTTTAAACAAATCAAAGACCATTAAAGCATGTTGAAATGTAAATATTAAGATGCAATGAAGCAATGAAACGAACAACTGAATCCATGATCAGCACTTGAAATCAGAGGAGCAACACACAGTTCTCAAACTAGGCAACACCATCCATTTTGGGAAAGGTGTGGGAACTAGAAAAGAGATGACTTTTTAACAGGTGCAGATAACGCAACGCAGGTGGTGCCTCCAGAACAGTAGCAAAGGTTTTGCCTAGGGCGAGTGATGATGTGTTCTTCCAAATGAGAAACACCTCTTAGTGTAGTGGGATGATGGCCAATGTCTCCAGGCTACCATGGTATAGGGCTCAGAATGCCATCCCATGCCCTATAGTGCTGAACTATATGCTTGCAACATCTTATCCTTTTTATTAATATGCAGTGAGTAGGTGTGTTGGTACATGTGCCATGTCTTTCATAATAACTTTTGCAGTCTACCTTTTAAAGAACCTACATTCAGGGTTATTTTCATTCTCATTCGTATGTGTAAAAGTTCTCATCCTTTTTCAGCTCTGTTGTGCCCCATGCAGGAGAGAGGTAGGGAATCAATGACTATTCTTCAATATACCAAGCAAATTCCACTGAAGAAAGAATATCAATATTATTATTATGAGAAATCTAAGCAAATGGTGCTATATAATACACACAGTTCTGGGCAGGAAGCCCTTGGCCTAATTTCATGTGACACTCAGCATCATATCAGGAGCCTCATGGTGCATTGGTTAAAACAGCTGTACTGCAGCTAAAACTGTGCTCACAACCTGGGGTTCAATCCCAGGTAGCTGTCTCATGGTTAACACAGCCTTCTATCCTTCCGAGATCAGTAAAATGAGTACTCAGTTCATTGAGGGGGCAATATGTAGCTTGCATTATTAAACTATAAACTGCCCAGAGAGAGCTTTAAGCACTAAGCAGAACTCTTTGCTTGTGCTTTGCTTTATATCATTCTCCATATGCTGTTGATGGTGATGTTGAGAAGAGGATGGATCCTGCTACCCAGATTGCTGTCTCTCTCAGAACGTCTTCTGCATCTACTGTGTGTGCATGAGTGCATAGTTTCACGCATGCATTCATGCATGCAAGACAGAGTACCTCATGGTAACCCATAGAGTAACTCATGGGTACCTTGGGGGCTAAAAGAATTATGGAATCATGTAATGCTATTAATGCCACACATTTGTGGTTGTGTTGTATCCAACATTCATAGCTCCAGCTCCAGCTCCAGCTCCAAAGATGGGCCATGTGTGGGGTATGGAGTATCATGAAAAGGCAGAAAATTGTTCTCCAATTTGCTATTATGAGCTTCTGGTAGCCAGTGTGGTGTAGCGGAGAGAATGACACATTAGGACTCAAGAGACCCGTGTTAAAATCCCCACTCAGCCATGGAGGTTCACTGCGGAACTGCTAAAGCCACTCCTTAAATAACCCACTTACATTGGAAACCCTATTAGGATTGTCGTTGGCCAATTTACACATCATGGCACATATCATCAAATGTCTTTTCTGCTCTTCAGGTACTCAAGTAACGCGGAACAGCCTTGTATGTTAGATTTTGGGTGGGAAGGAGCATTTCCTGTTCCTATTCAGGGCACAAATGCCCTGAACCAACCTTGCAAATCACTGTGGAGCTGGAGTCCTAACCTAAACTTTCCAATACCTGAACATGTCTTAATTGTATTGGACTATATATTATCTCTCATTACTGTAAGCCGCCTTGGGTCCTTTTCCAAGGAGAAGGGGTGGTGGTAAAAAAATACTCTTAAAAATGTGTCAGTGTTCCTTCATGTGAGAAGTGTTCTCTACCCTGCTCTAAATTACGTACTGTGAACGCATTTCTCAATGCTAGCATTACCAGCTCATTGGTTGCAACATGCATATAATCATCAGAGGTACCCTGAGGTCCTGTGGAGAAAGATTGCTGCAGGACAGCCAATGTGCATAATAATTGCAGGGCTGATAAAGGTTCCCACTGAGCTTCACAGAGGGAGATGGGGCTGTGCATTTCCAATCCACTCTATATTATTTCTTGGAAATCCAAGTTATATCAGGTTTAGGATTTTTTTATCTCTATAGTATTTCATTGTACTCTTTTTTTAGCCTGGTCTTTTTGAAACCAACACTTCCCAGATTGCTGTTCTCAACATCGTCCGGACAGTGGTGAACCAAATGCACACCCTTTCACAATGAGCTGTTTCTTCTTCTCTCTGAATAATGCCTTTGCCACTGCTATTTGCCAGATGTGAAGGAGGCCACAGATGGGTTCTGGCCATTTTTGAAGGAAACCCAAACAAGGTCAACACTGGATGTCCTCCATAGATAAGGAGGAATCCATCTCTGGGTGCCATGGTGGAGAGTTTGTCTGGGACCGTGTTTTGTGGTTTGCTGGGCACAATAATTAATCCGGCCTGCCCTGAGGCATTCTGCTCTTGATATAGCAGCCTGGTGTGCAGTTTTAGCAGTTTATTTAGGGACGTGAGGCTCAGATTAGAAGCCTGTCATTAGAAAGGCATGGGGGAAAGGTAGCTAATTAACTTTCTCTTGTACTCCCCCCTGCCCCCCCCAGTCCTCCCTCCCCCATCAGACAGTTTTGATTGTCTGGAAGCCTGGCTCTGAGGATCCCGCTGTCTTTTGATGTCTGGCTGATGTGAGGGATTAACACGCTGGCCTCCTTTCTCTCTTCCCCAACCCCCAACCGGCCAAAGCGAATGCAATAGGATTTTCTTGCTCACAAGGGGCTGCGATAAATTTGTCAGGAAAGCGAGGAGTTCGCCCTTTTCCCTCAGCTTCTGTGTGTGGCGCAGTGCAGAGAAGAGAAGGCGGGGAGGAAGGAGGGAGGGTATGGGCCAAAGTATGTTGAAAGCAGATCATGCGATAGCCAAAATGGCTCCCCCTCCCCCACCACCACCACATACCCCACTTTACAACCAGCTGCTGTTCTAAGAGTTATAGGGAAGGGAAGTATGTTGGCTAGGACAGAAGGTGATTGATTATAAGGCAAAACCTGCACTCTGGAGGGCTGCAGTTGACCACCTCTCAACATTATCACATAATGGTAAGGCACATACTATACAACAGCCTTTTCCAAACAAGTGTGTTTTGGGGTTGTTGTTTTTGATGATTACAGTTGTTATCAGCCTCAGCATCCATTCAGCATGGTCAATGGCCAGGGGTGATGGGAGTTGTAGTCCCAAAGTTCTGGAAGATACCAGGTACCTTTACCTGGAGGGTTAGGGATTGTCTGCAGGATGCCTTCTTCCCTAAACTGCACCATGCCTTTGGTTTAAGAGGAGACCTAATCTTGGGATATTAATGCTGTAAGGCAGTGATGGGGCAGAGAGGAAGAGATACATGGCCATTCCATTAGCATCATCCATATTAACATCATCACAGCATCAGCATCCCCCCCTATCACACACCTTTTATTTCTAATATTAAGGCACATGTGCTTTTATTCAGTTCTCAAAACAGTCCCATCTGACTGTAAGAGAAAGGTGGTACAGTAAAAGCTTAGGGTACTTCCTGCATTTGTTGTGATGTGCCACTAAGGGCCTTTTTACACGACCCCTAAGATCCTCTGGCCCCTTAAATTCGGACCAGAGATCTTAGGGGTTTGTCGCTCTTCGTGCATCTCCACCCCTCCGTATTTCCTGGCTGCTGGCTGCGTGAGGTGAGGGAGGAAAAAAAGGGACAGAAGATTAAAGCCTTACCTCCCGGTGTTGGTGGACGCTGCCGGGGGGGGGGGGGGAGCTCCAGTCACTTCCTGGTTCCTCTTAAAGGGGCGGGAGGCAAAAAACAAAAACAAAAAGAAGCGAGGAGAGCCCAGCACATCCGCATCAAATATTTTTCACCTCCCAAGAGCAGGTACAAGAAAAGTGCGCTTAGGTGGGCGGGGTCGCACTTAATTGTCTGCAAACTCCGGAGCTGGTGGGGAAAAACATTTGTAAGCTCCGGAGCTTGCAGCCATTTGCAGCGGAGCTTAGGGGTCGTGTATAAACGCCCTAAGTCCATTCAAAAAGGGCCTGGTAGCCACAGGCCTGTGCAGTCCCATCTGACTGTAAGAGAAAGGTGGTACAGTAAAAGCTTAGGGTACTTCCTGCATTTGTTGTGATGTGCCACTAAGGGCCTTTTTATACGACCCCTAAGATCCGCTGGCCACTAAAATTCAGACCAGAGATCTTAGGGGTTCGTCGCTCTTCCTCTGTCCCCACCCCCCTCCGCACTTCCTGGTTGCTGGCTGCGTGAGGGAGGGAGAAAAAGAGAAAGAAAAGCATGCCGCTCACCTCGTTCTGCCTCTCGTCTCTGTAAGGCCATCAAGTCCAACCCCCTCGTCTCTGTAAAAGTAGCTTTTAAAGGGGCGGGAGCCAAAAAGCAGCAAACAGAAGCGAGGAGAGCCCCGCACTCACTATCGTTGCACCGCATCAAAGATTTTTCACCTCCAAAGAGAAGGTACAAGAAAAGTGCACTTAGGTGGGCGGGGTCGCACTTAATTGTCTGCAAACTCCAGAGCTGGTGGGGAAACATTTTTAAGCTCCGGAGCTTGCAGCCATTTGCAGCGGAGCTTAGGGGTCATGTATAAACGCCCACAGAGAAGTCCATAGCTACCTGACTTGAACCAGAAGTAGGAATATTCCATACTGCAACATTTTGTAATTGGTCTCCTTCATGTTTTCCATTTCAAATGTTTAGTTGTTTACTGGAAATTTAACCCTGTTTGCTCCTGAACACGGTGTTTACTGTAATCAGCACCTTTTGTGTGTGTGTAGGGGGGAATACAAAGACACACAATATTTTTGTCAGATCATTAGCAAAAATAAAAAAATGCTAGGTTTCAATCTATATAAGTCCTATCAGGATAATGTAGGTTAAAAACTAGCATTTTTCCCCAAAAGGGTGATATAATAAGCCCTTGTTTTTGTATTGTTTAAGAACCATATGGTGATATTTGTTTTGGGAGCAAGTATTGCCTTTGTAGCCAGGACTCTGGGAAGTGCAAAGGAAAAAAAAAGATAAAATTCCCTGATCCTTAAGCTTTAGAACCTTTTGTGACTGCTTTGGCTGGAAAAAAGCTAACATTTCCTAGACCTGTAAAAAGCTTCTTGATGCAGACATAATGTGTGAGATGACTGAGTGGCATAGATGTCAAACACGTTGGTACTATACAATGCTTGATGCTGTCAATGTCACCAAGAAGAGGATGTCTATGAGAGAGTAGCATGTAGTAATTACAGTGTTGGACTGAGACTGGAAGAGTGATATTGAGGTCCTTACTGCTTCATGAAAGTAACCATGACCTAACTCATAGAGTTGTTGTGATTTGTGAAGATAAGTGGGGAGGAACACAGCCATTTACACTGGCTTGAGCTTGTTGAAGAAAAAGTGGGTCATAAAGGTAACCAGCGCATTTCTTTATTTAACTAATAATTCATTGTTCCTGGAAGAATACATAAAAATAGAGTAAAGAGAATGTTAAGACTGAGTCTCGGCTTTCTGCTCATCACTGAAAGGTTCTAGTTGCCATGGACAGACTGAGACATTTTGTCTGAAGGGAAAAACAAGATGGCAGCTCTCCCATTCCATGTACAAAAAGATGACATGCTTTGCAGTTGAGTCTTACTTCATCCCTGCCAATAGTTGAGCTGTACCTGATGGCAGGAGATGGGATGGCAGACTCTGAGGCAGCTGTCCCACTCTGCCTAATGCTAGGGATGGCTCTGTTTTATTCTGAAAAGGATCCCTGTAATTTATCAGTCAAGCTGTACAATAATGTTTTGCAACATTGGTGCAGCATTTTTTTGGAAAGGCTTGCTCAAAGAACAACAATGCAATTCTGGTCTTCAGTGGCGAGTGGATGTCTCCTCTGAGACACTTTAAAGAGGAGACCGTTAATGCCTGCTACTTCAGTTTCACAACAAAAAAATCAATTGGTTATAGCTAGGGCTCCCCTTTGAAGTTAACCTTTCTAGTTCTTTTTTGAGCACAAAATTATTGACCCCCCCCCAGCACCCCCTCCAAATCAGTGTGGCTCTGAAGGGGATAAAGGAACAGAGGCAGCAAGCTCTTTGACTTTGTAATCTCAAGGGAGTGGCATGTAGGCTAACCGAACAGATGTAGAAATAGACACATAGGGAGGTTTTAGAATACCTCAGACGTTGGCGTCTTTTTGTGAACAAAAATGAATTATTCATGTTGATTAAAGGTCAGACTAGATCCCAGAAATAACCCCACTTTCTTGCTTTGTGGTGCTAGGTTTCCAAATTCAGAATAACAAAATGTGGAGGGGAGGGATTTTAATTAATTTTTATTTTATTTTATTTTGTTCCCTTTTTATTTTTATTTTTTAACTTTTAGTGCTTTTCTCTTGGATTATTTTCTATATCTAAATTATCCTCCCAAATTATCTTCTTACTCTTATGTATATTTATAAGGAAAATAAGAGGGATGCTAAGCTTTCCAGGCATATAAATAAATAAATATATTTTTTCAGGAGGATAACAAGATTAAATAAGTAGAAACACCTTTTTGAAGGTAATTTATTTTAAAGGTACTTGTAAAAGGCATTTTAAGTATTTTTAGAATACCCCTTTCCTCTCTTTTATGTCATTCTATTATTAGATGTAAAGTGTATGCACGCTGTGTGTTTTAAGGAATGGAAAAGTAAAGCAGTAAATAATGCAATGAATGCAGCACCACATGGCATTTATTTTTTCCACCAGTGGCCAGAATCTTATTGGCAATTTACAGTTGCATAAGAGAAGTCATGTAAGTTGCAGCAGCAAATTGCTGAACATTGATATAAGTTACTGGTTGTGTTTTTGGGTGCACAAACAAGAATGCAACTAAGACGGTTACTTCACGTCCACTCTTGTCCCGGGAGGAAGTTCATTGCGTGTTGATGTCGGTCGTGGTCATGTGGTCTTCTTGCGGTTCTGTGTCCCTGTTCCCGTGTACGCATGGGCGTGATTGATGATACTGGCATGACTGTTTCCGCACATCCTCGTTCCGTGATGAGATGTGAAATTCCATGCCTTTGTTCTCTGTTCTTTTTTCGGCCTGGCCTTCCGTTTTTCGATGTTTCGATTCTCCGAAGCCTTGCCTTCAATGCGTTACGGAGCTAAGTTTGAGGCATTTGTCTTTTAATCTCTCTGCACTGCATTGCTGAATCATAGGGAATGTACTGACGAATGGCACTTTGCACTCCTGCCACTAGATGGAGAATGGCACATTGCGTGACGAGCCTTACCTCACGGGCACTTGTATCGGAACGAGAGATAAGGAGATTTCCGAGGCCGGGAGTGGGGAAATCTCTTATCCCGCTTAGATCACAGTTCAGGGGGCGTGGTCTGGATGAACTCCCCTCGTCCCGCAATGGACATGCGGTTAGATTTCTTCGTACTAGTCCCCAGTGGGACCGCAAACAGCGATGAGATGGACGTGAAGTATCAGCCTAAAAGCTCATTGTTAATGAGTGGCAATTTGCTGCTACTTCTCATGCCTCACCTTGCTATCTGCAGAAAAGGAGAAAGGACTTGTCCAGCCAGGCTGAGAGGGTTGTCATTACAGGGGAAATTCCATGTCATAATGCTCAGCATTGATCCATAAAGTTTGGGAAGCACCACAGTCTATAGGGACGTATCGGGAGATGAATATAGCACAGCAGGTTCAAGACTCATTTGTCTCAGAAAAAAGACCCAGGGTGAAAAGATCAGAGCCAAAGTACTGCCAGCATTGTAAAGCTCCCTGAGTGCTAATTGGAAACAGCTGGTCATCAGGGAGAGTTTGGCTGGGATCTATACATTCTGTGCATACTGCCAGTTGACACTTCATGGGGCAGGGACCGAGTGGAATTTCACCTCTCATATGTTATTCTGCACTGCCTGTCCAGAACCCTGGGACCTTTGACAAATGGACGGCCAATTTTTTTGCCTCTGCTGGCTCCATGTTGTGACTTATTCAGACCAAATAACTGTAGTTCCTTAGCCCCTGGACAATACTGTCCTCCTTTTTTCTAAATAAGGATTGGTTTAAGATGATGCAGCCCACTTGCTTGCTGCCAGACACACAAGACTGTTACTTATGCAATTTCTTTTACAAAGATAAAGCACCAATAGAATTATGATTAATACAATAGAAAACAAAATGCTTTTAAAAAGTAGCTCTCCAATTTCTGATTTTGACCAAATAACATCTGCCTTTCTTTTGGCAAGGAATTTTCCCCCCTCAATCCTTTTTACTCTGTTTATATTTAGAGCTACATATATTTGCATTACAGTCTTAAAATAATTCTTACACAGAAAATACAGTATCTGGGAAAGGACAATTCCTTGATCACCATCCGTTGCACTTTCGTCTGTGCAGGAGTCAAAAAGAGAGAGCAATCCACATTAAGGATGGGCACAAAACGGAAAAATTGTGTTTTGTTTTGTTCCCCCACAATTTGTTTCATTTCGTTAGAAAGTTTTTTTAATGTACCAAATGAAACTGTAACAAACTGATTCGTTACTCGATAAAATGGGTCCCCTGGATCCTAGAGGCACCAAATTTTATGGACACCTTCCTTTGACTCTCCCCTGTACACTCTCTAAATTTGGAGAGATTTGGGGTTCAAGGGGCTGAGTTATTCAATTCCTTTGGAATTGAATCACTTGGCCCCCTATACTCCAAACCTCTCCAGATTGAGGGTGCTTAAAGGGAAGAGCTTGAGGAAGCTCCACTGTAAATTCCACACTGCTAGCTGCCTGGGATAACTATTTTCAAGCACATAACATTACAATTAGAAATGTTTTTCCTGGGGGGTACCCCCTTTGAAGTTGAATAACTTGCCCCCCAAATGTTAAATCTCTCCCAAGTTTGGAGGGCCTATAGGGGAGAGTCCAAGGAAGGTTCACACCAAATTTGGTGCCTCTAGGACCCAGAGGAGCCGTTTTACAATTAAATAAATTGGTTCATTTTAAATGAAAAAGAAACGCTGTTTCATTTGGTTACTAACAAAAGCTGCTTCCCCTTTCATTTTGTTTCATTATCTAACAAAATGACAAAACAGCATTTCATTTTTTGTTTGGTGCCCATCTCTAATCCACATGCTTAATGCAGCAATACTGGTTCTAAGTAACTCTGGCATTGGATCCTTGGTTCAGTGTGACAGGCCAAGCTTTTGAGCTTTTGGTGTAGCTCATTTGCTCTTTCTTCTCTGTTGTTGGAGAAACATTGGCTGTTCTTTTTGACCGCCATTGACCAAACAAGACATTGCATATAACATGTTAATACAAGGTGGTGTTCCCAGAGTGCTAAAAATGTTTGATAGTCACAAAGGGGCCTTTTCATACTTTCCACAAATTAGCTTTCTCTGTTTTATGTTTGGTCAGTGTGTGTGTGTTGGGGGGGGGGCAAACACCAGGCTTTATCTGCAGGTATTACCAGTTATATGGGAAGGCCTTCTAAATGAATTATTATCAACACTAATCAATTTTGGTTTCTAGTGATGGAGATCAATAAACCCTAAACTGTAAATAGCAAAACGGAAAGGTGGCTATTGCACTTAAGAAGATGGGCAGAAGAGAACATGGGAGGTGTGCAATTGTGAAGAAAAGCACCTTTTTTGGACTTGCTGTTGAGATCCTTCGCCATCAGCCATGTTAAGAGCAGCTGATGAGGAACATGCAGTTTAAAATGTTAACAACCCACGGAGAGCTATATTTCTTCTTCCTGTTTGGCATATTCCAATATAATGATAACAATGGTATAATGCCTTTCTTTCTTCTCTTTTCTTCTCTTAGACCTGCTGCTAGATGACATTGTCCTCACTCATTCATTGTTCCTGCCAACAGAGCAATTCCTGCACCAGCTGCACCAGCAATATCCTTCACGAGGAATGTTAGAAGCTGCATTAAGAGTGATAGCATTGTGGGAGGCTTCTGTGTCTGGGTCTGCTATCTCTCTTGTTTGTATCCCCGCCCCGCCCCCATTCTCATTGCCAAGAGTTTTGTGACTGTTGACTTTCTGCATACACGCTTTATGATTGTGTTGAATATTGTCTTGGACAAGGTTGTTCAATCTGGGTCCTGCAAAGGGGTGAAAAACTTATTATATGGACTGCAACTTCCAGAGTTCTTCTGGCAACAACACCACTGGCTATGTTAACAAGGGTAGTTTTGGAAGTCACTCCAGATGTTGTATTGCAACTCCTGTCACATCTCATCATTGGCTATATTGGCTGGAGGTGATGTAAGTGGTGATCCAGCATCTGGAGGCTCACATCTTGCCCAATCCAACGTAGGCTCCCTGAGAATTCTAATGGCATTTCTCTTTTTTAAATGTTGCTTGCTACTGTGTCTTGGAAATGTGTGAATGAGCAGATGACATCTCAGAAGCAAGTTGGTCATTAAGAGTTTTGTGGTTCATATAGCAAATGAGCCCATAACTCCCATCTTCTGGGTAGAGAGAAATCAGCACAATTCCAGTTAATTTTTACTGGGCAGATCTCAACCTTGTCTGTTTCTCGGATGATTGTGTAATGTAAGCTAAGTTGTATGTTGTGGTTCATTCCTCACGTTCAATAAAGAGTCCATGCTGTGATCCTTGGGGAGGGGTATGTGCTTGACCCTGAGAGGTGAGGAAACTTACAACATCGCTTACATTATGCAACAGAATTTCAATCCATGTGTATTAGTATAGAAGTGTGTTCTACTTTTTCAGCATGGTTTCCTCCTAATAAGTGTGTTTAGGATTACAACCTTAATTCTATTATGGCCTGTTGGGTAAATATCTCTGGTTGCAGATCTTGTTACACAGATTTTTTTAAAAAAAGAAAGATAACATATAGTGCTGCTGCTTCTTTTTCTTTTTAAAGCTACATTCAAGGTGAGCTTTTTAATGTTAGACTTCATGTAGCAATTATGCTCTCCCTCCTCTCACCCCGAACAGCAGTTTACCCACCCACATGCGGCCAACACAAATGGTAGATAGGAGGTTGCTAGTTCTGTGAGTTCCCAGTGGCCACACACACATATGTGGCTTCACAGGCACGTGCAGGTGCAGGCACACACACACACACATTTGTCTCCCTTGCTTACCATATTTTATTTTTGGGTGGATCACATATGACATCTTGTCTCCTTGTATGAGCAGCTCCAGCTGCCCATGTTCCCATTCCGTCTCTGCATCTATAATTTGTAGTAACTTGGTTTCTTTTCTATTTTTCTTGACGGAGACAGCTGAATTTAAATAAGCTGGGATTTTCAGGACACACCGCTCCTACACAGTTACTGTTGTTTATGTTTTAATGTCTGTTTTTATCACCACCCTTTTCTCAAGGAGCTCAGGTACCTTACATGGACCTTGTCCCTCGGTTGCCCTAATAGCAGCCCTCTGAAATGTGTTAGGCTCTGAGAAAATGTGTATTTGGGATTGGCCACCTTTTCTTCTCTGCAGTCTGTACTCATTGGGTTACTATTTGGACCAGATTAATCCCATTCTATCCCACAACTGGTGTCTTGGTTTCCTCTCATTCTTCAAATCCTTGCCTTTTAAAGTTCAACCCTGTGACCTTTTTCGTCCTTGACCTCCCTGTGGCTACCTTCGTGACAGCATCGACAATCCCATTGCCCTCGTGTTGGAAAGAAGGGGAGGCCGTGCACCGAAAGCGAGCAGTTTTGGTTATTTTGTTGCACTTCCTTGAAACGTACAAGGGGATCTTGCAGGAGGAGGAGAAAGCAGGCAAAGTCATCAAGGTATTCCATGTTCCTTGAATGAGGACTAGAACTTTTAGGGTATGACCAGACAACCCTATTACCCTGGTCTGGATCTGATTAAATAATGCTCAGTTGGGTTACTTTGAGTTGTGGTAAGTTATTTGTAGTTATTCTTGCATCGACATGCCAGAATCAACTACACTGCAATTCAAACAACTCTGTTTCCCTATCTACACTGCTCATATTTTTCTTTAAAGGGAAAGGGAAACACAAACAGAAACAAAATCCAAATAATGCCTCTCATCCTCTGCTCTTTGTTTAAGCTATTTAACAATGGGCGTTTATACACGACCCCTAAGCTCCGCCGCAAATGGCTGAAAGGTCCGGACCTTAAAAATGTTTACCCACCAGCTCCGGACTTTGCAGACAATTAAGTCCGACCCCGCCCACTTTAGCAAGACCAAACAGCAGTTTTCTTGTACCTGCTTTTTGGAGGTGACAAATATTTGATCCGGTGTAAGGATAGTGAGTGCGGGGCTCTCCTGGCTTCCATTTGTTCTTTTTTTGCGCCCCGCCCCTTTAAGAGATCTGAATGCTGCCCGGAACAAAACGGAGGAGGTAAGAAGGCATTCTTTTCTTTCTTTTTTCTCTGTCCCTCAGGCAGCCAGCAACCAGGAAGTGCCGAGGGGGGTGGGGACAGAGGAAGAGCAGGAACCCCTAAGATCTCTGGTCCGAATTTAAGTGGCCAGCGGATCTTAGGGGTCGTGTAAAAAGGCCCAATGCTGAGAAATGGAAAGCTTCCTTTCTGCTCACCTGCAGAGGGAAAGGGAGAGGACATTTTACATTTCTTTTTTATTGTTGTTAAACGGATACAGCACATTAGTTACACATTGAAAGGGCTCTTGAAAAAAGACCCCTTTCAAACCATAGCTGATGGGTTCATGAAAATGAAAAGGAAACAGAAAATATTCCTTTCCCTTCCCTTCTGTAGGCAGGCGGGAAAAAGTTTTCCATTTTTCAAGATTCTGAAGCAGCTTAAGCAAGGGGACGGCTTAAGCCAGTCATTCTGGTTCAGATCCAGTAATCTCACATACTGGGACCAAACCAAAATATAGCAATCCTACCCACATCAAAGAGACAGTAGCTCCTGACAGGGACCCCCAAAGGTGCAGGTAGGCATTGATCAGGATGGGCTGCTTTTCATTGTCATGCCTTTTGAGTGGTTGGAGCATATCCTCAATCCGGACCAAGCTGTGGAAAAGGTCTTGTCTGATCAAAGTCTCTCTTGTTAAGAAACTGATAAAATTTATTTATTTATTTAAACTTATGCCAAGCTCATTTAGTGGCTCAAGAGTGGCTCCCAGAAAATAACAAAAATATACAGCGTTTTTAAAGAAGTCAACAATATTGTTGTAGGAGCTGCTCCCCTAAAATGTCCAATCATTCGCCTGAGAGGGCAGGGTATGATATTATAATAGGTAGGTATGGCTAGATTCAGCATCCCTGTGCTTATTTACCCATCCATGATGGTCTAAGCTACCTTCTCTTTCTCCTAGGACCTGTATCTTCTCATAATGAAGGACTCCTCCCTCTACCACAAACTGGAGGATGAAATTCTGAAGCTCCACCAGCTTGTGGAGACTGTAGAACTCAAGTAAGTGCCTTGACTATGGACAGTAGCATTTAAGAACAGTGTTGCTATAGCTATGTCTTTTAAGTTGGTAATCAGCATTATCCACCAAATATGTCATCTTGTGGGACATAGGCCCTTTGTACACGACCCCTAAACTCCGCAGCAAATGGCTGCCAGCTCCGGAGCTTACAATTGTTTCCCCACCAGCTCCGGAGTTTGCAGGAAATTAAGTGCGACCACGCCCACCTAAGCGCGTTTCAGTGCACTTTTCTTGTACCTGCTCTAGAAGGGTGAAAATCCCCAGGTCCGGATTTAATCTGGTGAGTGCGGAGCTCTCCTCGCTTCTGTGTTTTTTTTGCCTCCCGCCCCTTTAAGAGAAGGGGCGGGAGGCAAAAAAAACAACAACAGAAGAGAAGGAATCAGGACCACGGGGCTTCGACCGGCTTCGGAGGTGAGCCTGCATTTTTTCCTCTTTTTCTTCCTCCCTCCCCTCACGCAGACAGGATCAAGGAAGTGCGGAGGGGTGGGGACGCAGGAAGAGCAACGAACCCCCAAGATCCCTGGTCCGAATTTAAGTGGCCAGCGGATCTTAGGGGTCATGTGAAAAGGCCCATAAATACTGAAACATTGCCCTGCTGAAAATCAATCAATGTCACATGGTCAGACTTCTTTGGAGATGAGCATGACAAATGTGGATTAATACTGTATCTTCACTTTGCCATGGACTCAGGCTGAAACTGGATGTGAAATGTAGTGGTATGAATCTCCTCTTACCCACTTTAAAGAAAAGAAAAGAAAATGACTTGTGGGATGCTGAATTTGAGAGCAGGAAGAGATGAGGGGTCTGCAGTCCCAGCTTAAAATGGTCCAAAAGGTTCTATTTATTTTCGTATTTCCACATGTGGTGGGAAGGATAGCTTGGGGAAGCATACAATTTTGGGAGGGAACACTTGGGGGAAAGTGTAATCATCCTTCTATCTGTGTCGCTGTTCACCATGACCATCCAAAGCCACAGCTAGTTGAATAAAGCTGCATATTAGTTTCTTGTGTAATTTCATAGGCCGACTTTGCATCGAAAGGTGCTGAACAGCAATAAGCCAGGCAGAGTAAGATAGAACAGAATATAAACAAAATGCAAACTGGAAAACAAAACAATTCAATAACATCAAATCCACTTCGTTTCACGAGGCCCTGTCTTTAAAATAACAGCCATTATGTTAAGCACATCCTCTTCATGTCAGTGGAATAATGTTTGTGACAACCTTATAAAGTAGGTGAGTATTATGGACTTCATATTAGACGTGGGGTATTGAGAAGTTGTGGGTCTCCTTAGGCCATCCAGCAAGTTTGAAGCAAAGCAGATTACAGATAGGTTCTTACAGTTCATAGCTTACCTTTTTAACTTCTGTGCTACACTGTGCTTCTAAACAGTAGCAATCTAACTGTCATAGGACTCATGAGAGACCAGATTCCTCACTATAGCCATTCTACCATGCTGCCACTTAAGAGACAGCGGGCACAGGGAAGGTTACAAGACCTGACTGCGATCCTTACACCCTCAACATGTCTTCAGCCTGTGAGGCATTGCCTACTCCAAGGGATTCAACACCCAAACCCCCAATAGACGGCTACCAGCTCCCATAAAAGCCAACATTAACAATTTCAGGACCTTGGACAAGGCTAAGGACTAAATGGTTATTACTATCCTTCAATCACCTTCCAGAGAACGCCTTGAAAGAATTTGAAGTTTATTTTTAAAAGGGGGAAAAGTAAGCGGGGGAGGGGGGTAGTAGAAATGTTTTTTTTAAAGGCAAACATGGTTACAGGATTACAGCTTTCAAAAGCAAAACACATGAGAAAATATTGAAGAGCAGTTTGCCCTATACATGGAGGAAACACTCCATGGGTCTCCTAAAACAGCATCATACACAGTTTACAGACGTCTCCTCATGAGTAATAATACTGCCAGGAAACAAAGCATGGCTTAAGTTCCAAAATACAGTGGAACCTTGACTTACATACTGCTTGACTTGCATCATATTTGACTTGCAGCAAGAAGGGGCCTGTTTGACTTGAGTCGCAGGCTTTGACTTACATCTCGGAGCCCCGGCGCAAGGGACCGGAACTGGGTGGCAGCCACAACCCAGCATCGCGGCTGCCGCCTCCAAACTGCTCCTGCCTTCTTCCCCTCCTCCAGCAGCAGCACCTTCGGCGAGTCCAGCTCAGAGCACCTGGAGCTGGTCCTCGGACTCACCGAAGCCGCCGCTGCTGCCAGAGGAGAAGAAGGGCTGGGAGCTCGGGGCTGGCCTCGCTGGTTAGACAGTTGGCTCAGTCTTGTAAAAAACCTGGCTGCAGAAGTCTGGTCCACAATGGAAGCATTTTAGTTGGGGAGCTGTAAAGTTGTGGGACTCTAATGGTAAGCATAGAGTTGTTCAGAACTTGGAACGTCAGGTTAAAAATCAGTAAAACTTAAATGTTAGACATTGTTGCTATGATCATTAAAAAGTGGAGGCATATAACTTGTGGACTATAATTCCACTGCCTCCTCCTCTCTTTGAAGAGACATTTCATTTACATCCCCAGAAGGAATCTCCTATCCCAGTCAAATTTGTGTTAAATTGCTGTTTTCGGGGGTCTTTTTCATCATCTGGAACGGATTAATCCGCTTTCCCATTACTTTCTATGGGAAACATTCGTTTGACTTAAGTCATGTTTGACTTAAGTCTAGAGCACTGGAACGGATTAATGACGTAAGTCAAGGTTCCACTGTACTGTGATTCTGAATTCCTCTTTTATAAAGGCCTATTAACACCTGAGACCAACAGTCACATAATTACTTTTAATCTGCTTTGATCATTTTTACATGCCTCCTTCCCAGCTTCAAAATTGGCAGAACCCTCAGGCAAGAAAGCAAACGGATTCCTATCTCACAGATAAACAACCGGTGATGACTTTGATATACAAAGATAAAATTTGAGATATTGGGCTTCACTTTGAAGTCCTCTCGATTCCACTCCTTCTTGTAAGTGATCCAGGAAAATGAATACAAGAAGAGGTGATAAGGAAGAACATTCCCATTCCCATGCCTTCACAGGCACATAGAAAAGTCCAGGAGTTGAATGTTTTTCACATTCTCTTAATCTCTTCACACTACCAGAACCTGAAGGAAATTCAGGGCTATCACAATACCAACCAAATAAATGGGATAGACACAACAGGAGTTGTTGCCTTGGCTAGGTGGACATCTGGCCCTCTTAATTCCCTGAGTCTTTACCTTGATTGGGAATGTTAATGGTGCCCCACAGCAGACGGAATGAGGCTGAATGTGTAATGAAGAAGATGAAAATATGACCTTCTTTACTTGCAAGGAAGCAGGAATAGGCATGTAGGGTGACAACCTTTTTCTTCAGGTTGTTATCTTGTGAGTGAATAGTGACAATATTCGAGATATGTGTGAAGTCTTGCAATAGATGAGGATGAGCAAAAGCCTGTTGTCCTGGCTGTCTTCCATCCCAAACTACTTTGGAGTCCCCTGGTCATGAACAGAAACTAGACCTAGAAGTCCTCAACCTTACTCTCAGAATGACACCTCTCTCTATAAACACGTGATTGTTTCTGACCAAAGGCCTTTCCAGTAGATAGTACAGTACATTAAAAAGGAGAAAGATTTTCCCCCAGTTTGAAAGCAGGACATTAAATGAGCTCATTAGGACTCTTGTCATAGCATGCTTCAAAATGAACAAACTTGCTGCAGTTCTTTGTGGCAGCCACACAACATTATGATCTTTGACAAAACAAAAACACAACTTCTTAGCTGCCAGTGCAAATTAAGCTGCAGCATAAGTGATAAATCATACAATCCTAGAATTGGAAGAGACCTCATGGACCATCCAGTCCAACCCCCTGCCATGCAGGAACCCCCATCAAAGTGCCCATGACACATGGCCATCCAGCCTCTGCTTAAAACCCTCCAAAGAAGGAGATTCCACCACCCTCTGTGGCAGCATATTCCACTGCTGAATAGCTCTAACCGTCAGGAAGTTCTTCTTAATGTTCAAATGGAATCTCTTTTCCTGTAGTTTAAAACCATTGCCACAAGTCCTAGTCTCTGAAGCCATGGAAAACAAGCCAGCCCCCTCTTCAATATAACATCCTTTCAGATATTTAAACATGGCTATCATATCCCCTCTCAACCTTCTTTTTAAGACTAAACATTCCCAGATCCCTAAGCTTCTCCTCATAAGACATATGTTCCAGACCTTTAACTGTCTTGGTCGCCCTCCTCTGCACCCACTCGAGGTTGTCAACATCCTTTTAAAGCTGAGGAGCGCAGAACTGTACACAGTACTCCAGGTGGGGTCTGACCAGAGCAGAATAGAGTGGTACTATCACCTACCTTGCTCTAGAAAATTTACTACTGTTGATGCAACCAAGAATTGCATTGGCTTTCTTGGCTGCTGTGTCACACTACTGACTCATGTTCAATTTGTGGTCTACCAAGACTCCCAGATCCCTTTCACAGGTACTATTCTCCAGCCAGGTGACTCCCATCCTATAACTATACAATTCGTTTTTTCTGCCTAGATGCAGGGCCCTACATTTCTCTCTGTTGAAACTTATTCCATTTGCTTTGGCCAGCACTCTGATCTGTCAATGTCATTTTGGATTTTTATCTTATCCTCTAGGGAATTAGCCACCCCTCCCAATTTGGTGTCATCTGAAAATTTAATCAGTGTACTCTCTATACCTTCATCCAAGTCATTAATAAAGATGTTGAATAGCGCCGTACCCAGAACACAACCCTGGGGCACCCCATGGTCACCCCTCTGAGGAGGCTGAGGAGAAGCCCTTTATAGTCACCCTTTGCATACTATCAATCAATCAATTGCAAGTCCACTTAACAGTAGCATTATCTATCCGGCATTTTGCTAACTTCTTTGCAAGCATATCACCGGGAACCTTATTGAAGGCTTTACTGAAATCAAGATAAACATCACCCACAGCATTCCCCTCATCTACCAGGCCTGTAACTCTATCAAAGAAAGAGATCAAATTAGTCTGCCATGACTTGTTTTTGAGAAACATGTGTTGACTTCTAGTAATGACAGCATTGCTTTGTTAAAGAATTACAGACTGTCTGCTTAATAATCTGTTTTAGAATCTTTCCAGGAATATATGTCAAGCTGACTGGGCACTAATTATTTGGGTCCTCTTTTTTCCCCTTTTTGAAGATGGGGACAACATTTGCCTTCCTCCAGCCTATGGGGACTTTTCCTGTTCTCCATGAATTATCAAATATTATTGCCAATGGTTCTGAAATAACTTCTTCCATTTCTTTTAATATTCTTGGGTGTAACTCATCTGGCCTCGGAGACTTAAATTCATTTATGGTTTCCAGATATTCCTGTACTACCTTCCTACCTATTATATGCTGCAATTTCCACCCTACCTCATTTACTCTTTGACCCAACTGATCTCTTTGATGGTTACTTCATGGGAGGAAGTTCATTTCGTGTTGATGTCAGTTGCGGTCACGTGGTCTTCTTCCGGTTCTGGCCCTGTTCCTGTGTACGCATGGGCGTGATTGATGATACCGGCATGACTGTTACCGCACGTCCTCGTTCTGTGATGAGATGTGAAATTCCATACCTTTTTTCTCCTTTTTTTTTGGTCTGACCTTCTGTTTTTCGATATTTCGATTCTCCAAATCCTTGCCTTCAATGCGTTACAGAGCAAACTTCGATGCATTTGTCTTTTAAAAGCTATTCACTGCATTGCTAACTCCATAGGGAATTTACTGGCAGATGTCGCTTTGCGCTCCTGCCACTAGATGAGTTCTGCTCCTATCGTCACCCGTTCCGCAACTAGCGTAACTTCACGGGCTCTCGTCTTGGAATGAGAAGCGTGACAAACAGATTCCCGAGGCCAGGGAAGGGAATCGCTCATCCTGCTTAAATTGCAGTTCAGGGGGCGTGGTCGGGATGAACTCCCCTCGTCCCAGAATGGACGTGAAGTAAGATTACTTCATACCGGTCCCAAGCGGGACCGTGAACAGCGATGAGATGGACGTGAAGTATCAGCCTTTGGTGCATTCTCCATTTTCCCATTTGCTGTACATTTTTTAGCTGACTTGAAAGTTCTTTTGTCAACCATTGTGGTTTCATTAGATATCTCTCATTTTCCTTCTTGTTGGAACCATTTTAGACTGTGCCTTTAATATATCACTTTTAAGGAATTCCCATCCATCTTGGACTCTCTTCTCTTTCAGTGCCTCCATCCATGGAATTACAGCCAGTAATTCCCCAAGTTTACAAAAACTGGCTTTCTAAAAGTCCAGAATGCTTGTCTGGCTATACTTAGCTTCCCCTTCTCACTGTATAACAAATTCCAAAAGAGCATGGTCACTTCTACCTAAAGATCCCACCACTTCGAACCCATTTACAAGGTCCTCCCAATTGGTTAAGATCAGATCTAAAATAATGTAGCTGTTCCTCTTGTTGTCTCCTCTACCTTCTGGAACATGAAACTGTCTGCAAGGCCATCATGGACCTTGTGTTCTTAGCTGTGTTAGACTGCCAACATATATCAGGATAGTTAAAATCTCACATTAGTACCATATGCCTCCCTTTTGACTGTGTGGCCGTTTGCTCACCAAAGGCATCATCCACTTCCTCTGGCTGATTTAGGGGAATCTATAAAATACCCACACAGTGACATCCCTCCCATTATTCTCCCCCTTAATTCTCACTCAGATGCTCTCAACCTGACTTCACAGTTGTGTATCCTGGATTTCTTCAGCAGCATAAACTTCCTTAATATATAAGGCTACTCCTCCTTTTTTACTAGGCCTATTCCCCTGAATCAGGTTATACCCTCCAATAACTACATTCCAATCATGTCTCATCCCACCAGGTTTCAGTAATGCCAATAATATCATATTTCTTTCACTGTATTAGGAGTTCCAGCTTCTCCTGTTTGTTTACTATGCTCTGTGCATTAATGTAGAAACATTTAAGGCTGTGTGTCCTTCTTACAAGCCGTTTGCTTAACCTATTTTTCCTCGCAATGTTGGACTGTAATACTCCTTCCTTCTGCATCATTTGGGCTATTCCCCACCATCCCTTCTGGATTCCTACACTTAAGAAGATTTTCTCCCTCCCCCTGAGAACTCAGTTTAAAGCTCTCCTTATCAAATTTTCAATTTTCTTGGCAAAACTATTCCTACCATTAGCAGTAAGGCGCATCCCATCCTCACCCAGTAGGCCATCTGAATGAAATACCCAACTGATAACTGATTATTAGTGGGTAAATGTAGTGGTACTTCCTCAGAGGAATGGCACCTGCTTCATACCTTTATGAACATGGCACATTTTGCAGCCAATGTGGCTTCCTCATCTTCTAAATCTTACCTCTCTCGCTGCAGGGTGATGGAAGAAAGCCATCCTCCCAACAAACAAGTCAAACCCCTCTTCAGACATTTCCGGCGCATAGATTCATGTCTCCAGACCCGGGTTGCTTTCCGTGGGTCTGACGAAAGTGAGTATCAAGCAAACAAATGAGAGGCCAGTTAGCGATGAGGGTAGTGGGTGGGTGTCTGGGATTCCTACTTAGACTGTGTCTGTAGAGATACAGTGGTACATTGTATAAAGGAATTAATTCATTCCAAATGAAATTATGTTAAGCAAATTTTCCTTTATACACATTTCTCATAGGAATGTATTGAAAACAGAGTAATCCCTAATCGCAACCATTTTTATGTTGTACGGATTCGCCCCATAGATGATTCTGTTAAGCAAACTTCCCCTATCTCTGGGATTGTTTATGTTGTACAGATTTTATGTTATACAAACCGTTTGTTATATGAGGGTCCACTGTATAGTGAGTTGAAGGGAGTGTTGTGCAATGACACCCACAGATGCTTCTCTTTGGACAGGTGAAAGAAGTGTGGCCTGTATATTGAATCAGGTTCTCTTCCCACTTAGTTGATCATTGCCTACAACATCGTCTGACAGTAACAGTCCAAATGTTTCTGCCAGAGGACTTTTCCAACTCTCCCCAAAGTGGCCAGTGATTGAACATAATGCATGCAAAATTTGTGCTCTATTCTTCAGCTATGGCCCCTCTTCTGAACAAGAGGTGGTAAGGATTGGGAGTCCCACAGTTGGGAGAGAGGTGGGTGATTATGAGGCTAAGTTGACCTCTGGAGGCAGCCTTCCTTACATCAGTACAGATAATTGTTCAAGCCCTATCAGCTCTCCGCCTGGGGAGACCCTTGCTTCAGTAGGACTAAAGAAGCAAGGAGTTTCTTCTTCATTCAGCATCCTGGTTATCCCTGACTAAAACCGCTGTTGTCTCTTGTTTCGCTCCAGTCTTCTGCCGTGTCTACATGCCTGACCACTCCTATGTCACCATCCGCAGCCGCCTCTCAGCCTCCGTGCAGGATATCCTCACCTCAGTGACAGAGAAGCTCCAGTATTCCGATGAACAGCCCTCGCGGGAGGAAGCTCTCATCCTGGTGGCAGTGGCATCATCAGGAGGTGACTGTCATGCAAGTTCCCCAGCAGGGACACACGGTCTGCCTTCTGGCCTTCTTTTCTTTTTTGCAGCTCTGAGGCTCATAAAAATTCAAGCAAAAGAAAAGAGAGCCAGATTCCTATTGGGATTTTACTTTGGAGTAAATGTAATTGCACAAGCTGAGGCAGCAAGTTTCAGCTAATTAACAAAATTGCATGCCTACCAAGCAACCAAGAGCTTGGCTGGCACCTTCTTATTTATTTATTTATTTATTTATTTATTTATTTATTTATTTATTTATTGGATTTATACCCCGCTTATCTTCTTCCCAAACTCTAAGCGGCTTACAAAGGCTAAAATAGCCACACAAAATTACAAAGGATACACAAAATACCAACAACCCAGTACTAAAATCAATACAGATCAAATGGCACATCTAAAACTATCAGTTAAAAATATGCAGCATAATGCATGACGATGGCGGATTGAATTAAAAAAAAATCTTAATATTGCCTACAATTGCCTACCATGGTTTATGTAATTTCACTTAGTTTAGTTTAAAATCCTGATAGGATTCTGGCCAATGAATGTAACCAGGCTAAATTGTCATAGCTGTTTAATGACCCTTTGACTCCCAGGACCCCATCCTGTGGAATCCTGGAATTTGTAGTTTTGTCAAGTACCTGCAGTTCTTCTGAAGTTCATGGAAGGACACTAGAGCTCTCTTAGTGAACTCTAAGCCAATTACCAAACTACCAATCCCAGGATTCTTTAGAAGTGGCATTAAACTACTAGAACTATGTAGGGTGGATACATTGACTGTTTAACGTGAGCTGGAGGAAAAATCAGATTTTTCTGAGCCATCCGCAGCGTGACGTGACTCAAAGGCCAGAGACCCAAATTTCCTCAATGGCAATATTTTGGGTGATCAATATTCCTGCTGAGGGATCTGGCACCCCAAATCATTCAGTAACTCTTCTTTTCTTCCTAACCCCCCCCCCAGAAAAGTCTGTGCTACAGCCTAACGAAGAGTGTGTTTTTACTACCCTGGGGATAAATAGCCATCTTTTTGCCTGCACTAAGGAAACTTTTCCATCATTGGTGAGTGAGCTCCCTTTCCATTATCTGATTTTGTTGATGATGTTTGTTTTGTTGTTGTTTGATTCTTTGTTTCTTTGTTTTGCTTTGTTTTCCTGTGTTGCCTCATGAAAAGCAAGAAGTGGTCTGGCATTTGTAATGCGGGTATTGTTTACCACCCCCCCCAAATGGTGTAAGCTTCTTGGTTGCACTGTTAATAGCTCCATCCATTGGTACTGCACAACGCTATGTGGTGCTGTAGTCGCCAGATAGATTGATAGTTCAAAAAACTGATAGATTTAACCTGGTTCTCATGCATATTGGAATTCCTCTCTGTTTCTGATTCTCTCTATCCCCATCCCCACCCCTATCTCATATCTGACCTGCTGCCTAGGTCCCTCTCCCGGATGAAATCCAAGTGTCGCCAGGTGATACAGAGATCCACCGGGTCGAAGCGGAGGATGTGGCAAACCACCTCACAGCCTTCCACTGGGAGTTGTTCCGCTGTGTTCATGAGGTGAGTCCAGTAGTTGAGGAGGAACTGGTAAACTGAATAATGGGAGTTCGGAAAACTTTGGAGTTTATAAATGAGTGGGAAGCGTTTAGTTTTTGTCTGGCCTCCTGGAATGACGTACTGTTCGTTTAGATCAGTGGTTCTCAACCTGTGGGTCCCCAGATGTTCCTGGACTGCAACTCCCAGAAATCCCTTCCAGCACAGTGAGTGAAGGAGGCTTCTGGGAGTTGCAGTCCAGGAACATCTGGGGACTGACAGATTAAGAACCACTGGTTTAGATGCTATTCTTTGAGCCCTGACTCAAGTAATCTCCCAAGGATGGAATGCTAGAAATGACTTTAGGAGCCTTCTTTTAGAACCTAGCTTAGACCAGGTTGACTCAACCATCAGGCAGAAGGAGGCTGCTGTTTTAGGCAGTGGGTGCTGAGGGGTGGAGAGTGACATGGAAGAGTTAGAGTGGTATATGTGACCCAGACTACAGTGCTTGCTCGAAATTGTCCTACTGCCCTCAGGTACAATAGAGGACACTGTACCCTCACCAGTGTTGTTGTTTCAACATATATATCACCCTATGGTGCTAAAGCCATCTCTGTATAGCTTACAACATAATTAGGCAAACAAACTGGAGACTCATTTTACAGACCTCAGGAGGGTAAGAAGGCTGAGTCAGCTTTGAGCCAGGTACCTGAATCTGTCAGGAAGAAACTCAGGTTGTGAGTAGACTGCAATACTGCAGTTTAAGTACTGTGCCACAGGGCTTGCCCAGTGTCTAATACAGGTTATTTTGTTCACTGTATAGAAAGAAGCCACAAGGCAGCCCTGGATATGACAGGAAGGGTTTATGGTGTAGTGGAGCCTATTAACTTAGGCGGCTGCTGGTGGTGATGGGGACCATCAGCACCTTATCAGTGTCCTGGTTCTTCCAATCACATCAGCCAGAGTTTTTCCCCTGTGATCCATGCTTTAGCTTCCCTTGCGTCTGCTCCTTACTTCACATCACGATCCCATGCATTACCTTTGCTCCACATAATTGGCTGTGTGCAGAGAGGAAGCATCCTGGGTCATGATGTCAGGAGGGCATGAGGTGAACTGAACAACATGTCACAGAACAAATACCCCACGAGAGAGACCTGCAGTTTTCAACCTCACTCCTTTGCTCCAAATAACGTGTCAGGTTGTGCTCAGTCTTTCTCTCTGCAGTGTAGAGCATCCTGTACGCAATGCACATGTAACCAAAGATTCTCATGTATATTCTAAAGTTAATATTTGTACTATGAGATATTTCTCTAATGTTTGAGTCAGCATTCAGAAGCGAAGCAACCTGGTTCAGCTCTGTAGCCCTGGCTCACAATCCCCCACTTCTGTTAAATCCCTGCACACTAGAAGATTAGCATAATAAAGGGGGAAATGGGGTTAGAGTATTTCTGCACACCGCCTGCCTTTCTATATGGGAATGAGTTTTGTTTGTTTGCATGGAGGAGCTTTCCATCTTGAACTTTCAAATATATCACACATTAGGCAGGGTGGATCAACTAATTCAGGTAGGATATGTTGGAGAGCATGGCCAGTGGCCTCTTAAGCCCACTGGCTCTTCCTTTTTGCATTTTCAAAGCTGACCTGCCACACACACACCCAGATGTGGTAGGGAATGCTGTGCCATTCTCAGTACTGAAATGTCTGTCCCTGTCACCCTTTAAATGAGAGATGGGAAAAGGAAGTGCCATCTTGTCCACCTCAAGACATCAATACATCTAGAGATGGCCCTACTTTTATTGCTGTAGTGAGACAGCCCAGCCAGAGGCTCACCATTTCAATGACAACTAAGTTGCAGACCTTTCGGTCATAGTACTTTCTGTCCTTCTTCCTTCCTATTGCAGTATACATAAAATGGATTAATATGATGGCTGGCGTTGTGATTCTAGGGTGAAGAGGGGCATGTCCCTTCCTCCCACCCCACCTTCAGGAAGGCACGCTGGGTATTGATTTTCCCGCCTCTTGTCACATCACTATTTATAGCTGGAGTTTGTAGACTACGTGTTCCACGGGGAACGGGGCCGACGAGAGACCGCCAACCTGGAATTGCTGCTGCAACGTTGCAGTGAAGTTCAGCACTGGGTAGCCACTGAGATGTTGCTCTGTGAGTCTCTGGGGAAGCGGGCCCACCTGCTGAAGAAATTCATCAAGATAGCAGCCGTGTGAGTGTCGTACCTCGTGCTGTTTTTGTACTGTGAGTAAGGGGGGGGAGACACAAGCAGGCTGCCCATGCCTGCTTCAAGACCTGCGGCCAGTCCCATGGGTGTAAGCCAAACTCACTCATTTATTGCTTCTTTCTCTTCCTTCATGCATTTTTCATACATTTTATATTCATTTCTCTGTCTACATTCTAGTGTCACTAGTTATGAGAGTGCTTAATGATCTGTGCAGAATATTAGAGGCCCTTCCCCTGAGAGTGGAAAGAAAAGAAGAAAAATGTCTTTTGCTTTCTGAGATCTGAGTGGGAGCTTCCTACACGTTTTCAAGGAATGTTCACCAGGACTAGAAACTTGTGTTTCAAAAAATAATAATGAAAGCTGACATTTTCCGGAAGCAGGATTCTGCATTCATTAGGGGATGCAGTGCTTTCCGTGAACTCCTGAAGGATAATATAAGGCAGGAGCCTATGGCCTTTCAACCTATGTTAGACAGGGAAGAAACTGTGCCAAGCTCTTATGCCTATTCTAAAATGTGAAAACATAGGGTTGAAATCATTGTGATAAAGGTTGCCTGCTGCTTGCCCAGAGGTAACATGTGACTGACTCTCCATGTAGCTTAAAACACCATCTGGTAGCTTTATAAATGCCTACAAAACCATGTGAAACCACCATCAGAAGGAGTGAGCTTTACTTGCGTGGCATTCAAATTCCAACCCTCTCCAGCAAATGTGACCAGCGCTTAGGATGCGGACTCCACCCTTTGTGTGTTTACATATTTTTCCTTTACCATATATTTCTCTGCAGTAGAAAAACTGTGATGTTTTGAGCCAAATCCACCCACACATCCACCCACAGCCTTGCACACACAGTATGGTTCACCCATTCACAGCTAAGTAAGTCTGACACTTCTTTTCTTACCATGGTTGCTATGTCTATAAGAATTACATGACAGGAAAAAAAACCCAGCATATGCAGCTTTTGTCAGCATGAAGATGCAGTGATGTGGAAAATGTCATTTGGTGAATTCTTGCCTGTCCCCCAGCTGTTCAAAGCACAGACATCCTGGCAAGGTGACAGCCTTATTCATAAGCCACTGTAGCAATCTGAACATGAGGGGAAAACAAGCTATTTATTGTTCTTTAAACGTGGGTTCATGGGGCTGAGGGAGGGACATTTCCAGCAAAGAAAAATATGTGACATGTAGAGAAAGCTATAATTTGGTGAGCTTGCTTCAGTTCTGGGCTTTTAGAAAGATGAGGGGGAGGGGGTTGTTGCCACCATTTTATACTAAGAATTATAAATAACATCTTCAGGTTAGAGTCTCTGGTAGCTAGTTTTGGCCCAGTCTCTTCCTGGAACCATGCAAAACCACTGCCGTTTAAGGTAAACATCCAGAAAACCCATTTAGTTTTGGATTGCCACACATTATTCACCCGTTTTAAAGAAAAAATATGGACAATGTCATTCTCTGACCTGCATGTGGTGATTCCCCACCTCTTATTTGAAAAACATTGTTGCAGTGAAAATTTCTCCAGAGTAATTGACAAAGAGACTTTTCGGCGGGAAAAGGCTCCTTCAATAAAAATGCCCATCAGTGGGGGTGGTGGGCGGAGAGAGCCTCAACCTAAATCCGATGGCCATTCCAATTACAATAGACCCATTGAGGTTATGTCACAATTCTGTTGTTCAATGGTTTCCAACCTTAGGTCCACAAGTAGTTTTGGACAAAAACTCTCAGGGCCTTTTTACACGACCCCTAAGATCCGCTGGCCACTTAAATTCGGACCAGAGATCTTAGGGGTTCCTCGCTCTTCCTCTGTCTTCCTCTGTCCCCACCCCCTCGGCACTTCCTGGTTGCTGGCTGCCTGAGGGACGGAGAAAAAAGAAAGAAAATAATGCCGGCTTACCTCCGTTTTGTTCCCGGCAGCATTCAGATCTCTTAAAGGGGCGGGGCGCAAAAAAAAAAAACAGAAGCCAGGAGAGCCCCGCACTCACTATCCTTACACCGGATCAAATATTTGTCACCTCCAAAAAGCAGGTACAAGAAAACTGCTGTTTGGTCTTGCTAAATTCGGCGGGGTCGCACTTAATTGTCTGCAAAGTCCGGAGCTGGTGGGTAAACATTTTTAAGGTCCGGACCTTGCAGCCATTTGCGGTGGAGCTTAGGGGTCGTGTATAAACGCCCTCAGAAGCCTCCACCACTAGCTGTGTGAGCCAGGATTTCTGGGAGTTGCGGGACCCAAAGTTTGGAGCTACTGATGTAGGGGATTTATACTTGTATAAGAGAATGACATGATTTATAGCAGCAAATTGTCCATTATTATTGAGATACTGGTTGTTTTCCTGAGCACATGCCCCACTGTGTGACTGGAGTCACAGCCAGGAATCCAACCAACATTTCAATTTGCTCCCATGGCTTATATGGTTTCATTTACACAAATGTAGGTTACTAATAGTTTTTTGGCTAATGAGATTTACCCAAGCGTTGATTTACCATTTAGCAATGGATTCAAGGAGCCTTCTCTGGTTGGAATTTAGAATTGGATGTTGAGCTATTTCTCTTTCTCATTTTTTCCTGTTCAGTACAGCCTGTATTACTGATACCGATTAATAATGCCTTCACAGCCCATCATTTAGTCAGCTCCTAATTCCTAAGTGGAAGGAATAATAACCACCAGATTTTAAAAAAATCTTCTTTTTTAAAAAGCAAAACAGCAGCAAAAAGAATATATGGAACAAAGCTAGTAATAAAACTATCTGTCCACATGGAAACAGGAACTGAGTAATTTGGAAGCAATTAAGAGGCAGACCTTGCAAATAAGAAGCTTTTAATGAAAGTTAGATGGGAACTTTGCTGAATAGGACTTCTGAAGGAACATTATAAAAGGATATAGGAATGAGCTTTCCATGTTACATCAAATGCCATATGCAACAACTGTTTTCATACTACTTCCACTTGATTTTGATCCCAAAATGTACCCTTTTCCAAATAAAGAAAGCAGCTGCTCAGCAGTTGTCCCAAAACTGTACCAGCCATGCCAGTCCTGATACACAGAAATAATGGCCCCTCTTCCCCCCCACTGCATGTTCAGTTGGCCTCTGCTCTCCTTCTGAGCACTAATAAAAAAAAAGAGTCATGACTTGGACACCATCACCCTGGCTGTCTTTAACAACCCATCACAGCAGTATTGTTATGGGGGGTTGCTTTTTATTTTGGTGGTGACCAGCAGCAGAATTCAGCAGGAAAAGGCATGGGCAGCTGAGGAAGAGTCATGACACATACTTGGACACGAATTGGGGAGGTTCTGAATGTTAGTAATTAGCAGCAGGCATGGATTTTTATTTATTTATTATTTATTTTATTTTTTGCAAACTCCCCCCCCCCCCAATCTACAGAGAGCCTTGAGATTTGATTCAGATTGATAGGAGTCAGGAATTAGTAGGGTTTCTGGATTTCATTAAGCATAGTTATATTTGTCTTAGAATTCAAACACTGCTAATTTGGGCATCAGCAGATTGAACACTTTCTGTGCTCCTTGGAAGAGGGGCAGAGGAAGTGAAAAAAGGTTTTTGGGCTGCAGTAGACCATTGCTGATGTGCTGCGTAACGTATTTAAATATGAAACAAAATTCCTTTGTTTTCCCTTAACGTGTTGGTCGAGGAACTGCCTGCAGATCATCAGTAATGATTTGCTCTTTAAAAAAATCACTTCTTTTCCCCCTCTGCTGAAGAGCAGAGGAAGGGTTCAATTTGCTGCTCTCCTGAAGTGGCACTCTTAATAAGCCACTTCACCAAATCAGAAGAAGCCAGTCCAAATAGGGTTGCCTGAGCTCTGATATAGCATGTGGATGCAAGGATCACACCAAGTGACATGTTGTACCCCAAGGAAATCTGTTTAATCAACACCAGCTTTTTGCTCCAAAAAGATCCAGTGTAGGCAAGACCTTGGTTCTTACTGGTGTATTTTTCCCCTCACAGATGTAAACAAAACCAGGACATGCTAACCTTCTATGCTGTGGTTATAGGACTAAATAATGCACCTGTCAGTCGCTTGCGTCTCACCTGGGAGGTAAGAAGTGAGAGGGAAAGTGGGCGTGGGGAAACTAAGGAAGCTGTTTGAGGTCTGTGGTCTGAAAAAGCATGTTCTCCTCAGCATTATTAAACTCATTCATTTTATCCTGTCAAGTTATCCAACAGTGCATCTTAACCACAGCTGACAAATATAAAGCTACAGTAATACAATAGCCAGCTTAGAAACGAGGCAAATGCACACACCCGTCCTGCAGAAACAAAAGAAACTGAAGAATCCACAAGTCATCACAATGGCCACTGACAAAACCCAGCCAAACTAGCTCCTCTGTGCAATGAAATCCAGAGCTGTCACTGAAAGCACTGTGGTCCTCCATCCTACTTTGGATAGCAAGGCAAAAACATTTTCAGTGTAACTGATAACCAATCAGAGAATTATTAGCCTCCTTCAAGGTTTTATCAAAGGCCCTTGTACCATGACGGAAAGGTTCTCTAGTTCTTCCAATACTTTACACACACACACACACACACACACACACACACACACACACACACACACACACACATATACTGGGGTGAACATCCCAAAATCTTTTAGTAGTACTGATTTATTTCCTCCTCTTTGAATTATCATGGCAGGCTACACCATGGAACCAGTTCATTTACTCTCTTGTTTCAAGGGGCAATTCAAACCCTTGATTTTTTTTAAAAATATATCAATACATCAATGTATCCGAAAGGGGTTTCTCTTTGGGAAAGTGTCTGCACAATATCCACGTGGCAATAATGGCATTCACACACCCACACCCACGTGACATTGGTATACCAATGTTTTGATGTTTTGTCCAATAGAATTTTAAAAGTACTGTTATCCACCAGGGAGTAATGATGGTGCCCCCATGACATAGGTTTACCAAGGTACTGCTGTGGAATGATAAGAATAAATAGGCACTCAACAATAATAGTGGCCACCTGCCTAGCTTCAATTCTGAAAAGAAGCATTCTAGTAAGAAATGCACCGATATAACAGAGGTACAAAATAACACAACCCCTCCTGGTGAGGGTGGAAATTTCTGGATTTACGCCGCTGGCTGAGAAAATGTTTTGATCTTGACTGGGGGTTGTGCAACTGTGGAGGAAAGCAATGATCTAACTAGAAGATAGCTAGAGAACATTTCTGTCATGTACCCAGGTCCTTGTATATATACCTTCTGTGCTTTGTTTTATTGCTCTGAAATGCTGGTACAAAAGTGGGATATCAAGTACAATCATGAGTGATTATACATGTTGAATTAAATTGAAGCAACCTCCAGAACTTTGTTCTAGAGAGGCAAATTGTTGCTGCAGTTTTGAATAGATATGGTTTGTTTAATAAAAATATTGTTGTTCGCTAGTTCAGTCCTGACTCTAGTTTGCAGGTGTCTTGTGTACACACCAGATTATAAGTGTTTGTTGATCAATAGCATTCCAAATGCTCTTTAATTAGCCTGTCTTATAGTGCATTGAGTACGGTAAGTCAAAAGCAAGCCCCATTGAATTAAATGGGATTTATTCCCAGATAAATGTGCTGTTTTATCTCCCTCTTAATGTCAGTGGCTGTTCCCAGAGGTGGGGTGCTTTAATTACATATTTCCTTCCATTATTATTTTGCTGCAGAAAAAAATAATGAGAGGAAATCAGTAATAAAAACTCCATCCTGGGAGCACAAAAAGATCAATAAAGTGTAATTAGGAGAGGTTACTTTAGTACTTTTCACTAAAGTTCTAAGTGTGCCCAACAAGAAGGAGTAAAACTGGCTGAACCTGCAGACACAAAGCTTTGAATTAACATCAACCTTCACTAAATTATACTTAACTTTTGAGTAAATATTGTAGAAGAATTGTGGACATAAGCAAGATTATTCATTCATGGCACAGTTTCAAGAAGAGCTATGTGGAATTACTGTTTAATTCTCTGCCACTCGGTTAGTTTTGGGTAAACAAGGTTTCTAGTGATGGAAGTGGTGAAGTTTTTTGAAAACCTGTTAACAACCAAGCCTGTTAAGAACAAATACTCTGAATCCATATTGGAATACTATATATGGCTGTATGAAATGTAGTTCTGATGTTAAGAGTGTGTGTGTTGGTCCTTGGCACATTTTTTTCTTTGGCTTATAAATAGATACACCTATCCACCCCCCAACACACACACATCCACATCCACCCACACTCTTCTGTTCTCACTTATTTTGCAATAGCCATCTTTCCTGTTTACCAGGAGCTGTGGATACATGTATTTTGTCAAAGCCATTTTGCATTTCTTGTGCTCCTCCCTATAATTTTCACCTAATCTCTGCCATCAAACTGGGTCACCACTGGAAAGAAAACAAGGAGCACCCAAGCTCATGGAAGCTACAGGAAGCTCTCTCCTGAGGGCTGTCCATAATGAGGGATACATGACAGGGCCTCACTGTGTATTGTTTGGCTAGTGCAGGGGTCTGCAACCTTTAAGACATAAAGAGCCACTTGGACCCGTTTCCGACGGGGGGGAAAACTGGGAGCCGCAAAACCATTGCGACATCACCAGGCGGGCAGTGTGGAGCGGAGCGGCGAACCTGTCACAGTCACCTCCCGGAGCCGCGGCAAAGGTTCCAAAGAGCCGCATGCGGCTCCGGAGCCGCGGGTTGCAGACCCGTGCATTGTGATGGCTGTGTTTCATAGGGCACCTGGATTGCTTTGGAGTTTGGGAAGTATTTGGGATTCTGAGGGGGCCTTAGGCAGCCCACAGGCCTCCTGTTTCCTATGTCCTTTGGCATCTTCGTGATGTTTATCAAAGCAAGATTTTTTGTGGACCTCATTGCTGAAACTAGCTATTACATGTGCCTGTAAAACCACATCTGTCTTTACTGCTCCTGATATACTTCACATTCAGGGTAGAACCCAACCCAAACCCAACCTAAGTACTTTCAGGGAGTTGGATCTTAATGAATGGGACCCTAACTGTCAACTAAGTCTGGGGACAAACAACACGGAACAACATCATTGTCTGTTGGGATTCTGGGCCATCAGGGATTAAAAACGCCATCACAGGTTCTGTGGATCTTAGCCAGATCCAGTTAGGCTGTGCCTATATTCTTTCACATTACAGTGCGTGTGTATTTGTGTTGTTTTTATGCCTCAGCACATGTTGAGATTGGCAAATACCATCGCAGGTGCTTTTTTAAAAGGGAATAAATAGTCCTCTTCCCTTCCCCACTTCTATTTTAAATGATATCCAAGTTGTTTACAACACATTTTGGGAAAGAACAGTCTTGGGTTTCCCTTCCCTGAACTGAACCTGCCACACCTTTGAAATGTGGAGGGCAGTGCCTGATATTGGGCAAGTCAATGCAGAAGAGATCTCATTCCTCTGTAAACAAGTTGTGCCTCAGCACAAGAAAACACCACCACCTAGGCTGACTCATGGTAGGTGGCAAATCCAGTTTGACACATTTTGCTTGGTTTGCTCGTCCCTCCCCAAGCAGGCAAGGAGATTAGCACAATACAGTGGAAGATGA
This sequence comes from Phrynocephalus guinanensis, assembly GCA_037367245.1. Lineage (NCBI taxonomy): Eukaryota > Metazoa > Chordata > Lepidosauria > Squamata > Agamidae > Phrynocephalus > Phrynocephalus guinanensis. The sequence goes on along the minus strand of CM074743.1, from coordinate 26,057,535 downwards.
TGTTCCATCATAAGCAGGGCTCTTTGTACCTAGGCTGGCCATATTCATTTAGGCTTGAAGGGATATATTAAATACTTAGGTCTTAATGTGCTGTGGGCACAACCAAATTATTCCAGCTCCAGGTTCCTGCTACTGAACATGGAATGTTGAATTTGAGCAAGACTCAAATCAGTGGCAAAAAATGAAGGCCCTGTTCTGTTGACTCACCCATAGCCGAAGGCTGAATTCTTTGTATTTATACCAGACCTGCACATTCCAATAACATGATGTTTATAACATTGTAATTCCTGACAGTTTCAGAATCTGTCCTCAGATGCTGCCACATTCTGAATCTGAAGGAGGCTGTGAGAGGCCTAATGCTGTGTTTCAGTGCCATCCCTTGGGCTTAGAAAGAGGGAAGGCTGTGTTGTACCTCACATTTGAATGAATTCTATCATACTGGACCTAAATATGAGGTTTCATTTGTTTTGAGGAAATGCATAAACTAGATTTGTACTAGAGCACTTCTGGCTCCATTTTATTCCTCATCATTATGACTGAATCTTTATTCTGTAATCCTGACATCTGGATGAAATAATGGAGGAAGATATGATTTTGATGTCCTTAAATTTGGCATGGACAATTTCCAGAGCTCTGGGAATAGACACATTTTATTTATTTATTTATTTATTTAGATGTTTATACTGCTTTTTAAATTTACATTACCCAAAGCAGTTTATAGACAGCTGATCAAGGACAAGGCACAAAATAACAAAGGTATAGCAATCAAACAAAACAAAATAGAAATACAGTAGAAATAAACTAACCATAACATCATGATTTATATAATCCAATAAACATCTATCAAACCTAGCAATTGACAGACCTAAATCATAGATTATCGCTCTTCGGTAGCATCTGGCAGATTATCTCACACTTATCTAATGTACCATGTCCCTGGAAGGGTCCAGGTGGAAGTTTTCACAATACCAACCCCAATTTACCAATTCTATATGACCTAAATGTGGTCTGCTCTCTTTATTTGTTTGTTTTTTTGTTTCTTTAAAATTTGGGGAGAATGTGAAAATCATGGTGAGCAATGGTGTGCTTGGGTCACTAAAGAACCATTATTTAGACTTAAGTGTTGTATTTTGTATTTCCTTAAAGTGTAGCCCACCCAAATTCCACCCGGCAAAAATGAGAAATATGTAGATCTGAATATTGGGAGGCTACTTGGGAAACCTCTCTTTGTACAAAATAACTTAGCAGAATTAAATGTAGCAGCATAAGTAATTCAACAAGGCACACTGAGTTTCTTATTTAAACTATCTTTTTGTTATTTCTGAATCTTTACTCTCTTTCTGACCACTTGTTACTGTTTTGGTTGTTGCCTTCCACAGAAGCTTCCAGGGAAATTTAAGAATCTGTTCCGGAAATTTGAAAATCTAACAGTAAGTAGTAAACATAGCCAACGAATTAGACACCTTCTTTAGAAACTCATTTTTTCTTCCTTCCCTTGGTAAAATGTTGAAACATTTATTTTATTTTATTTGTATTTATTTGTTACATTTATATACCGCTCCATCTTCCTTCTGGAACTCTAGGCGGTTTACAGGATAAAAACAACACAGAGAGAAACAATAGCATTGTGTAGAATGGTTCTGATTTATGAAAAATTACAAAAAAGTATAAGAGATGGAAAAGTCAGTTGTACATTCAAAGTATAGCAAAGCAAAGCATATTCAAACCATTACGCAAGCTAGGTAAACTGCCCTTTAAGCATAAAAAGTCTCTACTCTAAATAGTCATCATGGTGATGTTAAATGGCTACAGGTATTAAACTCAATGCCATTAAAAAGCATTAAGGCTCAAAGCAATTAAATCATTTGTCAGACTACAGAGCTGTAAATCAACAATCCATCAATCTGATGTTAACCAATCAATTCAAAGTCTTTTGTTCTCTAGCTATTCTTCAGGAATGTAACTTCTCCAGAATCCCGTTTGTTATTTTCTCATACCCAGCCTGGGATAGTTAGCAAAGGAATTTTATTTTGGCTAGTCCCAGTCTCTCCCAGATGCAGAGAAATGAAACTTAGTATGTTGCTTGCTGAATGATAAGACACCTGGGCTTGTTTCTAAACAACCTGAGGCTGGAAAATTACCGGGACAGAGATTGCAAGGTTTAGTTGCACATCCTCCATCCTTTTACATGAACCTCCATCTTCCCACAATGGGCAACACTTTATTTAAAAAAATAGGCCCACAGTTTTCCAGTTTTCTTTACAACATATAGTCGAAAGTGTGTGCACTAGGTTTCTCTTTACTGAGGTAGAGAATATAAACGAAGCTCAGCAGATCTAACCAGTGCCCTGTGTGAAGTATTAGTGGTGTCTAAAACATTGCCCCTGCAACATATAAAAAGTGTCCTGATAGTATAAAGTTTTGAAAAACATTGCCGTAACAAATTCGCCAGTCAAAAGAAGCTGGTTTTCATCCTAATAAAATCAAACTTTTCCTCATTTTGTTGACCCCCCCCCCCTTTAAAAATGTACTTAGGCCATATGATATATGAGGTAGATCATATTTTATTTTGAAGTTCTGAAAATTGTATTTTAGTACAGTATTTTATATATATATTTAACTTTTTAAAAAAGAAATCTTTCCTTATACTGTATTACCATCCTCAGCAATGTCTGCTACCAATTAGTTAACCTTTTAACAGTTGGACTGTACCTGTTCTTTGGCGACAGTCCATTCTTTGTCTTCCTGCAAGATCAGGGTTCCTTTTTCTCTTTTTGATTTGGTTAACAACTGTAAATATAGATATATTTATTTTTCTCTTTGACATTGTAGGACCCTTGTCGGAATCATAAAAGCTACAGGGAAGTCTTATCTAGGATGAAACCTCCCATTATACCCTTTGTGCCCCTAATCCTAAAAGGTGAGTGACTCACTTGTGGCCAGTTGGCTTGTTTTTCTTGAGAAGCCATTTGTGAAAAGTGGTCTCTTGACTTTTTTGTTGCGTGCAGTCAAAGTTAAGTCTGATTTCTAGCTACTCTTTTCAGAGTTTTCTGGGTAGAGAGCATGTAGAAGTTGTTGACCATGCTTTTCTTCTAGGGGTGCCCTGGGGCTGTGCAGCTTGCCATATATATATGGATAACTTTTTCTCTTCATTTCCCCCCTCCCCCTTTGCTCTTTGCCAGACCTGACCTTTTTGCACGAAGCTAGCAAAACTTTGGTGGATGGACTGGTCAACATAGAGAAGCTGGTAAGAACGTTTTTGTCATCTCATCCTTCTTTTTCTCTCCCAGGTTGCAATGTGCTGTACTTGGTTGCTGACACAACATCATTGTTTTCTCAGTCTCTGCGGTGGGAGTAATAACATCACATAACGGAAATGAATCTAAAAGCAGCTTAGGGTGTTTATACACGACCCCTAAGCTCCGCCGCAAATGGCTGCAAGGTCCGGACTGAACAAGAGATGCAAAGATAACCTTTTTTAAAAAAAATCATGTGATGAAGAATCTGCAAGTTTAGAAAGCTGAGTGAAAGCTTTCCTCGAAGGACATGGAAGAAATGAATCACCAGGAGTAGATGGGATGTTGATAGAAGAACTATTTCAAGTTACAGAGACTGAATCTGTCAAGTGACAGTGACAAATAAGAATATCCCAACAAATATGGAAAACAGAACAATGATCCACAAGCTGGAAATGTTTACCTTTTAGTTCTCAAGAAAGGAGATACCAAGTGGCACAGTACTGTAATCATAGGGCCATTGCATTAATTTCCCTAAGAAAGGAAAGCAATGTTCAAGGTTTTGCAAACACTTTTACAATATGTGGAGTTCTGGATTCTGAAAACAAAGAGGCACTAGAGACCACATCACACAAAAGTTGATTCCTGGAGTGTATCAAAGAATTTCAGAAGATCAATCAGTGCTTTACAAACTGTATTTACTCAATATAGGTAGCTGTAGACTTTTGTCTGAAATACTTCAGTAGAGCTCTTAAAAACTAGACTTTTTGTAGGTCCCTCTTTCATAGGGTAAGTTGGAGGCAGCTCCACTGCATGTAACAAAACAATTGAGATTGTAACTTAGGGCGTTTATACACGACCCCTAAGCTCCGCCGCAAATGGCTGCAAGGTTCGGACCTTAAAAATGTTTACCCACCAGCTCCGGACTTTGCAGACAATTAAGTGCGACCCCGCCCACTTTAGCGCGACCAAACAGGAGTTTTCTTGTACCTGGTCTTTGATGGTGACAAATATTTGATCCGGTGTAAGGATAGTGAGTGCGGGGCTCTCCTGGCTTCTGTTTGTTCTTTTTTTGTGCCCTGCCCCTTTAAGAGATCTGAATGCTGCCCGGAACAAAACGGAGGTAAGAAGGCAGTCTTTTCTTTCTTTTTTCTCCCTCCCTCAGGCAGCCAGCAACCAGGAAGTGCCGAGGGGGGTGGGGACAGAGGAAGACAGAGGAAGAGCGAGGAACCCCTAAGATCTCTGGTCCGAATTTAAGTGGCCAGCGGATCTTAGGGGTCGTGTAAAAAGGCCCTTAGTTGCAAAGTATCTGGCAGAATTTTTATATTGCTCTTTTAATCATAATAGGGCACTTTTACACGACCCCTAAGATCCACTGGCCACTTAAATTCGAACCAGAGATCTTAGGGGCTTGTCACTCTTCCTGCTTCCCCACCCCTCCGCACTTCCTGGCTGCTGGCTGCGTGAGGGGAGGGAGAAAAAAAAGGAAGAAAAGATCGTGCCTCACCTCTGTTCTGGCTCTCGTTCTGGCTCTTGCTCCTGCCGGCAAGATTCCTGTGTCTGTAAAGTAGCTCTTAAAGGGGCGGGAGCCAAAACAACAACAAACAGAAGCGAGGAGAGCCCCGCACTCACTATCTTTACACCGCATCAAGGAATTTTCAGGACGGAAGAGCAGGTACTTGAAAGGTGCGCTGGGACGCGCTAAGTGGGCGTGGTCGCACCTAATTTCCTGTAAACTCCGGAGCTGGTGGGTAAACATTTTTAAGCTCCGGAGCTGGGAGCCATTTGCCCCGGAGTTTAGGGGTCGTGTATAAACGCCCATAGTTGCACCAGTGGAGTGCCTTCATTGCAGATATATTTGCTCCAAAAGGTATATTGGTAACTCTGACTACATTGTCTGGGGAAGAGAGAAGCTCGAAGCCATCAAAGATAGGAAGTATTTTAAATTGTCGCTGTTTGGCTTGTTGATATCTCTTTGCTTCCATTATGATGATGATGTGGAATAGGTCAGCTGTTTTTTTTTTCAAATAACAACAATAGATATGGGCATTAAGTACCTATTTGGTTTCCATTTATTTAAGATATCCTATTAGCATTTTCACCATCATCAACAAATCTAAGGGATTTGTAAGGCCTGGACAGATTAAACATAAATTAAAACAAATAAACAAACTAAAGCCATCTTAACACAACCTTTTTCCTGCATTCCAGAAATTTCCTAGAGTGGTATTTTTGTGTGCGAGGATGGGGAGGCAATCTGATCTCCCGCTTCTAATGCCTTCTGAAGAATTCTGTTTCAGATGTGAAGAAATGAAAACTCTAATAAGTCACACTCCAACAACTTTATTTTTTAAACATACCTGAAATCAGTAGTGGCTGATGACCCCCAAATTCACAGGTGCAGCAAATCCAGTCTTAGCTTTAGTCCACACTTTTTAGAAGCTAGGCAAGGTGCTGAAACTTTGGGGAAGGGTTAGGTTCAGGACCTTGGATAGCTACTGCAAAAAGCATGCTAAAACCCAGTGTGAATTCTTTGCACCCCAAAATTGGATTCATCAGCAGCCATTGCCTGAAATCCCCACCCCACCCCAGACCAAGCAGGAGCAAAACACCAGAAATAGGTCGTAGTAGTTGGGATTTCCATGGATAAATAGTGAAAGTTGGGACATGTGGAATCTAGACCAGGAAGACTCCTGATCATGATCTCTGAAGATAGGAGTTTGAATTAGAATCTGAAACATAATATATGTGGTATTGCTCTGGTGACAAAGGTCCAGCAAAATGCCATGCCAGGCTTGTAGTAGTTTCCTCAAGCCTGATTAGTCTATATGCCTGCAGATTGAATGGACCTATGTTAGACACTTTTCATCTCTCCATCATCTGAGGACCACACTAGACACAAAAGAACAGCCAATGATTTTTTTTTCCTGCTGGAGGCAGAAAATAAAATGGGACACTCCCCATTTCAACAGGGAGTACAGTAAACCCCCACCTAACGCAGGGGTTAGGGACCCGACCCGGACCGCAATAATTGAAAATCCACAATATGCGGATGCTGGGTCAGGTCGGGACTGAGCAGGCTCTCTGGGGGCTCTTGTACTTACCCCAAGCCTGGCGCTGCCCCAAATGGGCCTGCAAGGGGCTTTCCAGTCCCCCAGAAGCCCCAAAAGTGCTTTACTGGAAGTCACTTCCAGTTTGCAGGAAAGCACTTTTGGGGCCTCCGACAGGCCTAGGAAGGCCTTTCCTCTTTACCACAGGGGGTCTTTTTTCATATACTGTGGACCCGCAAAATACCGGGACTGCAGTATATGAACTGCGAAAGGGCTGGGGACTCCTGTAGCCAGCTCATGAGGCAGCTGAATCTTGTACAGTATTTCAGTACTGACCATGGGATGTGACCAGTTTAGGAGACGTTGTCGTCAATGGAATGCCAGGTGGCACACTCAACCTTGCCTTCTACCACCTCATTGGGACTCCCAGCTTCTTCTGCTTGAGGCAGCCATTTTACTTTCCCTCTGGTTAGGACCATTTTGTTGACCTGATAAAAGGTACATGACTGGATCGGACGCTACTGTGTTTCTTAAAAGCATACTAGGAGCTGTGCACAGGTTGTGGCACCCAGTTGAAACCCAGAGAAAAGGTTTTCGTCCAAGAGAAGATCATGGTCAGACCTGCCATGGCAGTGAAGCAAAAGATACCATACAATTTAACTGTTCCACTGCAAGGCTAGAATGCTCCTCCTTTACCTCTGCAGCCTAAGGATGCATTGATGTAAGAGAGAGAATCTGTTTCTTCCCCTTGGTTTCCCCCCTCAATGCATCCTCTTTCCTCCCTGTTCAAATGTTGCAGAAGGATGGGTGTGCGATGAGCTGTAAAGAACCTTCAACATGATTTTTGTCCCTGCCTGTGCGTCTGGGGTGCAGCGGGCCAGCATGGCTCGCTTTCTCATCATTCCCCACCAGGCAAAGGCAGTGCGACTTTGCGAGGGTGTGTGTAAGCATTCAGGTGGTCTCCCCATAACCCCTACTGCTGTCTGAACCCCCCCCCCATCCCCCATCTTCTCTCAGCCCTCTGGGGATTAACTCGAGGTTGGTCCTCTGTATGGTTTCTTTCCCAGTTGGATAGTAGCGTTGCCGTGGTAACAGCTTCACAGAAGCTCCTCCAATTCTCCTTGTCGAAAGCACGCGTGTGTGTGAGAGATCAGTGTGCTGGAGTTGTCCCAGATTTTTTGGGGCCCTGGGGAGAAAGGAGGGGAGAGAGAAATGAAGTGACACCATTATCAGCTTGGCCCTATTTTTTTTCTCCCGCCTAAACATACACTGTGTGAAATACAGAATTATTCATATGCCGAATATTCATCTCCACTAATTTAAAAAAAAAAAAATCAAGTTGTGTAACCATTAGTACCACATACGCCAAACAAGCATATTTATACAAAATTGCTTAGCGTGCAAAATGTGACATATGGTCTACTTTCTCTCCAAACCTAGCTTTTGACATTTTTAATGAAAACTGGATGAGATGAGGTTCTTTTGAACAGTATAATGAGATGAGGAGAGTTTAATGAGAGAGAGAGATATCGTAGGAATCTTTAAGGAAAAAGGAGTGAAAAGGGTACCAGGGAGGGTGAGAGAGCTATATGCAGTGGCGCTCCATAAGCAGGTTTGCTGATACCTTGACCAATAAGAACTAGAAACATGGTCTTAAAATAACATAACAGTACACTCTCAGGCATCCAAAATATGCACTGGGCAATTTCGAATCCTATTTGGCAAGGATCGTGGGAATTGTTCTGTTGAAAGATCTATAATTCCCGTAAGCACAGCATTGTCTCCAGATAGTTGGGACAATCTTAAGCCTCCAGAAGGAAAGAGAGTCTACTTGCTCTTCTTAATCCCCAGTTTTCTAGTTCAAGTCTGGAGTTCTTTTAGGTCAAGTATATGCTGAAACCTGATACAGAATGTTAAACTCCCAGAGAGATGGAAAAGCAGTAACCCTCTAAATGTGGTTGAACTAATACTGTATTGGACAGCCTGCATTAAGCTGATGACAACTGCCGTCAACCAATCGATGAAAGAGCAGAGATCCCCATCCCGGTTGTGCAATATGTGGTGCAGAAATATGGAAGCCTGACATATGCTCACCTTTTTGCTAGATACGGCAGCCTCATCTAGTACAACGCACATTATTGTGTAGATGTTGGTGTTTGAATTCTATTTATTTTCTTCTGTATCATCATTTTATAGTTGCGACAGTATGCCATTTATGCCAGTATTGGCTAAAATCCAGCAGTAAGTCACAACTAGAGTAGGCCCATTGAAGCAGTGGGACTTTGGTGAATCTTCACGGAAACAGGCATTAAAATGGAAGTCCAGTGATACCTTGGTTTAAGAGTGTTTTGGAAGACAAGCGAACATTTCTTCTAAATATTGCCTTGATCAACAAGCAGTATCTTGCATTATTAGCACTGAAGCAAGTCACACGATCAAAAGTGACCCAATGGTGGCTGTCTCTCCCCCTGCTAGATTGTGGGTGATTGTCTGGAACGTTCCATCTCAGGCAAACCTCAAAAGCAGAGGGGAGAGAGGAAAGGGGGGGGTCTCCCTTGTACAAGGCAGGAATATTTTCAAAGAGGAGTGCAGGTTGGGCTTTTCCCCTTCATATTTATACATTTTTATTTAATTTGTTTTCAACATCCTTTCTTATTTTTCAAACCATTTCTAGTCATGGGGCAGCCACTCACGTGTGTATATGGCTACAAATGCACCTTATTATTGTCACATTAAAAACACTGAGTAAAATCTAGTTGTTAGTTCCAAGCAGAGCAGATTCTGCAGAGTGCAGACGGTACTTAAACCACGGTGTGGAGGTGGACTTCTAGCCAGCTGCTTTTGTGAATTTTGGCATTTGGTGCATGCTGTATCTGGTCTATGGGAACCCAGAACGAATCATCTGAGTTTCCATTATTTATTATGGGGAAGTTTGCTTGGAAATAAGAGTGTTTTGGTTTACAGGCGTGTTTCTGGAATGAATTATGCTTGGAAACCAAGGTATTACTGTATGTTTAGAAACACCAACTATCTTAAAGGAGGATTCCACAAGGATACTCGCTATACAGATACAAATATAACAAACTATTTAATGTTTTTTTTCTGTACAGGTATGTACATTTCCACATTAAAGAGTTAATTACTGCATTTTTAATCTATAAGATGCTCCCATGTATAAGATGACCCCAACTTTTCCAACTCAAAGTTATAGTTTCACAACCACACAGTTGTCTCCTTGGCTTACTTCTGTGGTATAAGACAATCCTCAATTTTTAATTTATCAGTTTTAGCCAAAAACATAGTCTTATACATGGAAAATACTGTAATTGACTATAACAAACATAATTAAAATAGAAATATTTCTGTAAATATTTTGCAAATAGTCTTTAAAAAAAAAAATCCAGAAGCCAGGCTTCTTAAATTGATTCCTTAAATCTGTTGATGGAAAGAGCAGTATATCAAATAGACAACAGTCAGAAATGTGTTTCTAGACCATAAAAGCCACTGTATTTCAATCCTGTGGAGGTGATTTTGAGAACCATTTAAATACACAAAAGCAAGAGTGGGTGGTATCTTTTATTGGACCACTACAAATCAAACTGCAACCTTTCATGGAGAAAATTTCACTTCTTCAGGCTGGTCAAAATCCATGCAGAAGAATTTTGCACAAGGGTCCATTAATTAGTGGTACATGTCTGTGAGAGTTGATGTCAGTCCTCTACCTTTCTCAGGACCAAAAGGCCATTTGCTTATTCTTTCTGTACCATTTACTCTGTATCTTCAGTGGCATAAGGCTCCCTCTGCTGGTTGAAAGATGTAAAAAATTTAAAACCTGTGATTTATTTCCAATAACCACAGAGGCGGCTTTCACATTACCACTAAAATCTACTGCAAAGTGCTCACAGATGCATCGCATAAAATTGTTTTCTCATGAGCAACCATGCCCACTTAAGCTGGACTCAGCACATTTTGCAAGTATCTGGTCTTGAGGTGGCAAAATCCTTGTCGCTATTCCGATGTGGATTTTAAACCGTTACTTGAGTCCATGGGGACACGGAAAATCCGCACCAAAACCTTTTCGCCCCCATTATGGTGTCTTTGCTGTGTTTCTCAGCCGTGGAATCAGAACGGTTGCATATTTTCAAAACGTGACCATGGGAACATCCGATCTCCGACATCAACCACATAACCGCTCTGTGTGTGTGTGTGATCCAGATCAAAGTATGCTGCGGATTTTGGTGGTTGTATTAAAGCAGCCTAAGGGCGTTTATACATGACCCCTAAGCTCCGCTGCAAATGGCTGCAAGGTCCGGACCTTAAAAATGTTTACCCACCAGCTCCGAACTTTGCAGACAATTAAGTGCGACCCCGCCCACTTTAGCAAGACCAAACAGCAGTTTTCTTGTACCTGGTCTTTGATGGTGACAAATATTTGATCCGGTGTAAGGATAGTGAGTGCGGGGCTCTCCTGGCTTCTGTTTGTTCTTTTTTTGCGCCCTGCCCCTTTAAGAGATCTGAATGCTGTCCGGAACAAAACGGAGGTAAACCGGCAGTCTTTGCTTTCTTTTTTCTCCGTCCCTCAGGCAGCCAGCAACCAGGAAGTGCCAAGGGGGGTGGGGACAGAGGAAGACAGAGGAAGAGCGACGAACCCCTAAGATCTCTGGTCCGAATTTAAGTGGCCAGCGGATCTTAGGGGTCGTGTAAAAAGGCCCTAAGACAGTGTTGGTGAACCTATGGCATGGGTGCCAAAGGTGGCACTCAGAGCCCTTTCTGTGGGCACCTGACATCACCCCTTCACAGCCACCTGTATTCAGGTTAAATTGTGAAAAATTAGTGGGTTTTGAATTGCAGTTTGGTCAATTGGTCTCTAAAAGGTTCGCCATCACTGCACTAAGAGGACATCTCAAGAGTACCAGATTTACACACAAACTACAGTTGAAGACCTTAGATTTCATAAGGCCTTTAAATACATTTTTAAAAGCCCAGTAAATTTCAGGTTTCACATTATATTATTGTTAGAATAATATAACATTGGGGTGTGTGGGGGGGGGGTTAATGCTAAGTGGAATTTTACCCCGCACTGCCATGCAATAAGTTATTTCTTGGCTTTGTGGGATCTTGTGTCTTTTCCTTGATGTTATTAAACAAATGGTGGATCTTTATAGAAGATACAAGGGAGTCTCAAAGAAATATATTCAAGTCCTTGACTGTTGTTTGCTATAGTTCCCATCAAGGGTTTACTTTGCAGAATGGGAGACATACCCAGAGATAGCTGAATACCTGGCTATAGAGCCAGACCTTGTCAGTTTCAGCTTGCCTACACCGATGGCCTAAAGATGGTTGCTTGGAGATCCAGAATTCCATTTGTTCCCATCCTGAAGCCGACCCTATTTGGTCCATTTCTTTCAAGTGTGTGTTAAGTATTATATTAGGTGTGCATACTGTCAATAGCCTGGCTATAGTCTAAGGGCCTTTTCACACGACCCCTAAGATCTGCTGGTCCCTTAAATTCGGACCAGAGATCTTGGGGGTTCGTTTTTGTTCCTGCGTCCCCACCCCTCAGCACTTCCTGCTCCTGTCGGCGTGAGGGGGGGGGGAGGCAAAAAAAGGACAAAAGAAGCCTTTACTAACCTGCCCGTGCCGGTGGAACTTGCCACGAGCCCCATTACTTCCTGCTTCCATCTCAAGGAGCTCTTAAAGGGGCGGGAGGCAAAAAAACAACAGACAAGCCAGGAGAGCCGGGCACTCTTATCCGCATCTAATTTTTTATCACCTCCAAAGAGAAGGTACAAGGAAAGTGCGCTGGGTCGCGCTAAAGTGGGCGGGGTCGCACTTAATTGTCTCCAAACTCCAGAGCTGGTGGGAAAACATTTCTAAGCTCCGGAGCTGGGAGCCATTTGCAGCGCAGCTTAGGGGTCGTGTATAAACGCCCTAAGACCAATACAGTATCTAATGCACAGGGTTTTTAAAGCAATGCAGTGCATTTTTCCTGTCCTAATGAAGGTTGTTTTCTTCTCACTTTCTCTGACCATCCACCAAGAAGCAGAAGTGTTCAATTAGCCAATATCTGGAAGTGGCTCTTGTAGGATAAGTCACTTTGCAATATTGACAAATGAAAAAAGGAAGGCACTTGGTTCATTCCCATGTGATGGGAACAAATCAAAAGAGAGTAATCCTTACCCTCACCCAAAAGCTAGAAACTCCAGACAGGGTCCAGAAAGCTCTGGGTAAGAATGCTGTGGGGGCTAGTTTGCTGACCACTGGCCTGAGGAGAGAACCAGCCTCTCCCTGCAGAGATCAACAGCAGTGCTTGTGTAGTCAGCCTATTGGATTCCCCACTGTGCCTCCCAGGACCATTGCCAGCAAGCTGTATAGTCGCAGAACATCCAGAGAAGAAAGAAATGAATGGCCAACCACTTCTGAGTACTCTGTATCTAGCAAACCCTAGGTCATCATAAGTTGGAATTAACTTGAGGACATGTTGTTGTTGTTGTTGTTGTTGTTGTTGTTGTTGTTGTTGTTGTTGTTGTTGTTGTTGTTGTTGTTGTTGTTGTTGTTGTTGTTGCAATAGTAAAACCTCCTCTTTTTCTCCACAGCACTCAGTAGCAGAAAAAGTTCGGACAATCAGGAAGTGTCGGAGTCGGCCTCTGTGTGAGTATGGGTACCCCCCCCCATCAGACCTGGAGAGGGAAACAAATACAGTAGCTGCTTTCAATGCATACTTACATATGCTTAGTATACACAATATACAGGGCACTGGACAGAATGTAGAAGAAATCCATCTTTTGCCTGGAAAATGTATATTAGGCAGAAAGGTCAGTGATGAAAAAGAGACATCAGATAATTGTTGTGCCATAGTCAGATTTCCTCAGGTTCCAAGGCCCACACATTTTAAGATGTGTATTTGCAGTGTTGAGAAGTAGATTTTTTTTCTTTAAAGATATACCATACAGCAGGTTTTCTTAAAATTCTGCAACCCGTACAAATTCTTTTCTTAGCAGTGATGTCATGGTCTCATGGCATACACTCTACTACTTGAACGACTCATATGATTACTTGAAGTGGTATGGGGCGGTGTATAAGCAGAACACTCTAATCTCCATTTGTCTGACTGGTTGATTTGCAAATGGCCTTACCAGCCAGTTTGGGATGTCATAAAAGAGAAGCAAGATGTTAATTATTTACTGCACTATTGATAAAGAGAATATCAGTGGTTGGATCTTCAGCATGAAATTATTCAAACCCAGCAGCAACTGGCTTGTGGGTTCTCTGCTCATCTCTGTATGGTAGGAATGGGGAGTCGGTGCCATTCTAGATACAGTATTTGTGCACTCCCAGTTCCCATCAACCACTGCCAGCTGACCTAATGGTGAATGCCACACAATGTGGTGATGGCATCTGACTTGGATGCCTTCAAAAGGGGATTGGACAGATTCCTGGAGGAAAAGTCCATCACAGGTTACAAACCATGATGGAGATGTGTAACCTCCAGGGTTTAAACCAGGGTACTTCAAGGGCCAGATGCAGGAGAGTGGTATCAGGAGACAGATATCTAGTCTCATGCACTCCCAAACACATCTGGTGGGGCCGCTGTGAGATACAGGAAGCTAGACTAGATGGGCCTTTGGCCTGATCCAGCATGGCTCTTCTTATGTTCTTATGTTCTTATGACGATGGGAGTTATAGTTTATCAACCTGCAAAGAGATTCCCCTCTGCTCCATCCTCATCCCCCACTTTAAGCTATTTAGTCAAAACAGCAGTGTTTAAATGAACTTGGAGTCGTGTTACCCAACGTCTGCAGGGAAAAAATGACATGCAAGGTGTGTTTGATTGGCACTGTTTTTCTTCTTCCCACAGGTCTGGAAATGGAGTCGTCTCCCCAGCAGCTGCAGACGAAAGCTTATGTCCGGCAATTCCAAGTTATTGACAATCAGAACCTGCTCTTTGAGCTCTCTCACAAGCTGGAGTCAAACAGCCAATAAGGCCAACGCCTCTAGGCAGATGTCGCTAGCAAAGAATGTTTACGCCACACAATGCTGAAGCACTTTTTGGACGTAGGGGGACGGGGGTGGGGGGCCGCTTCTAAGGTTTGCTGTGGTGGGCAGGAGAGCTTGGAGTTATCACGCAGTAGGGGTGGTCTGCTTGAGTCTGGGGTGGGCCAAGGCCTTTTGGTGCCTGAGGTACAAATATAAAATGGCACCCTGCCTTGCCGCTAATTAACCTGACGAGACCCCATCTGCCAGAAAGTCCTGCATGTTGATGCCAGGGGAGCAAAACCCAGAGGGCACCATGCCTAGCCATTCACCCCTCTAAGCTCCCATTTTAATGTGTTTATAAACTCGTAGTCTTTGTTTAAGGGGGACGGGGAGGAGTCAAGCCCTGTCTCCCCACAAGACTCATTTTAAAAGAATGGGAGCTACACAAGAGTACCTTTGAGAGGCAGTTGTGTTGGAGAAGTGCCCAATTGCTTGCAGCTTATTGTTCAGAACAATCAAGTCTCCCGTTCTGCTGTATTTGATGGCATTTCAACATTTGCCACCCGAAGCAGCTACCTAACCTTGCCTCTTGGTAGAGCTGCTTCTGACCTTCCTTTTTTGAGAGTAGTTAGGGTTCAAAAATAAAAGAGCCACAGGACATAGAAAGTGTTTTGTACAAAACAAAACTGGATTTCTTAATTTGTTTGTTGGACAGTTGGCACTGGAGGTCACTGCCCTTTTGAGGCAGTTTCCCTCCCCACCATGTATGTAGTGAAATATGTCCTTGAAAATTGCAAATGTGTGAGGCATCGGAATTAAGCATCCAGTGTTATGAACTGGACACAGTATGACTGCCAGAAGCAGCATGTACAGAAATGTCAAAAAGTATTAACTTCCACTTTTAGTTCTCCCCCCCCCACTCTATTAGTGTACATTTATATTTCTATTTTAGAAAGGTTTGAGAGAGAAACCTTTAAAGAAACAAACATTGTTAAGTATTCCTGGGAGACTCGCTAGGAAGTTGTCTCAGGCTAACATCATCACACATTATTGGTAGTAATAATTTAAAAATTGAGTGCAGGTAACCTGCAGGAGGAAATGTTTTTGCCTTTGGGAAATTAAAATTTCCATTTTGATTAGCTGTGAGTAATAATACAGCAATCAAGAATTCCCATTCTGTGGGATTTAAGCAACTGGAATTTTAGATTTTAAATCCGCATTGAACTTGTGTGTCTGCTATAGTTCCTTATCGGGGCATGTCTAGACTTCATGCTTGTAACTGGCCTAGAAATCATTCTATGTCTCCAGATGATTACTGTTCTGTGCTGGGGCTGGGAAACAGAGAGTCCTTGGCATTCTCATCAAACTACAGTTCCCAATATCCTTTTGTAGGGAGCCATGGTGGAGTAATACAAACCATATACAGTATAGCATTGTGATTTGGATGTATATATGCACTCTTTGGTTCTGCTGTCTGGATGTCTTCTATATACACACACGTGTTGAATATATATGTTTTGGAAATTTGGGTGATGGTGGTGTGGAGAAGAAGCCAATGATCTTTTCATCTTGCGGTGAATATGGGATAAAGACTACTCTTAAACCCTGGGGTGCCTGCTTTAGCACATCTGAAGGGCAACGAAGGGACAGGACAGGGAAGACTGTGTCTCTGTGGTATCATGGAAGCACTTATTGGAACACTAGAGAATTGCTTTCTAGAGGGTTATACAGATATAAAGCAGTATTTGTTCTCTCTCCTCCACAGTGCCTTAAAAAGCAAGGGTGGGAAACTTCCTTATATGGTCCATAGCATCCTTGATGTCTCCCCAAAGCAGTTAGGATTTTTTGAAAATATTGTTTTTGTCACAATGGAAGCTTTTAAAGTCCTCTAAAAGCTGTAAAAAGGGGAGTGATTGGTATGTTGGTATGAATATATATTTTTAACTCCAGACTGATAAGTCCTAAATAAATAATCAAGATTAATGTAGGCTTGAGGAGCTTTCTCACAAACATTAATTGAATCAGAAAGTGAAAGTGAAATGCTCTTTGGCTGGCCTTTAATATTTTGCCTGCAACCCTATAAATGCAAACTTGATTTAAATTATAGTAAGATATTCTTTACCTCTTCCCAACATGATGTTGATGATGACTCTAATTTTCAAAGCACTGGATTTGCAGTATTTTCCCATGTAGAAGAAAGACTACTGTATATTTTTGTCTAAAATTGTTAGAGTAAAAACTGAGGGTCATCTTATACATGGAAGTAAGCTGAGGAGAGAACAGTTGTGAAACTGTAATTTCGGATTGGAAAAATGGGGGGTCATCTTATACATGGTGGGGTCTTATAGACAGAAAAATACAGTAATCTGTTTCAGTAAAAATGGCAATAGAATTAGAGATACAATGTATTTTGGATTGATTATTTAATCTACTGTAGGACCTAGCGGTGCTTCCACTTTTCACTTGTTTTTTTTTAGCAAACTTTCTGCAGGATAGAGTGCCAAACACATTCACACCTCATCCTCCCCCTTCTCTCTCTCTTCTCTCTCACACACAATCATTTTATCATTCCTGAAGAGGTATCCAGAAAGAACTTGTTTTATAGCCACCTTTCCCAACTTGGTGTCCTCCAGGCGACATCACCTACAAGCTAGTGTGGTGTAGCGGTTAAGAATGTTGGACTAAGGCTTGGAAATTTTGGGTTCAAATCTCTGTTTGATTCTGAAGCTTGCTAGGTAGTTTTGGATGTGTCACCATCTCTCAGCCCGAGCTACCTTACAGGATTCTCTGACTGGTGTTCTGGACAGAAGAGAGCTGTTGGAGGAAAGGTGGGCTATACATAGAACAAAATAAGCAAAATAACACCACAACTCGCTGTGGGGATTATGGCCATCGTAGTCATCCAGCATACCTGGAGGATGTCATTGGGGGCTCCTTAACGGGATTGTGATGACTTTTACAATTAGACATAAAACTCCTCATCTTGCCCCAGTCCCGTAACTCTTGCATCCAAAAATAATAATAAAAATAAGATAAGGTAAAATAAAATAAAAAAATCATGTCTCAGGGGTCCATCTCAGAATATGTATGTATTCAGATCTGGAATCTGTTTTCAGTGCCATGCTTCAATCCTTTAAATGTGAAGTAATAAATAATAAGAGTGCCTCTTAGCATGGCTAGAGTGCATTTCCCACACTACTGAGTAACCATAGCCCGCTTCCACAGGCGATGAGACTTTCAGGTTAGATGGAAAAACTTGAATCTTTAGTGCTTCTTGTTTTAGAAGTGAACTGCTCTCCCGGCGACATTTCTAACAGCTTTAATATTTGGTCAAACCTTTTGATATCAAAGAATAGGATATTAGAAAGATTTCTCTGCCATTTTAAAAATTGATCTTGTGCTTTGCTAACCTCCTTCCTTCTCTTTGATAAAGATTGTTTTTATGTGTGGAGTGGGGTTGCCTTTAGTGGCTTTCTGTTCAGGGACTTTTTGTTTCAGGGTCTCTCGCTTTTGTCTATATTTCTTTCTTTTTTCTCTCTCCTGGAGAGAGAGCATCAGGTCCTAATGCGAGGATGTGTATATGAATATGTATATATATATTTTTAACAAGACACTCTTGAAATGTACATTTATTTTTTAAGAAAAGAGCCTTGTATCATACTGGACCATTGTACAGCGACTTTTGTACTGCTGGAATGAGGAACTGCTTGCCTACACCCATAGCCCCACAAGCTTCCGCCAGGTGGAATGTAAGATGTGATGTGTTGTTTAGGGGAAGCTCAGTTTATTTTTTGTCTGGCTGTTGTTGCTGTTATTATTATTGTTGTTGTTAATTATTATTATTATTATTGCTGTTGTTATTGTTTTGCTACAGAAGCACTTGGGTGAGAAACCAAATGGTGGAAATAAAGTATTGTGAACAACTGCCATCGATCATTCACTTTTGTGTATAAATAATATTTTTCTCTCTTATTAGTCAAAAAACAAAAAAACAAAACAAAACAAAACACAAGAGACAAAAAGGACTGACGACTATATTTAATTGTGGTCTTTCTTGAATCAAGCCCAGTTCCTCAGAAGTAGACTGAAGAGGGGGGCTTGATCCACAAAAGCTCACATTAAAATATAGTACTGTAGTTAGTTTTTAACATGCCACATTTCTTTCTTTCTTTCTGTCTCCCTCACCTGAAATACCTGCAAGAAGTAAGGGCGTTTATACACGACCCCTAAACTCCGGGGCAAATGGCTCCCAGCTCCGGAGCTTAAAAATGTTTACCCACCAGCTCCGGAGTTAACAGGAAATTAAGTGCGACCCCGCCCACTTTAGCGCGTCCCAGCGCAGCTTTCAGGTACCTGCTCTTTGGAGGTGAAAATTATTTGATCCGGTGTAAGGATAGTGAATGCAGGGCTCTCCTTGCTTCTGTTTGTTGTTTTTTGGCTCCGCCCCTTTAAGAGCTACTTTTACAGAGAGGAGAGGCAGAACGAGGTGAGCGGTATGGTTTTCTTTCTCTTTTTCTCCCTCCCTCACGCAGCCAGCAGCCAGGAAGTGCGGAGGGGGTGGGGACACAGGAAGAGCGATGAACCCCTAAGATCTCTGGTCCGAATTTAAGTGGCCAGCGGATCTTAGGGGTCGTGTAAAAAGGCCCTAAGATAGCTACTCCTTCAAAAACTGCATCTTCTTCCATAACATCCTTGCTATAGTGCTAAGGGTGGCGTGACAGACTGTTCATATCCAGATCACTGTTTTTTTCTTGATTAGAAGTGTTGGCACACTACACTCTTGAAGTCAAAGAGACAATATATGTATGTTGTTTGATGTAAAGATACACATATACCCCAACATAGTCAGGCTTGGAACAATCACAGACGTTACAATTAACTAAGGTTGCCTTGATTTTTAATTACTCTTCCATAAGAACAAGTTTTGTTTAATTTGTATAGAAGTGGGTGTGTTATAGTATATTTCAGCATGGATACAAAGAAACATGAATTGTGGTGTCTTTTAAGTTTTATTTCAGGAAAGCTTTCACTGTAAGCCACTGTAACTTTTCATTACAATCCACTTCCTCACATTTGTGTTTTATCAGAGCTAGATAAATTTGCGTTCATACCGATAAACATACATACCTGTACATGGGACTTGCAATAATAACTTGCCAAAACCGGTAAAATATCCTCACAAACAGTATGAACAATGGCCATGGAGTGCTCACTGTTCAGGAGGAGCTATGGCAAATTGGAAGGGAGGATAACAGCATGGAATATCCCAAAAGAAGGCATTACTGGCTAATATCAATAAATTCACAAATAGATCCAGGTCTGACATTCTTAAACGACACTGCTGAAGAATATTGTGCTATATTAAGGGCCATTTTATTCAACAGCTGTGTGATCCTTCTACACAATCTGAAGTTAAAGGTTGGCAGAACTTTTATTGGACTACTAAAATCTCATCAACACGCAAACGTTTGAGTTTTACAGGGCATTTCATCAGACTGGGCTGCTTCCAACTGACTGCTGAAAAGCAACACTGTGGGGAGTGGTCTAAGAGAGACGTGTTCCAGAGATACGGCCAGGCATTCTCCTTCTCTCTTTGGACCTTTCAGCTGCCTCTCCATGTTTTGCAGGGGAAAAATAATGCTTTTCATAGTTCTCAATAACCAAGGCCCCTCCTGAACCGCTTAAGACTCAAGACCTTCCTGCATTGTTCTAATAGTAAAAATGTTCAGCCCACAAATGTAACATCAGCAATTCAAAATGGTCTTCCCTAAAATCTGACATCTGAAGAAGACTGTCTCATGGCCCCCTTCATGTTCTTGATAACAGGCATTTTATGCCAGAAGAAATCACAATCCAACCAGTCAGGCTGAGAATATGTATCTAGTCCATAGTCCCTTTGGGATATTTCATACCACACAGACCGTGATATAGAAATAAACCAAATGATTTAATTATGACACTGAATAAAAAGTGTGACAAACAGCTTAATATAGGATGTTGACGTGTTATATATGGTCACCCATCCCACACAATATATCTATCTGCCTCCAACCAATTCCCATCCTGAAAACACTATTATAAACAAGCATTCTAAAAAAGCAACAATTACAGAAATATGGGGACAGCTCTGCAATGGGTACAGAAAATAGGGCATATCAATCCAGGTATATAGATCTTAAGAATCCCACTTAGCTACTCAAGTCATTTTATAAAACATGAAAACCCTGAAAGGTTATAACCTTCTCCAGCCAGACCAGAAGTGGTAAAGAAACTTTCCCTGGAAGCACCTGTGTCTCACTATTTATTTTCTGCTGCAATACACAACGTAAATGCAACATTTTATGAAAAAAACCAACCCCCCCAAGACCTTTAAGCGGCAGGTTGACCCAAGGAAAAGGGTGGACAGTGTTTCATGACATCATGTCATTGCACCCTTGTATGATAGATTGGCATGGGGTCAGGTGACAAAGGTGGAGCTGACAGGGAGCATGACCTACGTGGCTCTTGGGAGAGTAGCATGAGGTAGCTGTCATATTGCACGGATGGCTCCAAGGAACAGTCAATTTGCATTGTCTTGGAAAAAGAAATTACTTCTGCAAATTGTGACGCGGCGCATACAACCCAGCCACTTGCGCATTAGGCAAGACCTCTCCAGTACAGCCTCTGCCTGCAATATTTCTGCAATAGAAATAATGAAAAAAGCCAGAGTTTTTTAACCCCTTGTTTTGTTGGAGGATTCCCCACTTATCTTACAAGGAAGAGAGCAGAAGTAGTTTGAAATCAATACAACTCAGGCGCGAGAAAGCATGGTTCAGTAGGCGATGTTTGGTGGAAACTTAGGTAGAATTTGTGACCAATCCCCAGTGTGAAGGTACACGAACGGAGTCTACAGAGAAACTAGCCAGGTATGGGTGACAAAACACCCAATGCAACTATATTAAGTACAAGCAGTAAGGTAGTTCCTATATAACTCCATTCACCCAAATAAATATGCTTAGAAAACATAAAGGGAGTCTTATATAAGTGATGCATTACTCTCTCTTTTTTGTATAAATTGTTATTCACCAAACTGACATGGCTGTGTAGTACTTTTAAGTGACTCTGCTGTATAAAAATTGACTACTACAATTTATTAGATGCTCCTGAGAGCTTGAGACTATTACTGTATAGCGCAGTTGTAAGCCACCTCCTCTCAGCCAGAACTGTTCGTGCATGCAAGAATATGGGAATCAATCTCAGGGCTGTTACAGATCTCTTTTCCCGCATCAGCTTTGTCTACCTCTCATCTACAGCTTTAACCATGGATTATGTTGTAGAACTACAGTACTATAAAGCGAGCTCAACCATTTGGGAAGTGTTCGAAACATACAGTTCCTTTCCCCATTTTCCCATAATTATGTGGAGTCTGGAAGTTGGGTCATGGCAACTGGACTTCTTTTCCTTGAGAGACTGAAACGTTTCGGTGCTCATCCAAGCAGCTTCATCAGTCTGAATGAGTGCCCTTTGTCCTTCAAGTAGAGCTGTACTGCTGATTCTGTTACCCCCTCCTAAACTGGGCCATCCTTCTGTTTAATGGCTGTTTAGTTTCTCCAATGTAGAGGTCTGCACACTCCTCACTGCATTGGACTGCATATACTATGTTGTTCCTTTTGTGTTTTGGTATCGGGTCCTTTGGGTGGACTAGTCTCTGCCTTAGTGTGTTTGTGGGTTTGAAATAAACATTGTTCATCTTATGAATCTGTTTCAAACCAGGGTGACAAGAGGTCGAAGTGAGCTATAAAATGGAGGACTCGCAACTAGCTTTCTTCAGACTGATGAAGCTGTTTGGATGAGCAGCGAAATGTTTCGATCTCTCAAGAAAAAAGAAGTCCAGTTGCCATGACTCAATTTCCAGATAAACTCACATGGATGACTGAGAATCTTCACAGACAATTATGCAAGAACTTCTGGCTTTCCTTTGATGTTTAGGGGGCAGAAGCTTCTTTCCTTCCTATCCTTATAGCTAAAATCCGGAGCTTTCCCTTGTTGCTTCTAAAAACGAGATGCTTTCAGCCCCTGCGATGACCAAAAACAGCACCAAACGAAATAAGAGGAACCGTCGAATGGTCAGTCAGCTTATAACACTGCAGCACCACTGATATTGCGACAAAGCCCTTTCCAACATGGCCGATTTAC
This sequence comes from Phrynocephalus guinanensis, assembly GCA_037367245.1. Classification (NCBI taxonomy): domain Eukaryota; kingdom Metazoa; phylum Chordata; class Lepidosauria; order Squamata; family Agamidae; genus Phrynocephalus; species Phrynocephalus guinanensis. The sequence goes on along the minus strand of CM074743.1, from coordinate 26,035,097 downwards.
CCAGCAAAAAATCCGTCGTGACCTTCTCATCATGGCGCCCGGCTGACCCTCCTTCCCTTCCTCCCTCTCTTCGAGCCGCTGAAGCTGAAAGAGGCGGGGCCGTTTCGCGCGTGCGCGTTGGCCAAGAGAGTGCGCCTCGCCGCCATTTTGTGTGGCCGCCGGGCGGGCGCACGGCTATTTCCGGGTTGGAGGCCCCGGAGCAGGGAAAGGTTGAGGACTCTACCGTGGGGTGAGTGAATCGGGCCCTGAAATCCGCAGAGGGCTCGCTGGGAAGGCCTGGGGGGGTGCGACGAGCTCTGGGAGCCCTTGCTGCTTTGTGAGAAAAGAGCCGCGAAGGTTTGACGGGAGGGGCTTTGACATTTGACCCGGGTCTCTGCGGAGGTTAAGGGTCACGGGGCTGGGAGCAGCGGGTGGGGAGGGGCAGCACTGGGAGAAGGCTTCGTGGAAAGAAGGTGGTGTGTGTGTGTGTGTGTGTGTGTTTGAGGCAGGGGGCGAGGAGGTACAATCCGGTATAAAGGATTGGAAACAGCCGGGGGAACCTCGGGAAGCAAGTAGTTTTCTGGAGATGTTAAATAAAGGTGAATGGAAAAACACGATCGCAAGGAATGGTTGAGGAAAAGGGGTTTCGTGGGGAGTGGGATTAGGAATAATAACAGGTTGGAGGGGACCAGTTTCGGGCTCAAATCATTTATGGACTAAGTCAGCTAGAAAGTGTAGCATTTGGGGCCTGAGGAAAGCAGTGAAGATGGGGAGGAAAGGATCTCAGTTTTGGTACGTGGGGAAAAAAATAATCTCCAGTGTTGGTATATCGTTGTTGGGTTAGGGGGATGGGGTTTGTTTTCCTTTCAAACGGTGGGTAGGGGAACCGATGTGTAGAGCCTGGTGATGACCGTGAGGCTGGTGTGTTTGTGAGGTTCTGTATGCGAAGGAGCTGGGAATCGGAAGGGAAGGAAAACCCACAGGGTATGGTGGTTTGTGGTTGAGGTACATGGATGAGAGGATGGCATGTTCTGAAGGTGGAGGCAACTTTTTGGGGGCTGAGAGTCCCACAAGCTCTTGAATGGTGACAAAGTGGTCTTACTCTGCAAGGGTGTGTGTGCGATGAAGCTATATGAGGAAGCTGGCTTTTTTCCTCCTCCTCCCTGAGAGTTCGAGTTGGACATTGAGTTCAAACACTCAGGGATAATTCAAAGAAAAGTATAGATTTACTTGGAACTCTTGACCAGTCAGTTGCTGCTGAACTTTAAATGAGGTGCTGAAAATTGAACAGTGAGCAAGCAGCAATTTAATGTTCATATTTGTATCAAATGTCCCTGGAATCTTAACATGGTCACTAGTGGGCAGATTCTGGTGATGTCCACAAAACTTTGATAGCGTCACTTTTGCTTGTGTTACACTAGGGTCTTTTCTTCGTCCCTATTCTGTAAAAATAGCTTAAATGGTTTATATTGTACATATGATCTTTTTGTTCCTTCTTCAAAACTGCTTACTGTATGGTCAATCCAGGTATATCATTAAAATGCTTACAAAACTATGTGCATGCCTCTCTGCAGTGGAAGTGAAGCTGCTTATCTTATTGCTTATGGTAAAATACTATTAGTGGTTGTGTGACTTTTGTGTTGGTTCACTAAATGTGTAGTTCTTTAAATTTCAGCATTGGAAACAGACTATAACAGTTTTTCACAGAGAAGTATCTCCACTTACATGAGAGGAGAAATGAACCAAGGTAGCTTATTGAGAGTCTCCTGTCTTCCTGAGCGGAATTGTAATGTTTTATTTGCACCTGTTCTTACAGAAGCTTACCCTTTCATTCTGACCATTTCTGTCTAAGTAGGACTAGATAAGGTCATGCTTGGGAGTCCTAGAAAACCACTTCCAGTTAGTGGACTATTAGATGCACCCGTGATCTAACACAATAAAAGGTAGCTTCCCCTGTTCCTGAGATGGTCTGGTGGGGTTAGGTTTCTAATTTTTTTTAAATGAACTAATATAGTTTTAGAAATGGACCTTTTTTTGTAAGAAAAATACAAGAATGGAAAAATTTTCTGCAGGATTTTTCTCTCTCTAATTGTATTGAGAATAGTGTTTATATAGTTTATTGAATACATTGTCCAGGTTTACATGGCATGCCCATCAGATGTTGCACCAATTGGCCTGTCTGCACTTACCATGATGTTTCTGATCCTTCCCTTTCTTTACCTTGTATAATCTTGCTGTGCAAAATCAAGTGAAGTCAAGAAAACAGCTCTTTACATCAGTGGTGGTAAAATGCACTTTATGTCATAGACTGTGCTCTGGGAAATGTTATGCCACAACAGTTGTTAGTCTTGATGGTACTGTGAGATTCAAATTCTCTTAGTTTGCTATAGAAAGAACAGGGTTATAAAATTTGGTTGCCTTACTTTATTGGCCAGTACTCTCTTCATGCCACCATAACATAGAGTTAGAGCAGCATAAATGTGCTAGGCATTATACCCAGCAATAAGGATTTGCTAGAGCACTCTCTGGGCAGTTTACAACATATGCAAATCCCTTCTCAATCTGGGTACTCATTTACCGACTTCTGAAGGATGGAAGGCTGAGTAAGCTATGAGCCAGCTACCTGAACCTATCAAGTCTGAACTCAAATCATGAGCAGAATCTTGACCATAGCAACATCCCTTCAATATTCGTCCCTATTCATTGGGGCTTGTGTGTGTGTGTGTGTGTGTGTGTGTGTGTGTGTGTGTGTGTGTGTGTGTGTGTGTGTGTGTGTGTGTAAAAATTCCCCAGGGATTCCGTTGCGACCATAACAAAAACAAGTGTTATTTGGTTCCTCCTCAGAGTTCTTCACCTTTTATCAACTTCTCCCCTTATTTCTGAGGTAATAGGGTGTGGTGTAGTTAGTGCATTGTAATATTAATTCTTGGTAGCAAACAAGGTGGCAAGTTAGATTCAGGGTGGCATCACAATGCTATCAGAATATAGTATTTAAGGTCAGCACACCAGGTAAGATTCCCCAAGAGCTTCTGCAATGCTCTGAATTGAGTAGGATTGTAGGGCAATTATTTGTACAGTCTTGTGATTTCAGATTGCCTTTTTTCTTTAATACACTCTGGCTTGTTAAGTTTTGACTGTTGCTCCTTTGTTGAGTCTAATGATATTTAGATTATCTATGGGTACCTTAATGGAACACAGCAAACCTTTTTGTAGTTCACTCTATCTTGTTTGCACATTAGGTGTGCACATGACATTGAGGGCTGACGATATAATATTCCCCAGTGTGATTTTGTTCCTGAGGAAGAATGGGTGAAATCTTTTGTACAGCGAGGACTGGTTTGGTGGTCTGTCATTGTTTGGTTGTGTGTTATGGAAATGTTATGTCAGTGGTGATAAAATAGTGCCCTGAGCTCTCCATTTTCCTGAACTATGTTGTCAGGCTTTACAGGTGAGAAGGCTGAGTCACTTGAAGGTAAAATATGCTTTTCAATTCTGGGTAGGAAAAAAACCGATTTTATAGTTTAGCTGATTTAGAGCTTTTTGATACTGCTACCCCCCCCCCCAGTTTTAATCAATATAGAAAGCTTGTTACAGTATTTATCTCAGAGCTGCAATTTTTTTCTACTTTAAGTCTGTAATAATCAAAATAAACTGGGCAAACTGAGCCAGCGAGATTAACAAGTAATTGACTTGGTCCTTTTAGTATTGGTTCTATTGAACAGAGTCTGAACAACCCCAATTGGTTGCATTCCTCATGAATGCATGCATGTATATTTGTTTGTTTGTTTGTTTGTTTTTATATAAGCAAGGGCACTCTGTAGTGCAAGGGGAGTTAATTATTAGGCCTCCTTTAATTTAGCAATTGTTTCTGTTTTCTGGTTACAAAGGCAGCACTTGGTACATCCTTCCCATGTACTGCTTAATGCGGATGATGATTGCATGTTTGTATTGCCAAAGAGTACCGTAACTGCACTCTGAAGCCTATTGATAAAGAACTTATCTCTCTAATAGGCCAATTTCCCCATGTATGATTTTGTGGCACATTGAACGTATGATCCCATATTCCTCCATTTTGAAATGTACAGTCTAGGAAAGTTCATCTCCTGTGGTCAGTTCCACAGAATAAGATGTTAGTGTGGACTGTTCCATTTCAAATTGTTTGTATTGCCAAAGAGTACCGTAACTGCACTCTGAAGCCTATTGATAAAGAACTTATCTCTCTAATAGGCCAATTTCCCCATGTATGATTTTGTGGCACATTGAACGTATGATCCCATATTCCTCCATTTTGAAATGTACAGTCTAGGAAAGTTCATCTCCTGTGGTCAGTTCCACAGAATAAGATGTTAGTGTGGACTGTTCCATTTCAAATTATAGATGATAATGATATTTTTGAATATTTCCTTGAATGTGAAACAAAGTGAAGCTCACTTTACATATAAATGAGCATGTTGATGAGCACTTCTAGCCTACTTCTTGGCGTACCACTTATATTTGCAGGAATTTTTTAATCTGGGAAAAATAAACTTGTGACCAGACAGCCTGCAGGCTCAAATGATGCAGCTCCTTCTAGTACCTCATTCTTTTCCAAGAATAAATGCAGGGAGCTGAATGGGCATACCTATTCCTGTTGAAGAACTTATGCTTTTTAATGGTGAATACTTTAATGCAAGCATTAGTACAGTGACGAGAGCCAGTATGATGTAGTAGACACAGTCTCAGACTATAATTGAGGAGGCATGGATTCAAATTGCCACTTGGCCATGGAAACTCACGGGAGGGTAAACCACACCTAGTATATCTCTCATCCCTCATAAGCCATGTTAGAGTTGCCACAGGTTCAAAGTGTCCTGGTTGAACATACTGTAATAACCTTCTTTTCCAGCATCCTGTTGCTTCTTTGTGGCATCTGCGGTTGAGATACTGATCATAGAGATGATCAACTGAAAGCAGTTTGATAGGACGTAACAACTACTGGAGTGATAGCAACTCTTCTCTTTCCAGTATGCTGTAGTCCACCTTACATAACAGAATATTAACACCCTTTCAAATAATGTACTCAAGGATATGAAACAAGGTGGAGGAACCTCTTTGTGGCCCACCACCTAAGCACATCTGATCTCTCCTGATTTCGGAAGCTAAGCAGGGCCGGCCCTAGTTAGTACTTGGATGGGAGACCACCAGGGAATATCAAGTGCTGTAGGTGCCTGGAGTAGGTAGGAACTGGCAAACCACTCCAGTATTCCTGCCAAGAAAACTCCATGGACACGGGGTCACAAAGAGTCAGTCACGACACACACACACTTAACAAAGGCTGCATCATTGCCAGATTGCAGTCTTCCTTCCTAATTTGGGGGTAATCATGTCAGTGTGCTGCTGGCAGAGTGAGGTGTGGCAGTGGGGTCTTTTACAGGCTGCCTCACTCCATGTCTCTGGTTTCCTGTTTGCCCTTCCCTGGGATGGCTGGGAGTAAGAGGAGAGTGATCAGAGGAGGACAACTTCTTTGGATTATTTGAGCTCAAATAAGCTCTTTATATGTGCTTTATAAGTACGGAGATGGGACCGAGTGCAAGTGGAAGATGTTGAAAATATTAGGGAGGGCCTTGCAGTGTTCTGCATCATGCTACTTCTCTAGTAAACAGAACACTAAACTAAACCTACTGTAAATGGTGCAAACTGAATGCAGCTGCCTCCTCTACTCCATACTGCTCTGTGCTTGCCTTACTACAACCTCCCTGTTCTAGCAGTTTTCCATGGCTTGCAGAGGCTGCTTGGTCCTGTGTTGGTTAATCTGCATTGGAAGAAAAGGGGGAGAGAACAGTAAAATAGGAAATAGCCTGGGTGGAGAAAAATCAGTGATTTTTCAAAAAATCAAATTGATCTCTAAATTATGAAAAAATCCATTAAAAGCCTGTGAATTAAATCAAATTCACCCTGGATACAGCACTATGATGTGAACTGTGCCTGCCACTAGCCGCGGTCTGATTTTCCTTTATGCTAAGTCTATGGCTTTGTTTAAGAGAAAGGTTCTCTCCTCTGATATAAAACACACATGGAGAAAAATAATATGCACATCCATGGATAATCTCTGCAGAGGTATTTAGAATTCTTCAAGTTCCTGCAGATTGCCCCAGAGTTGAAATGAACAGAAACAGGTGAAGATCCTGTCCTATTTCTTGCAGACCTTAGACAAGTTCTTAAATGTCAAAAAAGTCTGCTGATATTAACAGCTTATCTATTGGGAGATCAGATGCAACTGAATATGTTTCATTTTGTTTACTGCTTGCTGTCATTTTATGCAATGGTAGCTGAGGTGGATAATAACAGTTGATTTGGAAAGAAGAAAGGCTGTTTGGGGACCTCCTCTTTGAGATATCTGACTTTTTTTTATAATCGCTACTGAACCAATAAGTGCTTTTGGCAACAAGTTCTGGTCCTCTGCTGCTCTTTCGAGAGACCTCATTTAACCTTCACCAAGCTGAGTTTGAGAGCTTTGTCTGCTCATGCGGCAGCTATGCTAACCCATGCCTAAGGTGCCAACCCAAGCAAACATCCGTTTGTGACACTTGCTGCTTTAATTTAAGGCACAGTGATGCCCTACTTGGCACATTAAGATGCATGTGAGAGCGTTCTCCCAGGGCCTGCCACCTGAGCCTTCCTTCTCATCCTTGGAGTGCTTTGTCTTATAACTTGTGGGACCGATTTTCAGATGACATCACTGGCTCTTTTGCAGAAGCCCTTGCATTCCAGTTGGATATAGAGAGGTCTTGGACAATAATCTCGGATGCAGTGATATGTTCTAATAGTCATAGGCTTGCAGTTTTATAGAGTTCTTAAGCTTCCTCAACTATATGTGCGAAGGAATAAATAAATGAATTAAAAAGTAATTACAATTTAGTCTAAATGGTCTTTTCAACCCTGTCAGTGCTTTCTTCCTGTTCCAAGTAATAATAATACTTCCATATAGACGCTAAGATACCAGTGTGGTATAATGGATAGAGTGCTGGACTAGAACACAGAAGGACCAATTTCAAATGCTCAGTCAGCCATGGAAACTAGGGATGGGCATTTTGTTTCAGACGCCATAGGTTACAAAACGAAGCACGCGAGCCCGGGTGGTCCTCGGAACTAGCTGATACACGCAGATCTAATTGCTTTACCTTTCTCTGTCTCGGGCAGGGTTAAAATCCAACAAGGATCCATGCAAGCATGCTGCAGTGTCATCTTTCTTGCTTCGTGCTGCTGGCCAATCAGAGAGGGATGCCTGTCCCTGCACAGCTCCTGATTGGGCAGCATCACAGATCTAGCACAGTGATGTCGCAGCATGCTTCCTCGTTGGATTTTAACCTGGTGTGAGACAGAGGAAGGTAAAGCCCTTGGATCGATGTGTATCATCTGGTTCTGAGAACCACCTGGGTTCATGTGGTTCGTTTCGTAACCTACTAGTTTCAAAACGAAATGCCCGTCCTTAAATTTCTCACCTTTACCTTTTAGGGTCTCTGTAAGTCAGTTCTAAATTGATGGCACCCAGAACAACAATAAAAGGTGTTGGGACTTGGGAGTGTTTAAAACACTTTATATACATCATCATTACATTTTATTGTAATTCTTATGACAAGTCTTTTCAGTTATGTCACTATTTACATCACAGATTTAAGATGAGGCTAAACAATAGATGCTGCCTAAGACCAACTGGTGAACTCAAGGTAGAAGGGGTGTGTAAATCTGGAAAATAATGGTTTATTGTTTGGTCCTTGAACCTTTTAGACTGTATCAGCTCCCAGGAAGGAAATCTATAATGGTGGGCAATTTGTGATACATTGCCCCTGCAGGTTATTTCTCCCCAAATGTGATGTATAGATGGTATTCTTCAAATAATGTTTTTGGTTCATCATTATGATAGATAGACATGGTAGGGCCTCTTGTTATGTGGAGGCCGTTAGGCTATCAAGCTGTCAATAAAATAGCTTTTAAACATCTGTGATAGAGTAAACTTCAGGCCTGAAACTTCAGAATTCCAATTAACATTAACCTTGGGAATTATATATGAAAGAAAACTGTCTAGTAATATAGAAAAATGTATCTGATCAATAGTTAAGCTGTGGGCTTGTTAGAATGTCAGCGTGCTAGCCGCCTTTCAAATAGGGCACCACTGTGGAATCTGTGTATGTGGCCTGCACCCCTAACTGGAAAGAACAAAGGCTGTTAAAAGCAGCAGGAGAGAGAAGCCCCATCTGCAGCTTCCACAGTGGTGCACTGTTTTGTGTGCACTGCTATGTTGGCTGCATGTATTGCTGCACTTTACTGCTGTTCACCAGAAGATGCATGCAAGTAAATACTTTTCCTTAGTCTCTTTTTAAGATGTATGGGCTTCACCAACAATAATCATCATTGGAAAAGTAATTATCAGTATAGCAAATGCTGGTTAGAGAGAAAACAGTATCTTGTTTTTGCAGTAATTATGGTAATTATATTTGGTTTGCTGTGTTTCTGAGAAGTTAATAAGTCAGAGCATATGCCTTCATGAAATCATTTCTGTTCCCAAAAGTGCAATTCTACAAATAACCCACACAACCCCCAATACAAGCCACTAGTGATTGGCTGTTGTCAGATAGTATGTTCGTGCCTCTCTGTAGGATACCGGTCATATTGTTTAATATGTTAGAAGCCCTTGGAGGCATTATATAGATTTAGCACTTGGTAGGTATGAAGTACATGTGCACTGGGAACAAAAGTTTAAAAGGGGGAGGGGTTGAGAGCAGATGCAGATGGTTTGAAGATGCCCTAAGCTCATCCGATCTCGCCTGATTTCGGAAGCTAAGCAGGGTCGGCCTGGTTAGTACTTGGAAGACCTCCAAATACCAGGTGCCCTTAGGCGCCTGGATAACAAACCACTCCAGTATTCCTGCCAAGAAAACTCCATGGACATGGGTCACAACAACAAAACACACACACACGCACAGGTATGAAGTACATGTGCACTGGAGTTTAAAAGGGGGAGGGGTTGAGAGCAGATGCAGATGGCATTTGAAGATAAATACAGTGGGCCCTTGTATAACAAACCCTTTGTGTAACATAAATTCTGTACAACAACAAAAATTCCGGAGATAGGGGAAATTTGCTTAACATAATCAGCTATGGGGCAAATCCGTAGAACATAAAAATGGGATTACTCCATTTTCAATGCATTCCTATGGGAAATTTGTATAAAGGAAAATTTGCTTAACATAATTTCATTTGGAACGAATTAATTTATACAAGTACCACTGTACCCTCCTTAATTAGAAGCTGATAAGTCTCTGCCTCCTATTTTTCAGGTTGTCGAGAATGTTTACGATGCACATTAAAATCCAAGCAAGGATTATTGGTATTGCTGTCAACATATATACTATCTCTTATATGGCTGTGTATTTATGCTATTTATCTTTATTTCTGTAAACTGAATATAGGATGAATATACAGTAGTGGTCTTTTTAAATGTCAGGGCCATTTCAATTTTGACCTCCGTTATCCTTTATCGCTCTATAAGCCCATCCATTATTATCCTCATAAAGTGAATGGGGATTGTTCAGGCGGAGGTTATGGGTTTGACCTCTTAAGATCACTATTGAACTTGGAATTATGAACACTGTACCGTAGCCTCAAAGTTGTGAAACAGGTAATCTCTTGCCTGCAAAAGCTCACATGGAAGTCAAAATGTTTCCTTGCTTCGTTTGCATTTCAGATGGAAGGGGCCATGGATATGAACACGGAGATTTTGAAGAGGTTCCTTTTCCTTTTTAGATGTGTTCTGTGATTGGTGTTCCACTTCCTGAATACTGTATAAGTGTTAATATGCCCTAAGCACATCCGATCTCGCCTGATTTCGGAAGCTAAGCAGGGTCGGCCCTGGTTAGTACTTGGATGGGCGACCACCAGGGAATACCAGGTGTTGTAGGTGCCTGGAGTAGGAACTGGCCGGCCACTCCAGTACTCCAGCCAAAAAAACTCCATGGTCATGGGGTCACGAAGAGTCAGTCACGACTCTAACGACACAACACACACACACACACACACACACACACACTATGCTGAAGATAAAACTAATTTCATCTTAAAGTTCTTCCTGTTGTTCCGGACAAACATGCTGGCATTCAGGGCTCTCCGAGCCTAATATTAAACAAGAGTGGTGGAAGTGATAGATGGAAAGCATAGAGCAGCAATGATACTACATAACTGGTAAACACACAAACAAATGCAAAGGGTGCAGGGACACCTCTTACAGGCAGATTCATATTCAAATTGTGGTGTGCCAAAAGTTGACCAAAGTCTAGAAGGTGCCTCACACTTTCCTGATAAAGGGATGATATATAAAAATTCTACAGTGGAACGAATCATCAAGGAAACAAGTGGCTCATTAGTCTGGTTTAGTCTTCCAGTTCGTCAAAGGCTTCTCATACTGGGAAGCCCTTTGGCAACTTTTGACATCTTGGCTTGGTGCCTGTCTTTCCAGCACATGCACTGCCTGAGGCTGTGTGATCAAGTCTGGGCTTGCTGTCTTTAAAAGGCAGGCGTTTCCTGTCCTCCTCCGGTGACCATGGTATGAAACTTGTCATTGCTGCTCTCATGATGTTTCGAATTGTAAACCCGAGGGCGTGGCTTTCTATTGGAATAATGAGAATGGGAACAGGAAAGGAACCAGAGAGGATGCTCTCATTCAGGACACCAGAGATGAGACTGAGAATGTTGTGTTCTTAGCTTTCAGCAAAATATATTTTACATTTCTTTCCGTTGCCCCCTCTTTAGAAGTACAGTAATTCCCCCTCTATATTGCAGTCCATATATTGCAGTATCCGCTGCCACCCCTGTCACCGCTGTTGCCTTCATCTCTGCCGCCACCCCCGCCAGTGCCGTACCTGCCACCACCGCAGTAGCTGCCGCCCCAACCCCCACTGTATCCACTGTTGTGCCACCGCCGCTACTGTTGCTATCACCCTCCAAAGCAGCTTTGGGGTGCGGTGGGTGACGGTGGCAGTGGCAAGGGGTTGACTGCATCAGTGTATCACATTTTTGTTGATCGCAGGTGGTTTGGGAACATAACCACTGTGATAAATGGGGGACTACTGTAGTTGGGCGAATCCATTAGTACTTGTAATGCATGATGAACTAAAGAATCGGTACATTTGCCTTTTGGGGGTGGCAGTTCAACTGAGTGATCCTTTCTGGTTTGAGTTGTGGAGACCAACATGTAGTCATGTGTGTTAATATTTTTATTGTTTTCAGTCTGAATGTATTTGTATGCAGTGCACTGTATTTCTGAATCAAGGATCTGATATTCCAGACAGACGGAGGGAGATTGGATGGGGAAGAGCCTTAGAAGCTGTCTGCTTTTTTAGCGCTGGTTGAAACGATGTGGCCATTGGTCACAGGTAATAAAGCAGAATTAGTTATTTCCTACCTTCTAGTTGAGAAAAGGTATGCATATTAGTTGATTGACTGACTAAAATGTAACCCTTTAATAATGACATTTTGACAATAATGTTGTGGCTGTGATATCTTTCTAGTTCTTGATGAGATAATAAGAGGATGCATGCAAATAAGCAGGGAAAAATAAGCAGATGGTTGCAAGCTGACTATACTCAGAAAGCTAATTGGTTTGAGGACACCTTAAGGCTTTAACAGAATACCGTTGTCCAGGAAAGGTCATACAGTACCTGATACTGTGAAGGGATTCTCCATATCCTATATTGCACAAGACTTATATTAAACTGTAAATAGTTCCTTGTGAGCCTTTTTCTATCCATGGGAAACTGAGAGCCTTTCCACACAGCTATGCCATATGGTGCTCTGATACTATTCTTTGACGTGAAGAAAAGGACCTCTTCCACTTGTGTTTCCACTTAGAAAGATCTAGCCTTACTCTTTAAGAGCTGGGCTGTATCTTTCTGGAATACAAGGGTATGACATTGTGAGGGGAACTTCTCTGATGGGAAGAGAGGGGCACCTGCATGCCCAGCTGAGGTGATGGAGGAACCAAAGAAACCTGAGAATCTGATGAACCTTTCACCTGTAGAGAGGTTCATGGCCCTGAAGGGGTACTATGATGCCCTTAGAGCTAAGGAAAAGGAAGAGAACCAGAGGGCGGAGGAAGAGAAAAAGAAGGACTTGGCGGGAAAGGGGAACCAATCCGCTCCCATGGAGGTGGGGTTTGCAGCCTGTAAAAAGGGAGGGAAGAGAGAGCTCCCAGAGGGATGGGAATGGGTGTGGATGGAGAACCCATGGACGGGAGATTGGGAACAGATGATGATGCCACACAAAGAAGCTGAGAGCTACCGGCGCAGAGCACACTGTCAGAAGTGCTCTTACTGGGGTGAGAGAGAATAGAGAGAGTATAACTGCAAACTGAGAGAGATCCGAAAGGACTTAGAGTTGGAGAGATGGCTGGTAAAGATTCGGCAGGAGATCAAGGCCGGGACCTTGGACCCACGGGAGGTGCTGAGCAAGAGGCCCGACTTCCCCTTGTGCGCACCCAAGCCAAGACCACATGGGCCCAGATACACTTTGGAAGTTGGGATACAAGTGGGGACCCCTCAAACCTTCATGAAGGAGATTGGGACGCAGGTGGAAGGGCTGAGGCTTACGGAGAGGGGGGGAAGAGAGCCATGGTGGAGCCGAATACCCACAGGTAGTGGTGGGGAATTTGATCACTTTCTAGAGACCCCTGCCTATGGAGGAAAGAACCTGTTTATATCTGATGTTAAAGAAGTTGACTCCGTTGTTAGAAGAAAAATCTCGTTTGCTGTTGATGAACAAAATAAAAGTTCTGTTTCTTTGCTACGTGAGATGCCTTCTTTGAGACTGGAAGGGCGGGATGCCTGGGCAAAGACTGAACCCTCACAGACATGTAATCTTTTTGAGACAATTCATTGAAAATAGCTCTTTGTTCTGTCTTTGTAGATGGGTAAAGGTAAAAGTTCCCCACACACATGCGTGCTAGTTGGGTCTGACTCTAGGGGCGGTACTCCTATCCATTGTCAAGCCAAAGAGCCAGGGTTGTGCAAGTCTGGCCGGCATGGCTGCATGGAACACTGATTGTCTTCCCGCTTTTTATGGTGGTACCTGTTTTTCTACTTACATGTACATGCTTTCGAACTGCTAGGTTGGCAGGAGCTGGGGTTAACAGCAGGAGTTCACTCTGCTGCGTGGCACCCGGGATTTGAACCACTGAGCTGCTGACTTTGCAGTTGATCATTTCTGCGCTCTAGTCCGCTGAGCCACCACACCGTTGTGGATGGGTACCAAGAATAAAAATAGACTGCACTGAAGGAACTTTTAAGCACCAGATTACACCAAATTTTACAGTGTGGACAGGCCTTTAGACTGTTTGTAAAGGTTCTTTCCTTCCTTTCCAATGACATTTGTCTGTACCTTCCCTTGCTAGTTGATGCTGTCTAATTCCTAGATTCTAGGAGCTTTGTCTGCTGATTGTCTGGGCTACATCTTGGATACTGTTTAAAGTCAAGGTGACCAATAGCCGCCTGACTGATTATCAGTGACATATAAGAAATCTGTCCCAGGATGCATTCATTTGCACCATTGGATATCTTTGTGAATTTATTTGCAACCCTTCCTTAAGAAAGGCCATCACCACCTCAAACATAAGGCTGCTTGCGCAAGAGTGCAGCCCTGTATTGTATTCTTTCCTTGACAATTGGTGCACAGCTGCTCCTTCCCGAAAGAAAGTTGGAAGATGAGGTGCATTCACGCATGCAGCCTGCACACACTTTTAGATGGCAAAGTTAGAACTATCAAATTTCAGGGATATTTTAGGCCATTTTCTGTGGAAGATAGCTGCTTGATGCAGTTAGAAGTTTCTCTGTAAAAATGAAAAGAGGGTGTCTCAGGAATCTGAGACTAATACTCTGCTATAGGCTAGTCTTGGAGGATGCTTGTATCCTGAGAAGCAGGAGTTTCTAACATGGGACACAAACCATGTAATATATGGCTGTATAGTTTATGTTAGTTTCAGTGACCTTTGCAGTTGAACTGTTCCTAGCAGTTTCTTTCTGTACCAAGGGAAATGCATCATGTTGCGTTCCTCTAGAGCATTAATGGAAACAGCTTGGAATTACAGTGGTACCTCAGATAACGACGGTAATTCATTCTCCGAGGTTACTCGTTATCTGAATCTCGTTGTTATCCAAAACGCGGTTTCCCATAGGAATGAATGGGAAACCTATTAATCCGTTCCGGAGCCTAGGAAAAAGGCACAGACACCTGTTTTTTTGCTCAAAACTCGTTATAAAGTTCACTTTAAAGGTACAGATGCAATGCCACCCGGGGTAACTCTTTTTTTACTGATGCATGCTGGAAATTCGTTATCCGAGGCAGTCCCTAGGGAAAATTCGTTATCCGAGGCAGTCCATAGGGAAAATTCGTTATCCAAGGCAGCCCATAGAGAAAATTCATTATCCGAAGCAGACCTATACCTAGAATTGCAATTCGTTATCCGAGGCAGCCCATAGGGAAAATTCGTTATCAGAGGCAGTCCTATACCCGGAAATTTGCAGTCGTTATCCGGAAAATTCGTTATCTGGGGCAGTCGTTATCCGAGGTACCACTGTACAAGGATTTTCAGACACTCAGGACTGGGCATACATCTTCACCAGTGCTTGAACGATACTATACTTCTCTAACAGAATGAAAAGCTGACAAATGCACCTGTTTTATTTTGCAACTTGTTCTTGCATCCGCCTTTCAGAAGGTTCAGCTTTGCTAGCATCTCTTTTGTTAGAGTTTACTGGAATTTTATCCTTTGCTGGGAGCTGCTTGAACCTCTTTGCTTTGGCAGACAAGTGCTGAAACTGGATGCATTCCTTTATCATTAGGCCTGCCTGCTTGAGATAGTCTGGCAATTTGTCACTGGGGCTGTGGTTTTGACAGGTATCAATGGTGTACTATCAAGGATGAATCATGATTCTTCCTGTATCTGCTTCCTCTGAAGTCTTCCTGCTATGATGTGGTGCCTGGTGGAGCTCCATGCCTGACTCTCTGCCAGGTTATGTAAAGCTCCCACAGCTGTGGAATGCCTACTAAAAGAGTTCTCCATTAAACCTGAACCCTGCTTCTTTTCCCAGTCCGTAACATCGGATTCCCTGGAAATGTCAAAAAGGCGTCTTGCAAATTCTTATTGCTAAATATAGGGCGCCAAAACATCAAGGGCCTTGCCCCGCAACTCCAGTATTTTCAGGTGCCGGGGAGATCTGGCTTGTGCTGAATCCAGTTGTATTCATGGATTCATTGGAAGGAAACAGCATACTGTTTCTACTAGGAGAGCTGAAATGAATATCAGCAGTACAGCATGAAACCAGCTGGATATCTTTTTAATTATCACCGTTTCTGTCAAAACGACGTGTAACTTTGCTATGATACTGAGAATGCTGTTAAGCAAGTTTGGAAAGGGAAAAAGACTATTTAAATATGTAGCATAGATGCGATCAGAGTGACATTTAGTGGCTATTTCTGTAACACAGTATTGGACAGTTTCATGTCTTAAAAATGTGGAAGGTTTGGCATTTAGACCCAATTTCAACAGTGTTTTTTTTTCTTTTAGAGAAAGAATGAGTATATTTGCCTTTTCATTGCATTTGTAGCAGTTTTTCTGTTTCCCCCCATATTGCTGGCTAGTTCTCCAGTTTCCACTACATTTTTAAAAACACTGAATAATTGAAGAGCAGAGTAAACAGCTTGGTGGTGGGCATTCCAGAGTATCAGTTGTGCTAAACAATGGTGTAACGTATAATGCTCTGATCTCTCTATTTTAGCTGTGATTATTATCCCAAAAATTCACTTTGCTTTTCCATTTAAAGCAGAAAACTGGGAGGGCAGTAGCCTTTGTAGTAGTGGCTTTTGAATGTGACCTTTCCATTGACCTAGAGTTTCAAAGTCTGTTTGCTCCTACCTCTGTTTTCCCCCCTTGAAAGATTTTAATTTGTTTAAATTTCAAATTTTCTCATTTTTATTATCACACTGTAGTTGTCATGTATATGTGTGCGTTTTAATATAGCATCTTGGAATTTTTATTTATTTATTTATTTATTTTACAGTCTTTTTACCCTGCTTTTCTCCTTGGAAAAGGACCCTGTAAGGACCCTTACAGTAATGACGGCAATATACACTCCAGTCCAGTTTTTTTTAAAAATTAAAAATGTTATATAAATCATACAGACAAGTGGTTCTCAGTCTTTCTCTCTCTCTCGATTTTGTGAACTTCAGCTCTTGGCTGTGTTCAATGGGACCTCCAGATGAAGTCCAAAATATCTGGAGGATCAAAGGTTGAAAACTGGTGACCCAAGTAATGGTGGGATGGAGGTGACCGTGTGTGCAAAAAACAAAATAACATGTTTTGGAAGGAAAGACTGCATACTAGGTCTCCAATGTTATATTTTGCTGTGTTTGTGTTTTCTATTACTGCTTTATTGTGATTGTTTCCTATTTCACAGTTGCAGGTTTATGAGTGACCAAAAGTTCTCCTTTACAAGGCTGAGTCAGCACGGAGTGGGGCAAAGATGCCAATACCGCCTCCCCCTCCCCCTCCTCCTGGACCACCTCCACCCCCAACTCTCAATCAGGTAAGTCCTCCATCTTCCCCCACATACCCCATTTAGTCCCCTGGGAATCTGCTAACTACTAGGTGGTCAACATTTCTTTATAGATGAGGGATTGTAGGAGACGGCAAAAGCTAGATTCCATCTCTGTTGTTTCTGTTGAAATCTTCAGGAACAAGGCACATCACTCCTGAACCAGCAGAAAAGTGAGTCTGTTCCAGTCTAAGAAGACTTTGTACATGCATAAAAATTATGGTTCAGTATTAGTTCATGCACCATGGAGGATCTTTTACCTTCAGGCTCTATATATTCTATTTCCAGTTCCAGTTGTACTCCAAAGTAGCAAGATTTGTAGGTGTTGCTACATAGGGGCAGTGATACGCTAATGTACTCAGTGCTCTTAACTTGATGGCCCAACAATGACCATAGATTTATTGATTGATTGGTGAGAAGCATAGGAATAGAAGGAATACAAATCAATCCATCAAACAAACAAACAAACAAATTGAATGTAACTGAAGTTGCATTACTGTTGAATATGTGATTCTTTGAATCCTTTCCCGTGCTACAGTAAGCCCCCGCCTATCGCGGGGGTTAGGGGACCCACCCCACCCGCGATCGTTGAAAATCCACGATATGCGGATGCAGGTGGGGGGGCACAATGTTTGTGTGCTGCTTGTCTGCACCCCGGGGGTGCGGGGGAGCAGCATGCAATGTTTAAAAAGGGCTCTCCACAGGGGAGCCCAGCGCTGGGCTCCGCAGCCGAAATCCCCTTTGCCATTGCGCTTCGCTTGCCCGGACCTCCTGGGAGGCACGGGCAGGTGGTGCGCGATCCTCCCCTCCCTCAAGCCCTTTTCGGGTACTGCGGTCCCACGATATAGCAGGACCGTGGTATGTGAACCACGAAAGGGCGGGGGACCACTGTACTGGAGAGTGGCCCCAGAACAGTGCAGTCTGCAACGTTCTGATTAGAGTTGTCTGAATAATGAGATAATAATGCTTTGCGCAAGCTTTTGAAAAAAAGATGGAATGCAGTTCCTGTTTCCAAGAAGCAAATATCTGAGAACATTAATCTGGAAATGGGGCAGGCGATGGTCTGAGCAGGATAGGGGATGTCACTCTGAAATGGTGGAAGATCAGCTACCTACAGTATAGCTGAGAAACCATTTGCATCCAAAGGGAACCTACTTCTGTGACTACCTTTCCGCAATTATACATGCGCCATTCTCTCTTCTCAGGCAAGCACAGACCCTCCAAAATTGAGCAGGGATGAACAGCGAGGGAGGGGAGCCCTCCTCCAAGACATCTGTAAAGGGGCCAAGTTGAAAAAGGTGGCCCAAATCAATGACCGGAGTGCGCCTGTTATTGAAAGTAAGTATGGGGGTTGGGACAGTGGTGAGAAGGTGTTCACTGTCTACCTGAGATACTTTTAGTGCCCTCTACATCTTTTGGGTCTGGTCTTCCTACTTCTTGTAGGCATGGACCATAGCAACAACAGGCATGGGAAGAAATGGAGTAGAATTTCAGGAAGTGAGGTGGGGACAGTTGCTTCCAAGAGATGACCCGAGTTTGGGAAAATTACTATTTTGGACTACAACTCCCAAGAATCTTTGGGTGTCGGTGGGAGTACTGGTTCTTTGCATGCGCAGAATTGCTCAGGAGGGTTTCAGCCTCTGTGAACTAACTTGGTAGAAAAAATGGGCTGTATAAAAATATTAAGACAAAGACAATAATTAGTATGTTGCGACCCATTCTCATCCGATGGTCCCACTTATGCTGTCACTTGCTCATTGCAAGTGTAATCTTAACTGCAGATTCTTGTGGGTCACATGGAAGCTCAACAGGGTCAGAGTTAACTTGTATCTGTTGTTGTAACAATAAACTGCCATGTTATCTTTCAGGCCATGATATGTTGGCTAATTTGGGGACCTTTTCCTTTCAGAATCCAAGGGCAGTGGCAGCTACAACCCTGGTGCATCTCCCCTACAACCAAAGGGAGGCCTCTTCCAAGGTGGTGTCCCCAAGCTTCGACCTGTGGGAGTAAAAGACAGTTCAGGTGACTTGTCCGCATACCTAAATGGAGGGTGATTTAAGTGGTGATACCACATACCATCTTAGGGCCTTGGGAATGCCATCCTGTTGATATCATCAAACCTTGCGCTTCTTCTAGAAGGTTGACTTGGTTTGAGTACAAGCCATGCCTTCGCACTATAGACAGCAAAATGTCCTTAGCCTTGAATACCAATAGAGCTGGGAAAAAAATCAAATTTAATATCCACGAAGTTATACATTCCTTTCAATATATCTACCCCCTCCACATACTACTGTATAGTGGCACATCTACTTACGAATTTCATCTGTTCTGAATACAGGCTCATAAGCAGAAAAAATTGTAAGTAGAGCAGTGGTTTCTCATAGGAATGCATTGGAAATCAATTAATCAATTTCCAGGGGAGCGGATTAATAGGTTGTCAATGCATTCCTATGGGCAGACTGTCTCAATCCCTCTCAGTCAAGGGCAGCTGAAGGCTGCTCTTCTGCAGCCCTGCCAAACAGCTGACTATGACAGGTTGGACCTGTCAAAAATCGGCTCTCCGGGGGGTGGGGGGTGGAGAGCAGCCTCCATCTGCCCTTGATTGAGGGAGCAGTCACCTTCTCTTTGTCTGGGTCTCTGCGCCAAGACCCGGGTGAAGAGGAGGAGGAGGAGGGGGTGCCTCTCATGGTGGCCGGTGGGCAGGTTACAAAGGGCTAGAGAGCCAAGCTGTCATTGGCTCTAGCCCTTTGAACCCCCCCCCCCCCGCACTGCGAGGGGGGTCACAATGGCCAGTGCACGGCTTTTAAAGGGCTAGAACCAATGACAGCTCAGCTCTAGCCCTTTGGAATGCACCACCACCACGAGGGGGTCGTGGTGGCGAGCTATGGGGTTTCAAAGAGCTAAAGCCGAAGTGTCGTTGGCTCTAGCCCTTTGAAACCCGCCTGCCCACCTTCAGGACCCCCTCCCCGATCCCTAGAATGCATGCATGTTCATGTGGCTTGGGGGGGGGGAACGGGACGGCGCGCCTCCCTCCCAACCTGCCCGAACATGTACCGATTTCTGGGTTGGGTGCATGCCTGGGCAGCTCGACCAGGTTGGGAGGGAGGCATGATGGCCCTCTCATCCTTCTTGGTTGCTTCAATCTCTTTTGCAGAGATCGAAGCAACCAAGAAGAAGGTGGCAAGATGCTCTCCGCTCTGCACTGACGGGTGACTTTGACAGGTCCAACCTGTCAAAATCAGCTGTAGTGTGAAGCATCTGGGTTCCTAAGTCGATTTGCTTGTAAGTAGAGCTGCTCATAAGTAGAGGCACCAATGTACTTGAAAGGCCTTCTTTGCCCAACTTCTGCCATCTGAGGTAAGGTATAGGTAGTTGTGGCACTTTTTGTCTGGAATGTATTACTTCGGAAAGCTCATTTTGTGTTATGTTGGTTGAAGACCCTTTTATTTTGTCTTTGCTATCTGTCGCTTATATTCATTTTTAGGTTCTGATTATCTTTTGGATTTCAAACTTACGTTTGACCATGTCCCATATTAAGCCTTAATATTCATTAATTGGATTGTTTTACTTATAAGCTCCTCTTACAACCTCTTGCGATATTAAAATAGCATATATTGTGTGTGCGTGGACACACATACACACAGAGTGATGGTTAATATTAACTTTTTGTTCAGACTTGTTCAGCTACAGATTTCCACCCGGTACAAAACTGACATTGAAAAAAATGACCCTTACTCTTGCTGTCCTACTTTTAATGGTAGTTCATTCTACCTGCTTTAGCACTCCTTCCTGTTATGAGAAGTTGTCCTGCCCCTCTGAATGTCACTGGACCATCTAATGGGTATGGAATCTGCATTGACCCAGACCATTGGCCACACTCTTTCTACAAGAGCATGTTAGCTTTGCCAAATTGGCTGTGGCACTTCAGCAGGGGCTCTGCTTTCTCTCTACAAAGGAAAGTAGAAAGTAGAACTTCTTCCAGAATCAGCAGATGGGCCCAGCGAGTCGACCCATTTAACTCCTCTTATCATCCTACGTTCCTTTTGCAGTTTCAGACAGCCCGTCGGGGAAACCGTCGCTCCAGGTTCCGGGGTGCAGAGCAGCTGCCCCACGGCCTCCCGTCTCTGCCTCTAGCAGCCGACCCCAAGATGACACCGAGAGCAGCAGCCAAGCTTCCCCGCCAGAGCTTCCCCGCATGCAGAGACCCTCCTTGCCAGACCTCTCGCGGCCAAACACGGCTAGCAGCCCTGGCATGAAGCACAGCACATCGGCTCCCCCGCCTCCGCCACCCGGACGGAGAGCCAATGCGCCCCCTGCTCCCCCTCCCGTTCACAGCAACAAAGCACTTTCCTACAACCGTGAGAAGCCATTGCCACCCACTCCCGGACAGCGACTCCCAGGCAATCGGGAAGGACCACCTGCTCCTCCTGCCATCAAGCCTCCGCCGTCTCCTGTGAATGTTCGGACGGGACCAGCTAGTCAAGGCCAGTCCTTGGCACCCCCTCCACCACCTTATCGGCAGCCGCCCGGGGTCCCCAATGGCCCCGCCAGCCCCACCAACGAATCTGCCCCAGAGCTTCCACAGAGACACAACTCCTTGCATAGAAAGACGCCGGGGCCTGGGAGGGGGATGGCACCTCCCCCACCCCCATCGGCCTCCCCTTCTTTACCAAGCAATCGCCCCCCGCCTCCTGCCCGTGATCCTCCAAGCCGGGGCGCAGGTAAGAACTTTCTCTGAAAAACGATGGACTTCTTGCGTTGACAGCCTGTTCTTAAAACCTGGACAGCTAGGGGGTCAAATGGACGAGAAAACTAATTTCTAATCTGGTCCAAGATGTGCATGGGTAGGATTATAGAAGAATAGGGGCACCCTAGTTTCAAGGGTGAATGTTCCCGATGTGAGTTTCATCTCTGGTTCGCCATATTATGTTGAAATGAGAAAGGTGATGGAAGTCCTCTCCAGGTAGTGCTTTTTTAACACTTAATTTTCTTCATAGTGTGGAAGAAATAATGTGGAAGCCAGTCTTCAATCATGTGACATAAGAATATAAATACAAGTGATTGATTTCTCATCTGAGTCTCATGCTCTGCAGAAAACTAAGAGTGGGGCAAGAACTGAGATACGTATATAAGGTTGTCTTAGTATCTGATCCACAGTGTTTTTAAAAGTGTATATATTTACTGAGTGTTGCAGGACACAATAGACTAAGGAGATCAGCCTGCTTTATGCTTGAATCATGGCGACCACCAGGGAATAACAGGTGCTGTAGGTGCCTGGAGAAGGAACTTGCAAGCCACTCCAGTATTCTTGCCAAGAAAACTCCATGGATGTAGAGTCACAAAGGGTCGATCACGACTGTAACAACACAACACAACACAACACACACACACGGTGCAAAATGCTAACTCAAGAAAAAGAAGTGGTATGGATCAATTATGAACCAAATACGAAGAAAATCATTTTCAGTGTCATTTTCATGTACAGTGCTGGGAGATATTCATTTTATCATGTTAGAACTCAGATGCAAAAATTGCACTTTCCAAGAATTGAGACAGTTCCATACAGGAATTTGGGAGGTCAGAGTAGGCAATGGTCCACCTTTGTGTCACATGTGGGGTGGGACTGTTTCATAGGAAACCACATTTTGCTGGCCATAGAACTTCACTAACTGCAGCACCCACCAATCCCTGGCAGCTCGCTCACGAATGATTACTAACATAGGAACTTTTCTGTTCTAGCCCCTCCACCACCACCGCCGCCCATGATCCGAAACGGTGGTCGAGATGCCCCTCCCCCTCCCCCGCCCTATAGAATGCATGGGTCTTCAGATCCCACGAGCCGCGGGAAACCGCCCCCACCACCTTCCAGGACGCCAGTGGGGCCGCCACCTCCTCCCCCGCCAATGAGAAATGGACATCGGGACTCCATCTCCACTGTCAGGTCTTTCTTGGGTGAGAATAAAGAGCCTCTTCCTTGATCTTAATATATGTGTGAGCCGTTTGTGGGCCTTCAGATGTTGTGATGCATCTCTCTTTTTAGCCCAAGGCAGCATAGAGACTGGCTGTCTCAAACTCCAATACAGACATGGTCAAAATGTTGCCAGTGTTGCTGGCAGAAATTAAATGTCCATCTTCAAATGATGTGTTTGCCTGGCTCTCTAGATTACTGGCTTTGGTTTTTTTTAAATGTCCCTTTGAATAGAAAGCTGTGACCTAGAGCCACTTGGAGAGCCAGTGAAACATGATGAACATTTATATAAATGTTAAACTGGTGACTTGTGCATATTGAAGATGGCCAATGGGTTTTTTGCCTGTATGACGCTTGAAGCAAATTTGTGCACTTTTGTTTGTGGTCTTATACCCTGTATGAAGCTCTGATCACTGTTGATACTGGCTTCATGATGTCTTGTGCCCCACTAGTTATAGTGCAGTGTTGGCGAATCTGTGGCATAGGTGCCAAAGGTGCTATGCAGAGCCGTTTCTGTGGGCACGCAACATCTCCCCCTCACCGCCATGGCACTTCCCCCTCACTTCGGAGCACCGCCACTGTGCTCCGTGCAGAGAGCCGGGCGAAGGGGAGGCAGCGGTTTGTGGACTCGTTCGTAGCCCCTGTTTACTCTCCGCTCGCGTCGCTTCTGGGATGCCCACAAAGAGGCCACAGGCCACTGCCACTCCCCCTGGCTTTCCCCATGGTGTATCACCCCATCTTCCTCTCTGCCCTACTCTTTAATCCTCGCTTTCCCGAAGGGTAGCACCTGAAGCATTTATAACCCCGGGTACCACTGTATTCAGGTTATATTGCCCTATTGCAGGCATGTCCAAAGTCCGGCCCGGGGGCCAAACGCAGCCCGTTTTAAAATGTTTAGTGGCCCTCAGCCTCTTCTCCCTGCTGGTTCAGCCTGTCACTCATCCCCACCGGCCGCCCCTCCCTGTGCCATCTTGCAGTTTTATGGTTTGCCTGCCCTACGTGCCTCCCTCTGCTCCCCCAGCCACCCGCCCTGCCTACCCACCCCCGGCTCTGTTGCTGCAGCGTTCTCGCCACCTCCTTGTGAGGGAGAGCAAGATATGCGAGCAGTGGTGCATCTTGGGTATGTGCAGGCTGATTCCCAGGCCATGCAACAGCCATCGGGCCCTTGGGTGCCTTGAAACAGAAGCATTTTTGGCTGCTGCTGCTGCGTGCAGGTCCATGCCCTTTCTCCACCCCTCCCCTTTCAGGCTGAACAGTCCCCCCCCACACACACACACACATTTTCACCACACCAAATCTGGCCCTCCTTGCAAAAAGTTTGGACACCCCTGCCTTATTGGCACTTTGCAAAAAATAAGTGGCTTTTGAATCACAGTTTGGGCACTTGGTCAAAGTTTGCCATCACTGTTATAGTGTGTCAGAATGAAAGTAGCTGCCTAAGGTGCAGGGCTGCCTTCACATCATTTTAACCGTCATCCCATCCTCTCCCTCACAGAGCTCTAATGACAGGGGCAGCATTGCTGGCATTGATAGATGTTGCTTGTTCACACGTTCTTCCCTATTTTAATAGAAACTGCATTGTTCTCTATATATATTACCTCTTCTTTTTGCAGATGATTTTGAATCCAAGTACTCTTTCCACCCAGTTGAAGACTTCCCAGCTCCAGAAGAGTTCAAGCACTTCCAGAGAATTTATCCCAGTAAAACTAACAGAGGTGAGTGCTTATATGGTTTGGCTTATGTCTTGCAAGCATCTGGTTTATTTGTAAACAGACATTTTTCAGCACACCACTTGAGAACTTGATACGCTGTGGGGGGTGATTTGAAAACACATCATAAGGCCAAAAGCGCTGCTTGTCAGCCCTGTAAACAAAGTTGCATGGAAGGGGCATTAGCTCTTCCTTTGTTTCATTACCAAATTATACGAACCATGTAGTCATGTAGAAGAAGCTTCATGCTGGTTTGTAATTGGGCAGATTCCATGTTCTTTCATAAGGAAAAGGGGAAAGGCTGTGAGAGTTATGGGAAGACTGGAATTTTGGGGAAGGAAGTGTGGTTGCCACCGGAGCTCATGGTTCTACATGGAAAATAGATTTTTTAGGAGAAAGCTGTGTTATCAGAGGCAAGAAGGCAAGTGCCCAGAAAAAGAAAACACAAGAACTAGGTGCTTTTGGGGAGCAGGGGGGGATTAATGAGTTTCTATTTACTTCACAGATCTTGAGATCGCTTTCATGGGAGAGTAGAAATGATGTTGGACGCTCATGTTCTCTTGTGCTGTGGTGGCAATGTCCTTGTGGAAACAGACACACACCCACTGCAATAGTATTTTTTTATCTTCTTTCAGCTACACGTGGGGCCCCTCCTCTGCCTCCGATCCCTAGGTGAAAAACAACGGCGGGTCATCGTTGCGCAGCACCAAAACAAACGGACCTGTGTTTTTTTTTTTAATATGCTCATCTCCCTTCTCATCCCTGAGAAACCTGCATGAGAAACTTTTTTTCCCATTTTGATTTTAATCCCTTCTCCTCATCCTCACTACCGTTGCAAGAACCTGGATGAATGTTTGCCATTACTCCCTTCCATCTATGCATTTCATTCCTGGGCTTGAAAGGACCTGTTGGTGAGAACCTTCGCCTGCAGATTTGTGTTGGGTTTCTCACTCTCCTTGTCAGTCCTGTCATGGAGGGAGAGCACCTGGTTCATACGCTGCTGCTGCTGCTGCTGCTGTTGCTGCTGCTGCTGTCCATGAACAAGGGCTCAATGACTGTTGCTCAGCAAAGCAAACGAAACAGGACAGTTCTTGAACTGTGAAGGACCTAGTTGAAATTCCCCGTTTCTATGCCCTTGCCTAGTTTATGGGAGGGGAATGGCTCTACCTTTAGGGAGATGGGAAATTCTGTTTTTTTTTTTAAGAGGCGCAACATTTAATAGTACTGAACTAGCTTTTCCACTTTCGAATGCAAACACTACATACTAACAAGCTGTGTAATCTAAAGGGGGAGGGCAGAAAATGAGTATAACCATCATTCCTTGGAGCCCATTCTAAATGGGAAAATGTTGACACTACATAGGCGTACCAGTATCTATGGTTGTTACAAGAAAAAATCAGGGTACAGAGCGGTTGCTCTCTTTAAATTGCGGTCTGGGGCCATCACCTTCTCCATGCATGGCAGCTGCTCCAAATGGCGGCGACTGGTTTCTCAAGCGAAGCTGCTGTGACTCTCTTAAAGATGCTGCTCTCGGACGGTGTAAAAGATACAGGCACGGCTTACAAGCAGAACTGTGCATCTGGTGACCACCCCTGCCACTCGTGTTAATAAACAGCACAGTGACAGGGAAGGCTTGGGCGACTGCAGTCATGAAGAGCAACGGACTGTGAAAGAACAGGCAAAGGTAAACGGGACTGGATTAGCCGTGCAGCTTATTGGAAGAATCATGGGCACAAATACCGCAGCTGTGGAAGACTGTGTTTTAAGCCCCTTGTTTTGACTGTGTCTCCTTTTTGGTCAGGAGATCATTCCTTCCTCCTCTCCCAAACAAACTGAGGCACGATCCCCCTTACTTCCCCTGGGCAATCATTATTTCTGAAATGGACCTGATTTAAGTATTCGTTCTTCCAGCAGCAGGCATGTTTGGCTTACCCTTACACTGATGGGCACTGGCTGCCTCTCCATCTCAAGGAAGACATCAGATTGGGAACCACTTGGTTCTGGTTATAAGTACTAGACTATACCTGATGGGATATCACTCCTAATAAGTGTATTTGATGTAATACAAACATTGAAACACCTAATTGATAAAATCAGCTATTCTAATTGGAAGTTTGAACACTACTAGTTGTGAAGTTACTTTAAAGGTTAGGGACTTGACAGCTTGCTGCATGTTTTATTCTCATCAGTTGTGCACAATTGACATTGTTCTCCATGATCCTTGCCTATGACAAGCAGGGTTGCCATCTTGATATGTGACGGCTGGGATGCATGTTGTACCCCCCCCAGCAGCAATGCTGTCAACCTGTTCCCCTGGTTGTGGCGTGGAAAACTTGATTTGCCAACAAGAGAATACCTGATAGTACTTGCTTTGTGTTCCAGGTCTGACCCAGGGGCATTCCCACTTGCGCATTTTCAATGCCAGGGAAAACAAGGTTCCAGTTTTGGGTGACACACATGCTTTTTAATGCCGCAGTTTCAAGACTGAAACCATTTGAAACAGGAATGCCTCTCCTTCTGTCTCCATAAATGTATACCTTGCTGGCAAATCACATCTAGACTGTTGACCGACAGTAGGAAGGGCACTGTTCTGGGATGGGCGTCGCTCTTCTGGGTCCAGAGGTGAAGTAGATTTTCTTCACTCTTCTGCCTCCCTGCTCTCATTTATATGTTGTATAGATGGTTATAACACCAAGCCCGACTAGCTGGTTGACTGATTTTCTTTTTTGCCTTACACAGTACTTCCATCATGTGGTTGGTACCAGATTTATTATAATTGTGTATATTTACTCTTAAGTTACTTGGGGTGGGGAAATCCATGTTATAATAATAAATATTGATCTATTTTCTATGTTGTAAAAAGTTTGTAGGCTTGTCGCCATACACTACAAAAATTTCCTCACCTTCTGCTTACCTTTTGCCCCCCCCCTTTACAATGATGGAAATTTGTCTGCATTTCTGTTAATGACCAGGCAGTCCCTCATGTTGAGGGACCAGTGCTTGGTTGGCGGAATTTCTTTTTTCTTATGGAGGAAAATTAAATCTTACCCAGTGTAGCATGCTGGGAGGAGAAGTTAAATGCACTGTGCATTTGTGTGGGAGGGGTGTTATTTTTTTTTTTTAAAAACGTTATGTTCCCTGTAATGCTGGCTTCCACTAAGTATAGCCTTCGGGAAGCAACTGTGAAAGGGGGATGCTAAACTTGAAATGGCAGTCAAATGAAAACTGATTTTTATTAAAGGCACCTATGTTGTACTTGCATGATTTGGGCCAAAGCACTGCTTTTCCCCCCTCTCCGTTTTTTCTTTTTCCTTCTTGCCGTTGAGTTGGGATGTTGGGGGGGGGGCGGAATACGCTTGCTTTCCTTATTGACCTAAAATTGTTTTTATGAGGGGCAGTTAGCATATACGCAAATGCTCCTCTCACATCCTTTCCCAAAAGCTCAGGGCGGGTTGATAACGCATTTGAAAACCTCAGAAAAATAAAACTCACACATCACCACCAAGATTAAAACCTCAATTTGTTCTCTCCCCCGCACCCCCGACTCAGAGATGAGCTGTGCCAAAATAAGATTTGAACCTAGGCTGAAGGCTGCTGTCACAATTTCTGACTGGACACTTGGAGTCAGTTAGTAAACATGGCCTGATACTGGCTTTTCCTCTGGGTTCTGCCATTTCAAGCAGCCGATGAGAGAAATCAACACGTTTAAGGACTACCGTAACTAAAATGTTCCTTCTGTGTTAAAAACAAAGCAGACCAACAATGATGCACCACCAGGGTGCTTGATACTGGAACACTCTGTGTCATCAAACGGTCCAGGGTAAACTCTGGAATGTGCTGAAATCTGTCTGAAGCAAGATGGAGGAAAGGTGACTAAAGTATTGATTTTGATACAGACAGTTTCTGCAGTTGTCCTTCCAGAACTTTCCCAGGATGAGATTAGGTGTCATCTACCTAGTTCCCAGAGACCGTGTTTCTTCGGATTTAGATTCTCAGGAAGTGGAACATGGGGGGGGGGGCAAAATTAATATGTTCCTAGGTTACTAGATACAAACAGATTGGATGCGGATCCAAAGATTGGCCCGTGCATATTTGGAAGACTGGCTGCAAGCAGCTCTTAATCGGCGTTGGTGCTCCACAATAACACAGAACTGTAGATAATGCTCAGATGTAGCTCAGGGTGCAGAAGGTCTCCTTGAGAAGGTTGACTTCTTTCCCTGGATTTAACAAAGAGTGACTTGGAATTGGCTAGTGGAACAGCTGGAGACCTTTTTATCCTAGTGGTGAGTGAAAAGCCTGCATAATTCCTAGCACTGGATTCATACAAAAAAAACAAAAAACAAAACAGCAAATGCAGAATTATGCAAAGTCAAGCCAGCTGTCATTGTTGGGCAGAGCTCCATACTTCTCACTTTTGGAGTTAGATGGTCCTACTAACCTCCTTGTGAGTTATACCCAGCCCTTTCTCGTGTTGCAATCTTGCAAGTCTTCCATCGCAACTGACATGTGAAACTGTATGAATGTGCCAGGGCAAAGGCTGTTTTAGAAGGGTGTAATGTTGTATTTTTATTTTATAGCAGATTCTTCAAGCTTCACTCACTGTGCCTTATGCTTAAGTGGCTCCTGTGGGGTTGGTTTTGTGTTTGTGTATTTGGAGGAAAGAGAACCTCTCTGTTTTTCAGTGTCTTATGAGCCTATACGCATCCTTTGTGTGTAATGTGTTTGGTTGACATTACAGTTTTCCTTATTATGATACACTACTGAGGGCCACTTGCTGTAGTCTCAAGAACCAGGTGTTTGGTCTCTTGCATTTACTTTGCCTTTAAGATCAAACACATTTGTTGCCCCTTTTTCATTTTCTTTTTGGAAAGGTTTGGAGTACCTTAGAAGGAAGCTTCCTCTCTAAAGGTATTTCTTGAACCTTTTGCTATGGAAAGACTGCTTGGCTTGTGTTCCTACAATAAATGGCACATTACTGAGGCTTGCTTACAACAGTTATATACAGTTTTGTTACCCTATTGCAAAGATAAGCACCTGCAGGAGACCTCTTGCAACATTTGCAGAATGTTGTGTCCTTTAATAATTCACTGAGGTATTTTTGTCATTAAAATGATCACAGTGGCTTTTGTTGTGTCTAAATTCCACAGACTGAGAACTACCACAATAAGCACATATTTGTTTTCCTGTATGCTTTTGCTAGTGTATGAATGGAATACATGATTTGTGTGTGTGTGTGTGTGTGTGTTTAATACTATGAACCTCTCTCCTTGCAGTTCTTTCCTCGTGTGGTTATTTCCTTCTAAGCTTCTGCTTGCAATGGGTAATAATTTCCAGTGTGAATTAACAGAAAGAATGATTGCTGGCCCTTTTCTTCACAAACCTACTGGTAGAGGACTTGAGATGGGCCAGCGAGAAGCTACATTGCTAAAAACACACCGTGAAACATCCAGTACAGCAGCCCATACCACCCATAGTGTTTCTTCATCAGAATCTTGGCTGTGTTTTTAATGGACAAAATGCTAGCCCTCGTTGGTAGTACAATGAGGCAGTAATGTGCAAAGGTAGTTGCTGGAATCTCTTTAGGAGCTGGTTGAAGAGGGAAGAGAAGGACTTTAACTTGTATTCCCTGCCTACAATGTTTGCTAGTGCCTCCTCTTTTGTTGTTTCACCTCTTTGCAAAACACTGTACCCGACCAAGAATAAATGATGCTGTCTCTACTAAAATTGTAACGGATGCAGCATTGAGTCTGTGTCTGAGATCTAATAAATTAATCAAATCCAAAACATTTTTCATTTGTTCTCTGCCTCTAAGGGGATCTGCTGCTAAGTGAATACATAGAAGACATCTATCCATAGTCAGACAAATCATTTATTTATCCCATGCCATATGCTGGACTCAAGGCCACTCACTTCACAGATCTTGTGCGCCCTTTGGAGACAGCCTTGAATGTTGTACAAGAGGGCTTTGAGATAATGCAGAACAAAAAAAAATCTTGAGGTAGGACTATTACGTTGTGAGTAATTTGTTCCCAGGATAAAGGTACCTGTCCTAGTTCTAATGGAAACTGTAAGAGATGACTGATGAGAATTTGCTCCAGTACATTCCTTGGGGTTTTCCTTGGGAAGTTGGCTTTAACACACGGGTGTGAATTTTGTTTGACTCCTCTTATTGGTTGCCATGTTCATTAGCAGGAAAGACCACAGCCCCCTATCAGTGAGTACAGCTTTCACTGCTTCTGGGTGATACATGAAAATCATATGGAAAGTGATATTTTAGAGCAGTGGGTCCCAACCTTTTTTGAGTCAAAGCCATTTTTCATAAATGCCAAGTGACCTGTGCAACCTCCCCCCATGTTTGCATAAAAAGCCATCCTTAATAGGGTCAAGTCATTTAATAGGGTTCTTTCGTCTCCAAAGGACCTGTTTCTCATTCATACGTATGCCTGCTAATTTTAATATCTGGCTCCAAAAGTTTAAGGAAGAAACTATTTAACCAGGGCTACAACATATATAAAGAAACCCCTTCTGAAAACACTTTATGATCCCTTTGGGGGGGTCACAACCCTCAGGTTGGGAAACAGAGCTTGTGGCACAGTGATTAAATTGCAGTACTGCAATCAAGCCTCTGCTCATGACCCCATTTTGATCCCATCACAGTCAGGTATTTGGCTTCAGATTTACTTGGTCTTCCAACTATAGAGCTTACTGAGGGGGCAATGTGTAGTCTGAATAATTAAACTAAACCGCCCAGAAAGCGCTTTTAAGTACTAAGAGGCAATACACAGTATAAGTACAATTTGCTTTTTGCTTTATTGCTGAATTTAGTGCAACTGATTGCTAGTATACAAAGAGAGTACTTGACCAAACACAGAGCAATTCCAGATAGATCGCTTGCTAAGCCATCATCCTTATGCACTTGATTTAATGGAAGCTTCACGTGTCACCTCCCACTTGTAAACTTTAGGGCATAATCAAAGGCAGGATGTGGAGCCAACCTGATCATATTACCCTAAAAAGTAGCCACGTTAGTCTGTCTCTATTGGCAGAACAAAAAAAAATGGAAACAAGGATATTTTATGGCCTTTTAATAATTTTGATTCTCTGTGATCAGAATCCACTTCAGCCCACGCTGTAAACAAAATTGTTGGCTGTACTATTTCATCCTGGTTTCTTCCTCTCTCCCTCTTTTCCTTGCTAATTTCACCAACACACAAGTCGAGATTCTCACACACACACACACCAAGACTTCACCATTGCTTTCTCTGGCTCATCCTAGGGCGGCTGGTTCCCAACCGGCGTCCCCGGAATCGAACCGGGGACGGCCACCCCTCGTGCTTGGCTCTTCGGGTCTTGGGACCACCGCAGCCACGCGGACGCCTAACCTGACGGAAGACGGGAGGTTCCCGAAGGGCGGGGGCGCGGAGAAAGAGGCGGGCAAAGGCGATTGGCTCCGAGGTGCAAGCTACGCGAGAGAGGGCGGGGCTGGGAAAAGGTTCGGAGGAGGCGGGGTTGGCGCGAAGTGCGGTGATAGGCTGCTCGGCTGCACCAGGAGACCAATGGGAGGTCCCGAGCGGACGGCGCGCGCGCGCGCGCTCTGCGAGGTGGGTCGGCTCCGGCGGGAGAATTGAACGATCGGGCCGTGGAGGAGTACGTGGCGGCTCGTCTCTCTGTCTGTCTCTGTACCCTTCGTGAAGGCTCCTGGCTCAGGTGTGACGGGCGAGGTCGGGCGGGGGTGACGCGGGGACGGGAGGGAGGGAAGGAGTTGGCGTGGAGGGAAAAGAGAATTCTTCCCCTTTTAATGACAAGGTAAGAGGAAGCCGTCCTTCCCGCGCTAGCTTATGGGACTTCCTTCCCCAAGATCGGCCACGAAAGTTCAAACAACGTGGCTGCAGGCACTGAAGGAAGGGCGTTTCCTTCTGAAAGGGGGAGCGTGGGATCTTTGGGTTGGTCTCCTCGGAAGGAAAAGGGAGCAGCCATTGCAGAAGGGTATTTCTAGAGAAAGGAAATGGCGTTCCTTTGAGGAAGAAGGATTAAGTATCCTGGGGAGGGGGAGAAGCGAGTAGAACAAAATTCAAGGAGCTCATTGTTGCCTCTCGTGTGATCCCCAGCGTGGCCTTTACAGTAAAAGGTAAGGAGTGTGTCGTTTTCCAGGGGATCATTTTCATTATCTTTCACTTATGGTTATGAGGGTGGCCATGCAGTAGCATCAGAAGCGCCACAAGCTGCCCACCTTTTCATTATTAGAGAGTTCAGTCAAAGACACCCAATAATTATCATGGCTCGATGCTAATTGGGAATGGCAATCAACCCCTCGCCCACCAGGTGCCCTGCTACAAATCCAGCAACCCTCTGTTCACAGACATGTGCAGTGTTCAAAAATGTACTATTTGAGAGACAAAAGTAAAGATCGGATGGGTCTACTACACAACATTGCAGAAGGACAATAGCAAGAGTTGCCTCAAAAGGAATCAGCGTAATTCAAGGAAACTGTTGAAAGCAACACGGTAGTACTAAGCCGTCAATCCAAGAAGTGTAGGGAATGGATCCTCTTTATGAAATCCTTTTTAAATATGTGCAAATATGTTGTTTGTTTATATAGAATTATAACTTACGATTCTTATTCCATTGGAAGATATTTGAGCCATAGCACATTTTAAATTAAACTATTAAAGTATCATGCCTCCTGGACAACAGCGAGTTGAGATCACTAGGAACAAGGAGAATGAATGGCTGATATGGCTTGTGTGTTGCCTTAGGTAAGCTGTGTGGTCTCAGAATGTCACCTGAAGTATCAATATTTCGTACCTAGAAAAGTCTGGGAGGGTTGCTGTAAATTGGGATTGACTTGACAGCACATTATTATTGTTAGCATCATCATCATCATTAAAACACTGACCATCACCCCTCACTTGTCTCTTATAGTTTCTCAGGAAACTTGTCGTTAGTGGCTTCATCTCACATGGCTTTCAACTCACATGGCTTAAAGCAATTAGATTAGAGGGTTAGCATCATCATTATCTGTTTTCTAGTCAATTCTGGTACTCTATATGGCGAGCCGTTTGAGGATTTTTTAGGTAGAGAAGTGGTTGACTGTTCCCTTCATTTGTGGACATCCTGGAACTGTGCAGTTTGCCCTGAAGCCACACAACCTGGCTCTTCTCCCTGAAAGCATGGTGGGGGCTCGAACTCACAACCTCTGGCTCCACAGCCAGATACCTAAGTTTCAGACAGTGCACATCTTTTTAACCGTTGACATCTTCCTGAAGCCATCTTCCTACAGGCAAGCTGCTTTCCCTAACATTTTTAGTTCTGTTTTAGCTATTAGCATGAGAACTGAATGGAGCCTTCATGTATAGGGGGACTCCTTGCTTTGATTTAACCTTAGCATTGTTATTCACCACAAATGGTCTTGGTGGGAAATTGGGTATTTGCAACAGTTAAAGAACTGTGAAGTTTGAAAGAGAGATGTAGCAGGATGGTGGTCTATTGCATGCTCTGCTTAACATGCATACTAGCACGTATTCATATATTTCCTTGGTCTCCAGGATTCATCATGACCAGAACCAGGTCTCTGTCCCAGAACCAAAGCACAATCAACTTTCCAAAGCGGAAATCCACAAGGACACGTTGCAAACCTCAAAATAATGAGGAGGGTTCAAAACCGGACTCATCCACAGTGTCTGTCTCACCACTGTCCTCCAAGGAAAAGGTTTTACCTCTTAGCCCCCGCAAACGCCTGGGTAAGTTGCACACATAACGCCTTCTTGTTAGTGAGTGCTGACATGAGACATAAGACTTTGTGATGTGTTGTGGTGTCCAGATGTGGGCCTTTGGCCGCAATGTCTCCAAATAATTGGAAAGCACAGTGATTCATACAAGTTGGACTAGAAACACTGGTTCATGTATCTGAATCCTGTCTATACTGAAAGGTAGCAGATGCACAGATTACAGGTGGCAGCAATTGGATGTTGATTCTATAACATGCAAAGCAGCGGCTGTACTACTGAGCTGCAGACCTTCTCTCTAACTGCATGGCAGGATTAAAGTATTTGGCATTGTGCAACATTAGCCATACCCATTAAACCCAATGGACTAATAACCCAACTCTCCATAGGATCATAGCACAGCTTTCTGATTTGTCCTCCAACCCTTTAGCGACCAATGACAAGCTCCTCGTTTCCCATACAAGTTAATTAGTGGGAAATTGATTGCATGAGTCTGTCTATATATTGTTAAAGAGATTCCTGCTGTGTTTGAAATAATTGTTCCATTCAGCATTATTGTTTACATCTTTATTTCAAATAACTTATTCTATTTCATTTTTATATTTATATTGGGTTACTTCAGTGGCAGGAAATAAGCATATGAGAGAATAGCAAAATTAATATAAAAATTACCAGTGACTAGGTATCATGCAAGAAGGTTCAGGGAGGGCAAACACCCCTGAATGCAGAAGCACTGTAAAGGAGCTGTGAAGTGTAAGAACGAGATGCTTCAAACTAAATAGCAATGTTTTGACAAAGGAATGGATTCTGTTTAGGTTAGAAGATGAAGTGCCTGTATCCGAGTCCTTGGCTGTATGGTTTCCTTCTCAATGGCATGGCTCTTTGTTCCACAGGAGATGAAAACCTCTGCAATGTCACCCAGTTGACGCCTTGCTCCCCAACTAAGCAGAGTAAAAAAGAGAACAGCTGTCCACTCACTCCCCCCAAAAGGCGAACTTTACTCTTCGCTGAGCAATCAACCCTCAAGTCTCCAACCAAAAATAGTAGCACTTCGGTTCCCTCTCCCCTTCGCAGAGCAGAGGAGACTCCCAGTACTTTGCAGCGGCATTGCCCTAGAAGAGAGATGGTGTGTACGCGTCTCTTTAAGCAAGATGGTAGGTAACAATATTCTTCAACTTCCTCCTCCACTCTGCTTTGTCAGTGTTTTTGCAAGAACACCTATTTTGGGTTAGTCATCTACCTAAGAACTTCCAGAGAGCTTGAGCACCTAGCAAGGTGCTCTTTTCTTTCGCTCAAGTTCATGTGAGCTTTGTAATATATAGTGGTACCTTGTATAAAGGAATTAATTCGTTCCAAATGAAATTCTGTAAAGCAAATTTTCCTTTATACAAATTTCCCATAGGAATTCATTGAAAACAGAGTAATCCCTAATTGCGACCATTTTTATGTTGTACGGATTCGCCCCATAGGTGATTCTGTTAAGCAAATTTCCCCTATCTTTGGAATTTTTTTATGTTGTACAGATTTTATGTTATACAAACCATTTGTTATACAATGGACCACTGTAGTAGGATGTTGTTCAATCTGTTAGTTCTACGGAATGAAATACAAAAGTGGAACAGGTGATATCTTTAGGCTACTAGAAAAATAACAAAAACGCTAATATTTTTCAGGGCGAAACGCTCTTCCTCAAATTAGTACCAATAGTTTATATCATGGCAAAAGATGGATTTGCCAGGAGTTATTTCGTAGATGTAAGGTCCCTGGCAAGATGGGGGGAAAAGCCAGGCAGGGAGCTTGGATGTTGTAGGCTGCATCCAAAATGAAGGGAGGGGGTGTTTTTATTGTCCCAGTCCTTCCAAAGGTATGTCACGGCTCACGTGCACACATTCGCACCTCTCCTCACTGTGGGTGACAAAGCTAGATATGGCTGTGCCATAAATTTAAAGTAGATTCCGTGTTACATTCTAACCCTGCTCCCAAGGGAACAGCAACCACAGTCTGGGACAAAAGTTTGGATCTCTCGGGAATCTCATCTAACTCGAGTTTGCAAGGTGCCTTGAGTGAGGTCTTAAGACCTCAGGCCTCCTCATTTGTAGCATAGATGTAGTCAGAGGGGGGATTTGTAATTGTATTTTTTTATTTTGGGTCAGTATGCTAAGGGAATCCTAGGAAGTGTTCCTGAAAATTGCTGTTGTGTTTTTTTTCTCACGTGCCTTTCTTAATTTAGCAGTGTCCTTTTGTTGCAAGCCTGAAGTAGGGTGTCCAGTCACTAGGGAGGAGATTGCCCTAATCAACACATGGCATTGCCTTCCGTACACTTTGATGCCGTTGAATGGGGAGGAGTCAAGGTTGAGTTTATGCCTCCCCGCTTCACTTTTGGGGCAGGCAGATGAGCATGGAGTGCCCAGGCCCCCTTCTTTGATGCCTCTAGAAAGGCACTATGGCAATGAATGTGCCTAGGTATCCCAGCGGTTCTGGCCTTATTTGTACACTGGACACACTACACCAGTGGTGGCGAACCTTTGGCACTCCTGATGTTTTGGACCACAATTCCCAGAATTCCAAGCCTGTATTGCCGATGACAAAGGACTGTGGGAGTTGTGGTCCAAAACATCTAGAGTGCCAAAGGTTTGCCACCACTGCACTACACCCACCTCTTGCACAGCTTTTACCCAAAGGCTTCAGCATTTCTGTTAATGAATAATCTAATCCTTGTGCTGCTAAGTAGTTTTATATCCTTTTTTTAAAAAAATGGGCCTATCCTGAACTCATTAAAGATGTTGGCTGCTGCTTTGTGGCATGTTCTTACTGTCTGTTCCAAGTATGTTTTTTTTCCATTCTGTTCCTAACAGGCACCTGCTATCAGCAGGCAAAGAGTTTCCTTCATACAGCTGTTCCCGACCAGCTACATGCAAGGGAGAAAGAGACGGGTGCCTTGCGTGAGTTTCTCCGGGAACATGTTTGTAGAGAAAAGCCTGGAAGCCTGTACATCTCCGGAGCTCCAGGGACTGGGAAAACGGCCTGCCTCAACAGGGTCCTACTGGACATGAAGGTAACTAGCTGTTGGGTCTACACCTGAGTCCTGATCTCGCTTGGAGGTCTGTGCTCTTAAACGTAATGCTGAAACAAACATTGTCCAGTTCTGGCCAATTGCATTTCTTATGGCTGTAGCAATGCTTTGGTCTGCTTTCTCCTTGGTTTCTCAGAGTGGCCTTGGAAATTTTACATCAGGCATTCCAAACT
Source organism: Phrynocephalus guinanensis (assembly GCA_037367245.1). Classification (NCBI taxonomy): domain Eukaryota; kingdom Metazoa; phylum Chordata; class Lepidosauria; order Squamata; family Agamidae; genus Phrynocephalus; species Phrynocephalus guinanensis. The sequence continues at coordinate 25,997,850 of CM074743.1, read as the reverse complement.
TCGGCCCTCCAGATGTTTTGGAACACAACTCCCACAGTCCTTTGCCCCAATACAGTTTTGCCCCATACTGAAATATAAGGCATCCGCCGAAAATAAGGCCTCCCCACAATAAGATAACAATAAATGTGTACCATATTTTTTTTCATGAAAAAATAAGACATCCCCTGAAAATAAGACCTAGCGCATCTTTGGGAGCAAAAATTAATATAAGACACTATCTTATTTTGGGGGAAACACGGTACATGCTTTGGACCTCCCAAGTGCCGCTGCTCTCAATCTTATGCAGACTGTGGTGTATTTTCTAGTTGGCACAGACTACATGCTCCTACAAGAGACGATAGCTTCCTATTTGTTCCCACGCATTTCCCTGTTTCTCGTGGAATTTTCAGCCATTTCGATAGCAACGCCGGCATGTTGTTTTTTATTTTATTTATTTATACTTTATTTCTATCCTTCCTTTGCCCCAGGGAAAGGATTTGAGGTGGCATGCAACAACTCTAAAAAATAATAAAAAAATAGAAATGCAGGCTTAACGCACAATAAAATAAGATATTCATACTCTAAAATGTGGCTTAAGCAGCATTAAAAAACATTAGTTCACACAAAGTGAAACAATTAGAAAATTCCTGACTTAAAGGCATGGCGCATGGCCTAAAATTAACAAGCCTGCAGGTGCATTCAAAGATCAAAGGGCAGCTGTAAAAAGAAGGCTTCCATCTGCTGCCAGGAAGGTTGTAAGGAAGGAGCCTCACATGGCAGAGAATCCAATGGACTGGGGAACAGCCACTGAACATGCCCTGCCTCAAATCCTCGATCAGGTGTGACTCTGATGGCAGTGAGACCAAGAGAAGGCCCTCATGGTGAAGGTCCCCGATAAGGGGTGGGGGTGGGATTTTATGCGGAGATGCGATCTTTCAAATACCCTCTCTCAAGCCGTAAAGGGCTTTATAAATTATAACCAGCACTTTGAATTGCACTGGAAACAGATTGGTACACAATAAGCAAATGACCTGCCGTATATGTGTACAGGATGTAGGTATGTGGTCGTACAGAAGGACCCCGGTATCCTCTGGGGATTGGTTCCAGGTCTTCCCATGGATAACGAAAACCATGAATAAGAGAGAACACCAACCAACCAACCCCCCCCCCAAAAAAAAACCTGCTGTTTTGTGACAGTAGCTTAGCTTTATGGCTGTAAGTGCTGTTTTATGATAGTAGCTTGCTTTACAGCTGCTGTTTTATGACAACTTGCGGCTTCTGAATTATTTATTTACTATTTTCCTCTGCCAACCGTGGAGAACTGAATCAGTGGTTAATAAATCAGTGGATACGGGGGGGCCCTATTGCATTTTGCATCATAAAATACGTATGAGGAGATTCTTTTCAGAGATAGAAAGATTCTGAACACCATATTGGAGAAGTCTACATGGATATTTTATCCACCCTGTATTTCAGATTGCATTAATCCGCCACCTATCGCAAGGGTTAGGGACCTGACCCGCGATAATGGAAATTTATTTATTATTTATTTATTTAATGGATTTATACCCCGCCCATCTTCTGAGACGGAACTCTGGGCGGCTGATATGCAGATGCTGGATTCGGTCGGGACTGGGGGGGGGCTATCTGGGGCCTCCTCCACTTACCTGAGGTCTGGCGCTGCCCTGAACGGGCCTCCAATGGGCTTCCTGGGCCTGTCGAAGGCCCCAGAGTTGGTTTCCAGCAATCCGGAAGTCACTTCCGGTTTTTTGGACATAACTTCCGGTTTGCCGTAAACCACGTCTGGGGCCTCCAGCAGGCCTGGGAAGCATGTTGGAGGCCCATTCGGGGCAGCGCCAGGCCTGGGGTAAGTGCAAAAGGCCTCAGATGGGCCCAAGCAGCTTGCCCTAGGGGCCCTTGCATTTCCTATATTGTGGTCCCATGATATACCCGGGACCGCAGTATATGAACCGCGAAATGGTAGGGGATGACTGTATCATATTAGTGCTGACATACAGATGCAAAATTATTGCTGCCTCTATTAACTTCTTCCAGGAGCCTGTACTCAGTTTATCTTGCAGGTACCTACAGTATGGCTCGTGACAGCTTTTGGCACTGAGCGTATTTCTACCGCACTTCCTTCGACTCTGTTCCAAACCCCCCCCCCCTCTTTTGTACGTTTCTGGCAGACGGAGCTCACCGAGAGTCAGATCGTTGTCTTGAACTGCATGACCTTGAGATGCTCCCATGCCGTTTTCCCTGCAATGGCCGAACAGTTGGGCCTGGCCGGAGCGAACAAAATAGCCAGGGCTGATGTCGTCAGGAAGTTGGAGAAGCGGCTGACGTCAGAACGTGCACCCATGATGTAAGTCCTTAATCTCTGTGGAGTGTGAGCAGGGGTGGGAAACGGGTTTTCCAAGTAGAGGAAGTTACTTCAAAATTAATGCCTTATACAGTAAGACCCCCGTATCCGCGGGGGATTGGTTCCTGCCCCCCCCCGCGGATAATAAAATCCGTGGATAAGAGCAAACACTCTTATCCGAGGGTTCCAGGGATAAAAACAGAAGGCAGAGCCCGGGGCGAGCGGGTGAGCGAGCGGGATCTTTGGGGCCACGTGGCCGCTTCCTCTGCCACCACCCGCGCCTCTCCGGTGGGCGACCGCTTCCACCAACACCACCCGAGCCTCTCCTGCAGGTGAGTGCTGCCTGGGACCTGGACCACTGCTGGCCCGGCCCCTTGCACTGCTGCTCGCCTTCTGCGGATAACTGAATCAGCGGCTGGTGAATCAGCGGATACGGGGGTGCTACTGTACTGTCTGTAGCTTATAAAGAAGAAGAGCATTATATGCATTTTTTGTCCTAAAGTCATCTGAGGATATCTCAGAATTCTCAGCTGCATTACAGTGAAGCAGCAGGATTTGTCTGTAATAAGCAAGGTAGTGCCCATCTGAGCAGCTGCTGGGCTGATAACATTTGTTTGAGCAAACACTCCAGGCACTGTTCTGTTTAAAGAGGAATCACATGCCTTTCTCATGCTCCCTTCTCAGTTTCTCTCCCCCCCCCACCCCTCTGTGCCATATATTTTAGCCCTCTAAATATATTTAGGATTTAAGAGGCTGAAGTAACTGTTCTTATGAACTTGGAGATTATTGCAGATTAAGCCACTTCACGGAGTCACTAATGATGATAAATTATACAGCTGTAATATCCCTGTGAGGAGTCTTTCTTAAGAAATAAGCATTTAACAATATGATCTCTGTTGGGCTTAGTTCTCTGCCAGTCTTAGTTAAGATAGTTGGTACTTAGGTAGGTCACTCCTTAGCGCATGGGGAATTGAGATTCTCGGCATAACTGGGGCCCCTGGAGGCATCATGTGAATACGTTATTCGGCTCTTCTATGAACTGTACATCCAATAGCACAGACCGTACATAGGGGTTCACTCAGAGTTAAAATATCTAGTACAGTGGTACCTTGCATAAAGGAATTAATTCGTTCCAAATGAAATTCCGTTAAACAAATTTTCCTTTATACAAATTTCCCATAGGAATGCATCAAAAACAGAGTAATCCCTAATCGCAACCATTTTTATGTTGTACGGATTCTCCCCATAGGCGATTCTGTTAAGCAAATTTCCCCTATCTCTAGAATTTGTTATGTTGTACAGATTTTATGTTATACTAACTGTTTGTTATACGAGGGTCCACTGTATTTGAATAATTCAAGCAGATAAATGGAAATAAGTCTTCTGTTTCAGTCTTAAAACTGTTGTAGTTCAGTGCTTGTTTTAATTACAATCACTGAATGGTGTTTTGTAGTTACAGTATAATGTATTGTGTTATAACAAACAAACAAACAAACAAACTTTATTTGTATGCCGCATTTCTCCCCAAAGGGACCCAAGGTGGCGTACAACAAATTAAATGTTATTAAATTATTAAATTATTAAAATTAATTAAATTAAATTAAACAAAATTTAGCCCTATACGTCTTTAATTTATGTTGTGAGCTGCCTTGGGTCCTGCACAGAGAGAAAGGCAGACTGCAAAATAAATATATAAACAAGTCTCTGTGGATTATAATCCTTTTCATCAGATGTATCTAACCAAGTAGGCTGTGCTGCATGAAAGCTTAACTGCAATAAAACCTGTAGATCTTGAAGGTGTCCCGAGGCTCTTATGCCTTTGTCCTATGCTGGGCATCTGCTGGGATTATCCATTGTTGGTAGTTATTTGGGTGATTAGAGGCAACAGCAGGGGGAAAGATCTCATAGTAGCTTTCTTTTCTCCAGTCTGTGTCTCAGATCTACACACTGCTTTCTTTTTGCCCCCCTCGAACGTTCTTTCTCACATGTTGGGTGTTTGTTTTCTGTGCAGCTTGCTTGTTTTAGATGAGATGGACCAGCTGGACAGTAAAGGACAAGACGTGCTGTACACGGTGTTTGAGTGGCCTTCGCTGCCTTCCTCCCGCCTTGTTCTCATTGGTGAGCCTCAGAAATACTTGCGACTTAAGCTTCAGCTCATGTCAGGAGAGACATCAGGAGATCACGTCCCGCTTGGTATGGCAGGTTCCTCATGATCTCGATGGCTTATTCAAGATCATTCACGCCCTGCTTTTCTCCCAGTGAGGAAATGTAAAACAGCTCAGCTGCCTGATCGTATAAGCAGAAAAAAATGACGGGCTCAGATTAGATGTCATCAGCACAGAGTGAACAATCTTCTCACGATATAAATATTTCCATGGAAGATTTAAATTCAGTTCAAGAAGCTGGAAAAATTCCTGGAATTGCTAAACAGATCTGCAAGAGGGCGCTAGGGTGGAGAAGGCCACTTCAAAGGGAGACGTGGGGAGCCAGCCTTAGTGCCCACCACACAAAATACTACAAATCAGTAGTTCTCAACCTGTGGGTCCTCAGATGTTCCTGAACTGCAGCTCCCAGAAATCCCTTCCAGCGCAGCGAGTTGTGGAAGTGTCTGGGAGTTGCAGTCCAGGAACATCTGGGGACCCACAGGTTGAGAGCCACTGGACTAGATTGTTCCTTCACAGCCTGCTACTGCTGAACCTATCCAGAATGGGCCAAGAAGAAAGGGCTGTTGCCTTACAATTCTTGACGGAACATTCCGGTCTAAAGTAGTATGGTTGCTACACATTCAGAGGAATACTGGTAACTCTTAACTGTAACCATGTGCTGTCATGTTGATGTCAGCTTATAGCGACCATCCCAAGGTTTCCAAGTTATGAAGCCTTCAGAGGTGAATGACCAGACCTTCTTTCTGGTGGCACTTGGGGAAGACACAGTTTACCTGAGATGGCACAAATAGGAGGGCACCACCCTCCATTTGTACACATGATTTGCCTGACCCCTCTCCTTAGTGACATAGCCAAGCACTTCATCCCATACTAACTCAGTGGTTCCCAACCTTGGGGTCGGGACCCATTTGGGGTTGAACGACCATTTCACAGGGATTGCCATGAGCCAGTGAAGAAAAAGGCACAAACGGCTTGGGTCTGGAGGGGGAGGGAGAGGAAGGGGGGGGAGAGGGAGTTGCAGCTTGATAGGTTGGAGGGGGTATCAGTCAATGACACCGGAGGCTGCGATGGGCTGAGGGTACCTGTAGAGGGAAGTTCTCTATGGCACCTGGAGCAGTGGCCTGCCAAAGGGGGCTTGTGGCCTCTTCCAAGCAGGGCAAGGGGTCACCACAACATGAGGAACTGTATTAAAGGGTCAAGGCATTAGGAAGGTTGGGAACCACTACTAACTCTTTCTCCGGCCATACCCATTTTTGTGTTCCCTCGTCCTCTTGAACTTGTTGTTAGCTCGGTATTGATGGAATACTAACTTTACTCCTCCTTCTGATATTATTTGTATGCTTAGGAACTGCCAGTATTGGCCAGAGTAGGAGGTGAGCTTATTTTAGGTTGCCAGAGAAAAATAAGCATTCTGGATGTACCTGTTTGAATATCGTTAATTCGTATTGGTTTGCTTTGTTTCTGAAGCCAAGTGTGTATGTGTGTGGGAAAGACAAAATTGAGCGTCTGTCCTCTCTAAATCTCCTTTTATTGACAGGGATTGCCAATGCCTTGGACCTTACGGATCGCATCCTGCCCCGTCTGCAGGCCCGCCCAAAGTGTCGGCCCCAGTTGCTAAACTTTCCTCCCTACAACAAGGACCAGCTTGTCTCCATCCTCCAGGAGCGCTTGAAGCAGGTAAGAGGTCTGCAGCCAGGCCCTGGCATTTTTGCCCAGGCTTTAAGCAACTTATAGAAGGAAAGGCTGCCTCCACTTTAAGGTTTTTCTTGGGACTTAGGATGTGATTATCTGGACGTCTGAAATGTTATAGCATTTCCATCCTGTGTCTTCCATCAGGAACTTCTTTTTTGGAATCCACTGCAGTTGGGAACAAGTGCCTGTTTCTAGGGGGAACTGTAGTCATCTAGTAGTTTAACCCATGAAAGGTGGGTTAAAAATATTGGTAATTTGGCAAAGAGTGTGATATGGGTGAGAGCAAATTGGTATTAAAGGAAAAATGATCTGAACCCAAATGGTGAAAAACTGTGCCGTAAGTGCAAGCACACGCTTGCGTACATACTGCATTGCCATAGCAAGTATGAGTAACTCCAGAAATAAAGTGGACTTGTCTACGAACTCTCACATTAAAAAATATAAAAGTTGGTATTTAAGATATCACCATTTTTTGTCCTTTGTTTTGTTTTCATCTATGCTCCAGAAATAATGCTAGTGTGTGCTGCAGAAAATAAAATAAAAAATAGAGGCCTAGGTGGGGTAAAAATGGAATTGAATTTAAACCAATCAAGCAGTCAATCAATCTGTCAAATAGTTTACTATAATGTACAGTTGAACATACCCATATCTCATCTAGCATTAGATCATTAATCACAGAAAAACACAATAACATTGTACTGGTCGCAAGCCAATACTGAGTTGACCATATTGGCATGATAGATGCTGAGGACCCAGTATTTGCCTCTTCTGTAGCAGTGCTTCCCATCTTTGAGTAACCCAGGTAGTCTTGGAATACAACTTCCAATAACCCTACAAGCACAGCTGGTGGGGAAGGCTTTGGAGTATTGCAGTTCAAGAACATCTGGATTACCCAAGGTTAAGAACCACTGTTCAACAAGGTTCATAGCTACAAGGTTGGTAGCTTACCTCAATGCTAGTTAAACTCAAGATTCTGCCCTTACTTTATATGGCCATGTCTCTAAGAGGACTGATCAGCTGGGCTACTTCCTGGTGGCTCTCAGTACGATAGAAGTGTACAGGAGAAAGGATTAAACAAGTTTTGAGCTCCTGGGCAGAAGTAGTGGAGGTTGAATTCCATAAATGCTAAAAAACCAAAAACAAACCAACACTCTGGATGTAATTTCTAGGCCAAAGTAGGCTGTTCTTGTAACCCCGTTTCATCTTCTCTTAGGTCTCAGGGGAGCAAGTGTTGGACCGTGCTGCCATCCAGTTCTGTGCTCGGAAAGTCTCGTCCATCTCTGGGGACGCTCGCAAAGCTTTGGACATATGCAGGTGAAGAATCTATAGCACTGCAAAATCAAAAGCTAATTACAATACATGGGAAGTGATTTAACGGTTCGTTATGGCGCTGGGTCTCCCTGCCTAGGAGGAAGAGAAATGAGAGCTTTTACATCTTGCCTGGAGAGAGGAGATCACAGCCTCCTGGCTGTGTTAATGCCTGGAAATATTCACAGCCCATTACCTATGAAGGGTGAGAGGAATTGGTCCTCCCTGCTGCGATTATAGATTGGTTAATTACATTTGGATTGCAAAAGGCTCATTAGCCGTTCTCAAGCAGACATCTTTATGGAGCTTAGATGTGTTTTCTTTTTTCCCTTTGCAAGGGTGTTTCGGGGAGTTGCTTTCTGCCTCCCCTGACCTTGGCCGAGGTACGTGCAGGGGTTGCCCTTGCTTCCTGGGTTTGGCCCAAAATCAGATCAAAAAGAGATACCTAAGCAGTTAATGGCGATAAAGATTTCTGCCTAGATACGGAAGTCCAGGGATGTGACACTCTGTGAATGGGAAGGATATAGCTCTAGATTTTCAAGGATACCAGCCCTTCTTTTTGTGTGGCAGGGTTAGGATACTCTCATAGGACGCTTAAGGATGTGTAAAAGGTTGCTGTGTGTCCTGCCCGTTGCTGTAAGGCAGGGCCATAAATCCCGGCAGATCATCTCGTACTAGAAGCGCAGACCAGGACAAAGACGGAGCATCATCCCAGGAGGGCCTGCAAAGCAAATTGTTCTGGTTGACTTGTCTGAGTAAAGATAAGCTGTAGGGAATAAATAGTTAGCTCCGGCGTTGCTATCTGGTCTCATCGTCACAGGGAGACAGAGCAGATTATTTCTTATCCTCGTATAAATAGATAGCCTCACGTTTATTCGTTCATTTGGAAGTCGATGCCTCGGACTTCATAGCGTGCTCAACGCGTTCTTTGTCGAGTGTGTGCTTTCTGTGGGGGTATTATCAATCTCGTATTGCTATCTAGACAGCACTTAGAATATGCTGCATAGCTGCACTGATACGTGTTGAAGGCCATTTATCCCCTCCCCCCTTTGGGGTAACTTCAGTTGTGTCTTTTTCATGAAGAAGATAACACCATATGTTGGGTGTGTTGCACGCTGCAATGGATCTCTGTTTCCTGAGCGTCTTGGAGGCTTTGTGAATGGTTGTGTTTGTTACACTTTTTGGGGCTGCCCCCTCTTTTTCTTTTGGTGGCATTTTAGCTTTGTGGTTCTCCTCCTCGCATACAAACTCCATTAGAGCTTTTGGGATCCCTTTGCACCATTGTAGGAGGCAGATGAAAGCATTTTTATTCAGCTGACCTTCTGTAAGTTAATGCACTGATAAATTGTTTTTAAAGGTGAGGAGGGCTTGTAAGAACTTTGCCATGGCTGCGTTTTATTTACAATTACTGTGCCCACAGGCCATAACAACACAAAATGGATTGCATGTTCAAATCAGACCACCTTTTGCAGCAACATGCTTATTTAAGTCTAATTGCAATGTTTTAAAATCAAATTTGGTCAAGCGCAGGCTCGTATTCTACTATTAGGAGAAGTAGAGAAGTACACATATTAATCTGATTTAATTCAAAATCAATCCAGTAGCAAATACTTGGGCCATTTTCAGCACTGTGTCATTAGATTTAAGCATGCAGTTATGGACCAGTATTACAGTGGTGGATGATTATGTAATGGAGCAACTAATCACATCTGAAATTGTGTTACCTGATTGGGACTAAGGAAGGAGATAGGGAGCAGTTTTTCTGTGCCTTCCCTCCCTACTTACCAGATCCTCAGATTATATAATGTCAGGGTGCATTTGAAGATGCAGCAAAAGCAAAGATGCTTATGCTATGGCAGAGCTGTGGCCTCTCCAGGGCCACCATGCCTGAAACCTCTTGTTCTGACAGCCACCTTCAGCTGAAGAATGATTTATAGTTGGGACATCTGGAGACAGATGTGCTTTCCAGCTGCTCTTGATATGGGGGAACAGCTCTTTTATAGCATCCTACGGACTCTGAATTGCTCCCTAAATGTTTTTTTTTTTCATTAAAAGTGTGGTACGCAAAATGATTCATTTGATTGTAATGTCCCTTTGGTCTGCCAGTATGATTTTTAATCTGATTTTAATCCAAAGACATGTGAAGGAAAGAAACACCTTTAAATGTACCCAACGCTTCCTCAAATTGAGAAACATTATTTTGCCACCTCTGATAATTAAAACGGATGGGTGGCTTCGTAGCCCACATTTTGCTTAACCTATGGCACAGTTGTCAACTTAAAAGAGATTTAATCCTGCCTCCTACCACCCATTGGGTGCCCAAATTAGACAAGAGGTTGGCACTGAGGCTTTGGGTTGAATGCCGCCTCTAGCAGTGCTTCCACTGCAACAAATAGAGCGTTCGTCTCATTAAGAGGCAAGATAGTAATGAGCTCCCATTAATGGGCCGTGCATGCCACACCAGGTCTTTTAATTCCCCGTGGAAATGACATGCTTGTACAATTGTGGCTCTTCATCTCGGCCTGGAAGCTTTGAGGGCTTTCGGAAGGCACAGGAGAGAAAGAACCACAGCAACTGCCCCATATGAGAATGTAAGGACTGGCTTAGGTGACATATCATGGCAGGCATGTCCAAACTTCAGCCCTCCTGATGTTTTGGACCACGACTCCCAGAATTCTAAGCTTAGATTGGCAATGACAAAGGACTGTGGGAGTTGTGGTTCAAAACATCTGGAGGGCCGAAGTTTGGACATGCCTGTATTATGGCAACAGCAGCCCAAGCAGATGTACTGCTCTGCTGCTCATGTAGGAGAACCCAGAACTGGATCATGGCTGAGCCAAATGTAGTTGCGCCAGGCACAAGATCCATCTTCTTTGTCTTTAAAAAGAAGAGGAAGAGATTGGAGGAAGAGGATGCCAGTGAAGCAGAAAGGCAAGGAGGAAATAGACATGTTGGGGATGAGGAACAAAAGCAACATTCAAGAGAAGCAAGGTGTTGATTTTGAGATTTTTAATTTACAATAAAGGCTTAAACCATTAAATAGGTCACACACATGATCTGTGCAGATACAAGAGCACCGTACAAATATAATACAAAACAATAAACACAGGAAAATGCAGGTACGACATAACAGATGCCGCCTTTCTTTGGGGAGAAAGGCGGCGTAAAAATAAAGTTTATTATTATTATTATTATTATTATTATTATTATTATTATTATTATTATTATTATTATTATTATTATTATTATTAAAATGTCTGGGCAATTTAAAATGGTGTGATTTCTGTCGTTTCTGTACCATACTAGATATCTAGATCTGTTCTTGCCCGATTTCAGAAGCTAAGTAGGGTTGGCCCTGGTTAGTACTGGGATGGGAGACCACCAAGGGAATACCAGGTGCTGTAGGCGCCTTGAGTAGGAACTGGCAAGCCACTCCAGTATTCCTGTCAAGAAAACTCCATGGACATGGGGGTCATGAAGAGTCAGTCACAACTGTAACAGCGCAACAACAGACATCTTAATTAACGTTCACCGGCTGAAATCCTGTTGCTCCACTCTGCCTGCGCGACAGGAGTGGCATCATTATTGGCAGTAGATAGCCATTGGTTAAAGGCTTATTTGGGCAGTGTGTGTGTGTGTTTCACAATATGTGAGGAAGGCAGAGCTGTCCAATAGGATTTCAGGTGTGACCAAGGGCTGACAGGAATAAGGGACATGCCTTTTGGTACCTATAGCATTTGAAGTTGATCAAGTTATGTCCAGCCATTTTTGGGACAAACAAAGCTAAGGTGGCATTAAAATGATGGTACCAGTCCCTCTGGACTGGTAGAGAAAATAAAAGAGGACTGGTGGTGTCTTTTACTCTGTGAATGCCATGCAGTCCAGTCACTCACCACTACCAGTAAGGGAGTGCAACTGGACTATGAGCAGCCCAGGGGGTTATAATAGACATCTTTTGCACTGATGCTACTACAGTGGAAAGTGGCATCTGTCTTTTGGTGGAGTATCGTGTGTGTCTGTGTGTGTGCGTGCGCGCGCATGCCAGAGGAATGGCCAGCGCTTTATGCAGTTTGATTATGTGAAGGAGAAATAAAACCTGGAATGGTCTGTAGGTCTGTGTTAAGGATTGGTACGAGTGGCTGTAAAACACAGATGGCTTGATCTAAAATGTTCGACTCGTCCTTAGGAGGGCCATTGAAATTGTGGAGTCGGACGTGAAGAGCCAAGCGGTGCTAAAGCTGCAGCCTGCCTGTAAGTAGTGTTCCCGCCACTCTTGGCTGCCATGCCTTGCTGTCATGTTTCATTAACTGTTTTCCTGACCCTGAATGCTTGCATTTCTTCCCAGGGACTGTCTGGGGGTGGGGGAGGGAGAGGGAGAAAAGATCCTACAGCTGGCCGGCACAAAAAGTATTTTCTCTGCCAGCACTAGTGAAGCAGAGAGCCCTGGAGAGGGGAAGGGTACACCCGTGCCTGGTCTTTACATCCTAGGGCCTGGCTTTCATGGCAACATGCATGCGGCAAATGTGGGTGTGCAAGAGCTGTGCAAAAAAGGACTGGAAAGCAGGAATCTCTCAGAGAGTGTGGAAAAGCCTGAAGTCTGTGGGTACGAGACAGGCACCCAGACTGTAGGTTTCCATCCCCTGCCTCGTCTCCTTTCACTTGCTGCAGCTCATCTCTTGCACGTACAGCCCTGAGCTTTTCAGTCTTTGGAACAGGAGGGAAAAGATGATGAGAACGGGGGTATTGGCACGAGCCGAGGACGCATGACCCAGCAACTCTGCTGAAGCTTTGCCAGTCTCGGTGTGGTCAATGCCTGGGAATCCTGCGTGTGCCCCATTATAATCTTGTTGGAGGGATGGAAGCAGGCATGGGAATATAACAAAATGGATGTATGGGCAAAAGGCCTGCTTATATACCGCCCAATACCACTTCAAGTGGTATTAGAAGTGGTGGTTTAGAAGTTATCACAGTTCATTCCAGGAGTTCTTGCATTCTCTTCTCCCACTTAGATTTGAGCAGAGACCGGGAAATTTAATTATGCAGGTTACACATTGCTTCCCCCTCCCACCCCAGCAAGCTGGGTACTCATTTTACCGACCTCGGAAGGATGGAAGGCTGAGTCAACCATGAGCCGTCTACCGGGGATTGAACCCCAGGTTGTGAGCACAGTTTTACCTGCAGTACAGGCATTTAACCACTGCGCCACGAGGCTCTTTGGTGTATTGCAAGACTCTCATGAGGACATGGCTGTGCCCTTTTGTCTTTTGTCTTGAGAGGTCAGATAAGTGCGCCCACACTAGATGGCGTCAGTCCTGGCTATGGGAATCAATGGTGGGAAAGGCTAGAAGTTGCAGTACATCAGCTGGAGAGAGCTGCCCCGGGTCCCTACTGGTCTGTCTGATGCACAGCGACTTCAGGCTTAGGTTTAATGGCACCTGCCGTCTCTCTGCCCAGCCAACCCCCAAGCCTTGTTCTGTCTTCTTCCATCCTCAGGCAAATCCCGCTCTAAACCAGCCACAGAGCCCGCAGTTCCCAAACAAGTGGGGCTGCTCCACATATCGCAGGTGATCTCTGACGTGTACGGCGACCGGATGGCGGCTGCTCACAGCACCGGCGGCACAGATTCCTTCCCTTTGCAACAAAAGATCTTGGTGTGTTCTCTGCTGCTTTTGGCTAAGCAACAGAAAGCTAGAGAGGTGACCCTTGGAAAGGTGAGTGCCTCTGTGCATCTTCTGGTCCATCTGTGCCACGTTTCTCTCTGCGCCGAGAGTTTTTTATTTATTTATTTATTTATTTATTTGTCTCATTTCTATACAGCCCCATTCCCAATATGGAACTCTGGGCGGTGTACATAATAAAACAGATAAAAACAATAGATAAAAACAATAGGTCAGGATGGAACAATGGGCGGTAAGCGGATAACAACAGCAGCCAGCAAGCAACCAAAAAGCGGGGGGGGGGGCTGTATCACAAGAGCCCTGTGGCAGCAGCTCACTCTCTTTTTGAGTATTTCAGGAGGTGTGCAAGGAGTGTGAGAGAACCCTACCGTGGGCTCATTTAAATATGTTTCCCTCTTTATATAGAAGTTGCAGTACACCAATAAACAGAATGCAGGAGGCTTCAAAGGGATTGGCACCATCTGCTTCTCTTGCTCCTCCATCCTGTCAAGTATCCTGTCCTTATTTTTCCCCCCTTGTTGTGCTTTTTATGTCCTTGGGAATTAATGAGGCCTGTGTGCTTAAAGAATAAAGTCTTCTGTGTGAATTGAAAACACTGTACTTGAGAGTTTGGTTTAGCAATGGAAGCTAAACACCCAGGGGAGCCTACCTGTCTTTCCCTCTGCCTTCTAGGGCACAGGTGGGGCTTCAAAGCTAGAAGGGAGGGCAAGACAGTGTTAAAAATAATATGTTCCAGGTTGCCCAGCAACATTTTGTCTACTGTTTTTGTTCTTCGTTTACGAGTGGAAAAGTCAAAGCTGGGGCAATTCGGTCTTCTGGGGGCAGGTGGGTAATACCAATGGGATAATACAAGCTTGGACTTTTGTGATTGGACCTGTAAGCTTTTATGTTTCTTTCCATCAGTGCCGTTTTTATATCTGAGTATTGTACAGTGGTACCTTGTATAAAGGAATTGATTCGTTCCAAATGAAATTATGTTAAGCAAATTTTCCTTTATACAAATTTCCCATAGAAATGCATTGAAAACAGAGTGATCCCATTTTTATGTTGCACAGATTCGCCCCATAGGCGATTATGTTAAACAAACTTCCCCTATCTCCGAATTTTTTATGTTGTACAAATTTTATGTTATACAAACTTTGTTATACAAGGGTCCACTGTGCTTTAAAACTGGAGACAAATAGCAACAGCGCTTGTATCCCCGAGAAATATGAGCCAATCTGGCATTGCTAACAATGTGGGGCTTTGTGAGACACCGTCAGGAGGACCATCTCTCAGCTACAGGATGTGGTGAAGGATCTAGCTACCTTGAAGTGACTCATGAGTGACACTATAGAGAGCAGGGTCTCCCATGCATTCTTGTTTGGGTCTCTTACATTCCGTCGCTCTGCATTTTCACATACCTTTTCTTCTCCTAGTTGCACGAGGCCTACAGCAGGATTTGCCAGAAGCAGCAAGTGGGAGCTGTTGACCAGTCCGAGTGCCTTTCGCTCACAGCCCTCTTAGAATCCAGGGGTATTGTGGGGTTGAAGAAAGCTAAAGAAGTCCGGATGACTAAGGTACTACTACAGGCTGCTTCACCTATAACAGGCATGTCCAAACTTCGGCCCTCCTGATGTTTTGGACCACAACTCCCAGAATTCCAAGCCTATATTTCCAATGGCAAAGGACTGTGGGAGTTGTGGTCCAAAACATCTGGAGGGCCAACGTTTGGACATGCCTGACCTATAACTTTGGAGGGGGGGATAATGGAGACTGGATATCCAAGACCCCTCTCTCTCACTAAAGGGGTCAAAAGAGTCTGACGGGACACGCAGAAAGTTCTGTGCCAATCATATAATCGCTGGGCTGCATGTTTCAGTAGGGAACAGTTTCTATTATCATGTCGGGATTGATGTGTCTGTGAAGATCATGATTGTTTCGGGTTCTACAGTACTCTGAATCATAATAAACAGGCCGTTTCATGGTGGCTCAGCGGGCTAGAGTGCTGAAACTGTCGGCTGCAAAGCCAGCAGTTCGGTGGTTCGAATCGCAGGTGCCACACAGTGGAATAAGCTCCCGCTGTTAACCCCCGCTCCTGCCAACCTAGCAGTTCGAAAGCATGTAAATACAAGTAGACAAATAGGTACCGCCATAAAAACCAGGAAGGTAAACACGGTTTCTGTGTGCAGAAATGTTAGGTGGAAATGACCATGGGAACTCTAAATGATTTTGAAATATTGTAGAAGTTGTCATAATGTTTTTGCCGTAACTAAGGTGCCTTGAATGTGGACCTGTCAGGAAGTGGGATTGTTTAGAACAGTGGTTCTCAACCTTCCTAATGCTGTGACCCTTTCATACAGTTCCTCATGTTGTGGTGGTGACCCCTTGGCCTGCTTGGGCCACAAGCCCCCTTTGGCAGGCCACTGCCACAGGTGCCATAGAGAACTTCCTCTACAGTCATCCTCAGCCAATTGCAGCCTCCGGTGCCATTGACTGACATCCCCTCCAACCTATCAAGCTGTAACTTACTGTCCCCCCCCTCCTCCCTCTCCTCCAGACCCAAGCGGTTTGTGCCTTTTTCTTCACTGGCTCGTAGCGACCTCTGTGAAATGGTCATTCCACCCCCAAAGGGGTCCCGACCCCCAGATTGGGAACCACTGGTTTAGAAGTTATCACAGTTCACTCCAGGAGTTCTTGCATTCTCTTCTCCCACTTAGATTTGTGCAGAGACCAGGAAATTGCTGATATCCTTACAGTGAGCCTTCAAACATTTTTCTTTTCTTTTTTGGCAATAGTGAATGCCCACCACTTTCTTCAGTAACGTGAAACGTTCTCTTTGCAGGTCTTCTTAAAGATCGAAGAGAAGGATGTTGAACATGCTCTCAAGGATGGAGTCTTAGTTGGCAGTATCTTGGCCAAGGGGCTTTAGCAGTGCGGCCCACTTTAACTCTTGGACATAATGTTTCTAAGGTGGTATAATTTGTCCCAAGATGCTCTTCTGGATTCCGAACGTTTTTCCTAAGCCTAGCTATCGGGTAGAGGAATCTGATTATTGGAACATTTCATTGTTGTTGGTTTTTAAAAGTATTCACAGTATAAAGAGGTTTTCTTTTTATTCTTAATTTTATTTCTCATCTTTACAATGCCCTTGGAAAGATGGGTCCAAGCTTGTTATGATTAGAAGATGGAGTTTTGCCCTTCCTCTGAATATCAGCCTTACAACAACCACCCCACCCCAGCCTAAGGTATTATCCTTTCCTCTACTGTCTCCCAGCCCATACCTGTACACAGAAATAGGAGCTGCTTGTGCTCCTCTTGGGATGCCTCTGCCTGCCTGTCTTAAATGCGGGAGATGAAAGAGGATGACGCCTTCCGGCAGCAGGGCCCGTTTGCAGAAACAAAACCCTGAACGTCCCCGGAGGAAATAAGAAGGCCACCGCTCCTCTCATGAGCTTCTTTGAAGTCGGGCTGTTTCCGTGAAGCAGATGTCACTCATGCTGAGGCTTAACATCTCCGGAGCGGCAGCAGCGGGGGGCTTAGTGAAAGAAACACACGCAGACCCAAGGGCTCTGAACGTCTTAGCATTTATGAACTGTGTGGATGGAGTCGTCACACTGAAACTGGGAGCACCGAGCTGGTCTGTCTGTTTCAATTCTCTGCTAGCTCTTGCAGAGAACTGACTGCTTTCCCAGCTGGGTATGAACTGAGAATCCTTACTAAGCATGCAGTGACGACGTCTGGGTTGGAATCTACTCTCATGCATCCGTGCATATCTGGATACATCATGGATCCATTCCACTCCGGAGTAATCCTGCTCATATATGAAGTGCCACATGTTTTTCCCCCCACATTGTTTCCTCGCTTGAAGTGACTTCCTATCCAAGGGTGATCTTTAAAAAAAGTTCTCCCATCCCCTGAAGGATTTATTTTCTGGTCTATTAAAACCTATATAACTTCTGCTTTTCAACAGTATGGCTACAGTATTGAGATACTCCTATGGCTTTTTTAAAATTAATAGATTAAAGCGGACTTGTGATTTTTGATGTGTGGTATATGTATTTCTTTGTAGTTTAGGAATTCACGCTCGTTAACTTGGAGAGCAATGCTACCCCCTGGCTGAGGGATCCTGGGATCTATCCTGCACGCAGCTTGACTAAGGGGTGCATGTTTGGTGCATCCATGTCTGGCTGATTGCAGCATAATATCTGCAGGCCCTGCTCTATCTGCGGCCTCAAGTGTTGCAATGTACTTGAAACCATGCCTTTATTCCTTCGGCTGCTCTTGCCTTGTTCTGGCCTTGTGTGTATGTTTAACATCTGTCACAGTTGCGGCTGCCTGACTTTGAAGTGTACTTCTGTGAGGCAAACTCTTTCAAGAATACACTCTTTCCAGCTGTTGCCCTATTATATTTTCTATCACGTTTGTAGCCTTGCTACTGAATTGCCAGAAATCTTCAGTTTCGTCCATGCTGTGCTCTGGTTCTTCATGCCACCTTAAACCCTAGTCCACAAACGTATGCTTTAAGCCGGGTGGCCTGGGCAGGAAACATGGGATATGTGTTATTTTGGCAAGCCAGATCAGCTTTGGCGGCCATTTTGTTCAAATATAGCAGCGTGAGACAACGCATCTGTAGCCCTGATGTTTGGCTCCTGTAAACCACAATGGCATGGAGTGTTAAGATCCATGACGGTGTTAAGCGAAACCAGCCCGGTAATAAAAATGTGGGGATTTGTGGATCTGTCTCCTAGCTTAACCTGTGGGTCATTAACCCTTGCAGTGCCTCCACTGACTAGACAACTGTTCAGACCCCTTGCTACTGAGGTTAAGTACTTTCAATCAATGTTGCTTCCATTTTTCCTCTTCCCCAGCTTTCATAATGGCTCTGTCTTTCACAGGGCACAGAGAAATACATTTAGACTTTGGACTCTTTTAACATTAACAAGTCATGTGGTTGGTAGCAAGCCAGTGTTCAAAGAGTTAAAACGCAAGAGCCAGCCACAACTAATAGAAAGCAGGCTTTGGGAAGGATTGAGAGCAGATGGGCAGCTGGATTTTAAATCAAATTTTGTGGCTGTTAGGACCTTGAAACAACCAGTGCTCAGTACAGCGTGACTTCTATTGTGAATCCTAAGGCTTGTATGTATTTTGTCTAAAAAAAGAAAAAAAACTGGTGAAACTCATTGTTTTTCTTCTTTTTTTTTCAAAATCCAGATAAATTCATGTGTTAAAAGGATAAAGAAATAAGAGTATTTGAAAAGTGCCTAAAAATTTCACAAAGACGGAGCAGAGACTTGAGGGAACGGAAAAAGCAGTGTGCAGGGTTATCAACCACTCTTTCTAGTACCTTACCTTTCACACTTTTGCTACCCGCCCCATCTTTTCTGGTTTCTGACATTTTTTGCTTAGGGCCACTTCTCTGCTCCCTTTCTTCTTGTGCCCTCGTCTTTAGCTTTATGATCTAAAAAGACATAACATCCAAACAAATGGGGTTGGTAGGGAAATGGAAAACACAGTGCTTCCTTGGTTTAAGAATGCCTCAGTTAAAGAAAAACCCGTTTTAAGAAAAATGATCGGAAATGGGGATGCCTCGGTTTAAGAACATTTTAAATGGAATGTCCTGGTTTGCCTTTTCCCCCCCGACCTCTGGAACGGATTAATTGGTTTTAATGCATTCCTATGGGAAGCCGCGTTACGGTTTAAGAATGTTTTGCAATGCAAAACAGCCCAGGGAATGAATTAATTACTTAAACCAAGGTACTGGTACCATTGTACCAAGTCTGTCATCAGTGGTGGTAGAATGGACCTGCTTCCGGTCTTCCTCAGCTACAGCCTGATGGAACGAATGACTGCTGTTACTGGTGGAATAAGGCCTTGCAGCCTGCATTTCATGGCTATGTAAATTTGGGCTACGTTGACGAGCGCTCCTAGGCCTTAGGCAAGGTTCCCTCTAAGTTGTGGGGCCGCACATGCCCTTGGCACCCTCCACATGGTGATTTTCCAACCCTGCATACCCATTGCAACCGATTTTCTTCCAGTTGCAACGGAATCAGCAAGAGGGTAGTTGCTCGCACACATGGGCCTAGCGCATGCACAGAAGAGCCCCGCTCAGTTGGGACAGAAATTAGCGGGCATGTTGACCTTGGGTCATTGGGGTCCAGTGCGGTAGTTGTGTTTGGGTCTGGTGCAGTCTTACCCGAATGCCTTTTATCTGTTCATAATATTTCTTAAATCTTTGTTATTTTCAGCCTCCCCTTGGTTCTTTCCAAAACTCAAGAGACAATTGCAAGTTGACACAATTTTTGATCAGGCTGGGCAACGTCTACTATTTTACAAGATGGAAAATCATCCCCAGGTGACAAGAATCTAACAGGAAATTTATGTAACCTGTTCTGGAGAGGGAAGGAGTACCTGGCCTTCATATGCTAAAACTGTGATTTATAGAATCCAGGAAGGGGTAAGAGAGATCTAGTTCCTAATTCTTAGGACATATATTTTTGTTGGAGCAGGGCAGCCGGCAAGAATCATTTCAACATAAGACTGGTTAGTCGAAGAGCTGCTGCATGGCTCTTCATTTGATGCATCCGTTTGACGTCACGTGCGTTTTAACGTCTATGGAAGTGTTGCAGCCACCCTGTTGCAGCCGGTCTTCCCACGTCAAGAGTCAGACGAGTCATTTCCTCTTTCTGGCAAAATGGTAATTGTAACTCGATTAGGGCCCTCCCATTTAGCCTGGATGGGGGCCCTCTTGCATCTATCGACTGGCAGCCTAGGAACAAGGAAGCAAGTAGGATCTTCCTCTTTTTTCACTTTAGAGCCTTTTAATTGGGCTCTGAATCATGTCAGCTTGCTTTGATCTCTCTCTGCTAGTTCCCACGCAAACTCAAAAAGAAAAGAAAAAAGAGCCTCATCAGCAGTTTCTAATGAGCAAGCCGTTGGCTTTCTCCATCTTCTCTGGTAATGAAGCAGTGAAAGGGAAACTTGCTCAGACATACCACTTGGTTATAAGAGTAACATCCCAGTAGCCAACTCATTCGAAGAACTCATAGCTATCGCTCTTCTCATGAAGCCGTCAAGCAAAGTAAAGTTCCTCTGAATTCCTCTTATCGTGATTTACAATTACTGCAAATTATACCACACATGCAAAATTACAACTTTCCCTGCTGACTTACTCCAGTGGTAGGGGGAAAAAAACTCAACTTTTAGACAGGCTTTCCCTGACCTCTTGACAATTATTTCGCTGATCCTGGCCCAGAGTTTCTATTCTGCGTCTTGCTTTCTTTTATTGTTTTGATTTTTTGCTCACTATGGTGTTATTTTTGATTGAAGTATGCTTATTGATAATTTTTATTGTTTTGGCTAGTATCAGTTTTTATAATTAATATGTATTGTATATAGTTGTGTTTATTTATGTTCTCACATTGTAAACTGCCCAGAGTGACCTATGGTCAGATGGGCAATATATAATCAAATAAATACATAAATAAACTTTATACCTGCCACTGGTATTTGACTCTCCATTAATTCTAGGCAAGTTCAATGTGTAGAATAAACAAGTTTCTGATATATTCCACTTGCCGGATATATTGCATCATGGGCCTGCTAATCCTTCTGTATTACTGTTTAATAGCAATTTGAAATAGGACAATAAGTCAAAAGTTATAATGCTGAGGCTCCTACTGTAGATGTTGTTTGTTTCATATAATTTTTTAATTTTCTTACCTCCCACATTCTTCTTAGCATTTGTCCCACTTGATGACAGGGTCTGCCTTTTCTGGTTTTTGTCCTCCACTTTGTCTTTTTCAAGTGTTTGCATTTTTTTAAATACAGTAAATGAAAAGAACAATACTGTATTAATTCTTGAGTACAGCTGTGGTCAACTTGGTTTTAAATTTCCATTAAAATGAACTTAATTGGCCACTAATAAAAAAAAATCCTCTTCCATAAAAGCGGTTACCCACGAAGCTTAAAATGTCACTGAAAGATACTCAGGGTTTAGCTCGTTTCTTGACAGAGCCGACTTTCCCGCCATGGAAGAAGCTTTACATTTTTTGTTATATGCCTTTCATACACTTAAATACAGATTGAGCTGATATGAATATGATCAGTCAGTCTCAGAAGCTGATGCAAGGAGAGAAAAGGAGAGGACAATGGCGGATTTTGTAAATATAGCTCATACATCCCTGAGATAGATATCTGTCCCAGAATCTCTCTTTCCCCTGCTTCATTGTAGATTTTTTTTAAAAAGGCCTTTATAAAAAGTAACACAGTGTCTCCAATTATAACGGAAATATATTTCCATTATTACTATGCATTGTGCAGAATTCTCTGTTCTCTGCCTATCTGGGGCCAGGAAGAGTAACCAGCACCTTTTTGCAGTTTAAACACACACACACAAATGTCACACACACACACACACACAAATGTCCTATGGCAATGAAATCCATAGTTAAATCCTTCCATGGATGATATATTTATGGTTTGGTTATTTATGCTTTGTAATGTTCTGAACATTTGAGGATATAATATTCCAGGAAAATTACAAATACTGTACAATTTAACGTAAAAGGAAAATCCGAGGCTAAATTATGCTGTCCTTGAAAAAAAGGTGTACTTTTCTTTCTTTTGATGTTGCTACTAATACATTTCATTCCATTACAAAGGTTTTGATTGGGGGAGCAAATAATTTTCTTCACATTTTTGGGTCTAAGTGTCTATCCTTCAGCTAAGCATCATGAATCTAGCAACATGTAGAAAATAAAAGTGCATTTACATTTTAAATCGGTATATTTTCCAGAACATCTGTGAAATCCTATAGAAAAAACAGAGAATACCCAAGCCATAGTGTTGAAAGGAAAAGCTAAATGTTTCTTAAAATACAGTTGTACCTCCACTTGAGAGCAATTTGACTTAAGAGCAGAAAACAGTTGGCATTTTAACTGATTCCTTGCAATTTATTTTTTATTTTTTATTTATTTATGCAATTTTTTAGATAGGGCTCCTCTACTTAAGAGTTGTTCGACAAGAGCACACATTCGGAATGGATTAAATTCGTAAGTAGAGGTACCGCTGTAGATGGAACTCCAGAAAAGTCTGGCAGCTGGTCATGCAGATAACTGGGTTACTTGGAAGTCATTAAAATGGAAGCCATTTAAATAGCTATGGAGTGGAGTTGGCAGAACCAAGGCAAATTTAGAAAAAGGGAAGGGTGTCACTTCTACATGGTCCTTTTGCAAAAGTGCAGGATAGGCAATTTCACACGTAAGCTAGTCCTCTTGGTGGCGAACCTTCAGCACTCCAGATGTTTTGGACCACAACTCCCACAATTTCGAACCTAGATTGCCAACGAAAAAGGACAGTAGGCATTGTGGTTCGAAACATCTGGAGTGCCAAAGGTTTGCCACCACTGCTCTATGCCCTTCAACATGTACCATTGGAAGACTTGGTGTTAAGCTGCTGCAAGTTCTTTTCCTGTTGTCCATAATTGATGAAAATTATCCGATATTTTTTGCTAACTGTGCAGTGATCATTCTGACACAAAGATGGAAGGAAGGCCTGCTACAGAGAAGCCAACTTAATGATAATTATACTTGTTGACACTGTCAGCGTGGTGTACTGGTGGGACCACTGGCTTTGCTGAAATTTGGTAGGTTGCCTTGGAAGATTGGTTCTTTCATTGGTTCTTTCATTCTGACCTGCCTCCAAGGGCTACTGAGAGAAGGGAAACAGGGAAGGGACAAGCCTTGCAGGCTGCCTTGAGTTTATTAGACAAAGGGCAGAATAGAAATGTAACAAATACAATTGTCAAGGAAGCTTTTGGGAACCTGCCAAAGAATCTTTGCAAGGCATCGTTGGCCATGAATTGAGCTACGTCCTTCATAGGGCCAAGGAGAGTTCCTTTTTTTTTTTTTGGACTACCATGCCCAGAATCATCCTAGTCAACAGAAGAAGTAGTCCTTTGAACAAGCTGTAGACCAGGCATGTCCAAACTTTGGCCCTCCAGATGTTTTAGACTGCAACTCCCACAGTCCTTTGCCATTGGCAATCTAAGCTTAGAATTCTGGGAGTTGTGGTCCAAAATATAAGGAGGGCCGAAGTTTGGCCATGCCTGCTGTAGACAAAAAAATAAATGGAAAGCCATATTTCAGCCAAGCTGATTCACCTTTGCTGAGTCTTCCCTATTACAGAGCTTCCTAAGAACTACTGTGTTCCCCATAATCGACTTTGAATGGGGTAGAGGTAGGGAAGCATTCCTTGGGGCTATGTAAAAATTAAATTGCAAAACAGTCTTGATCGTCCAAGCTTTACTGAAGCGCTGTATGAAGTGATTCGCAATTATCCACTGTTTTGTCCGATGAAGAGTGCTGAGTAACTCAAATATTTGCCCAGTCTTAAGACTGATCCAATTAACTAGAATTTTTTTTTTGCAACGGAAAGGTTGGAGCTGAAAACAACAACAACCAAGGCAGAGCAACAAAAAAGTGTTGTATTTTACAAGCTTTAAAGCTGGAACTTTACAGGGGCAGCAGTCCTCTTTATCAGTTTAAGAAAAAGCACAAAGGATATTAATTTATTTCTGCCTGTGGCATCAAGAGAACAGTGGTATTTGTAAAAGCAGCCACCCTGAAAGGAATGCCTGTATCAGCTGGAGAGAATAATGCACAAGAACTAGCATAAAGTAGTGTATACATGTTGGGCCCAAGAGACCTGGGTTCAAGTCCCAGCTCTGCCATGAAAACTCACTGGGAAATGGCAATGGTAAACCATGGTATTAACATCTCATATACCTTTACAACACTACTGGGGTTGTTATCAGTTGGAAACATCCCATGATGACAACATAACATTTCCAAGTCAGCTCAGAAACTGGTGTACAGTAGCAGTGCAGAGACAGGCTGGGCTCATTCCTCATGAATCTGTGCCGACAAACAGACTAATAAGGTTTGTTAGCCAGCCAAAAAATACAGAAGCCATGGTTTCTGCAAACCATCACTTCTTATACAGAATTTGTATCCAGATAAGTGCATTGTCCTTGGCTTGTTTTCCCAGCTGCCTACCTGAAAAAAAAATGAGTTGAGAAAAGAGACAGGAGAAAAATAGATTGAAAGGAGGATATGATGATCAATGGCAAAACAATTAATGGTTAAACAAACCATGATTCAAAGAAGCCATATTTAACAGTTTAGACTGCAGAGTTCTAAAGCTTGAATTTTAACTCTGCCATTAAGTTACTGTTTGGTGTGATGGTTAGGAATTTGGAAGGTTCAGGCTGCAGCCCTCACTGAGCCATGAAATTTACTGCATCTTGGATCAGTCACTCTTTTTCAGCCTGTTGCATTCACCATTATCTTAGAGAAATACAATTAAAAAGCAACAGCGGTTAATATACAATAGACTGCAAAAGAAGAAAATGCCACAACACTAGGAATCCTTAAGGTAAGTCACACGCATTCCTGTTCCCTTTCTCAACCCCTGCCCTGAAAGAGAGGGATCATAGGCTGACCAATCTTGCAGATTTTTCAGTAAGATTATAAAATAACATATACATGAAGCAGAGCAAGCGCACTAAGCTCGGTATAAATGCTGAGTATTAATGGTTAAGTGTACAATAATGGCATGGTGTGTTTGCTGGCATGCCATTAACCAGCCCTGGTTTGTGGTTCTCTATAGGAAGATTAGATGAGGTGTAATGCTCCGTTGTGTCACAGCCTCAAGCCTGTGTACTAGGCTGACACAGGACAATGTCTATTATGTGTAATAAAGCCATCTGCAAGTGCTGGAGCAACTAACACATAAAAGACAAACAGAATTATTATGGCTGAAATGAACTGGATTGTGAGGGGAGGGGGGGAACCCTTCAGCAAGTCTTCTGAGAAACATTTGGATCATGATTCTCCAGACTGTAATTTTTAAAAAGACATCACCCTTCATGGATGATTTCCGAAGTGCAGAGACAGCATAAATCATGAGTGGCAAACATAAAACTCCCAGCATCTCTGAATAACAGTTCAGAGCTGATGCAAGTCAGAGACTGGCAACATCTCGATGACACACATGATCCCCATGCAAGACATAAACATATCGATTTTGGGCTAGCTGGCTTTTAACACTGCTATAAAATTGATCAGCAAACTCCAGGGCTGCAAAGTGTAGTTGATTAAGTGAACAGGCTAATCAACTAAAAGCACGTTTAGGCGCCCCCATTTAATTGGACAATTATTTTAATATAAGTAATTGTCACCAATAAGGTTAAACACCTCTTTAGAAGGGGTGCTTTCTCTTTTCTGTCATCAGGTCATGGGTCTAATGAGTGGGAGAACTTTTTCTGAGGCAACAGCAGTTGTGTTTGCATCAAGTAAAATCAAGGAAAGTCTTTTTTTTTTGCCAAACCCATTTAACTTCTTAACATAGTTGTGAATTTTTTAAAATGTAATGTTCATACTGTATTGACTAGGAAGGAATACTAAATAACAATGAATTCATTTGTGTGGTTGTTGTTTTTAAATCCCATCCATTTTATGAAGTTCAAATGTTGAAAATGGTTGAAATTCAATCGAATGCTGAAATGGTTTTAAGAGTGCAATTTTAAAATAGTGCTGGAATAATCTGGGCGCCAGTGGGGAGTAGTGGTTAGAGCGCTGGACTAGATAGGAGACCTGAGTTCAAATGTCGACTCAAGTAATGAAACCGACTGAGTGATGTTGGGCCAAATCATGTCATCAGTCTTGATAGACCTCACAGGGTTGCTGTGAACACAAAACGTGGGGGAGAGGAACTGGGTAGATGGCTTTGAGCCCACTAGAGAAAAGGCGGAAAATAACAAATACATTAAAATATGAATCGTCCTGCCATGATCACTTATCTATGGAGGACCATCCTCCTGAAAGTTCTTTTGCTTCAGCCACCTTTTTACACGACCCCTAAGATCCGCTGGTCCCTTAAATTTGGACCAGAGATCTTGAGGGTTCGTTGCTGTTCCTCCGTCCCCACCCGCTCCGCACGGGAGGGAGGAAAAAAAAGCCTTAGACAGGGACAAAAGAATAAAGCCTTACCTCTGGTGCAGGTGGAAGTTGCTCCGACCTCCGTTTACTTCCTGGTTCCTCTTTAAGGGGCGGAGGCAAAAGAAAAACAACAGAAAGAAGCGAGGAGAGCTCAGGCACTCTCCGCATCAAATATTTTTCACCATCAAAGAGCAGGTACAAGAAAAGTCCGCTGGGTCGCGCTTAGGTGGGCGGGTCGCACTTAATTGTCTGCAAACTCCGGAGCTGGTGGGGAAACATTTTTAAGGTCCGGAGCTTGCAGCCATTTGCAGCGGAGCTTAGGGGTCGTGTATAAACGCCCTGACAGTGGGGGGAGATCCAAATTTACTTCTGTCCGGATTAGACCTGATGGGACTCACAACCCCTATAGATTTCAAGTAGGTTTGGATACAACCTAGTAAGGGGGCAGCTTTGCAGGCGGGTTGTACCCCCCCCAAAACAACAATAACTCAAGTTGCTTCGGATTGGCCCTAGAAGCAATACAGTTTCATCATCTCCTCCTAATGATCCCCCATTATATTTTGTGGCAGTAAACTTTGCACTCTCCCCTCCCCCCGCCCCGCCCCGCGCCGTTTCTTCCCGCACGACCTTTGCCACCAAACGAAAAGTTTCCAACCCAACCCAGCCGCCCGTTTGCCGCCGCTGAGAGGCCGTCCGGAGGGTGTTAGGACCCAGTGGGAACGCGCGGGCTTCAGCTTGCAGCGTTAGCAGACGGTCCATGCAGGGAGCGAGACGGAGGGGGAATCCTGTTTTCCACCGAGAAGGGCTTCCCCCAGGATCGGAGGCGACCCAGCTCCCCTCCCCGCCCCGGCAGCTTCCGTCCTGGAGCAGGTAAGAAACCTCCACGCTGCTTCTTGCTCAATGCAGAAGCTCCTGGCGCTCCGAAGAGAGGATACGCATCTATTTCTACCCATACACATACAGTATTCTGTTGTATAGATCTAGACTGCATATATGTGCATCATGTGTGCCGATGTCTATACAGTACAGTATATATAGATAGATAGATATGTATATACTGTATACATATATATATATAGAGAGAGAGAAAGGATCCCCTTCTCACAGTACCTTCGGGGCATCCTTGCTTCCTAGTTTGTCGACCCTGACAATGCAAGGACCTCTGCTGACGAAAAAAGTTGTGTGTGGGAGGGAGGTGGGTCGCTGGATCTGACGGGTCCACCGCTCCTTGGTGCACACGATTTCCCTTTCAAAGGATGCCCTTTAAACCCATCCATGGAATCCCCTTTGAAATCAGAAGGGAGGCTTTTTGTGGGCATTGGGGGTGGGTGGGTAGGAGGAAGCATGAGGCACTTGGGGGGAAGAAGTAGAACCAGTATGGCCATACTCTGCCCCCAAGAATGCCTATTTTGGTGTCCATGATTTTGGTATTGTTGGATGGTGCCAATGAAGTGCAGTATAGCAGATGGGCACTCCAGGTTCCAGTCTCCAGTGATTTGTGAAAATTCACTACAGGCTAGATCTTGAGTTGGTTGCTCTCTCTTTCTCCTCCTCTTTCTGTCCTGCCTCGCAGGGTTGTTGTGAGGCTAAAGTCAGGTTGGGTGATATGTAAACTTTCTAGAGGAAAGACGGGACAGGAATAGAACCAGTAAATAAATAGGATTGAATGCCACCTACTCCTAACCTAGACATTAAAGGTTCCTTGCCAGTCAACCTTTGACTTTCAACCACATCTCAAGGTTCATAGAGTGCAATAGCATAATCCCATGAATGTCCCATGGATGCTCTTGGACGGGTGGCTTGGGTGTAAATCTGACCAGGGACAGCTCGGTATGATTCTCTTCGTTTTATACTGTAGGTGGGAATTTGAAGCCAAGGCCACACGTGACAGAAATGGGACTGGAGCAAAGTCTCACACCTCCAATTTCCGAGCTCTTCTGATCTCTGTCTAGCGATGTTGAACGGAGATGTGGGTCAAGTCCATTTCTCGTT
The DNA here is from genome assembly GCA_037367245.1 of Phrynocephalus guinanensis. Lineage (NCBI taxonomy): Eukaryota > Metazoa > Chordata > Lepidosauria > Squamata > Agamidae > Phrynocephalus > Phrynocephalus guinanensis. The sequence goes on along the minus strand of CM074743.1, from coordinate 25,969,694 downwards.
ATAGATTGCTGGGTAGCCCTGGGCAAGTTGCTGTTCCTTTGTCGGCCTCAATTATCTTGTCTGCAAATGTGTGATTAGTTGGTCCTGCATTTTATAGGTATTGTGCAAGGGAGAGCAAGAAAGAGGCACTGAGGGCATTGCACAATAAAAAGTGATTTGTACAGATGACTAAAAGTCTCTCAGACAGGGAGGCGAGACGGATGTCACACGCAAGAAGTTTGAATTGTACAATGTCCTGGTTGTTGTTAATGTATTCCAACCATTCCCTTGCACCTCACGGGCATCATATTCCCAGTGTTACAGTGGAGCCAGGGCTCCCAGTGTCAACATTATAAACTTTTTTTTTAATCAGAAAGGATTATAGTTCCCTTTTTGCTTTTCAGCTGCAACCACAGTATCTAGAGTGGTAGAAATGATGCAGGATGGATGCTCCGAATGGATTTTCTCGGCAATAATAAATTGTTGTGAGCTACGGTAATGTGGTGGTAGTGCAAAGGGTGGGTTGGGCTTGACATCGAATAAGATCTATTAGCTTGGCAAAAGTCCTGCCCTCAGCTAAAACTCCATTGGTGATATGGCTCAGAATAGATGGATTTTTTTGGGGGGGGGGGCTTCTCTTGTGGTATAGCAGTGGAAGACTTGCATCTCAAAATTGACTATTATACCTCTGCCTATTCCTTTGATCCATAGTCAAGGAGTTTTCCCAAAATTGTCACCATCTACATATTTCTTATTTATATAGTGTCTCTGGCAACCACCAGAACATCTGCTTGGCTTTTTGTTCCAATAAAAAACATCAAATGACTCCCCCATGTCAAGAGCCGCCCAATAACAGCACAGATGTTCCTGAGTAGTTCTGTAATAAAAGTAGAGGTTTCCTTTGTATGTCTCTGTGTTTGTGCATGTGCTCTCATTTGACCCTGTCAGCTCTACTCCATTTTAATCAAAAGGTTGAGTAACACATGGGGGGGGTTCTCATGGGGAAGGCATACAGTTATGTCCTTTTCTGAGTAGAAAAATATTACAGAAGAGAGCACTCACCTGGGTCCAATTCCCTTTGGAAGGAGGTCACTGGAGGTGTTCAGTAATACGTGTGTTTATTTATAAAACTATCCAGGTTGAGCACAGCTGGGGACACAAGCTTTGACACTTGAACAGGGAGACAAAGTCCAGCGATCCCAGAGTCAGATCTCTGGGAGAACAAAGGTGGGGCAGAGTTAGGAGGCTGGCCTGTGACTTGGGAAATTCTGTTTCCACTCCCCACTAAGTCCTGAGATTAAACGAAGGACTAGCTGTGATTGTTAATAACCCCAGCACATGTATCCATGCATCTTCTGCTCCACGGAAACAAAATAATGAAACAGGTAATCATCATTATGGAACAACAAAGTAATTCACTTTGTCACTCCTAGATCTAATCTTTATTTGACTGATTGATTGATATTCCACCTTTCTTTCCAAACGGAGACTTAACAGCCACTCACAACAATATTAAAAACTAGTCATTCCCAGGGACATAGGTGTGTAGGTCTTTTAGGGCAATAAAGGGTCTTGTGGCTTACACCTTTTATTTGGCAAGAGGTTTTGTCATGTGCCGTCCACCTCATTGAGTGCAACTGAAGAAGTCCATAAATCTTTATGCCAGAAAAACTTGCCTGTCTTCAAGGTGGCACACCATATTTTGTTATTAAACACTAGGGACACTGGAAATGTGTCAATGATAAGGTTAAAATACAAAAATTATCATACAAAAATTCAGATGCACTAAAGGTACTTTTAAAAAGCATACAGGGTAAAAAAAGTACAGATACTGCTGTTCCTTCAGAAAAAAAAACACTTTAAAAGAACCTTTGCTGGCAGCCAGGCAGTTGCTACAAAACAACAACTACTACTACTACTATTACTAGTAGTTAGTTACTACTAGTTACTACCATGTTTCCCCGAAAATAAGACACTGTCTTATATTTATTGTTTCCCAAGAAGATACACTAGGGCTTATTTTGGGGGTAGGTCTTATTTTTGGGAAAACAGGAACTGCAAGCAAACATGCTACGAAGTATGGTAACCTTGGTGGCCCAAGCGAAGGGGGGGGGAAGGACCATGGATGGAAAGGGAAGAGAAACGTGCTCTCTCTCTCTCTCTCTCTCTCTCTCTCTCTCTCTGTGTGTGTGTGTGTGTGTGTGTGTGTGTGTGTGCGCGCGCTCACAGGCACAGCCACGCCCATCACTAAGTCTTATTATCAGGGTAGGGCTTATATTTAACAAATGTATAGAAATCCTGCTAGGGCTTATTTTGGGGATAGGTCTTATTTTCAGGGAAATAGGGTACTAGTTACTACTACTACTACTGCTGCTGCTGCTGCTGCTACTACTACTACTACTACTACTACTTAAAAGGTGATATTTTCAACATCAAAAAAGTTATTTGCCTGCTAGTGGAAGGATCACAGGGATGCTAGTTACAGAATTTTCCCATGGATAAGATATTTTTGACTAAAATTGTTAGACCAAAAATCGAGGGTTGTCTTATAGACAGAAGTAACCCGAGAACCGTGGGCTTGTGAAATTCAAACTTTGGGTTGGAAAAGTGGTGGTGGTGGTGGGTCATCTCATACATGGGAACATCTTATAGATGAAAAAATACAGTAGTTTCATTTAGTGCATTCAAGGTCTACTGAGGTAGGAGCAACAAAGTTCCCTTTCTAAAGACTTTTTGCCATAATCTCCCTCTCCTTCCCTGATAATATTTTTATCAGGCTTCCGTGAGCATAGCAATCTGGGTAGGTTGCCCAGGGTTAAGATTTGGCCAGTATGGACATAAATAAATAAATAAATAAATTAAACAATTTAATTTTGTCTCAATACGAGCTTAATCATGTGCCCTCAAGTCCATTGTGGCTTATGACAACCTTTTCCAGGTTTTTCCAGGTAGCAAATACTCTCTTGTGGCTGACCGTTGTGTTGTTCCAGAGCCATTTCTGAACCTATGCAGTCTGCCCAAGCCACATAGGCTGTCTGTTCCGAAATGCACAGTGGGGAATTGAACAATTGACTTACGTCAGAAAGAGATCCCCGCTTAAGATAAATGGGTTTTGAGTCTTCAGAAGCTTCTTAAGGTGTTTGCTTGTCTCCTTGTTGGGTTTATGTATTCATTACATTTTATTTATTTATTTATTTAAAATATTTCCATCCTGCCTTTCTTTCCAAAAGGATTCAAGGTGCCACTTCCATCACTGTATGTTTCCTCCAATGAGCTCAAGGTAGCATCAAGGCCTCTCTTCTTCCCTGCTTGATTCTTCCAACAGTCCTGGAAAATCACACCAGCCTAGCAGCACGGGATCGGACCACTTTCACAAGTATTGTCCTTGCCCAAGTGGTGATTTCCGGAAGAAATCCCACCCTCTGCTTCCACAGCAGCAATGCCTACCCGTGCAAGAGCTGCAGGAGTCTTGTATTACTATCCTACTGGAATGACTTTCCACCCAGTGGGAGACTTCACTTTGCTGTTATTGCTTTTAATTGTTGTAGGTTTCATCCTTATGATGCCTACATTACTGTACATTTCTAGAAAAACTTATTTGAGAAGTGAAAAGGTTTATATTCATAGTAATAGTAACAAATGGCAGTGTTTCTAGTGATGGTGTTGTCAACCCTGATGCTTAAGAGGCGCAGCCTTATTGTTCTGTCAAATGGTTGGTGCTTTCAGCAACACTGTGACCAACAGGTGCAGCTCCTCCATCACTGTATATTATCTGCCAAGTGGACATCAAAGGCTCAGAGGGACAGCTGAGTGTAGGACATTGCAACCTTAACCTTTCCAATACTATGTGGAATGAGAGGGTATGAGAAAAGAATGGAAACATTAATACCTGCTTTCTCTCATTCTCTCACTCTGATAGTGTATCAAGACCTTCTCTAACCTGATGTCTTCATCAGAGGTGCAGCTTATAGTGGGTGTGTAAACATTGGCCTACCTTTTTCAGGCCATGAGAGACAATGAGATTTCTACATGGTGGCCCATTGTGAGCATAGGTACAGTTTCTTGTCAGATGTGCAAAGAGATATTGACTACCCCCTTGTAGTCTTTCCCCTTGAAAAAATGACCCATTTATTTAATCTCCAGCTCACATATCTACAAGCCAGGGATTGTATAGAGAGCAAGGCCTGTGGTGTGTTACATTCAATGTTTCTGAACATGATTCTAGTTACAGGGGAAGTAACCCATCTCTGCCTTCAAGCACTTCTTCCTCCCATAAGCTACTGACAATGAGTTCTTCTCCAGAACTTGCAAATCTTGCATTTTTGGACTACAACCCAGCCACCGTTCCAGAAGCTATAGTCCCAAAAGGTACTATTTCAGTGCTCTGGTCTTCTCAGCTGTGAAAGAGCAGCTGTGTTGTAACATTATGGAAGAATCGTCCTAGTGTTCAATAGGCCCGAGTGGTGACTGTAAGCAGAACACTTTTTTGTTGTTGTTGTTCAGTCGTTCAGCCGTGTCCGACTCTTCGTGACCCCATGGATCAGAGCTCGCCAGGCCTTCCTATCTTCCATTGCCTCCCGGAGTTTTGTCAGATTCATATTGGTTGCATCAATGACACTGTCCAACCATCTCATTCTCTGTCGTCCTCTTTTTCTTTTGCCTTCAATATTTCCCAGCATCAGGGACTTTTCCAAGGAGTCCTCTCTTCTCATGAGGTGGCCAAAGTACTGGAGCCTCAGCTTCAAAATCTGTCGTTCCAGTGAACATTCGGGGTTGATTTCTTTCAGAATGGATAGGTTTGATCTCCTTGCAGTCCAGGGGACTCTCAAGACTCTCCTCCAGCACCACAGCTCAAAAGCATCAATTCTGCGGCAATCAGCCTTCTTTATAGTCCAGCTTTCACTTCCATACATCACTACTGGAAAAACCATAGCTTTGACTATCCTGACCTTAGTTGGCAAAGTGATGTCTCTGCTCTTTAGGATGCTATCTAGGTTTGCCATTGCTTTCCTCCCAAGAAGCAGGCGTCTTTTTATTTCGTTGCTGCAGTCGCCATCTGCAGTGATCAAGGAGCCCAAGAAAATAAACTCTGACATTGCCTCCATTTCTTCCCCTTCTATTTGCCAGGAGGTGATGGGATCGGTAGCCATGATCTTAGTTTTTTTTATGTTGAGCTTCAGCCCATTTTTTCACTCTCCTCTTTCACCCTCATTAAGAGGTTCTTTAATTCCTCCTCACTCTCTGCTATCAGAGTAGTATCATCTGCGTATCTGAGGTTGTTGATATTTCTTCTGGCAATCTTAATTCCGGCTTGTGATTCATCCAGACCTGCCTTTCTCATGATGTACTCTGCATATAAGTTAAATAGGCAAGGTGACAGTATACAGCCTTGTCGTACTCCTTTCCCAATTCTAAACCAGTCAGTTGTTCCATGTCTAGTTCTGACAGTTGCTGCTTGTCCCACATATAGATTTCTTAGGAGACAGATAAGGTGGTAAGGCACGCCCATTCCTTTAAGGACTTGCCATAGTTTGTTGTGGTCTACACAGTCAAAGGCTTTGGCATAGTCAATGAAGCAGAAGTAGATGTTTTTCTGAAACTCTCTGGCTTTCTCCATAATCCACCGCATGTTGGCGATTTGATCTCTAGTTCCTCTGCCCCTTCGAAATCCAGCTTGTACTTCTGGAAGTTCTCTTTCCACATACTGCTGAAGCCTGCCTTGTAGAATTTTGAGCATAACCTTGCTAGTGTGTGAAATGAGTGCAATTGTGCGATAGTTGGAGCATTCTTTGGCGTTTCCTTTCTTTGGGATTGGAATGTAGACTGATCTTTTCCAGTCCTCTGGCCGCTGCTGGGTTTTCCAAATTTGCTGGCATATTGAATGCAGCACCTTTACAGCATCCTCTTTTAATATTTTAAAGAGTTCAGTTGGAATGCCGTCACCTCCACTGGCCTTGTTGTTTGCAATGCTTTCTAAGGCCCACTTTTACTTGTTCTATTAAATGCCTACTTTCCCTGGAATAGTAGATGTAGGCCTTCCTCCCCCTGCTTAACATTACTTGAAGTAATTGCATTTATGCATGGCTGAAATGTTTGATGCCACGTGTCTAAAGCAGACGAGGACCTTGAGATGGCTGCTGGGCTTATTTCTTTCTGAAAAGAACCAATAAAAGAGATTGTCGGCATGTCTTGGGGAGTGGGTGCAGCGGTCCTCCAAAATTGGGCTCTGGTAATTAAGATGGGAGAAACGGGTGAGAGAAAAGAAGAGGGATGGATGCAGCAAACTTGCATTGTAAATAGTAGTGGGAATGGGTGTGTTTGCTCCACCAAGCTGCAGACTTTCAAATTAAAAAAATGTGGAAGTGGAGTGACGGATGAATACAAGAAAAAAAAATGACTGGCTGGTTGTCTCCTGATGCAGCAGCAGATGTTGCAAAAATGGTGCTGATTTAGACATTTGAGGGTGGAAGCCTGGCTCCCATATGGCCCTTTTATTTCTCATCACTTAGTTAGTCAGCACTCGATGACTGGCGAACAGGCTCTACTGGGGGGGAAAAGCACAAACTTGGAAGGAAGTGAGTGCAGAAGTTCTGCCTTGGACATCTGTATGGTCCATTCTTAACATGCCACGTGGTGTTCTCTAGTCATCACCTGACTGTATGAAAGTAACCCAAAGTCTAAACACTTAAGCACTGTTCTGAGGCCAGCTGAAAAGTATTTATTTTATAAGCTTTCAGAGGTTATGTGTGTGTTTAGATTTGCTGCTTGTTTGCATTGTTGGGTTCATTGCATTTTATTAGATATTTGTAATCTGATGTCACCTGGGAGACTGGTTTGTGAGCAACATCATATCATTGTTGAAAGCGGATGCAACCAGTATAAAGATAAACACAACAATGCATAATCTTGGTGGGGGGAGAACGTGTGGTGATTATTATGGTATTTGTAAATTGTGATTTATAATTGGAGAGTCGTGATTTTAAATATGAGCTTTTTTGAAGTTGTTAGCTGCCCTCAGCTGATGAGGGAGGACAGGATATAAATCAACACAAATAAATAATAGGCTCATATCAATTGATAACATCTCAGCTGTCCTCCTGTGAATGCAATCCTTGGCCTTATCAATTTCTTTACTCCATCATTTTGCCATGATAGTATCCAACCAGTAAATAGTCACATGAGGATTGGTTTAGGTTTATTTAGCTGAATTATTTTGCCCAACACAAGGCATTAAATTGTGGAGTTATCGTAGGTTCTCAACCACTCAGTCTGGTGTTCCGATTCACAGGTTGGACTTGTAGAGCTGGGTACCAACCAGAGTTCATGGGTTTGGCTGTTCCACAGACTTCCTGGATTCCCATGCCCTGTCTCTGACGATGGGCATCCACTCAGGGACAACGTCCAGAGGAGGTGGGGCAAAGGACATTGGGGTGCCCACAGAATAGCTGTGCTGCTGAACAAACTGTGGTTCATGCCCATTCATGAAATCATTGGCCCTGCACAGTGAATCCACAGCAGAACTGGGAGATGCACATCAATTTTTTGGGAAACCCTCAGGAGGTGATTCACGAGGAGTGAGATATCATGTGTGACAATGATGATCAGATGTTTACAAGAGTAAATCTGTCTATTTCAGTGGTTCCCAACCTTGAGTCCCCACATGATCTTGGACTAAAACTCCCAGAAATCCTGGTCTGCACAGCTAGTGGTGAAAGCATCTGGGAGTTTTGGTCCAATAACTTCTGGATAGCCAAGGTTGGGAATCACTGCTGTTTGTTGAAAAACTCTTTGTACTGTATGTCAACTTTCCTCAACATTGAGCCTTTAGACATCATGGCTGAAATCCTGTATGATGCACTAGAGTAAACCAGTTGGATTTGGTGGGTCAGATCTCAAGCTCCATTGATTTAAATGGGCCTACTCACATACTGAGCTGCACTTTCCTAATACAGTGACCCCCACCCCCGCCTATTGCGGGGGTTAGGGACCCAACCCAACCCACGATAATTGAAAATCTGTGATATGCGGATGCAGGTTGGGTCAGGCCTGGGGCGCCTAGCTAGGGGCTCTTATACTTACCCCAGCCTAGCGCTGCCCCAAACAGGCTTGCGAGGGCCTTCCCGGGCCTTTGGGGGCCTCCAGAAGGCTCGGGAAGGTCCTCGTAGGCCCGTTTGAGGCAGCGCCAGTCCTGGGGTAAGGGAGGCCTGAAACAGGCCTTTCCCCCCTTATCCCAGGGGGCCTTTTTTCATATATTGCAGTCCCACGATATAGTGGGACCGCAATACTGTATATGAATTTCTAGAAGCTAGAAATTGATTCACACTCCCCAATTAATAATATATTATAATATAGTATAAAATATACGTCCAATCTCATGAATGAATGAGTCTTGTTAAGTCAACACTTCTGTCTCTGGGAGCCACTTCAGGAATTTTCGGGGTGGGGAGGTGCTGAGAAGGTCTGGCTCTTCTCTCTGGACGGGGTGGCACTTTGGTTCTCACCCTTAGTGCTAAGTGAGAAGTGTGGAAAGGGCATTCCCTGCGGTGCCAACCACTTCCACCCTACTTGGCAGGTCAAAATTCTATTGCTTCTTAAAGCAAAACTAAAGCATGTGAAAGGAGGAGGAGAGAAGGGGAGGGATGCTTTTGCTTGTGCCTCTCACCCCGCCCGAACTTTCTTGCTTCTGTGTCCCTGTGGCTTCAGCGGATCAGCTGAATGCCTGTGTGAGCTAATCAGATCTGACAGCTGAGAAATACTCCGTTGGCTTTTAAGACCAGAAATTGGCAGCAGGGAGGCAGGGAGGCTTTGGGGGTGGGGAGGAAGGACATGGGCCATGTGGGTGACCTTGTGTGGATCGTGGACTTGCTGATTTGCTGCCTACTTCATTAGAAATTGGGAGAATAAATGGATATTATTGGACTACAACTCCCACTGTCCCTGACTGTGGGCGTTTGGGATAGAGATGAGTGGAATTATCGCTCGACAAGATCTGAGGACCCTCCGTTGGCTAAATGTTGGAAAGATAGGGTAGATAATTTGGCCATTTAGAGGACATGGTTTCTACTGTATTTCTCTCATGCAAAGCAATGGACACACATTTCTCCACCTTCAGCCATGGGGAAGAAATTTGTTTGTCTCTGGCTGGCGGTGGGGAGAGGAAATGACTTCTATCCTATTCAATGCATATACTCTTCAGCCCAAGTTCTTGTTTGAATTCCTGCAACCTTGCATGCTGCCTTCAGTAAGTTTAGCTGAGAGGGACCTTTCTGGGCTGGAGTCACTGTCACTCTCTCTAGTAGTAACCCATTCTTCCTTCCCTGTCTCTAAATTCTAAGACAGCCCTGCTTCTCTGCTCTGTTTCTTTCCCCCTCTTTAGAGTTTGTTGTGTAGCCTTTTGCTGAAGGCAGCCAGCTTGTCAGTTTGATCTGTTCACAATTGTAAGTAATGAAATATTTTTGTTCTTTCTGCTGTTACTATTAGAGTGAGTTATTGAGACTCCAAATAACTGTCAATGAGAAAAGAGGTGGACTCCTGTGAGTAATTTGAAGCTATTCTTCTCTGTGAACCCCTGCACTTTTGCTGTGCAGCTAGAGGAGTTTAACAAAAAAAAATATCAACATTTTGGAACTGTTGTTGTGGCCCTCAGTGGTAATCTAAGTCTCCTGATAGTGCCTTCTTACTCTCTGGGGATCACTACTGATTTGGGTGTGTAGCTCATATGTAGAATATGCTATTGGTTGGCTGCACTTAAGTTTTAATCGGGTATTTGTCATCCAAAGAGTACAGTTCCCCACTTCATGGGTGTCTTTGAGTTTCTTCTCCCATCTTATGATGTGTCTGAGGGTGCTGACCTCAGTATACTTCTTGATCTTTCCTAATTTTGGAACATGGCACAGTACGTTATTGGGAGATCGTCAGGAAATATCCAGCATCTGCAGCTCGTGCACAAACACATTCTGCTTTGAGTCTGGGGCAGATGCTTTCATTTAGGGTTGGGGAAAATGGTAGAATTTGGTTATTTGCAAACACAGAGCACTCTCTTGCACTGGGGCTGTGGTCTGACTCAGTACAGGACACGTTTCTAGATCTGTGCGTAATGTTCCCTTGTTTGCAAATAATTATCTTCTGTTTGCAGCAGGGTCATAAGCAAAATCTTTGGCACCCAAGGCAAATGGTACCATCTCCCACACATTTAGCCCCAAGACATGACCATAAGCCCCCACCAGAAAAAAAAAATAAGCAGCAGCAGCAGCAGCAGCAGAATGTAACGCTTTCCGACGTAAAGAAGAAATTGAATAGGGATGGGAGCTATTGCTGTTTATTTCCCTAACACTCACCTGTAGATTCACTTCTAGAGTTTGGCACCTTATAAATTTTGGGTGTCCTGGGGCAAGGATCCAGTTTCTCTAATCTACAACCCTCACATGGTTTTAAAAAAAATTATTAGCACCCCTCACATGCTTTTAAAAAAATATAAAATGCTTTTTCTTATCAAAGGTGATTTAATCAAAAAAGTCAGATTAGCTGTATCAAGTCCTTTTCCTATGAACAGGAGGTGTCCACATTCTTGAAGCATCTCAAGAGACTGTTGGATTGGGGAGGGGGCACCAAAACATTTAAGTCAGTCTGCTGTCTTATAAACTCCACCCTATTTTCGGCTCCCTTGACCACTGGCTTTGTGCACAAGATTTTCCTAAGAGCCTGTGCTCCTTCATTGAATAAGCGTTTACCATTGTGAGGCTCCTTTTCATCTACCTTTCATTTATCAATTACTATGTGTGAATACAATCTCTACATCAGCTTTCCCCACCCTTCAGACCTATAGGTGTATTGGATTGCAGTTTCCGTTATTCAGGTTGAAAGTGGTTGAAGCCAATTGTTGACCAACATCTCCAGAGGGCCCAAGATGAAGGGAGGTCATCTTGGGGCCTTTTTACACAACCCCTAAGATCCGCTGGCCACTTAAATTCGGACCAGAGATCTTAGGGGTTCGTCGCTCTTCGGGCGTTCTCACCCCCCTCCACACTTCCTGGCTGCTGGCTGCGTGAGGGGAGGGAGAAAAAGAGAAAGAAAAGCATGCCACTCACCTCGTTCTGCCTCTCGTCTCTGTAAAAGTAGCTCTTAAAGGGGCGGGGGGCAGAAAAAACAACAAAGCGAAGCCAGGAGAGCCCCACACTCACTATCCTTACACCGGATCAAATAATATTCACCTCCAAAAAGCAGGTACCTGAAAGCTGCGCTGGGACGCGCTAAAGTGGGCGGGGTCGCACTTAATTTCCTGTTAACTCCGGAGCTGGTGGGTAAAACATTTTTAAGCTCCGGAGCTGGGAGCCATTTGCCCCGGAGTTTAGGGATCGTGTATAAACGCCCTTGGAATATCAACTCTACCTTGAATTAATTAGATTTCATTTTTCTCTTAAAGGAAAATTCCCCACCTGTTGGCTTAAATAATATAAGTTATTAGATCCAAAGTTAAGCTAATCAGATGTCTTAAACCCATTCCACTTTTACTGGCATCTTTATTTCAATTGGAGAAGAAGCAGGACTACTTCATACTGTAATGGAATATCCTCAAAAGAGGTCTAATGTGGTTGGAAAATAAATAAATAATTGCACCAGTATCAGCACAAAACAGTTCTCTGCCCGGAGGAGGCTGCAATTTGAATATTACCAGGGGCAGCAGAAATGAGAAGATGAGAGAGAGAAGAGTAAATGGTTAAACATTAGTAAATGCAGGATGACCTAAGAGAGGAAGAATTTGTCCTTCAGATGTTTTGGGCTACAATTCCCATCAGCTCTTGGCTGTATAGCTGTTGACTGTGGAAGTTCCAGTCCAATAATAGCTGGATGGAAAAGTAATACAGTAGCATCTTGAAGACAGAGAAGGGTGGTAGAATATGAATATTCAGGGAGGGTTGTCACACTCCTTCTCTCTGATACTGATGTCCAATCTCGTCATTTTGCCTCACCACTTGAGGTAACAGTCTTTAAATTACCACAGGGAAAATAGTCTATAATAATCTGCATTTACGGTAATTCCTCTGTTGCTGTTGCCACCAGCCACCAGCTGCACCTGTGTGTTTGTTTATCTTAATTCAGGCCTTTATAACAACCTCCACATAGCGAGCCCTCAGGTACAAAACTCAACACCACCATTTTGCTTAATAACAGTCTAAAAATAACATTGTTTATTATTCCTGTGTTTTAACTCCATTCAGCACAATCCATCACTCACTATCACCTCTTCCCCCTACCTAGTCCCTCTCAGAGGGTTCTTTCTGATTTCTCTCTCAGACCCTATGTTCCAAAAACTACCCTCTCCCCAGTCTCTCCACACCAACACTGTACTGCCCTAGTTTCTCCCAACCATTTTTACAAACATTACATGCTCTTCACTCACCCCTCCGGACACATGTTTGTCAAACCACATAAACAATACATTTCACTATAACCAAGCCTCACAAGGGCATTCCACAAATATGAGGACTTGTGGGATAGGAACCTCCTTATAGCAAATAATAGAATATATATATATTATAGCGGTCTCAAAATACATCCTTCTGCAAGGTGATTTGAGTTGGCTGAGGATGTACCGTATTTTTCACTCTACAAGACACACTCCTCCTAAAAAAGTAAGGGGAAATGTCTGTACATCTTATAGAGGAAATACAGTGTTTCCTGCTACATATACTGTATATCACAAATTTTCATTTAAAGATATGTTACCTGCACAGAGCCTCTCCCATCCCCTGCTGCAGACGGGATTCCCCAGTTCCAATCACCTAGTTTGCAAAGAGGCTTCCTCCAGGGAGCCTGTCCCCACCCTCCCCTTCTGCAGGCAAGATTCCCTGGTCAAAAATCACCTTGTTTGCACAGAGGTCTCCTCCATAGAGCCTCTGCCCTCCCCTTTTGCAGCTTGGATCCACAGTCCCAATCACCTTGTTTGCAAGCCTCCCCCTTTGCAGCTTGGATTCCACAGTTCCAATCACCTCATTTGCAACCCTCCCCTTTTGCAGCCTGGATTCTCCAGTCCCAATCATCTCGTTTGCAACCCTCCCCTTCTGCTTCTTGGATTCCCCAGTCAAAAATCACCTTGTTTGCAAGGCGGTCTCCTCCACAGAGCCTCTGCCCTCCCCTTTTGCAGCCAGGATTCCCCCACCATGAAACCTTAGGCTAAACACTTTTTTCTTGTTTTCCTCTAAAAACTAGGTGTATCTTACAGAGCGAAAAATATGGCAAATGCAGGGGATACCCATGACATTTTGCCATCATTCTGGCAAAGAGAAACACAGTGGCTGGCTCCCACCCTTCCAACTTAATTGAGTTTTACTTCCTCACTGGTTAATATAGCAACTTCTTCTGGTGCAGTCAGCAAGTTTAGAGGGTTTACAGCAGGCCTTTCCTGAAATCCCTCACCCTTATCCCCAGCATATAATGCCTTGGGGAGCCACCTCCTTCTCTTGTTGTAGGACTGACCCTGCATATCAGTGTGCATTCTCAGCAAAAGGTGAAATGTAGAGTTGTCCTTGGCAAGCACATTGCTCTTCTTTGCAATGTCAGTGTGACAGCTCCCTGTGTTCTCTTGCTAAAATGGACACTGCTATAAAGCCCTGTAGGGTGATTTCTTCCTCTTTGTTGCAGGTAAATAAAAGAGTGCATGGATATGTGTTGTTATTTTCAGGCTGATCTTCTGATACATACTGTGTATTGCTTCAGTCTTCCTTGTTGCAGTGGCAGATAATTCCACATGACTGGACTACATCTATGGATGTG